>CAJGYO010000001.1:22994029-23594029 GCA_904845875.1 Miscanthus lutarioriparius
AGCTTGGCAATTTAAGGATATATCTTTATTTCTACTGGTGATTTAATGTATATCGAAATAAAGAGCATTTAACTACCCTAATGCTTGATCTATTCTAAGGCTACAAAAATTACAGTGAACACATAATAATACAATGAAGCTACTGTAAAAATTTTAGGATTAAAGCTATCACCAATTTACCACAAAAATTCCTACAATATTTACCCTACTAATGTTAAGTACTTTCAAATGATTTGATAGGCCTTAGCATCAACATAGATATGGATGAAGTAACTACACTATCAGGTAGACAATGATTTTAGGAACCTAACAAAATTAGTTTAATAATTTTTGGATATCTACACGAATTTATATTAAATATACAAGTTTAGCTCAAAAACTAATTAGAAAAGCAATAACTAATAAATTTAGAAAAAAGAAAGACGATTTCACTGTGTGGCCCACATATGCGTGGCCCGCGCGATGCGAGGCGGCCCACGGCGGAGAAGCCCGCGCGCGCTGGCGCTTTTGCATAAACACCCCCGCGCTATCCTCTATTAACACGATGACTATACACACTATTTCTACAGACAACGTTTATGCAAGAAGGCCCTCGTATTAACCTGTCTTCACATCGGAGAGGTCCGTGACGCCCCCACACTCACCGGTGCAGCATTGGCCGGCACTGGGCGCCTACGCCGGCCACCTAGGACCTGCGCGGGCCGACCTATCGGGTCGATCACCATCCTCGACCCGAGCGAGTATGCTAAGCGGCAACACAGGGCGGTGGGATTCGCTAGAGCCAGCTGTGACGGTGCGTGGCCGTCCGCGACGGTGGCACGGCTGCCCCAGCGAACCAGAGCACCTAAGAACTAAACTGGCTAGCGAGGAAGCATCAGTAGACTATCGTGGACCTAGCCGAGGTGACGGTTGGGATGGAGGATGGCAGAGGAGGTGTGGCCACGTGCGGGCGAGCCGTGCGGGGCGCACTGCGGTGGCGTGGTCGTGTCAGCGGTGACGGGGAGGCGGTAGCGGTTCCACTAGCGGTTGCAAGGTGGAGAGGGAGGCAAGGCAAAGCTAGTGGTGTAACTGGTTGAGCTCGAATGGCAACCGGAGCGGATTGCCACCCACAACAGCCCAACATGGCCTTAACGGCTCGGCGGCGGGGAAACTCCAAAATCGGAACTCGACCGGGCGCCATTCAAGGCGGGGTGGGGACAGGTAGCTAGGCAGCTTGATGATAGAGCCAGCGACATGACGAATTGACTTGAGGTGATCTCTCCCTGACGAATTTAATGGCGTGGCTCGGCCATGGTAGCAGAGAGGGGGAGAGAGAGAAACGGGGCGTGATAGGTGGGCTCAGCTCAAGCTCGCCTTGGTAGGACGCGATCGGCGTGGTCATGGAGGCACGCGCGTAGACGCTACGGACAAGCGCGCGCGTCCACGACCGGCATGGCCCGCGCGGCGCAGTGCCATAAATGGCTAGGCGACGGCTAGCTCAGCCACGTGCGCGCGGTAGTGGCGGCCTCGAGCTGAGCCAGCAGTGGTGCAGTGGTGCAGAGAGAAGCGCAGACGTGACGGTGAGGCGACGGCACAGGCAGCGGCTGCGTCATGGCGTGAAGCAGGGAGGGCAGCAACACCACGAGGACGCAGGGTCATAGCGGCAGCAGTGCAGCAGCGGGTGGGGCAAGGTGGTCGCTGGACATGGTGGCCAGCGGCCAGCAGCAGGCGTGGCCAGACCGAATACAAACCTTGGCCAGCCGTGTGCGGCCACGCGCGGTGACCACGTGCCCAGGCCTGACGGCCCGAGCCTGAGTACGTGCACGAATTTTAAAGCATCCGTAAAAACTAAACGATTGATCTTGGAACCAAGCCACCTGCACCATGCTCAAGAGAGCATATTAGGCTACTATAACAGAACTGACTAATTATACGAAATTAAGTAAGAAAATCATCCGCCAGAGAAGACGATTTAGCAAACTTAAGCCCGTATAACCCGGTAGTCCGTAAAATCACGAAGGATTTCAAACCAACTTCCATTCCAGCCAAGATCGTAATAAGTTTAGCGGTCACCATCACATATTACATAAAAGTTCGTAATCTCAGATACATCAGAGTTTCAACATAGTTATTACAAAACCAGTTCGAATAAAAGTAGCGGAAGCCATTTGTTCAAACCACACACACACTCACGTGGAGTTCAAATATAGTGCCAGCAAATGATCATCTCCAACAAAAGCATTAGACGAGACGTAAGGAATGACCATGCCCATGGTCCTAAGCATCACCTATCGCAGGATAAAGGCAGTTGATACAGTAGCCGTAATACATCTACCCATCTGCAACAAGTGGGAATAAAACCCTGAGTACGAGAAGGTACTCAGCTAGACTTACCCGACATAACCGAAAATAAATGACACCAAAGATTATGAAGGGCTTTATAGTAGGGTAGATGACTTATTTGTAAAAGAAGCATTTTTAGCATTTCAAGAACCTTTCAAAAAGCATTATTGTCAAGTTAATTATTATTAACCTATCGACTAGATTTGCACCTAAACTAGAGCAAACATATGATTAAGCGGATAATGATAACCAATGATCTTTAAACAACTTCCATACTGTCATATCTACTATAACTGTCCAAGTGTTCCATAAACATTTACTACGATGAAGTAACTCAAGTCAAGTGCTCACTATCGAGGAGCGATGGCGATTCGAATCGATTCCTAACCAGCTGGTGATTTATTCCTTACACAAACCTCACTCACCCGCTAAAGTGAGATATTGATCACCGAGTCAACTTTCCAGGTATCTCAAGTTTGCCAGGAACCACATGTACTCGGGGGCCGACCGACTGCACTTTGGTCTTATCATCTCGCCCCCGTGTCCTACCACACCTGCTCTGGCACAGTGCGCTGTGGGCAATCTACTCGGCCCGAAAAATCTCCTAGCTTCGCGGTCGGAAGGTACTTTATCCGGCCAGCTAAATGTAAGGCATGCATTCAACATGACTCGAGGCCCAACAACGGTCGGTCCTTAATCGACACAGACGGAAACACTACAGTCCAAAACTCTACAAGTCTCCGTCCGATCTCAACTTCATTTAACACTTAGTTATACCATGACTTCATAGTCATCCAAGCAGATCCAGGTAACCACCTATAGCTCGTAGGTGACAGGAAATCACCCGACTTCTACCGGTCTAAGCCAGCTAAGCATTGACTCGATTGTGGATACTAGGGTAACAAGGATATAGTATAACAAAGGTAAACAAGGTATAATGCAGCAATGGTTGCAAACAACTCATGAACGTAATGCATCAATTAAAGTAAAGCATTTAATTAATCATTACAAACCAGGAGAAAAATGCTCTGGGGCTTGCCTCTCTCGAAGGAGCTCGGACGGTGATCGGGGCACTCCGGAAGTTCCTCAACGTCCTCCTCGTCGGCTTCTGGCACTTCCTGCGGCTGCACCTCGAACTGCTCCTCGGGCTCCTCGGGTATGACGACTGGGTTCTCGGTTTGCGATCCTGTATGATGCAATGTGCGTAAGTGCTTATGCAATCGGTGCATAGGATGAGATGAATACAATGGATATGTTTGAATGCAAGGTAGTCAACATCATCCAAGAAAATATACTACAAGCACATGTCATCTACTGCATTCTCTTCTACTACTAATATGTTACGTCAACATATCTTATTAAATGCTTCAAAGATACACCAAAGCTTTACTAATTTCTTAAACACACATAAAGCAACCCTTAATCAAACCCTAATTAATAATAGGTTTGAATAGCAACCTCTATTTTTATTGCTTAGAAAAATCTTAGAAAATTACCATAGCACATTACTATCCTAAGTAGTCTACCATCAGATTTTCATGATGTTTGAATGAGTGGGTTAGCCTACACAAAAATAACAAGCTATGGCATGATTATGAACATAAAAATACTTTGTACTGTGAAAAGTGTTAAACAACAGAGTTAGTATTTTTCCTATGTTCTTCATAGCATACAACTACTGTACAAAAATTATCACATGCATGTTTTATACAAAGTTTGCTCTCTAGCTAAAATAACAAAAATCAGCCATTAAAGGCACTTGAACTACACCTCAAAATTTTTTTACAGCACAAGCGTGACACATATTTTTCCTAGAAAGTACATTACATAAGAAGATTAACAAACTTAGAATCATATTTTTCTGAAGCCTATAGATTTTTCTACACAATTTTCAAGTTATCAGCAATATACATGATTAAATAAAGTTCTACAGAAAAGTATCCCAAAAATGACATGCAATAATTTTCCCAAGTAGATCTGGTGATAAGAAACCTAGACAAATTTATTTCAATAGATTTGGAGCAACTTTGAGTATCCAAACATTTTTTAAACCATTTCTATTTTCAAATAATAAAGAATAAATTGAAAACAATTTATCCTACTGCTACTGGGCCAGCCCGCTGGAGTCAGCTGGCCCACGACCACATTTGGCCTGCGCGGACCGAGCGCAAGGAAGGGGGAGACGGCCCGGCAGGCGCCGCCCACTACTGGCTTGGCTGAGGTAGAGAGTAGACGCCTTGCCGATGACACTATGACGTCATGGTGGCGCATGACTTCACCATTTGAGGCTGACCATGGCCATTGCTTTACCGGGACAGGTGAGTTAGGGAGCACGAGGTTCATGAGAAGATGGTGAAGGCGGGAGGGTAGCTAGGCGGGGTTGGAGAAGAGGAGGAAGGTGTCTTCCATGGCGGCCGAGCACGGCGGCGCCATGGCCGACGGTGGTGGGGCTTGAGATGGCTCTACCTGAGCTCGGCAGTCGGCGCAAACGCGAGCACGACTTGAAGGAGAGCGAGGCGGAGCTGCAGGCGCGTGATTGCTGGCCGAGGTGGAGGAGCCACGGTGGATTTCGCCGGTGGGTCGGTGTGCCATGGCAGGAGAAGCGAAAAGCGCAAGGTGCTCATGGAAGGAGAAGTATGGGAGTGAGCGAGCGAAGCGAGCGACCCTGCCAGCGAGAATAGGTGGGCGCTGCATGCGTGGCAGCGCTTGGCGGCTGATGATGCTGGCGGCCGTCGGCAAGATGGCCGCCACGCTGTGGCGGGCAAGCTATCTGGCATGGTCAGGGTGTGTGTGTGACATTGTCATGTCAATGTGTGCTGGCGAGGTGAGCAGCTACAAGGCACTGGGTTGGCTGAGGCTGACACATGCTACAACAAGGGGATCTTGGCTGGGCGGTTTTGATGCCATGGGAGGAAGGCGGCGGCCCGCGAAGGAGAAAAAGCCCTTTTTGATTTGTATTTTCAAGGAATTTTTAAATGCCAACTTTCAAACATTATTTTGAGCAAGAAAATGACATCTTTTGAAAATATACCAAAAATGAAAGTTGATTAGAATTTAATTCTCTACAACTTTGCTTTTATGACCAAAGCCAAATTCTTTCTAGATTTTGAATTGAAAAATCAAAGTCCATGTTTAACTCAAAACCTTAATTTTTGGAAAATTACTTTGGAAGCAAAATTTTGAATTAATTTGAATACAAACCTTGCTCCAAAAATTGAACTAAATAATCCTAGATGATTTACAATAGTAGCCAAACATGTTTTACTAACCTAGCAAGCAAAATCAGGGCAAAACAATTCTAACAAAGGTATGCAGCATTCAGGTTTCACAACATGTTTTAGATGTTTCGAAGCAGTGTTTCAATTGTTATTTACATGATTAGGCATGTAGGATTAGGATGCTTGATGATGCATGATATGTATGATTTGCAGTACCTAAATGCAGGCATAACACTAGGGTGTTATAGCCCTCCCCCCTTATAAAAATATCGTCCCGAGATTTGGGTTACGAACCATTTGTTATAAAAATCTTCATAAGCTTTTTGTAGATACTCTCCTGTTTCCCAAGTTGCATCTCCCTCATCATGGTGATCCCACTGTATCTTGTATGTTTTCACCACACTATTCCGAGTAGCACGTTTCTTAGTGTCTAACACTCAGACTGGTTGCTCACGATACACCAAATCTTATTTGAGTTGGATACCTCGAGGTTCTATTCTTTCCTTCGGAACACGCAAACATTTCTTGAGATGTGATACATGGAAAACTAGGAAAACGGTACTCATTGTCTCAGGTAACTCTAACTTGTAGGCTACCGGACCTCTTTGTTCTAGGATCTTGTATGGTCCTACGAATCTCGCGGCAAGCTTTCTTCGAACTCCGAACCTTTTCTTCTTCATTGGCGTGACTTTCAGATAAACATAGTCACCAACTTCAAACACAAGGGGTCTCCTTCTTCTGTCTGCATAACTTTTCTGACGTGATTGGGCCGCTTTCATATTCTGTTGAATAATCTGAACTCTCTTCTCGGCTTCTTCTACAAAGTCAATGCCATAATACCTTCTATCACCAGGCTCGACCCAATTTAATAGTGTTCTACATTTTTTGCCATATAAAGCTTCGAAGGGAGCCATCTTGATGCTTTCTTGATAACTATTATTATAAGAAAACTCAGCTAACGGTAACCATGACTCCCATGATCCCTTAGAAGATAATACATAGGCTCTTAACATATCCTCCAAAACAGCATTCACTCGTTCAGTCTGACCATCTATCTGAGGATGATAAGCGGTACTGCGAATCAAACTAGTTCCTAAGCCTTTGTGTAAATGTTCCCAGAAGTGAGCCGTGAACTATGAGCCTCTATCAGATACTATGGTCTTTGGTATACCATGCAACCTCATGATTTCTGCGATATACTTCTCGGCATATTGAGGTGGTCGATAATCTGTTTTGACAGGCAAGAAATGAGCGGTCTTGGTAAGACGGTCCACAAGTACCCAAATCGAATCATGTCCTTTTTGAGTAGTGGGCAAACCCGTGATAAAATCCATACTTATATCGTCCCACTTCCAACTAGGGACGGACAAGGGTTGCAACATACCAGCAGGTTTCATGTGGATGGCTTTCACTCGACAACATGTGTCACATCTGACAACATATGCTGTAATTTCTTTCTTCATTTTGGTCCACCAATAACGAGATCTTAGTTCTTGATACATCTTACTACTTCCGGGATGGATAGATAGCTTAGAAAGGTGAGCTTCATCCATGAGTTTATTCCTAAGCTCTCGATCCTTGGGAACCACAAGACGGTCGTCAAACCACAACACGCCCTGTTCATCCACTTTAAAGTGTTGAGACGGCTTTTCTTTTATTTTCTCTTTGATGTGGAATATGCCCTTGTCGGTTTTCTGGCCTTCTATTATCTTACTCTCCAAAGAGCAACTAATCTGAATACTATGTAACACAGCAGGATGCATTAGATCGAACCCATCTTCAAGTAATGGCTGCACATTCAAGTAATGTGACTTTCTGCTTAAAGCATCTGCCACTACATTGGCTTTTCCAGGATGATATTGCACATTCAAGTTGTAATCCTTGATCAATTCCAACCATCTGCGCTGTCTCATGTTTAGCTCTGGTTGGGTAAAGACGTACTTAAGACTCTTGTGATCTGTGAAAATGCTGCACACATTACCAAGTAGGTAATGTCTCCAAATTTTTAGGGCGTGCACAACTGCAGCAAGTTCAAGATCATGTGTTGGATAGTTGACCTCGTGCTTTCTCAATTGATGTGATGCATAAGCAATGACTCTCCTTTCTTGCATAAGAACACATTCCAATCCAGTCTTCGATGCGTCGCAAAACACATCAAATGGTTTCTCGATATCTGGTTATGCTAGAACAGGAGCAGTGGTCAACAGTTTCCGCAAAGTGTGGAAAGCTGCTTCACACTCCTCTGTCCACACAAACTTGTGATCCTTCTGTAGGAGACTTGTCATCGGTTTGGCAATCTTCGAAAAGTCTAGTATAAAGCGACGGTAATAACCCGCTAGTCCTAAGAAACTTCTAATCTCAGGAACTGTGGTCGGTGATTTCCAATTCATAACTTCTTGCACCTTACTTGGATCGACTGAAACTCCATTCTCTGACAGAATGTGACCAAGGAAAGGAACTTCCTTCAACCAGAATTCGCATTTGCTAAACTTAGCATATAGTTGATGATCCCTAAGTCTAGTCAAGACAGTTCTCAGATGCTCTTCATGATCTTTCTCGTTCTCGGAGTACACTAGAATGTCATCGATGAACACTACCACAAACTTATCCAATTCTAGCATGAAAACTGTATTCATCAAAAACATAAAGTATGCAGGAGCATTTGTCAAGCCAAAAGACATGACAAGATACTCATACAACCCATATCTGGTGGAAAATGCAGTTTTCGGTATATCCTGTGGCCTAATCTTGATCTGATGATAACCGGATCTCAAATCTATTTTTGAGAACACCTTGGCCTTGGATAATTGGTCAAATAGAACATCAATATGAGGCAAGGGATACTTATTCTTGATGGTCACGACGTTGAGTGGCCTGTAATCTACGCATATTCTCAACGTGCCCTCTTTCTTCTTCACAAACAAGGCGGGACATCCCCATTAAGACTTGCTTGGTCGTATAAACCCCTTTTTTGATAAATCTTCTAACTGCTTCTTCAGCTCAGCTAGTTCATCTAGAGGCATCCGATAGGGTCTCCTTGAAATCGGAGCTGTTCCGGGGACTAACTCAATTCCAAACTCAATCTCCCTATCCGGAGGAAGACTAGGTAGCTCATCCGGGAATACATCCAGAAATTTACACACTATCGGAATTTGATGAAGAGGAATGACTGCCGTAGCACATGTAACACTTATAAGGTCTGTTCTTCGAGGCAATGGTACTTGGAAAGTACGCTCACCCAGGGGATCCTTAAGGGTAAGTACTCGACTTCCAGTATCTATGACTGCTCCCCAATCCTTCATCCAATTCATCCCTATAATGACATCCAAAACTAATCCAGGCATAACTATTAAGTTCACCCAGAACTTCCTGCTACCTAATTCAAGGGTTGCCCCTCGAACCATCCGGTTGGTCAAAACATCAGCCCCTACTGAACTTATACGGTACCCATAACCCAATTCTGTGCATAGTTGTCCATGTTTCTGTGCAAATGCTTGACTCATAAAAGAATGCGATGATCTAAAATCAAATAGAACAACTGTAGGGTTTTCATTGATAGGAAACTTACCAGTAGTGACGGGGTCTCCCTCAGGAATTTCATCCACTATCGTACTATGCACTCTAGCATTATAAGTCTGCTGCTTCTTCTTGGGCGGGTACGGACAAAACCTCAAAAAATGGCCGGGTTGATCACAGTTATAGCAGGGTCCCCTCACTGTCTTGGCAGATCCCACAGTTCCCTTAGAACTGCCTTGTACCGCAGTTGCGGCTGCTTTGTTGGACTGCACTGCCATCTTGTAAGGCTTCTAGGGTCCACAGAAATTCTGACTTCTTTGCTGAGGTGGCCGGAACCTAGCGCCAGGTGCCGATGGGCGATATAGAGGACGACCTCCCATAGGTGCTCTAGCTTGCGACGGACCACCTTCAAGGGCTCTCTTGCGTGTCTTGGCTGCGGTGTTGGCGTTGTTATTCTTCTCCTGCTTTAGACAGTCGCTGATGAAGTCATTGAATCTGACGTGGTTGTTGGTACCAACATGCTTCATCATTTTTGGATTGAGTCCCCTCTTGAAACTGGCTATTCTTTTAGCATCTGTGTCAACCATGTCGGGAGCATAGCGACACAAGTTGTTGAAGGCATGCAGATATTGCATCACGGTCTTGGTGCCCTGGTTCAACGCCAGAAACTCTCCCAACTTCATCTCGGTCAGCCCGGGTGGAATATAGACTCCACGGAAGGCCTCAGCAAACTCTCTCCAAGAAATCTAAGCATTTGGAGGGAAGGTGGTGCGATGGTGCTTCCACCACATTCCCGCTGGTCCTTGCAATTGAAGTGCAGCATACTCCATTTTTAGCACCTCAGTCATCCTCAACACACGGAATTTATCTTCCATCGTGTTGATCCATTCCTCAGCATCGAGTGGCTCTGCTGCTTCCTTGAATACTGGCGGCCTGGTGTCCATGAAATCTTTGAAGCTACTATATTGGTTCACTCCCATGCCACCACCTTGATTGTTACCACGTTGAACGTTGTTGGCGATGGTGCGCAGAAAATCCTCCATGTTCTTCTGGGATTGTTCCGCATTGCGCTGACTCCCGAGCAGCTGTGCGAGGAACATCTCGGGGGTAAACGGGGGAGGAGGTGGCAAATGCGGTTCATGGGGAGGTTCATTGTTGTTGTCGTGGTTTCCACCACCACCACCGGTCCCCGCGCCGTTAGCACAGGTCTCAGCGGCCTCATACGTGTTTCGGTGAGTGTTTGTCATCTACATATTTCAGCAACAAGTAATGATTGAGTGAAGCTGTAATAATTGTGAGTGAAGGAAAAATTATGCCGTACTGAATTTACTGGAGAGAATAAATTCATACAATAAAACAGAGGCACAACAATCGCATCCCAATTAAAACAATAGTACTTAATCAAATTACTTCAACGGCAAACATCGCGTCCATACAATCAAATTGCCAGCATACATACACTGGACTTTTTATGCGTTCAGATATTGCATTCAAAATCAAGTTCCAACCACATGCCAAGTCTCATACGTTCAAAGCAACATACGATAGGTTACATGCCAACAAAAGAAAGGTCATCGCGATAGGACCTAGATACTAGCGCAAGGCAACTAGCCTACTCCTCGAGGCTATCGTCGGGATCGGAGACGTCACCATCGCCCCCAGGTGAAACTATAGGCTCGTCCTGGTTGTCGTCGTCGATATCCATGCCAGCAGCGTCTGGTGGAGCATATGGGCCAACCCCATTATAGAGCGCGTGAAACTCCTCGTGCAGGTTGCCGTTGTATTCCTCTAGCTCATTGACCCTCTGTCGCAGAAGGTTTCTTGCGTTCCAGGCTTCATTCCTTTCCTAAACCAACTATCCTATCATGCGGTTTGCATTGTTGTTGGCTTGAGTCAACATATGCACTCGCTGCATAGCTCTATCACCTCTCTCAACCGCCTGATCTCATTGTAAGTTCATATCAGCCAACTTCTCCTGCAAGCTAGCTATAGCACGTGCCTGTCTCTTCTTCTGCTTTCTACCCTTGAGCTTATCCTCACCACGCAAGCCAGTCAAAGTCCAGTAGGTACTCTCGAGACCCTCATACGCCTCGATGGCGGCGAACATAGCACTCATTGCACGATTGTAGCTCTTTGTCCTTGGTGGACCTCGACCAATGCGCTTCTCGAGGTGAACCCAAATGGCATCACGAGGATCATCCATAGGAAAAGTGTGACTAGAGCTTTTGCTGATAATTGCAAGCTCACTAGGAAATCTGCTCATAATGTCCACGATGACACGGAAGGTTGCTCCTCTGCACCCTCATTTGGAGTGTGACCCTCAAACTTCAAATGCCAACCATCCCAATCTGGAGCATCACCGAGAGCAGGAACCGTGATCTCCACCTTTGCAAGTCCATCCTCTCGCTAAGCGGCTCTCATTCCAAGAGTACACCGGCTCTTGACCCTCTGGGTACCCCACATCATGGAGCACTCTCCAAAGCAAAGTCGGCATACCAAACTCGCTCAAGAAGGTGTCAGGTAGTGCGGTGCTCCCTCGAGGCCAGCAGACGTCGAGGTGCTCTTCCTCCGGTGGACTTACTGGTGATGCATCGCTTCGTCTTGCGGGCCATCTGTAGCAAAAGTTCTTGGATTACCTCGGAGAAACATATCTTAGGTGATACAACTTTTATCAAAATGAGATAATCAATTTATAAGGGGAGGAATGCATGACATGAATGAAATGCACAAGTAACATGATGTATATATGCGTGCGTGACGTTCTCACAAACTTAGGAAATAAATAATTTCTAACGACGAATTCGGTGGCATACAAACGATCTCTCAAATACATAACTAATACGTTCTACACGATAGCGTTGTTATGTACCTGCAGAAGATTCATTTCAGCCCAATTCCCAATGAATGCATAAAAGCGATAAATTTTATCTACACGCTCTACATGAATCCCAGATATCGTGTACAACGGTAGTAACTACCGAACCATCGTCCTATTGACGGCATCGCCTCAAGCAGACGGAAGACCCATACATGAGATGCCTTTGTAAAACATGCGTAGAACATGTAATTACTCCAACATCATATAAGCATTCACCCTAGATCGACGTGTGTATCCGATCATGCTCTCACAACTCACACTTACCGAGGCGTAGTGAGGCAATTGATCCATACATTACCACTCAAAGACTCAAACAAGTGGCACTCATACAAATAGCGCCGTATGAGCGATGAAAGAGAAATATGATGCAAGAACCCCAAGTCAATATACTTAATTAAGCCACCTAGAGTCCTTAAGCGGGCATAAAGGATATAACCACATCGGCACACTTTATAGTTTGGAAATCACGTTTTCAAATGCCTTTTTG
Organism: Miscanthus lutarioriparius; assembly: GCA_904845875.1. Classification (NCBI taxonomy): domain Eukaryota; kingdom Viridiplantae; phylum Streptophyta; class Magnoliopsida; order Poales; family Poaceae; genus Miscanthus; species Miscanthus lutarioriparius. The sequence goes on from CAJGYO010000001.1 coordinate 23,006,451, forward strand.
TTTTAAATACACTTGTGAACGATAGAACACGCTAAACCATGCTCGATGCCGGCTATAACAAAACCGACCAATTATATGAAATTGAGAAAGTTTAAGAAAATCATCAAGTGTGTGACATATAGTTTCGTAAAGTCTAAATTTGAGATTCACGAATTTAGCAAACTTAAACTTTCCTTAAGAAAATGAGCTATGTAACAATTGTAACTGAGATGATCAAACTTGGTATTCAGAGTTTTTTCATCTAAGGTCATTTAGTGATTTGAGCAAGTTTGACCAAGTCAAATTTGGTCAAATACTTTGACTCTAGTATTATGAACTCTAAATGACTTCAAAAAGTCTCATCAAAATCTACGAAGGATTTCAAACCAACTCCATTCCAGCCAAGATTTTAATTTAATAAGTTTAGCGGCCACCATCACATATTACATAAAAGTTCGTAATCTCGGATACATCAGAGTTTCAACATAGTTATTACAAAACCAAATTCGAATAAAAGTAGCAAAAGCCATTTGTTCAAACCACACACACACTCACGCGGAGTTCAAATATAGTGCCGTGAATGATCATCTCCAACAAAAGCATTAGAGGCGAGGCGTAAGGAATGACCATGCCCATGGTCCTAAGCATCACCCATCGCAGGATAAAGGCGCTTGATACACAAGAGTCGTAATACATACGCGCCCATCTACAACAAGTGGGAATAAAACCCGAGTACGAGAGAAGGTACTCACTAGACTTACCCGACATAACCGCAAAAATAAATGACAACAAGGATTATGAAGGGCTTTATAGTAGGGTAGTTGAATACCAAAGTTTGACTCATTTGCAAAAAAGCATTTTTAGCATTTCAAGAACCTTTCTAAAAGCATTATTGTCAAGTTAATTATTATTAACCCGTCGACTAGATTTGCACCTAAACTAGAGCAAACATATGATTAAGCGGATAACGATAACCAATGATCATTAAACAACTTCCATCTTGTCATATCCACTATAAGCTGTCCAAGTGTTCCATAAACATTTACTACGATGAAGTAACTCAAGTCAAGTGCTCACTATCCGGGAGCGATGGCGATTGAATCGATTCCTAACTAGTTTGGTGATTTATTCCTTACACAAACCTCACTCACCCGCTAAAGTGAGATATTGATCACCGAGTCAACTTTCCGTGTATCTCAAGTTTGCCAGAACCACATGTACCGGGGGCCGACCGATCGCACTTTGGTCTTATCATCTCGCCCGTGTCCTACCACACACCCGCTGTCCTCAACACAAGCGCTTCTGGGCAATCTACTCGCCCGAAAATCTCCAGCTTCGTGGTCGGAAGGTACTTTATCCAAGCCCGACTAAATGTAAGGCATTCATTCAATATGACTCGAGGCCCAACAACGGTCGGTCCTTAATCGACACAGACGGAAACACTATAGTTCAAAACTCTGCAAGTCTCCGTCCGGTCTCAACTTCATTTAACACTTAGTTATACCATGACTTCATAGTCATCCAAGCAGATCCAGGTAACCACCTATAGCTCGTAGGTGACAGGAAATCACCCGACTTCTACCGGTCTAAGCCAGCTAAGCATTGACTCGATTGCGGATACTAGGGTAACAAGGATATAGTATAACAAAGGTAAACAAGGTATAATGCATCAATGGTTGCAAACAACTCCTGAACGTAATGCATCAATTAAAGTAAATCATTTAATTAATCATTGCAAACCGGGAGAAAAATGCTCTGGGGCTTGCCTCTCTCGAAGGAGCTCGGACGGTGATCGGGGCACTCGGAAGTTCCTCAACGTCCTCCTCGTCGGCTTCGGCACTTCTTCACTCTGCTGCACTCGAACTGCTCTCGGGCTCCTCGGGTATGACGATTGGGTTCTCGGTTTGCGATCTGTATGATGCAATGTGCGTAAGTGCTTATGCAATCGGTGCATAGGATGAGATGAATACAATGGATATGTTTAAATGCAAGGTAGTCAACATCATCCAAGAAAATATACTACAAGCACATGTCATGTCATCTGCATTCTCTTCTACTACTAATATGTTACGTCAACATATCTTATTAAATGCTTCAAAGATACACCAAAGCTTTACTAATTTCTTAAACACACATAAAGCAACCCTTAATTAAACCCTAATTAATAATAGGTTTGAATAGCAACCTCTATTTTATTGCTTAGAAAAATCTTAGAAAATTACCATAGCACATTACTACCCTAAGTAGTCTACCATCAGATTTTCATGATGTTTGAATGAGTGGGTTAGCCTACAAAAATAACAAGCTAAGGCATGATTATGAACATAAAAATACTTTGTACTGTGAAAAGTGTTAAACAACAGAGTTAGTATTTTTCCTATGTTCTTCATAGCATACAACTACTGTGTACAAAATTATCACATGCATGTTTTATACAAAGTTTGCTCTCTAGCTAAAATAACAAAAAATCAGCCATTAAAGGCACTTGAACTACACCTCAAAATTTTTTACAGCACAAGCGTGACACATATTTTTTTCCTAGAAAGTACATTACATAAGAAGATTAACAAACTTGGAATCATATTTTTCTGAAGCCTATAGATTTTTCTACACATTTTCAAGTTATCAAGCAATATACATGATTAAATAAAGTTCTACAGAAAAGTATCCCAAAAATGATATGCAATAATTTTCCCAAGTAGATCTGGTGATAAGGAACCTAGACAAATTTATTTCAACAGATTTGGAGCAACTTTGAGTATCCAAACATTTTTCAAACCATTTCTATTTTCAAATAATAAAGAATAAATTGAAAACAATTTATCCTCATCACATCGGGCCAGCCTCTTTGAGAGTCGCCCACGCCATTTTTCTTTCTGTGGCCCGAGCGCAAGGAAGGGGAGATGGCCTGCGGCGTCGGCCCATGGAACTGCCTTTCGGCCGGCTTGGTCTTGAGGCAGAGGCCACGTCGGCAGCAATGATGTCATGTGTGGTGAAAAGTCTTGGCTATATTTCACCATTTAGCCGGCTGACCATTATCGGCCGGGACAGGCGAAGAAGGGAGCATGAGGTTCGTGAGAAGATGGCGAAGGGGGAGGTAGCTAAGCGGGGTTGGAGAAGAGGAGGAAGGTGTCTTCCATGGCGCCGAGAAACACTGGCGGCGGCGGCGCCATGGCCGACGGCGGCGGGGCTTGAGACGGCTCTACTCGAGCTCGGCGATCGGCGTAAACGTGAGCACGACTTGAAGGAGGCGGCGAGGGAGCTGGTGGCGTGATTGATTTGGCCGAGGTGGAGGAGCCATGACGGATTTCATTTGGCGGGTGCGGTGGTGAGCGAGAGCTTGAAGAGAAAAGTGGTGCTCATGAGAGAGAAGAGAAGCTGGAGTGAGTGAGCGAGCAGTGCACCGGCTTCATGGCAGAATAGGCGGGCGGGCGGGCTGGCATAGCAGTTGGCAGCAGTGCATGGCGGCAAGGCGGACGCGCGCATGGCCGCCACACGGCATGGGCAAGCTCATGGCCGTGAGGCAAGCGTGGCGCTGCATGGAAGCAAGCGGTAGGCTGGGCAAAGCCAAGGCAGGGCATGGTGGCTGGGCTGGCGAGGCTGCCAAGGGATCTTGGCTGGCTGGCTTGGCTTGGGCGGCTTGGCCGTGGGTAAGGAATGCCTGACCTGAAGGAGAAAAAGCCCTTTTTGATTTGTATTTTCAAGGAATTTTTAAATGTCAACTTTCAAATATTATTTTGAGCAAGAAAATGACATCTTTTGAAAATGTACCAAAAATGAAAGTTGATTAGAATTTAATTCTCTACAACTTTGCTTTTATGACCAAAGACAAATTGTTTCTAGATTTTGAATTGAAAAATCAAAGTCCATGTTTAACTCAAAACCTTAATTTTTGGGAAATTACTTTGGAAGCAAAATTTTGAATTAATTTGAATACAAACCTTGCTTCAAAAATTGAACTAAATAATTCTAGATGATTTATAATAGTAGCCAAACATGTTTTACTAACCTAGCAAGCAAAATCAGGGCAAAACAATTCTAACAAAGGTATGCAACATTTAGGTTTCATAACATGTTTCTGATATTTCGAAGCAGTGTTTCAATTGTTATTTACATGATTAGGCATGTAGGATTAGGATGCTTGATGATGCATGATATGTATGATTTGCGGTGCCTAAATGCAGGCATAACACCGGGGTGTTACAGCTACCCCTAAGAACTAAAATATAGTACTACTCTTTAGCTAGATTTCTCGAAATAAATTCGCAAACCCGGTGCTGTCTTTAAGCTAGTTTTGATTTCAAGTTCCATTTTAAGCTATTGGAACCACTAGCTAGCAATGTTATTTTTCTACAGCAAAGATTGCATTGCCATCTATAAAGTTTGTACTTCAAGCTTTATTTAGGTGCCGCATATATGTTCTATAGTATTTTTGCTCAATAAAAATTAATTTTCAACCCTACTTTGTATATATGAGCTATTGAATCAACTTTCATTTAGCATTTTTATTAGTCATTTTAGGTTACAAGAAATTTATCTACACACTTTATCACATGCATTATCACATAAACATGATGCTCATGACATAGTTCAGTAGTTTGTTAGGGTGTAACACCGAGGGTGTTATAGCCAAACTCAGGCTACCGTCTTTTAGGAGATGTAGGAAGCAACACAGGTGGATATTGTTTAGGTTCTTGGCGCCCTTGTATCAGAAGATGGTGAGATGTATCCGGAGGAGGAAGACAACGGAGAAGACAAAGGATGCTCCTCATAGTGCCGGTGCCAAGGCTAACCTATGTGATTTAGGGACACTTTTTGGAAACTATCAGAGAGACCCTTCCTTGTTACTCCCAATTATTTTTGGTGACTCAAAAAACTTAGGGATTTTGGAAACTAAATTTTGGAGATTCTTGGATATGCTCTTAGAGCCTGTTTGGAACACATGATTTTTTTCATTGTTCTATGTTTTTTCTTTGAAATTGAACTTATTCCTATAAATTTCTATATAAATCATGTGAAATTCCTGCGTTCCAAACATGCGCTTACTAGGGTACGTGGCCCATTCTCCTCTCCGAGAATTTAAAAGACGGAAATGACATCATGACGGGGGCTTCGTGGAGATGTGATGGTTCTCTGATCCCATATCCTGTCATGTTTTTTAATACTAGGGTACGTGGCCCATTCTCCTCTACGAGAATTTAAAAGACGAAAATGACATCATGATGGGCTTTTGTGGAGATGTGGCCCCCTGTTTGGCTTGCTGAAACTTGGCTGAAATTGGCTGAAAACACTGTTCTGGCTAAAATGTTATGAGAGAAAAACTCTGTTCCGGTTGAAAAAAAGCCGAACAAGCTGGATATGGGGTAAGCCGAACGGGGCCGTGATGGTTCTCTGATCCGGTATCCTGTCCTATTTTTTAATACTAGTGTAGGGCGTGTGCCCTTGTGCGCGTGGGCAAAGAGAGCATGCCTATTAGACTGTCTTCAACAATCATGACCCAAAATATAAGATCCATTCGTCCTTTGGGTAGCGCTACAGATAAAGGGTTCAATATCTATTTTGGTCTTCTCCAACAATAAGACCTAAAAGGCAATCCTTTCTATAAATAAGTCTCCAAAAGAGAGGTACTACTATATATTTGGAAAGTAAACAAAGACAAAGCAGAAAGAGATGCAAGAAAGAAATGATACCACGTGTCGGGTATCAGTATCAGGGATACCCGGAAGAAGGAAGCTAATGGCACAAACGCTAACTTCCTCAGATGGTCAAGAGCGTATCTTGGTCTCGCCCAGCCACGAGGGCACGGGCTCCGTCTCGCTCGACCTCAAGGATACGGGATCCAGGTCACCCGACCCTAAGGGCACAGGCTCCGTCTCACCTAACCCCTTGGGCGAGAGCCCCGTCATGTCCGACCCCGAGGGCGCGGACTCGGCCTCGCCCGATCCTGAGAGCGCGGGCTTTGCTTCACCCGACCCTGAGGGCGCGGGCTCCACCTCGCCCGACGGAGGTCCATACCGCCCCCAACCACTACGGGTCTAAAAATTCGAGTCTAGGGTCAAACTTCCGGCGCGTAAGGGCAAGGCGTGAGCACATCTTGACGTGACCCACGGCCATGACGGAGCCACGTCCCGAGGGGACGTCGCCAACATGATGATGTCGGCGTGTCGTGACATTGTGCTACCTACTCCCCGCATGGCCTCCAGCGGAGGCGTCAGCGAGCCATACCGTCTGCTGGGACGGGATGGAGTGCCAGGACCGGCTGATGATGCCCGCGTATGGTGCCAGTGACAAATAGGGCCACGACGTGAAGCCATCCCCGTCATTATCTATAGGGCCGACGGAACCCGCGTAAAGGAGATGGAAGACGTTACAATCCTAGAAGCCTTCCTCTCCTCGTCTCTCTCTCTCTCTCTCCGATGTAACCTGCATCTTCCCCTTCATCTATAAAAAGAAAAGCAGGGCGCCCCATGGTAGAAAGAGGGGGGAGGGGAGCATTCCCACATATCTAACACATTTGAGTGGCTAAAGGCTTCAGCACTCGACAGTAGACAGAGAGCTCAACCGGATTCACTCTTTTCACCAAAAGACTTAGGACCTTCTCCCTCTCTTGCCTGTTTGTAACCCTACTACAAACCTAGTGCCGGTAACACGAGTAGCAGCAAACTGGATGTATGGACGTTCCGTCCAAACCAGTATAAATCCTTGTGTCCTCCGAGCACAGCCATCCGGGTCAGACGCACAAACTAGAAATTTACAAGCCGGTGATTTGAAACACCGACAGTTGGCATGCCAGATAGGGGACTTTTGTGCATGTCATAGTCCACAATAGGCCACAGATGGCTAGCCATGGTGTTAGCTGGGTCTGGGCGCGCACGTGCGCTTCGAGAGACTGGACTTCATCGTCGCCACGGAGGGAGAGCTGGCGCGGGCTCCTGCCCTATAGGATCTCTGGTTGGGCCTAGAGAGAGGGGTGAATAGGCTGTCAAAATAAACACTCAAACTTTTATCAAATTCACCATGTGGCACCACCGCTCTAGAGGGCGGCACTGCCAGACTGCGGCACTGCTGGACCAGAACAGCGGCACTACCGCACCTGCAGACAACTTCGAGTTATAGTTCAAAATTAGTGAACGGAAACTTAGATCGGAAAATTTCTCAGCCTACTACAGGTATGATAGTCACAGATCAAGAGTTAGAAGTTGTAGGAACACCACACATAAGTAGATCAACTAGAAACCCTAGAAATCACCTCAACCAACAATATAAAATACAAGTAATGTAAATGAAGCACAAGTGACACAATGATTTATCCCGTGGTTCGGCTCGCCACCAAGGCTTGCCTACCTCCACATTGTTGAGGTTATCCACCAAGGCTTAGGGCTTTTCAACCCTTCCTCATTCTCAAGTCAAGAGACTTAACTCTTGAGATGAGGGGTGAGTATACTAGCTTCAAGAGATGGTTACAAACCTTCCGGGGCTACCACACAAGTTGGCAAGCTCCACGGGCGACGCTCTTGCCGGCTAGGAGCCAAGCTCTAAGAGTAACAAACACAACTGTCGGCCAAAACGTGAACTAAGTGTCCTTTTGAGTTGGGGAATCAATGGAGCTGCTCTCTAATCGAGTTTTGGACCCTTTTCACTCAAGGATTGATGGGAAAATCAATGGATTTGCTTGAGGGCTCTAGGTCACTAATGGAGGAAGAGAGAGAGCTCCTTTTCTATTTTGGGCGTGTTGAAATGAGCGGGAGGAAGAAGATTTTGCGATCGGGGAGGAAGAGGATGGGTATAAATACCCCCTTAGCCCCAACAGTCTCTTAAGTCATGGCAGTGCCACACTCCGGCAGTGCCTCTCTTCAAGTGCGGCAGTGCCGCACCAGTTAAGACAGCAAGGGTAAGAGTGAAGTTTAGGCTATGAATCTGAGGATGCATGTGTATGTTTGAGCACTTGGTAGCACATGTTAGCTTAAACATTGTGTCCCTCTTTATAGTACATCTTTTCCTATACTCAAATTCAATATATAAAAGAATTTAAACCTTCTTTGAGTTTGAAGCCATCAACATTTGTAATTGGGGGCTCCTCCGTTTCATGTAGCATCCTCGAATATAAATTCCCTGCTTGTCATCTCGATAAATCTCATTAGTTGTCTAATTGTGTGGTCATTATCACCAAAATCCATAATTAGGGCTTGATTGTACTTTCAATCTCCCACTTTTTGGTGATTGGTGACAACCCAATTAGAGCTTACAAAAGATATTAGATAAATACTGAGATTTTTTGAGACATGGATGTAGAGCCTCTCCCTAAATGTGTGAATAGAGAATTGAATTCTCAAATTGGCATAAGAGGCCAAGATTCACATTTCAGTGAAAGTGATGGGCTCCCCCTACATCCATGCTTCTATGGGGTGCTGCATACTATGTCAGGTATGTAAAACATGATGTGAATGACAGTTTATGCACAACATGTTTTGTTGTTACAGCTGGGTACGGCACTGCCGCACTTGCTGTAACAGCACAGATCAGAACAGACACCACACAACATGTGATACATATAAAGATATACATTCTAGTACAATTGTATCACAAGCGACATCATAGATTAATATATGTTCATATCCTACATATATATAAAGTACTTAAGTAGTATTATTACATAAATAGAGTTTCTAATGGACTCTCAAACTCTCACCTAACAAAGACTACTCTAAACAGATACGAACATGACTCTAGCTGCAGCAACCTCCTTTCCATGGCGTCAAAAAAGTTGTTGACCCTTCTAATTTTCTCCCCATTTGGCATAAAGCACCAAAAAGAGAAGAAAAGAAGAAAGACCATCACTCACTCCACATCCTCTTGGATGGTGTCCCAATCGACATCATCCCCACCATCAGCTCCACTAGCACCTGCAGCGTCTTTCTCTCCACCATCATCGTCGTCATCGTCGTCATTGGAGGAAGAAGAAGACACCACCGTCCTCCCTTGGTGATCAGTGATCGAAGTGTGGCGCTCATGCCTAGTGCTCCTTCTCATGGACTACAAGATGGACCTCAAACTCGTGTGAGGATCAAGCTCTGGCTGCTCCTGCTCCTCGTCCTCCTCATCCTCCGAATCTATCTCAGAAAGGCTAGGGAGGTCATCAAACCTCGGCGATGACTGAACTGGAGAAAGAGGTGATAGCCCCGCATGCTCTCTAGCCTCCTAGTTAGCTTCACGGTTCTCCAATCGATCCTGATATGCGGTCCTTGCTGCATAGGTGCATGTGGTGAAAATAGCCTTGATCCACTTCCCAAACTTCTCCATCTTCTTTTTCTTTGCGAGGCCTAGAGAGGGACGACTCAGGCACGTCCACAACTGATGGAGAGCATCTCACTACCCTGCTAGCACCTGCTCCTCGGGTCTTGTCAATCTTGTAGACGGTGTGAAGACCATCTTTCTCAAATCTGTAGCCAGTGACCCTCTCAATCATAAACATGAGATAGGGGGCATAGGGTATCCCTTTCTCCCATCCTCCATGGCATTCCTCAGCTCATGCCACATGAAGTGAGGGACATTAAACCTATCACCTCCAGGAGTAAATCTAGCAAGCTCATTCCTCACATATCCATTAAGATCAGAAGCTACTCCATCCTTGAGATTTGATAGTGTGCCTGATCAAATTGTTTAGAATGTAATAATAGCTTTTCAGGCCACTGACCTTCCCATCTGTACTTCTATCAATCCACATATAGGCAATATCATGGATCTCAGCTCTAGCCTCACCATAAATGTAAGTGAAACCCCGCTCCTCCTCTCCAAAACCAAGGGTCTGGCTGAAAGTCACAAAATCAACTCTATAATGTCGTCCCTCAGTCATCCAGTGAATCTCATCAGTATAGATGCTATAGAAGAAAGTGGCATGGAACTGGGCTAGCACTTATTCATTCCAATTATATTTAAAGCTCATAATATCAGTGAGGCCAAACAACTCACAAGCCTTTATCACCTTATTGAACTCAGGCTCATTCTTTCCCTTCATCTCCTCCTAATCAACATACTTCATCTTGACAACCTTGGATTTCTTGGAGTTGAAGTTCACAGATGCATAGAAGTTGGAATGAAACTCATTCCAAAACCTGTAGTCAATCCCCAAATCCTTTGGCTGCTCATAGGGATTGTTTTCCCGTGCTTCTTCCACAATCTTTAGCTTTCCCGCATAATTGAGCATGGGATGAGGACGTGTGTCAACAGGACGCCTCATAACTACATCCTCAAAATACTCTCTGATGTAGCTCCTGTCAAACTCCTCAAGATGAGGTGGAGTATCTAGGCAAGCACCTAGAGGAATGGTGCGGCCAACCCTCTCCAAGTTCTCCTCATCCTGGATCATCTGATCTCCCCCCTATCTTAGGCAACATCTCTGCTCGCTACACTGTTGCTGCCCCCTGTGGTCCTGCCATGACCATGACGAGGCATCTGCTTATCCCGAGTCTCAGTCATCTTCCTCTTCCCCTTTCGGTCATCATCACCTCCAGCGGCCATCTATGTAAATAAATATGGGTCCAAATGAGAAATTGTACATAAGGGGTATAGAAGAACACTTGTAAAACACTCTAGATAGATAAGATGATTCAAATCTCGGGTTAGGAAAGCACCCTAAACCAATCTAGTCAGAGGGTACAACACTGCCGCACCTAGTGCTTCACCTCTCCCATGATTTATTTTTTCTCAACTATTCAGACTCTTTCTCAACCATTCTCTAAACCACTAGACAATCTTAGAATAAGTAGACCTAAACAAATACATTGAGTTGTCTACAATGTAGGTAAAGTAGCTACATGTTTAAGATAGAAATACATCTGGTGCATAAATCCAACCAAAACGAAGAGTCAACAATGAAGCAACATCTGTATTTACATATTCATTCTGTTGAGTGCGGCACTGCCGCACCCAACATGTGGCACTACTACGAGTACAGATGAGGCTCAACCAATGAATCTTTGTTTTGATTCAATTCATTCATCAAACTAGTTTCTACCCTAATTAGGCAGTCACTAGAAACCATCATTGAACAAAGATAGAGCTCCAAGGCATAGATCGAGGCTAGGTTAGGGTTTCACCTTGATTTACGTGGATTGAGGAGGAAAGGAAGAGAATGGCTCCATCCATGAACTTCAACTGCTGCTAGTGATGACGAGGAAGAGCACCATCAGGCCACGGCAGTGCCGAAGGCAGCGGCACGGCGCTGGACAGAGCAGCGACGGCAGCGGCTACGTGCGTTCTTGCGGGAAAGAAGAGGCGGTGACGGCTACGGTGAATAAGGGAGAGGGGAAGTTACCCTAGGGACAGGTGAAGTAGAGAGGTAAGACGGGCCCCTACAGTAACTGGTTTTTTTGGGTCGAATTCCAGTTGGAATTCAAAGTGTAGCACTGCCACTCGCCACACGCGGCACTGTCGTTGGGCAGGCACGGCATAGCCACACTCCCCAGTGTAGCAAATTTAGCTACTAACTAAATACCTCTATATATATAGGATATGGACATATATCTCAAGCACACTATGATCAGCAACAAATAATCAATACAAACAATGATCATAATACACTTGTTTCTTATGATAAACATTTTTTAAGCACAATATTTAAACTTTTGCAATTTATTTCTCCTATCCACGCTAGTTCATCAATCAAGGTGTGCTATAGTTCAAACCATGTTACGAGAATTAAGTATATTTAGCTCACTACGCAAAGCACAAAACCTTGACTCATCGAGAGGCTTAGTGAAGATATCGGCTAGTTGTTTTTCGGTGCTCACATGGCGAATTTCGATATCTCCTTTGGCTTCGTGGTCTCTCAAAAAATAATGTCGGATGTCTATGTGCTTAGTTCTTGAGTGGCTTACGGGATTGTTGGCTAACTTTATGGCACTTTTGTTGTCATATAAAAGTGGAATTTTAGTGAAGTGACATCCGAAATCTTGAAGGGTTTGCCTCATCCAAAGTAGTTGAGCACAACATGCACCGGCTGCAACATACTCGGCATCGGCAATGGAAAGGGCTATACAATTTTGCTTTTTAGAACTCCAAGACGCTAGGGACCGTCCAAGGAATTGACATGTCCCTAAAGTGCTTTTTCGATCTGCTTTGCAACCGGCATAATTGGAATCCGAATACCCAAGTAGATCAAACCTAGAGCCCTTAGGATACCACAAGCCAAGGTTAGGAGTGTGTACTAAATATCTCAAGATTCTCTTAACGGCCACTAAGTGACACTCTTTCGGATTAGCTTTAAATCTAGAACACGTGTACACACTAAGCATAATAACGGGTCTAGATGCGCATAAATAAAGTAGAGAGCCGATCATGTAGCGATATACCTTAGTATCCACGGATTTTCCTTCATCATTGAGATCTAGATGTCCATTGGTTGGCATGGGAGTTTTGATAGGCTTGGCATTCACCATGTCAAACTTCTTGAGCATATCATGGGTGTACTTCGTTTGGCTAATAAAAATTTATCCTTCACTTACTTGATTTGAAATCCAAGGAAGAACTTCAATTCACCCATCATGGACATTTTAAATCTCTTGGGCATGATCCCACTAAATTCCTCACAAAAAGAATGATTAGTACTACTAAATATTATGTCATCGACATATATTTGACACACAAATATATCTTTGTCAACTTTGTGAGTGAAAATGGTAGGATCGACTTTGCCTATTTCAAAGTCTTGTTTAAGCAAGAATTCCTTAAGGCATTCATACCATGCTCTTGGTGTTTGCTTAATCCCATAGAGCGCCTTTTGGAGTTTGTAGACATGGCTGGGAAACTTATGATCTTCAAAGCCCAGTGGTTGCTCAACATAGACAAGTTTTGAATAGGGCCATTGAGAAATGCAATCTTCACATCCATTTGATATAGCTTGAAGTCGTGATGAGCGGCATAGGCTAGAAGCATTCGAATTGCTTCAAGTCTTGCCACCGTGTGCAAATGTTTCTTCAAAGTCCAAGTCCTCTACTTGAGTGAAACCTTGAGCAACCAAGCTTGCCTTGTTCCATGTCACCACTCCATTGTCATCTTGCTTGTTGTGGAAGACCCACTTAGTGCCAATGACATTGGTATTGGGTCATTCCACCAAAGTTCACACTTGGTTTCTTTTAAAGTTGTTGAGCTCTTCTTGCATGGCCATCACCCAATTCGGGTCTCTAAGTGCTTGTTCTACCTTAAGAGGCTCCAAAGAGGAAACAAAAGAGTAATATTGACAAAAGTTTGCTAAATGTGAACGAGTTGTTACCCCCTTTTGAAGACTCCTAAGGATGTTATCAATGGGATGATCCCATTGTATTGTTTGCCTTAGCCTTGAATGTTCAATGGCCTCTTGTTCATCTTCTGAATCTTCATCATCATCTTGCTCAAATATGGGTTGTAGGTTTTGTCCATGAGTCGGAGTCGAATCAGCTGTTGCTGACTGTGTAGGTGCGGCACTACCGCCCTCAAGTGCAGCACTGCCACGTGCAGGAGTTGTAGCGGGTGTTTGCTATAGTGTTGCATCAAGTACGTCATCGGAAATAGGTGCAACAGCAACTTGAGGAACCACCACTTCAGTGAATTTATCTTCTTGTGGTCTAATATCACCAATAGCCAATTGCTTTATTGCTTCACATGGTGGATCTTCCTTTCCTACAATACTTGAATCAACTTGCTCCACCTGAGAGCCATTAAATTCATCAAATGTCACGTCTACCGTAATCTCAACTCTCCTGGAGGTTTTGTTGAAGACACTGTAGGCATGTTTATTTGATTCATAACCAAGAAGAACACCTTCATCAACTTTAGGTGCAAACTTAAAGGTTTTGGGTTTCTTGTTAAGTATCAAACACTTGCACCCAAACACTCTAAAGTAAGACACCTTAGGCTTGTTACCGGTTAGAAGCTCATATGAAGTTTTCTTCAACTTCTTGTGTAGGTAGTTGATGGCATGGCAAGCGGTGTTGACGGCATCACACCAAAAGATGTCCGGCGTCTTGTACCCATCTAGCATTGTCCTTGCTATGTCAATGAGTGTACGATTCTTCCTCTCTACTATACCATTTTGTTGAGGGATGTATGGAGTTAAAACTCATGCTTGATGCCCTCTTCATCAAGAAATTCCTCAACTAGAGTATTCTTCAATTCGGTCCCATTATCGCTTCTCACTTTCTTGATGGGAAAATCAAACTCCTTTTGAGCTCTTCTAACAAATATCTTCACCTTCTCTTGAACTTGGCACTTGTCATGCAAGAAAAATACCCAAGTAAAATAGGAATAGTCATCAACAATAACAAGACCATATTTGTTACCCCCGATACTTAGGTAGGCGACTAGTCAAAAGAGATCCGTTTGTATTAGCTCCAATGGTTGCTTGGTGGTCATGATGCTCTTTGGTGGGTGAGGTACGCCAACTTGCTTTCTGGCTTGACAAGCGCTACAAATTCTATCTTTCTCAAAGTGAATATTTGTTAGTCCAAGGATGTGTTCATCTTTTAAAAGTTTGGTCAAGTTCCTCATCCCAACATGAGCTAGTCGGCGATGCCAAAGCCAACCCATACTAGATTTTACCACTAAACAAGTCTCAAGCTTAGCTTTACTTTTGTTGAAATCAACTAAGTAAAGCTTTTTCTTTAATCGACCCGTAAAGACAATAGAGGAATCCTCCCTTCTAAAGACTTCCACACCCTTATCCGTAAAGAGACAATTGTAGCCCATCTCACACAATTGAGAAACGGATAAGTTGTAACTTAACGAATCAACATATAATACATTTGTAATTGAATGCTCAAGGGTTATAGCAACTTTACCGAGACCAATCACATCCCCCTTTGAATTTTCTCCAAAGACAATATTATTATTTGAGTGCGTCATCGGTGAATATGATGAGAACATACTCCTTTCTCCGGTCATATGATTTGTACATCCGCTATCAAGCATCCAACTTGATCCACCGAAGGAGTATGCCTACAAAATAAGTTTAATTGCTAGATTTAGGTCCCCAATTTGAGTTGGGGCCTTGCATGTTAGTCACAAGGATCTTAGGAACCCAAATAGAAGTATTCCTATATATGTTGGTTTTTCTTTCCAACATATTTTGAAACCACTTTTCCACTATTGTTGTTCTTCAAAACAAAGCATGATATCAAGCTTTGTCGAGGTGCATAAGTCTTTGGTTGATAGGACATACTTGTTCTTGGTGGTCCACAATGATTCCTTAGACTTATAAAAATCTATTTCTGCTGGTACACCTTCTTCTTGGGCTTAGTTTGATCAGGAGTAGAATTGGTAGCCTTCCCATTTTTGCGGGGCGTGGCACTACCGCTCTGGGACGCTGCACTACCGTGGTCTGTGCAGGCTGATCTGTACCAATTTTGCCCTTCCTCTCAAATTGCACACACTCATAGCCATTCACTATCCTTCTTCCATTTGTCTTGGCTCCTTTTGAGTGGCCGAGCCCATGCTTGATTGAGGGATGCCTTCCTTGCTTAAATTGTGGCCCTTTTGATTCACCATTCTTCTTGTCATTGAATTAGGTCACACTCATCCACCCTTTTCTAATGATTTCATTGAGCCTAGCAATCTCCTTTCTCATAGCCTTCATGTTTGCAAGATTAGTGGAATAGGCATTCAAATCAAGATTAAAACATTTTCCGCAACCTTAACTAGTGGAGGAAGTAGAGGTTTTCCTTTGCCTTAGAGAGATGTGAGTTGCTATCCCAAAGAATGCCATATTGCATCTCAAGTTCTTTGTGCTTTTTATCCAAGTCACAATACTTTTTCTTGAGAGCTTTATTTGCTTTCTTTGTGATAGCATGGTCCTCTTGCTCTTTGGCCAAGGCCTTGCGCAAGGATTCCACCTCACTTCTCTCTAATGCAAGAGCTTCTTTGCTAGCAATATAGAGATCCTCTTATTGGATAAGAGTCTCTTCTCTAGATTCTAGCTTGGCTTGGACACTCTCTAGATCCTTCATTAGCTTAGTGATGAATAATTTGGTCTTTCCATCCAAATTTTTAGTTATCATGTTTATTTCTTCATCACTAGATTCATCATCACTAGAGCTATTAGTAATATCAATACTAGAGATATCACTAGAAGGTGGAGGAGATTTGGCCTTTGATTTGAATTTTACCTTCTCACGCTTTGCCATGAGACAAATGTGAGGGGAGTAGTAGTCATCAACGGACATGTTATTGAAGAGCCTTGGTGTAGGGGATGACTTGTGAATAGCAGCGGTTGCAATCTTCTCATCCTCTTCACTTATGCTCTCTTTAGTTGAGTCTCATTCATACCCAATGTGAGCCTCTCCCATGTTCTTCTTGCTCTTCCTCTGATCAACCTTGTCCCCTTTCTTGTATTTGTTGTCCTTGATCTCATATGGACACTTGGTAATGAAGTGATTGGTGCTACCACAAATGTAGCATGTCCTCTTTTTCTTGTTTGGAAAGTTTCTCTTAGCCTTGCTTCTTTAGCCCCTTGTGAAATATCTTCATAAAGAGAGCAACATCATCAATCTTCTCATATTGATCATCATCATTTTCACTTTCACTTGAAGATGGTGTGGTCTCTAATCTTTCTTGAACTTGTTTGCTTGCTTTGGGCTTGCTAGTTGAAGCTTGTTGGTTGATCTTGGACTTGCTTGTGGAGCCTTGCTTGCTTGATTTGTTGACCTTGAGAGCTATTTTTTTATCTTGATGCCCTCTAGCTTTGCTTGCAATTCACCAAGTTTCTTCCTCTCATTTGCTTCTTCTCTTTGCATGCCAAAGGTCAAGATCCTCCCAAGTACACATTTAGTGTGAAGTACTCAAACTTCTTCTTATCTCTAATTAGAGTGACTACGGTCTCATTTCTAGATGAATAAGCTTCCAACATAATCTTGACAACTTGGTGATCATCTAGTTCATCACAACCATAGCCTCTAATCTTACCCACCATTGTCATCAACCTATCAAATATCTCTTGCGGCCCCTCTCCATCCAAGATTACAAACCAGTTGAGCTTTGACATCAGCAAATCAATCCTTGCCTTTCTTACTTTGTCAACCCCTTCATGTGCTAGGTGTAAAGTGTCTCATATTTGCTTAGCAACATCAACTCCAATCACTCTATTGTACTTATCACCATCCAAGGCACTAAGCAACACACTTGTGGCATGACCATTGAGGTGAATGATTCTCATATCTTCAAGTGTTGGGTGTTCTTGGGATCAACCGGAGACTCAAATCCATTGCAAACAATCTCCCAAATACCAGGGTGAAGGCCTATAAGATAGGCTGCTCTTATCAAGTGCTTCCACTTGGCAAAGTTAGTCCCATTGAAATGAGGTAACTTGCCTACGAGCACATTGATGAAAGACCTCCGATCATGGTTAGTCGTAGGAATAGAAGAGTAGTTAAAGGATACGGTGGCATATTTGTTGTTGTTGGCCTTGCCCTTTCCTTTCTTCTCCTTCTTGTTCCCCTTCGACACTTGGTATGACTCATCATCATCTCCATCTTCGAAACTACTTGATATGCTTGATGATACACTTGTTGCCTTCTCTTCTTCTTCCTTCTTCTTCCTAGCTTCTCATCTTTTTCTTCTTGCTTTTCTCTTGAGCCTTCTTTCTTTTTTCCTTTGATTCATCTCTCTAACCGCTCCTCCTTCTTCTCTCTTGCTTCTCTTTTTAGCTTTATAGTCTTGTTCCTTCTTCTTCTCTCTTTATAATTGAGAGCTCTATCCGCATCGATAGTCTCAAGATGTGATAGTGTGGCGTTGCTTGCTGTCGACGCGCTCAGCTCGCTGCTGTCTATGTCGACATCCACCCGCTTCACACCATTAGTTCCTCCTCTAGGCTCCATACCTCACGCGGTGAAGCATATATAAGGTAACCTACTCTGATACAACTTATAGGATCTCTGGTTGACCTAGAGGGGGGTGAATAGGCCTGTCAAAACAAATACTCAAACTTTTATAAAATTCACCCTGCAGCGCCGCCGCTCTGGAGGGCGGCACTGCTAGACTGTGACACTGCTGGACCAGAACAGCAGCACTGTCGCACCCACAGATAACTTTGAGTCACAGTTCAAAATATGTGAATGAAAACTTAGATCGGAGAAATTTCTTAGCCTACTACAGGTATGATAGTCACAGATCAAGAGTTAGAAGTTGTAGGAACACCTCATACAAGTAGATCGACTAGAAACCCTAGAAATCACCTCAACCAATAATATGAAATGCAAGTAATGTAAATTAAGCACAAGTGACACTGTGATTTATCCTATGGTTTGGCTCACCACCAAGGCTTGCCTACCTCCATGTTGTTGAGGTTAGCCACTAAGGCTTAGGGCTTTCCAACCCTTCCTCGTTCTCAAGTCAAGAGACTTAACTCTTGAGATGAGAGGTGAGTATACTAGCTTCAACAGATGGTTACAAACCTCCTAGGGCTGTCACACAAGTTGACAAGCTCCACGGGCGACGCTCTAGCCAGCTAGGAGCCAAGCTCCAAGAGTAACAAACACAACCGCCGACCAAAACATGAACCAAGTGCCCTTTTGAGTTGGGGAATCAATGGAGCTGCTCTCTAATCGAGTTTTTGACCCTTTCTCTCAAGGATTGATGGGAAATCAATGGATTTACTTGAGGACTCTAGGTCACTAATAGAGGAAGAGAGAGAGAGCTCCTTTTCTGTTTTGGGCATACTGGAATAAGCAGGAGGAAGAAGATTTTGCCGTTGGAGAGGAAGAGGATGGATATAAATACCCCCTTAGCCCCAACGGTCACTTAAGTCACGGTAGTGCCGCACTGCGGTAGTGCCTCTCTTCAAGTGCGCCAGTGCCGCACCAGTCAAGACAGCAAGGGTAAAAGTGAAGTTTAGGCTGTCTTGGCTATGAATCTAAGGATGTATGCGTATGTTTGAGCACTTGGTAGCATATGTTAGCTTAACCATTGTGTCCTCCTTTATAGTACGACTTTTCCTATACTCAAATTCAATATATAAAAGAATTTAAACATCATTTGAGTTTGAAGCCATCAACATTTATAATTGGGGGCTCTTCTATTTCATGTAGCATCCTCGAATATAAATTCCTTGCTTGTTAATCGATAAATCTCATTAGTTCTCTAATTGCGTGGTCATTATCACCAAAACCCACAATTAGGGCTTGATTGCACTTTCATGCTCCCATCCAACTTCTTCGCTCCACCGGCCTCGACGCAAGCGTTGAAGCCCTCAAGAAGTTGCAGCTGCGCACACCGGAGGCCCATTTCCTCAGGAGTGACCAGCTCCTCGGCTTCAAATACAGGAGGCTAGAGCGTCAGCTCGATGCCTTCCTGGGACCCGACCATCCTAGGAGGATGTGCGCTACCTCACCTTCTCCTTCGCCAACGTCATGACACAGCTTGTTAGAAGGGAGCCGCTCTCCCTAGAATATCTCACCCGAGATGCCTCGACAGCGTTCCCATTCGGTCTGCGCAATGCTGCTAGGGCCGTTGGTCACCTCGTGGTACCGTGCATGTACTAGCCTCCCACGGATGATGAATTCATGGGAATGGCCGATTACATCGTGGAGTCTTTCCACGACCTTCTCATGGGAGATTCAGAGTCGATCTCCAACTCTAACTCCAGTAGGGGGAGCCATCACCCCTCGTGAGAATGTTTTATGGCAAGTGCCCCCAAAGGATGCATCAAAAGCGTCCATGAGGGAAGGGCTACCCCACCAAACGACTTCGATGACGAAGTCGAAGAAGATGCGGGGGCCCTCCCCCGCTTGCAAGTGGAATAGCTAAGGGTGCTGCATTAGGAGCATGAAGATGCATGAATCCAGCTGGAGCAGGAGCGCGCGGAGCTCGAACACGAGATAGAGCATTGCGGGGATGGTGGCCGCGCGCACGCTATCGCTCGCGACATAAATCAGAGGATCATCGAGGACGACGGAGGCTTCCTACACTTTGCTCGGGCAAGTCAAAACATAGATGCCGTGGTGGCCCTACTCTGAAGGCTCATGGAGCCTATGACACCCAAAGACCGTTGGGCCCACCACGAGATCCGCACGCTACTCGAACGAGCAGCGGTGCCAGAGGCGGAAAGCTCGCTGTCTTGGTGACACGAACTCGATGCCAGTCAGCACGTGTCTTTGGGATGACATGGTTGGGACATGTCTATCCACCAGGCACCACACGACTATGGGGGCCTTGCCATGGTCCCGATGCATGAGCGTCTTGGCCCCAACCATGACGCACGTAACACCCTAGACATCCGTAGGCGCGAACGGGGTGACGAGAGAGAGAAGGCTAGCTATGGCTACCATCCTCATTGTGATGGACGCTACGATAGCGGCGAAGACTAGAGCCTGAGCCCTGACCTGCCAGGGCCCTAGGCTTTCGACCGGCACATCCTCAACGCGGCTTTCACTCCACGGCATCGACCGCCGACCAACATCCTAAAGTACTCTGGGGAGACGAACCTCGGCTTGTGGCTCGAGGACTACTGGCTTGCTTGTCAAGCCGATGATGCAGATAGTGATTACTTCGTTATCTGCAACCTCCCCTTGTTCCTAGCCGATTCGGCGTGAACATGGCTGGAGCACATTCCGCCCAACCGGATTCAAAGTTGGGCGGACTTGAAGATATTTGTGGGAAACTTTCAGGACACCTACACGTGCCCTGGGAACCCCTAGGATCTAAAAAATTGCCGACAGAAGTCCAAAGAGACTATCCGCAAGTACATCCGACGCTTCTCCAGGCAATGCAATGAGTTGCTTGATGTCACCGACGCCGACATCATCGGAGCCTTCCTATTAGGGCCCACCTGCGAGTCCTTGGTCCACAAGTTAGGACGTAAGGGCCCTTGGACCGCCAAAGAGCTCCTCGACATCGTGACCAACCACGTCTCAGGTGAGGAGGCGATCGGAGCAATTTTTTATGGCTCTAAAGGCAAAGCGAGGTGGGACGAGGACTCCGGCGACGGTCGCTCTAACCGTCCAAACAAGAAGAAGAACAAGCAGTAGCATGGGGCTCGCTCGTGGCCACTGCCGAAAGCGGAAAGGTGGCCTGGGCGCCTACCGAGAATGCTCCATACCACTTCAAGAAGCTGCTCGAGGGGTCGTGCCTGAACCATGCCTTCCCCATCAAGCATCTATACAAGGACTGCGCCCTTATGAAGCGGTTCCCATCTGGCGGCTCCGACAAGGGGAATCAGAGAAAGAAGCCAGAGCCAGCGGTAGACGTCGCTAAGGGGAAGGATGGCGGCTTTCTGACCCTAGATGGCTGCCTCATGATCTTTGGTGGGACGACGACATATGACTCCAAGCGCCACCAAAAGATCACACGCCACGAGGTCTATGTGGCCAAACCGCCACGTCATCTTTCCTCCGGTTGTCGGAGTTTGCCATCACCTTTCGACTGATCCAACCACCCAGATAGCATCTCATAGCCAGGGAGGTATCCGCTCGTGGTCGACCTAATCGTCAGCATGAAGCACCACACAAAGGTGCTGATGGATGGAGGCAGCGGCCTCAACATCATGTACGCCGAGACACTTGATGCCATGGGCATCGACTGGTCGCGTGTCCGACCGATCGAGGTGCCTTTCCACGCCATCGTGGCAGGGAAGCAAGCCATACCGCTTGGGCAGATTGACCTACCTGTCACCTTCGGGGATCCAACCAACTATAGGATGGAGACCCTCACCTTTAAGGTGGTTGGATTCCACGGGACCTACCACGCCATCCTGGGATGACCATGCTACGTGAAGTTCATGGCTGTCCCTAACTACACCTACCTAAAGCTCAAGATGCCAGGCCCGCGTGGGGTCATCACCGTCGGCACCACCTTCCAGCACGCTTACGAGTGCGAGGTTGAGTGCTGCAAGCATGCTTTGGCAATCATCGCCTCCGAGAAGCTCATGGTCATCAAGGAAGGGACTGCCGTGGAGGCACCCGACTCCAAGTGGTCGGCCAGATCCTTTGAGCCCACGGAGGGCGTCAAGGAGGTCCTCATAGACCCCATTAGCTCCGAGGGCAAAGTGGTGCGCATCGACACCACGCTTTCCTCCAAATAGGAAAACACGCTCGTCGACTTCCTCTACGCCAACAGAGATATCTTTGCGTGAAAACCCACGGACATGCCAGGCATCCCGAGGGAAGTCGCTGAGCATGCCTTGAAGATTAGGCTAGGCTCCAAGCTAGTGAAGCAGCGCCTACGCTGCTTCGATGAGGAGAAGTGCAGGGCCATCAGCGAAGAGATCACAAAGCTTTTGGTAGCCGGATTCATCAAGAAAGTGTATCATCCCGAGTGGTTAGCCAATCCTGTCCTTGTACGAAAAAAGAATGGGAAATGGAGAATGTGTTGACTACACGAGTCTCAATAAGGCGTGTCCAAAGGATCTATTTCCTTTGCCATGTATAGATCAAGTAGTCGACTCGACCTCGGGGTGTGAAACCCTTTACTTCCTTGATACATACTCCGGGTACCATCAGATCGCCATGAAAGAGTCTAATCAGCTCGTGACTTCTTTCATCACCCCATTTCGGTCATTCTGCTTTGTCATGATGCCTTTCGTTCTGAAAAATGTGGGAGCTACATACCAGCGATGTATGCTCAAGTGTTTCGGAGACCTCATCGAGCGAACCATTGAGGCCTACGTAGACGATGTCGTGGTCAAGTCCAAATAGACCGACCAGCTCGTAGATGACCTAGAGTAGACCTTCTTAAAACTACAAGCAAACGACATCAAACTCAACCCTGAAAAATGCATTTTTGGGGTCCCGAGGGGCATGTTGCTTGGGTTCATCATCTCCGAGCGTGGAATCAAAGGCAACTCAGAGAAGATCTTGGCCATCATGAGGATGGGTCCAATCCAGAATCTAAAGGGAGTGCAGCGAGTCACGGTGTGCCTCGTCGTGCTTAGCTATTTCATCTCACGCCTCGGTGAATGAGGCCTCCCGCTATACCTACTTCTGAAGAAGACCAATCGATTTGAGTGGACTCCCAAGGCTCAGGAGGCACTCGACAAAGTTAAGGAAATCTTAATGAAAGCCCCAATCCTGGTCCCCCCGACCGATGGAGAGTCGCTCCTGCTCTACATCATGGCCACCACACAAGTTATCAGCGCCACCCTGGTGGTAGAGCGAGAGAAAGAGGAACATGCCCTCAAAGTGCAGCACCACATATACTTCGTTAGCAAGGTCTTGTCTGACTCCAAGACTCGCTACTCGTAAATCTAGAAGCTCTTATATGCCGTCCTGATTGCCAAGAGGAAGTTGCATCACTACTTTGAGTCACACCCAGTGACGGTCGTGACGTCCTTCCCTCTCGGTGAGGTCATCCAAAACCGGGACACCACAGGGAGAATTGCCAAGTGGGCACTCGAGCTGATGGGTCAGGGCATTTTGTATACCCCTCGGACGACCATCAAGTCCTAAACACTGGCCATTTTTGTTGCAGAATGGACCAAGGTCCAGATGCTGCCAGCAACCGTCGAGCAAGAGTACTAGACGATGTACTTCGATGGGTCGCTGATGAAGAGAGGCACCGGCGTGGGGCTGGTCTTCATTTCACCCCTCGGGATACGCATAAAGTACGTGGTCCGCCTCTATTTCCCCACCTCCAACAATGTGGCCGAATACGAGGCACTCATCAACGGCCTACGCATTGCCATTGAGTTGGGCACCGATGGCTTGACGTCCGAGGCGACTCATAGCTGGTCATCGGTCAAATCATGAAGGAGTCAAGCAGCCACGACACTAAGATGGCTGCTTACAGCCGAGAAATTCGCCAGCTGGAGAACAAGTTCGATGGCCTCGAACTCAATCACATCCCGAGGTGACTCAACAAGGCAGCCGATACACTAGCGAAGATGGCGTCCAGATGAGAGCCGGTGCCGACGGGCGTCTTCGCCAGCGATCAATACAAGCCTTCGGTCCGCTACGAGGATCAGGGACAGACCGAGGACAAGCTGCTTGCCCTGGGCTCGGGGGCTGACCGACCGCCCACCCCATCCGACCTCAAAGTCATGGAGCTTGACGAAGGTCCAGTGGCAAAGCCCGACCCTCTAGCTGACTCTAGGACCCCATACCACGATTGGCTTCTCCACAAAGTGCTCCCGATGGACAAGATGGAGGCCCGACGGATCGCACGTTGAGCCAAGTCTTTCGTCATTATCAAGGAGGAGCTCTACAAGCGAAGCCACACCAGGATCCTGCAGCATTGCATTCCTGCCGAACAAGGGAGGCAACTATTGAGGGACATTCACGGTGGGGTCTGTGAACATCATGGCTCACCCAGAACCCTGGTCGGACACGTTCCAATAGGGCTTCTACTGGCCGTCCGCGATGGCCGACACTGAGCAGATTGTGCGCACCTACGAAGGGTGTCAATACTATGCCCGACAGACCCACCTACTGGCTCAAGCACTCCAAAGGATCCCCATCACGTGGTCGTTCATGGTCTAGGGGCTTAATATGGTTGGACCTCTCAAAAGAGCATCCGAGGGCCACACGTACTTGGTTATCGCCATAGACAAGTTTACAAAGTGGATAGAGGCTCGACCGATCTCTGTGATCAAGTCTGAGCAGGTCATGTTATTCTTCCTTGACATCATCGGTCGCTTTGGAGTCTCGAACTCCATTATCATGAAAGACGACACATAATTCATCGGGGAGAAGTTCCTCTGATTCTACGATGAATACCACATCCACGTCAATTGGGCCATTGTGGCGCATCCCCACACGAACGGACAGGTCGAGCGCGCGAATGGCATGTTCCTATAAGGTCTCAAGCCTAGGATTTTCAACCGGTTGAGCAAGTTTGGTGGGTGTTGGGTCACGGAGCTTCTCGCTGTGCTCTGGAGCTTGAGGACGACCCCGCCTAGGCCACCAGCTACACACACTTCTTCATGGTCTATGGTTCCAAGGCTATCCTCCCGACCGACCTCGAGTATGGGAAGCCGAGGGTCAGGACGTACAACAAGCAGGGAGCCGAGGTGTCCCTTGAGGACGCCATGGATCAGCTCGACGAGGTGCGCGATGTTGCCCTCCTCCGCTCGGCCAAGTATCAGTAGGCATTGCACCGGTACCACAGCCGTCAGGTGCGGGGTCGGGCCTTTAACGTCGGGGACCTGGTACTACACCTCGTCCAGAGCAACAAAAAACCATCACAAGCTCCCTCCGCTGTGGGAGGGACCGTACGCCGTCGTGGAGGTGCTCTGACCAGGCACCTACAAAGCTCAAGACCATCGACGGCAAGGTCTTCACCAACGCATGAAACATCAAGCAGTTACGTCGCTTTTACCCCTAGCCTATGCATATACTTAAGAATGATATTTCTGAAATACAAAAATGTTTTCTCCTATCGATTTTGCTATCGTTCCCTATATCTTTAGTGACACCCGACCCCGGCAACGGTAGGGGGTCGGGCATCACTCGAAGGCTGATAAGAGTATATCTACTCAGAGACATCCTCTGCATCGACCCTTCCTTACGTTAAAATCTCAAAGTAAGGGCTGTGGAAACAAACCCTGAGTAAAATCGGTCGGACTGCAAGAAACCTACGCCCCAGCGGCTATGGTGTTTTTGCTCACCAGCGTGCTCAGGAGTTATTTGGCATGTATCCCAAGCTTTATAGCCTTAACCATGGAAAGGGTCAGAATACATTAACCTTTTTATAAAAAAGGATGAAGAACCAAAAGATTGTTCAAGGCTACTATTTGGCCTAACTAACTAATTTTTTAGGAGGATGATCTCATCCTCTATCTTGGTAGATAAGTCCTACGCCAGAGGGGCTACCTCCTTCTCAATGTCCTCTAGCTCAGCGTCGGAGTAACCGGGCGCGAAGCCCTAGCTCATTATCTCTAGATCGATGTTCTCATAGTGAGAACGAGCGATCGCGAACGACCGATGAACGCCGAAGCGAAGTGCGTCCCTCGCCATCTCGCGCGCCTGATCCGTAATCTGGATGACGCGGACCATGAGAGAGCTTGTCTCCTGCGCCGGGGCCAGCTCGAGGTCGTCATAGACCAGCTAGACGGCGACGCGCAGGGCATCGTGCTCATCGCTCTCCTTTAGGAGGGTGGCCTTCACCTCGCCGAGCTCCTTCTCTAGGTTGCGGCTCTTTGTCACCTCCGCCCCGAGCCTGTGATCAAGACTTGCCCAAAACACGCACCAGCCATGTCGAAAAGCCTATCGTGGATCCTAGAGAAAAGGACAACAAAGGAAGACCAGGGGCTTACTATCCACGTCCACCTAGAGCTTGCACGCCTCATCATGCCGTCGGGCCACCTCGGCCTCCAAGTTTCGGGCCTACTCCTGGCGCTAGCTAACCTCCACGATGAGTCTGGCGGTCACCGCCTCTGCCATGGCCTTCAGATCCTTCTCCCCCGGAGCTCGCCCTCTAGGAGGTTGATCCGCTATTGGGCGTCGTCACGCTCCTTCTGTAGCCGCTCGATCTCCGCGATGTCCGTGTGCGTACTCTCGACCAGGTCTAGGAGCTTCTCCCCAACTTCGTGGGTGTCATCACGAGCCTCCACGTACATGATCCGAAGGTTAGCCAACTCTGGCGAACGAGGGCAAGTTTGGCCACTTCTCGACGAGCGACAACGAGCTAGGCGGCTAGTTCCTCACATAGCCGCTCCCCCGTGGCCCATAGCTGCTCCCAAATGCCCATCTCGTGGTGAAGGAACGTAGACTTCTCCTGGCTATGGTCCATGAGAACCTACAAAAAGGGTACGAGTTAAAAGGCAAGAAAAGGGAAGATGAAGGTCGGAAACGCTGATGCACTATACCAGGCCAACCGGAGCAATGACATTTTGTAGTGAACTCAGCGCGGTGGTCAAGGCGCGGACCGCGATCCCCACCTCCACGTGGACGCTCCCCTGCTCCCTCTTCTCCACGGCGTCGTCGAGGATGAATAGCGTTGCCCTCGGGTCCCGACGGTTGGCCCACTTGATCTAGGGTCCTCCCAAGGTGTGAGGGTCGTCGCCGACCCGGACCAGAGGCCAAGATGCCCCTGCACCGACCCCTCTCGCAACCGTAACTCCTCTGGAGCGGCCCCCCAGCAGTAGCGGACAACACTCTAGCCAGATTGACTTTGTCCTCGCAAGAAGAAAGGACAAATGAGCATGCTTGGGTTGCAAGGTGATACTAGGGGAGTGTGTTGTTTCTCAACATAAGCTTTTTGTGGTAGACTTTCGTTTTCAGGTGCGTGCCCGTAGGGATAAACAAGCTAAGATTGAAAGAACAAAGTGGTGGAAAATGAAAGGAAAGACGTCAGAGGTATTCAGGAAAATGGTTATCAAAGAGGGCTCTTGGAAGGAAGAAGAGGACATATACAACATGTGGGAGAAGATGACAACCAACATTCAAAAAGTGGCCTCAAAGGTGTGTGGAGTAACCAAAGAAAGTGGACGCGAGGCTAAAGATACTTGGTGATGGAACGAGGAAAGTCCAAAGGGATATTAAGGAGAAGAAAGAATGCTATAGACGCTTGTATCATGACAGGAGTGTGGACAACATAGAGAAGTACAAGGTGGCAAAGAAGACTGCAAAGCGAGCTGTAAGTGTGGCAAATGGTAGAGCGTACGGAGATCTTTACCAATATTTGAGTACGAAGGAAGGAGAGAAGAACATTTATAGGATGACTAAGGTTCGTGAGATAAAGACAAGGACTTCAACCAAGTTAAGTGCATTAAGGATGAAAGAGAACATCTCTTGGTGAAGGAGGATGAGATCCGACATCGATGGCAAGAGTATTTTAATAAATTGTTCAATGGTGAGAATATGGACACAACCTTTAAGTTGGATAACTCTTTTGATGACACCAGTAAGCGTTTTGTGCGGAGAATCCAAGAATCTGAGGTCAGAGAGACGTTGAAAAGGATGAAAGGAGGTAAAGCGATGGGACCGGATGGCATCCCAATCGAGGTGTGGAGATGTCTTGAGGACATAGCTATAGTATGGCTAACCAAGCTGTTCAACCATATTTTCAATCGAACAAGATGCCTGATGAGTGGAGGAGAAGTATATTGGTACCGATCTACAAGAATAAATGGGATATTCAATATTGTACTAATTACCGGGGAATTAAGTTGATGAGCCATACTATGAAGCTATGGTAGAAGTTACAGAGCATCGCTTAAAAGCAATAACGCGGGTCTTTATGAACCAATTTAGTTTCATACCGGAAGATCAGCCATGGAAGCTATTTTCTTAATAAGACAAGTTATGAAGCGGTATAGGGAGAAAAAGAAGGACCTACACATGGTTTTTATTGATTTGAAGAAGGCTTATGATAAAATACCAAGGAATGTTATGTGGTAGGCTTTGGACAAACATAAAGTCCCAACGAAGTACGTCGAGCTCATTAAGGACATATACAACAATGTTGTGACTAGAGTTCGAACAGGTGATGGAGACACGGATGACTTCTCGATTAAGATAGGACTACATCAAAGGTCAGCTTTGAGCCCTTATTTATTTGACTTAGTGATGGATGAGGTCACAAGGGACATACAAGGGAGACATCCCTTGGTGTATGCTTTTCGCAGACGATGTAGTTCTAGTTGATGAAAGCCGGACATGAGTGAATCAGAAACTAGAGTTATCGCGGGAGATTTTGGAGTCCAAAGGTTTTAGACTCAGTAGAACTAAAACTGAGTATATGAGATGTGACTTCGGCACTACTACTCGGGAGGAGGAAGATATTAGTTTGGAAGGTCAAGTAGTGCCTAGGAAGGATACATTTCGATATTTAGGATCAATGCTACAGAAAGACGGAGATATTGATGAAGATGTTAGCCATAGAATCAAAGTAGAGTGGATGAAGTGGCGGCAAGCATCTGATGTCCTATGTGACAAAAGGGTACCACAGAAGCTAAAATGCAAGTTTTATAGGACGACGATTAGATCTGCTATGTTGTATGGTGCAGAATGTTGGCCTACGAAAAGACGACATGTTCAATAGATAAGTGTCGCGGAAATGCGTATGTTGCGTTGGATTTACGGTCATACAAGAAGGGATCGAGTTTGGAGCGATGATATACGTGATAGATTAGGGGTAGCACCAATTGAAGAAAAGCTTGTCCAACACCGGTTGAGATGGTTTGAACATGTCCAACAAAGACCTCCAGAGACATCAGTGCGTAATGAAATCCTAAGTCAGGACAGTAACATGAAGAGAGACAGAGGAAAACCGAAATTGACTTAAGTAGAGGCAATAAAATGAGACTTAAAAGAATGGAATATACCCAAAGACTTAGCCTTAGATAGGAGTGCTGAGAAGACAGCTATTTACGTGATGGCTTCTGTTGGGTTTTAACTCTAGCCTACCCAGCTTGTTTGGGATTTAAAAGTTTTGTTGTTGTTGTTTTGGAAATTAATTGTCAAAGATATATAGATATATAAATGTTTGATTTAGGATACAAACCTAATATGACTTGTAAATAGAAATGCAGTGAGTAGATTTTTTTCCCTCCACGAGTAGTCGAGGACAGACTACAGAGACGAGGAGCCATTCCTAGACGGCAATTCCCGTTGTCCATCCCGTCCCACCGGGGTCTCGAGCAAACGCATGCCAAAATCCAGCTTGGCGGTTGGATCCAGCAATCCACACCATCTCCCTCCGTCCCTCGGCTCACTGCCCCTGCCTCGTGCGACCCGACCCGAAAAGTCCCACCAGACAGACAGGCCTCTTGCTCGCCGGAGATCTCCCACTCGCGCGGCCCCTCGCTCCGCGACCATGGCCTCCGGGCAGGACTCGTCGGGCACCACGCTGATGGATCTCATCACCTCGGATCCGTCGGCCACCTCGACTGCCGGGGCGTCGTCGCAGCAGCAGTCCTCCTCGGGCGTCGGCGGCTCCCTGTTGGGGAAGCCCGTGGCGCCGACGGCGGATCGCAAGTCGAAGAAGGGGACGCTGACGCAGATCCAGAACGAGACCATATCCGCTGCCAAGGCGCTTAACCCCGTCAAGGTCCTGCCCCAGCGCAACAGGAAGAAGAAGGCGCGTCCCCTCCCCCTCTCCCCGCATCATTTTCATCCTCTCTTCATTCGCATTCCAGTCTCATGCTGTAGTTTATGCTTCTCGTGCAGCCCGTCTCCTACGCGCAGCTGGTCCGGAGCATCCACGAGCTCGCCGCGACGTGCGACCAGGTTCGTCCGGCTGCTGCTTCGGTTTGGTACTTTGGTTATAATTGCATGATGCTAGCTTGGATCTGTTAACTTTATCTGCTCTTCTGCTATGCCTTTTGTAGAAAAGTTCCCAGAGGCAGCTTGTAAACAGTGTGTTCCCTAAGCTTGCTGTGTACAATTCCGTGGATCCTTCGGTGGCTCCATCTCTTCTCATGGTAAGCTTTTCCTGTGCCCTTCCTCGACTGCTTGTTGCTAAGTTGTGTAGGTAGAACTTAGATCAGTCACAGATTCGCGCCAGCTATGATAGCACCATAACGGCGCGTGTTAAAGTATAGTTTTGGTTAACTTGATTCACACCTTTGCATGTCTTGAACAGAAATTAGGTACTTAAATAAATGTGTTGTACAGAAATCATATACTTAGCATAGACCATGGTCATGATAACCTTCGATATTATTGACTACTTTAGGTATTTTTCTCTCTCTCATTACTTTGACTCTCCTTTGTGTTTGCAGCTCCATCAGCAATGCGAGGACAGAAATGTTCTGCGCTATGTATACTACTATCTGGCCCGTATACTGTCAGATAATGGTTCCCAGGGTTTAAGTGCTGCTGGTGGCATACCCACACCCAATTGGGACGCTCTTGCGGACATTGATGCTGTCGGGGGAGTGACACGAGCAGACGTTGTACCGAGAATAGTTGATCAGCTCTCAGCGGAATCCTCCAGTGACGATGTTGAGTGTATGCCTTTATACTATCTCAGTGTACATCAAAGTTATAGTATGAAAAATGTATTTCTAATCATACATTTTGCCACTTATTAAAAAACTTGAATATTTCACAGGGACTGCTTCTTAATTGAACCAAAGTTACTTGCCTGCATTTCTTGCTTACTTTTTTCAAACCTAACTCATGATCTATTTTCTTATTCTCTTGTTGAGAATTGGTTTCCTCTTGGATTTTTTTGAAGCATTATCATATGAACGTATATTCCTGGCAAGTCCTGCATAAGAAAATAAACTATACGATCAAATTTATGAAATACCTTAGTTGAAATTTGAAATATGAACATCTTTGGTGTGAGCAATAAGAGTTTCACAGTGTCATGATGAAAGGCACAGCAAGACAAAGTTTCTTGGCCAATCTAAAACAATTAATGTTTTAGTCCTTTCCCTCTTAATTCCTTGTTGAATGTCGTCGCTTTGTTCGTCATTGTTCTTTATTATGGATGCTGGTCCTTTGAAGTTCATGCGCGGAGACTTGCTGCTCTTAAGGCCCTTACCTCCTGTTCCACTAGCAGTTCTGAGATGATGGAAAAGCTAAATGAAATTGTGTTTGGCATCTTGGAAAAGGTTGGCCATCCATAATCTCAGTTGTTCTTTGTACAGTTACATTAGTCTTTGAACAACTTTTCTTAGCTCCTTTTCTGTTTCCCTGGTCTGTGGCACTAAAGTTGACAGTGTTCTCTCCATGATATATCTGGATACTTTCAGGTAGCAGATACTAAACAAAAACGGAAGAAGGGTATTTTTACTAAGCAAGGTGGTGATAAGGAGGTGCTGTTTCGTTTCAAGAATGTGCATTTAGTTTTGGTGCTGCTAAGTACTCCTGTTTGTATATAATATGAACTATCTTACGGTGTCTGGATATTACCATTGTTGACCTTGCTAATTATAAGCATTGAAAAAGCACCAATTGCTACAGTGTGCACTTAAACTTGCAGCTCACTATTATCTGGCTAAGATGATGGGCCAACTTAGTTTACTTGACCTGAATATTGCGAGTCTTATGTTCTGAACTCAACCTTGTGACACTTTTATTTTATTTGCACAGTCTATCGTACGTGGTAATTTGCAATATGCTTCTCTGAGTTCACTGAGAAGGCTACCACTTGATCCCGGTAATCAACCATTCCTCCACCGAGCTGTGCAAGGGTGAGTCTGGACTTAATGTGTTTGTAAAACTAATTTTACCACCTTGTATTCTGGACCTTGTTTATTTTACAAGTTCTCAGCTATTCAATACAAGGGATTGAAGCATTTATGGTTTCTTGTCTTTGGTTGTCTTTATAAATGTGAGAAAAGCCAATATTGATGTGACTTCTGAACCAGTTACTGATTTTAATTCATTTCTTCTTATGTCATATTTCTATTCTCAACTATCTATCAGGATGAAAAGTATGATCAAACATCTACCTGTTCTATGAAAAATCGATCCATGTATGCAAAATTTTACTTATGTATGAACATACTGTTTCATATTCATTTTCTTGTCATTTTACTTGATACAACTGCAGGATTGAATTTTCTGACCCAGTTGCAGTCAGACATGCATTGTCAATAATATCTGAAATTGCTGCGAAAGATCCATACTCTGTTGCAATGGCATTGGGTCAGTTTCCTCACATACTGCTAACAATTGCTCACATTGTCTATTTTATTTTGACATGCAGAAATTACGTTAAAAAATTTGACATGCAGAGAGAACATATACCATTATGGTTTAGAATACTGTTGATCTTTCGTGCACTGAAAACAGTAAATACTATCAATCCAAATGTAACAGTAGAGTTCAGTTGTGATCCTGATATTTTTTATGTTTAGTAAATTTGTGATGAGTCTTGTTTCATTCCATTTATGTGGTTTATAATCTCTTGTATGGCTTCATTTTATGCAGGCAAAAGTGCACAACCCGGTGGTATGCTTCCTTTTCCTTAAGCATCTTTTTGTTAGTCTTTAATCATTTGAACACAAACATATTCTAAAGTGATTTCAGCTAATAATTTATATCTTTCTCCTGTCCATGATAAATGTTTCAAACAATACACTTTTCAGGAGAAAGCAAGCAAAGCAAGGTTCTAACTTCTAAATAGCTAGCTTTAGATTAGCTATAGGTAGCTATATTTTGACGCTTTGACACTATGTCACTAGTTTGCTACAGACTCTATTTAAAATGCTGAGCAAAGCAATTCTAGTTTTCATTTGATTTGAGTTACAAGAATCAAGATTTTTGTGCAAAATACATATATACCAATGACTTTGGTATTGTGGAGAAGTGAATATCCTAACTGCTCTTCATAAAGAAAAGCTGGACCAACGTAGGAGAAACTAGGTGGCTTTATATTATATAAGAAGAAAACAAGCACCCAAATGAGGACTCGGACTTACGTGGTTTAGGCATACATCTACACCCTCAATCAACGGAGCTAGGCTCAGTTCCTACTGCCCTTCACAACTATGCCTTTAAATATGTTTACTCATTGGCCTACCCGATTATAAGTAACATGCAGGGGGCAATATATCTTCTTGGCCGTGTCTCAAGTATTACATGCTCTAAATAATATCAGGAAAAATATCGTATATAACTTTGTGTAATATCTGGTTACAGTGACCAATTCTACTGTCGATTTCTCCCAGTTCTATCTAAAAGGCATTACCTCTTAGATTGTATATAATTGAGTCCTTCCTCTTTTGTTAAATCCAGTTATGTTGGAGTTTCTTCTTTTCACTTTGATGTACTTATTTGTGTACAATATCATATATCATTGTTCCAAACTGAAACAGGAGCTCTTCAGGACATTCTTCATTTGCATGATGTCCTTGCCAGGGTTTACCTTGCAAAGTTGTGTCATTCAATATCCAGAGCACGCGTGTTGGATCGTAAGTGAATTGTTTTGTGCCCGACCTGAATTTATACGTGTGATTTGTGATACAAATCAGGGTGCATGCATCAAATTGCGGTTCTGATCATATACAATTTATGCAGAGAGGCCTGACATCAAGTCACAGTACAGTTCCCTCCTTTATCAACTTCTTCTGGATCCCAGTGACAGGGTCTGTTTTGAGGCCATAAATTGTGTGTTGGGAAAAGGTGACAACACAGAAAGGTACAATGATGCAGAGGCATAGCATATTGTTCTGTTGTTCAACAGCTTATGTCCATATTTGGAATGTAGTTTTGAGAAGCTTTAGTTTTAGAACAAGAGATGTACAAAACCACGGTGTAGAAAAAAAGAGGTCTAGAGTGGAGTTTCTAAAACTCCTCCAAAAAGACTATAGTTTTAGCAATATGGCAATACCATGGTTTTCAAAACTACAAAGATTGTTACATCCAAACACCTTATAGTTTTCAAAACCAAAGTATTTCAGAAAACCATGGTATTTTTCTAAAACAACAAAAATACTTTGAATCTAAACAGGGCCTAAGTCACTAATGATGTGAAGTATATTATATTATCATCATATCTTGCAGCACGGAGGACAGAGCTGGTGGGTGGATTCGGTTAACTAGAGAAATTCTCAAATTGCCAGAGGCCCCCTCTGTAGCATCAAAGGGTGTTCTGTCAAAATCTAGTGAAAAATCTTCAAAAGCAAGGCGCCCTCAGCCTCTCATCAAACTTGTAATGAGAAGGTGTGTTGCACCTTTTTAAGTCTGCACAAGTGATTGATCTCTCCTGATTCCTTTACGCAGCCCCTTGTCATGGATGCTTTATTATTTGTCTCTTATTCTCAGATTGGAGAGCTCATTCCGTAGCTTCTCTCGTCCGGTTCTTCATGCTGCTGCAAGAGTAGTTCAGGAAATGGGCAAAAGTAGAGCAGCTGCATTTGCTTTAGGTGCATATGATGAGGGGGCCAGTCTTAATGTTGAATCTCTTGATTCTGATCTTGAGAATCCAATGGCTGAAGGTATGCTGATGTTATCATAGATTTTAAATATATGTTTACACATTCAAGTACTCTTAGTGTTAACTAAAATCCTACATCTTTCATTTAATTTCGCACTGAGTTGACGTTGCAAAGCTTTTTAATGCAACTATGTGACTTTTCCATGTTTATGCTGTAGCTACCCGAAAGCCTAATCTGCTATCCAATGGTCATGGTGGAATGGACACAATAGCAGGATTATTAGCATCACTAATGGAAGTTGTGCGGACAACAGTAGCATGCGAGTGTGTATATGTTCGAGCAATGGTCATCAAAGCTTTGATATGGATGCAAAATCCACATGAATCTTTTGAAGAACTAAAATCTATCATTGCATGTGAGCTGTCTGACCCAGCCTGGCCTTCCTCTCTCCTGAATGATGTCCTACTAACCTTACATGCTAGGTTCAAGGTATTGGATCCCTTTCAGTGTTTATACTATATATATAGTTCTAAATTTGTTGACATTATTCTCACTACATTGTTCATTTTTGCCATTTTAATTCGTTTATTATCTGCTTGTGCCTCAAATAGTCAAATCACATTTCAGATTGCAAGCATATTTTCTTGAACATGATTAGAAGCAGATTCAATTGTTCTGTAGTGGCATTGAGTATTTAATGATTAAAAGTAACATTGTTTTTAAAAATGATGGTGCGTTTTTATGTTATTTTTTTATCGGGACATAGGATATATTTCTTTTCAGAAATTTGTTTGTAATTTGTCTATCTCCTTTTCATGCTCCCATTGTTTTTTATGGTTCTTGCACTTATCCTTCTGATTTTTATTAGTATGTTCCCCTTTATCTGATTGCATGATTGACGTATTCTTCTGTTTGTCTTACATGATAGGCAACCCCTGATATGGCTGTGACTCTGCTTGAGATTGCAAGAATTTTTGCCACTAAAGTTCCTGGAAAGATTGATGCTGATGTTCTACAGTTGTTATGGAAGGTAGAGCGATAGACCTTTTTTCGTGAAGCAGTTTCAATAGCATTGAACCATCTACAATTCTATTATGCAAAGCTTTCATGTACTTGCGTATATGCATATAACCATTAGTTTCTTACACATTTGATGTTATGTTGGTTTGGCAGTGGTTTTACTTTTTTTTTCTAGAATGAACATGCAAATAATAATAAAAAAACAAAATTTGCCTACCAGACATGCCTTGTAGGAGCAGGACCAGATGGGAAACATACAGCCTTGGAAGCTGTGACTATAGTTCTTGATCTGCCACCACCTCAGCCTGGTTCAATGTCTGGACTCACTTCTGTTGATATGGTATCTGCCTCTGATCCAAAATCTGCAATGGCACTCCAAAGATTAGTTCAAGCTGCTGTAAGAACAAAATTTCCACTTGGTTAATTTTAAATTGAGCTTTGACTTTGAAACAACAACAGACTGATGTTTGGCCTGTCAACTATCAGGTTTGGTTTCTAGGAGAAAATGCTAATTATGCTGCATCTGAGTATGCCTGGGAGTCCGCAACACCACCCGGTACTGCACTAATGATGCTAGATGCTGATAAAATGGTTGCTGCTGCAAGCTCCCGCAATCCTACACTTGCTAGCGCTCTGACGAGGCTTCAAAGGTGTGCATTTAGTGGAAGCTGGGAGGTAGGGCCGTTTGCAAAGGACTATTCCTTTTCTTTATTGTTTACAAATACTTGGCGATATGGGGTGAGATAGTATGACATCTTATTTGATGCCTTTCTGTTTTTTCTCGATTGTACTGTTAAACTTGTAGATCCGTATTGCTGCTGTCCAAGCCCTAACTACCATTGCAATAAGGTCTGGTGAACCTTATAGACTGCAGATATATGAATTTCTTCATGCTTTGGCTCTTGGGGGTGTGCAGTCAAACTTTTCAGAATTGCAGCTAAGTAATGGGGAAAATCAAGGTGCCAGTGGTACTGGTCTTGGATCTTTAATAATCCCAATGCTTAAGGTCCTAGATGAAATGTATAGAGCTCAAGATGATCTTGCCAGGTATATTTGACATTAAAATTCCTCATGGTTGCTCTATAAAAGGTCTTGAGGTGGCCTCATTTTTTTATTCTTTTTTTATGTCTTATTTTTGCAGAGATATTCGCCAGCATGATAATAGCAAACAGGAATGGAGTGATGAGGAACTTAAGGAACTTTATGAAACCCATGAGAGGCTTCTTGATTTTGTTTCCTTATTCTGTTTTGTTCCAAGGGCTAAATACTTGCCCCTTGGTCCTACCAGGTATGTACTATTGTAATTATTAAAGGGCAGTCATCTTCTACTCCATCTGTTCTAAATTATAAGTCGCTTTGATTTTTTTGGTACATCCATTTTGCTATGCATCTAGATATAATAATATGTCTAGGTACATAGCAAAATGGATGAACCAAAAAAGTCAAAGCGACTTATAATTTGGAACAGAGGGAGTAGATAAAATTATTGTTGACTTGAAATCTTACTTCGTTGCTGAAATTGCCTAAGGAAAAACTTGACCAACCTAGTAGGAACTAGGCGGCATTGTAAATAATAAGAAAAAGGACTTGAACCTGGTTGGTGGGGGTGTACATTCACACCGCCCACCAACTGAGCTAGGATCAGTTTCTTGCTAAAAATTGTCTAAGAACTAAATATTCGGTTCACCAGTCACAAATGAAGTCTAGAGCCTTGTGTCATCCTACAATAAATGAAAGGTACATTAACCTGATCAGTCTGGATCACTTTCAGTTAGGTGTGCTTCGCTGTCCAGAGGCTCTGGTCCATGTTGTTGGAAGTATGCCAAAAAATAGGCCCTATTGATATAATGTAACTAGCTAAAATTCTTTTACAGTCAACTAGATACATTTGAATCAAACTAAGCAGGTATTAATTTACCTACTTAGTTTGATCTAAATGTATCTAGTTGACCGTGCATGTTAAAGCAATCCATTACAAGAATCAACATTTTTCTAATAGTTCCTGTGCGCTTGTGCATAAATGGATGCCTCCTGTTATTTCTTTTGCTGGGATACATTATTTTGTTAGTATCCTATCTCTTGATATTAAGTATGTTCAACTGTATGGACAGTGCCAAACTAATTGAGATCTACCGCAACCGTCATAACATAAGTGCATCTGGTGGTCTAAGTGATCCTGCTGTTGCCACTGGAATATCTGATCTTATGTATGAGTCCAAAGAAGTACAAAAAGAGACCAATACTGTCCAGTCTGGGATCGATCCCGATCTGGCAATGGCCTGGGCAGCAGGTTTGGAAGACGATGTTTGGGCAAACAATGCTCCAGCTGTGGATAAAGTAAGATTCTTTGTTGTGTTTTGTAAATCACTACTGTTATGTATCGGCTTTCTACCTGTTTGAGGCCTATTTTTTTAGGAAAATGGCTTTTTTCTATGAAAAAGGAAGATGACTTCATTTCTTAGTCATTTCTGGATAATTACCCTTTTCTTCATTGAATGAGCTTAATTTGGGAGCGACAATTTTTTTTAGCCATTGTCATTGGGACTGTTTGATTGAATTGTAGGTAAAGGACTTCCTTGCTGGTGCTGGAACTGATGCTCCTGATGTGGATGATGAGGAATACATGAACTCGAGGCCATCAGTCGGCTATGATGATATGTGGGCTAAGACAATTCTTGAAACATACGATGCAGAGGTAAGTATTGCTACACATGCTCAGTGTAGTTTGCTCCACATGCTTCCTAAATGTGTACAGATAGTTAAGCTTAGCTAATCATTCATTGCAGGAAGATGATGGTAGGTACTCTGGTGGATCCTCTCCCGAATCAACTGGTTCTGTTGAAACCTCCATATCGTCCCATTTTGGAGGCATGAACTATCCATCACTGTTTAGTTCAAAACCGTCAAGCCATGGGGCCACACAACAAACGGTATATTCTGCTGCATCTATGCTATGTTTATTTCTTTGGTGTTGTGGAGGGGAGGGGGTGCTAGAAAACACGTCTACTTAACATTGTTGTTGTCTGAGTTTATACAAAGCAGACATTGTACTGTACAATTTAAAACCATTTTACGGAA
This sequence comes from Miscanthus lutarioriparius, assembly GCA_904845875.1. Classification (NCBI taxonomy): domain Eukaryota; kingdom Viridiplantae; phylum Streptophyta; class Magnoliopsida; order Poales; family Poaceae; genus Miscanthus; species Miscanthus lutarioriparius. Next base: position 23,045,260 of record CAJGYO010000001.1, read on the forward strand.
TGGATGGATATGGTTCCTCCGCCTTTGTTTCAGATACGTGAAGAACCACCTTCATATTCGACGTCAGTACTACAGAGGAAGGAGTCATTTGAAAACCCCCTTGCAGGGCGTGGAGGACGAAGTTTCGGATCCCATGAGGATGAAGATAAGAGTTCTGGTAACCCTCAGTCTGGGAAAGCTTTGTATGACTTCACAGCAGGTGGTGATGATGAGGTACGAGGGTAGCAATCCTTTTTGTTGTTTATCTTATAAATTCCTGAAGTGATCCTTCCATGTTCAGAGCTTGATGGAATGTTGGTTCTGAAGTCTTTCTTTGTCCCAGGGTAAAAGATGTTTATAAGTGATTCACTATCTTTACTATTGGGAAATAATTGTTATTAATGTATTATTTTAACTATCCAGTTCAGTGTCAAATATCTCCAAAAAAAACAAAGAAGCCTCTTTTATTTTGAATGAAAACAAGAGAACACTTGGTTAGGTTCAGTTCCAAGTTGGAAATTGTTTTTTTGGGGGACCCTCACCCATCAAGCTAGTCTTTAGGGTTTAGGCTCAATGCCATGGTTAATTGTGGGTTCCGGTGGCCTGGTGTGGCACCAACTTCTATAGATGGTGATCTGGGTTGAATCTGCTTGCACTCTAACACGCTTATTCATTATTCATGTACATTGTTTTGTTTTTCAGCTGAATTTAATCACTGGAGAAGAAGTGGAAATTGAATATGAGGTCGATGGTTGGTATTATGTAAGTTCCCATCTCACCATAGATTTTACTTGTCTTTGATTTCAAACGAACAGATTTTAAAGTTGGCGATTATTTTTGTGTGCTCAGGTGAAGAAAAGGAGGCCTGGAAGGGATGGAAAGATGGCAGGTCTGGTTCCTGTTCTGTATGTGAGTTCATGATAACAGCCGTGTGTATCGTTTCCCACACTTGTGGAAGCTATTTGGAGTTCATGAGCTTAAGATTGGCACGTGGGAATGCTCCTGAGAGATCTTTGCATAAACTTGTGTCCCTAACGTCTTATAGGCACATGGCCTTGTGGAATGTCATATCCAATCATCTTGGGGTTCGTATGATGCTGCAACGCTGTTCCTGGGTGTTGATTTGTCTGTACCCACACCACGAGTTCATTCAATTGATTTTTTTTTTTTTTTTTTTTTTTTTGCTAAGGTGGACACTTACTTTAGAGGTTAACCGTTCATCTGTGCCATTTTGCTGCTGTGTTCAAGAAGGCTACTTCGTCGTCTCCAGTTCATGTTGTGCAATATATTTCATCTGTCCCTTATTATTTTGGTCTTGTGTATGGCGTGATTCTGTAAAGTAGTGTTGTTAATCTTGTATATTTGTTTCCGGATGGATTATGGAGTATACAATACAATAGTGAATTCACATGCAACATTGTTTGTTTACTCTACTACTTTTCCTATCATTGATCTAAAGCCGCAGTTTTGTTCAAGATCAGCAGGCTAAAATTTGTTACCGAAGTCCGGGACGGCACCGACATAATGCTAAAAACTTTGACTGGGGCCTGTTCGCGGCTGCCGCTTATCCAGTCGCGCTACAATGTTTTGCAGCAGTTAAAATCACTTAAAAACCTGCTGCAGCGAACTGGACCAAGGTAGATGATGGAGAAAGAACGTGATTGGACCAAAAGTTATTTTGAAAATATGGTTTCTAGTGTCTACCTTAGCAAGCATGAGTTGGAATTGGAACTGCGCTAACGTTGCCATGCTCCTGGCCATTTTACCCATTTGCCTTTGGAAATGTCGCCCTGTCGCGTCCGTGTCGCCCTGCACAAGGCGGAGCATTTCTTTGCTCGCCTGTCCCCAGCTTGCTGCCGAACTCCTTGATCGCGACTTGCATCAAAATAGCCCGATCAGGATAACGAAGAGGGCACTCCGGATACAGAAACCATGGTAGTTTTTACCACATAGGCAATTTGTTGACGTGGCAAATGTGGCAAATGAGTAAAGAAAAGAAATCTAAGAAACTAATGAGTTGTTTGGCTGATGGTTTCTACGACTGATAAGTCAGCTAAAGCTGTTTTGTTCACAGTACTAATAAACCAGGCTGATAAGTTGAAACGAACATAGCTTCTCTAACTAAGAAACTTGATCTTCACGGGATAAGAAACTACTGTGATAGCGTTGGGAGAGTAAATATGATTTCTATCACTATTTGTCATATGCTATAGAAAATATTGTATTGAAAATGATAGTTTTTTTTAGTACGATGTCCTGTGCTATGAAAAATACTGGTAGTTTCTTATCCTGAGAGTGCCAGACTGCGGAGTGGGTAAGGTCTCGTTCGCTTCGCTGAAAGTTGAAATATTGATCCGGACTGATTTGTTGGAAGAGAAAAATATTATTTTAATTAAAAAAAAGCTAAAAAAGATATATTATAAGATAAGTGAACGTATACGTGCACGTCTCACCAAGGCAACGCACCGCGGCCTGTGAAGCAGCGCAGCGCAGAGCGGAAGGGACAGGGACAGCAACCGCAACGTACGGATGGGGAGGAGCGGCGGCGAGGCGGCGGGGAAGAGGCAGCAGTTCGGGAGCATGGAGGAGTTCTGGGGCTTCTACCTGAGCCAGCACTCCAAGCCGGGCACGCGGCGGTGGCACTTCATCGGCACGCTGGCCTCGCTCGCCTGCGCGGTGCTCGCGGCCTCCACTGGCCGCGCCGCGATCCTCCTCGCGGGGCCCGTTCTCGGGTACGGCATGGCGTGGTACAGCCACTTCTTCGTGGAGGGCAACCGCCCTGCCACGTTCGGCCACCCCGTGTGGTCTTTCATCTGCGACCACCGCATGTTCGTGCTCATCCTCACCGGCCGTATCGACGCTGAGCTCGCCCGCTTCCGCGTCCGGCCGACGCCCGACGCCGCGGCGGCCTCTGCACACCAGGACTGATCCGTATCCTCGATGGCTCGATGCTCGTCTGTTACGCGTATCGTGTTTGAAGCTAAGCCCTAAATCAATCGATTACCAGCAGGCAGTTCCTACCTTCTTCGTGGTAATATCTGTATCAATAACCGTTTCAACCTGTTCTACAATAAATACCATGTTCTTGCTTTCTGTGATTGGTCTAATCTTATCGACTCTTTATGTTCGGTGTGGTTGAAGGCAATTTCAAAACGACATAGAATTCTCACCTTGTTTATTTTGAAGGTTTGATTGTTTCTAGAGCCTTAGAATTGGAACACAGAAATTGATTTGACTGCTGAACCATGATTAAAACTTTATTCCTTGCCATTCACAGCCAGAACACAGAAATCTAACTCGTAGCACGCTTTTTTCCAAGTAGTAAAAGTTACAAGAATTTCGACGCAGAATAGTGAAGATACGGGCATCATTGATCCGTGGACAACCAGTGTGGTTCCTTATTCTGATGGTGGAAAGCACTCGTCTGAATTCTCATGGCTGGAGATATACAGTCGCTCAGCTGTCGCTTCTGCTCGGCTTGTCTGACGCCGGGTACACCTGAAAGGAAGCAACAGCGATGCGTTCATGAGTTAGAAACCATATCACTCGTTGACGAAAAGTGGAGTGGAGGAACGCCCACTGAAGCCGACCCTGCATAGGATAAACTGGAACTGTGCGCCAATCTTACCGTGTCAGGTGACGGGATCCACTCATTGGTAGCAGGGTTTCCCTTGCAAGAAGCATGGCGCTCCTCTGCATTTGGGTCTTCAGACAATTTGAACGAGGCGCCCTTAGCTTTGTCTATCTTGATGAAGCCCGTTCCGGTCTGCTCGCACGCGCGGTATTTGCACAGATTCGCAGGTTATGTTAGTCAAAATAGCAGTAAGCAGTTCATGGCCAAAACCATGCATGGAAGTATGCAACTGGAAGCAGCAGGAGGTAGAAAAGAAGGCCGTGGCAACCGTGTGATGCTGCTTGCCGACGCCGCCGAGGTCCTTGTAGTACTCCGTCTCCACGAACTCCTCTCCGACATTGCCGCCCTCGTACACCAACCTCTGAAAGAAACACTGATCGCGTCAATTTGAGGTGCCTGTTGCAGTTCAGACTTGGAGTTTCGGCGCGGAGGAAGAGGGAGAGAGACCTTAGTGTGGGCTTCGAGCTCCTGGAACTCGTCGAGCTCGGGAGATTTTTTTTTTAATTTTAACACTCTTTATAAATTAATTTTAAATTTAACACGTTTTTTTTTTCAAATCTAACACTTTTGGCCGCGTCTATTGCCATGGCGCGGTGAAACGCCTGTACTGCACCATAGTGATATGGCGGGAAGATGACGTAGCGAAAATCGAATGCGCTGACCGGTGATATGACAAGATCTTTCGCACCACCGATCTTGACATGTCAGCGACACGCCACGGCGCATGGTGAGGCAGTCCGCTTATTAATTCGCCGGCGGTGCAGCAGGCCTTCGCGTACGTGACTGGTGAAAAAAGATGGATGGAAGTGGCAGCACTGCAACACGGCACGCACACGTAAGGATGAAAATGGTATGAAAATATCTATCTCGAATCGCATTATTTTCTATATTTAATCCGATTGAATTCGTATTTTCAAACAAATTCAAAATCAGAACGAAAACGGTTTAAACATTTTTTCGACCGTTTTTTATTTTTCTACTTTTAATTCAGAATATCCCGAATTCGAAATTCGATTTCGAAATTCGGTTTAAACCAAATTTGGCCCACTGTAAGTTCAACCTTAGAAAAATTATCTTTTTCATACGATCTCGGATGAAGATGATTTTTATATGAAAATTGTAGCTCTCGACGAGATCTACAACTTTCTAGTTCTTAGTTTTTTCATTTGATGTCTTGAAGATGTTCAAAAAAATTAAAAAAAGTCAACAATATATTAAATGCGTACAAGCGCTTGTTACCTTAAAAAATCATATCTTCCTTACGTCGTGTCGAATGGAGATATTTTTTAAGAAAATTATAGGACTTGTTAATTATTATGTACTTATTAATTGTTATGCACTTGGTTCTACGGATCAATATTTCGTATTAATTTTTCGTATATCGATCGTGTTCGATATAATTCCACTTAAAAATTAATTTGTTCTCGAAATTTTTGATATTCTATAAGTTTATGTTCGTTTTTGTGTCCAACTTTATCGTTTTTATTTTTGTTTTCGTATTAAATGTAGAAGTACAAAACGATCGACAGGTTTTACTACCGTTTCGGACCGTTTTTCATCCCTACGCACACGGCCTGGCGCCTGGGTGGCTTTGCACTTGCACGGCACTCGGCACTCGGCACAGGCCAAACAAGGCAGGCGAGTGACCAGAGTACGTGCTCCTCCTGACAGGCAGTCAGGCAGATGAGATGTGATGTGACTACAGGTTTCGTACTGGCACCTCTTACACGCTGCACAGTGACCTGTAGAACCAGTTGACACGAGATGGACGTCTTGCCGTGGGCCGTGGGTAAAATATCAACACCAGGCGACCACTAATCGGTGACTGGTTCAGCTAATTCGTAAAGAATATCGCTGACTAGTTTTTTTTAAAAAAATACTGTTTTGATTGAAAATTTACGATCATTTACGATAAATCACAGCCAAATAAACAAGCTGAATATATGTTTTAGAATACGTTTTATTCATTTCTTAATTACTCCCTCCGTTTCACATGGAAGAATGCACTTCTGAATTTTCAAAGGGTAAAAAAAACCTAAATTTAATATACAAAGATATATTAATATTTACGATATAAAATAAGTATTACTAGATTAATTATGAAATATATTCTCCTACTAAACTATGTGAAAGACATAAATGTTAGAGGCTATTGTATTCTTGCCCCTATTTTGAATCACAATTGTGATTTTACCATTATTTTTTTACTTTGTGTTTTTACTCCTGCTTTTCCAAAACGACGGTTCAGTTTATCCCTACTCCGTGAACAGCAGGTAACGGTGTTAAAAAAGTTGACAGATGACAAGTTTGTCTTTCCGAATATTACGGTTTTGCCCCTATTTTCAAACCCCAATTGTGATTTTACCTCGACTTTCTTTCACTTTGTGTTTTTACCTCTACTTTTTCAAAATGAAGGATCCGTTTATCCCAATTCTTAACTCAGTTATCTACCTCCGGATCAAAGCAATTAAAAATTAATAAAAGCCCTTTAAAAAAGATAAATTTACCCCTTATCTCTCGGTCGTCTCTCTTAGGGTCGTTCTCTCAACGCTAGCAGCGTGGTGGTTTGGTCTTGGCAATGGAAGGGCGATGTCGTCGGTCGTCGGTAGCAAGCGAGCAAGCGCGTGATGCGTGCGAAGCGGAGGAAGCGGCGCGGGCACGCGCGGCTTAGCCTGACGTGGGCGCGCCGCCAGGCACGCGGCTCTGCATGGCACGGGCCCGCTGTTGGCCTTCCGCCCGCACCAAGCCATCCGCTAGAGTAGAGAGAGAGAGGTGGGTCTTCGGCTCCATGGTCGGCTACTTTCACGAGACGTGCGCTCGCGACGCCGGCCTGTAGGATCTACAGGAAGATATATAAGGCATAGAGGGGGGTGAATAGGCCTGTAAAAATTCAACTCAAAACTCTGTTAGAATAGAGGCGGCACTTCTTGGCTTTCAAAAGTAACCAGCACCGCGCTTTTCAGAAGTGGTGGCTTCGCGCTCTCACGAAAAAATAAATCTAACACAGTTGAGATTTTACAGAGATAAAACTGACCCCACTAGCTGCTTAATCCTGCAATAGAAAGACAAGATCCAGTTCAAAGACTAAATATCACAGAAACTTCACACAAGAGTGGATTAAGCAACTAAACCCTAACAACAGCTAGCAATAAGGTAAACCAGCAAGTAAACAAGATGAAGCACGCGAGACACAAGATTTATCTCGTGGTTCAGCTCACCACAAATATTTGCCTAAGTTCATGTTGTTGAGAAAGCCACAAAAGGCTTGAGCTTGCCACAAAGGCTTGCCTTACCCTTGTTCTCAAATCAAGAGAGTGAACTCTTGAAGTGAGGAGTGATTTCTTAGCTTTTGAATGAGGTTACAAACCTTCCAAGGCTGCCACACGAGTTGGCAAGCACAAGGGCGACGCCTAGCCGACTAGGAGCAAGCTCCAAGAGTAACAAACCCTAGAACCACCGGTCAAACGTGAACCAAATGCTCTTAGACTTTGGAAATCAATGGATCTTCTCTCCAATCTAGTTTTGCTGTATTTTCTCTCAAGTTTTGATGGTTGAAATTAAGGATTAGCTTGAGGGATGGAGGAGTAACAATGGAGGAGAGAGATGAGCTTTGGTTCTGTCTTGTTTCGAGCAGAATGACTGAGTGAAGAAGATGACCGTTGTGGGCCGGGCCTGAAGGGTATAAATACCCCTCTGAAAGCTCTAGTTTGGTTTTGGTGAATTGATGAAACCCTAAGTGCTAACCTAGTTTATGAAGTGATCATGAGATAGGTAGCACACTCCAAGTGGTGAAGCAAATGAAGATCATAGCATGATAAAGATGATGGCATGGTGATGATCAAGTGCTTCGACTTGGAAAGAAGAAAGAGAAAAACAAAAAACTCAAGACAAAGATATAATTTGTAAGAGCTATTTTGTTTTAGTGATCAAGACACTTAGAGAGTGTGATCACATTTAGGTTTGATAGCCCGTTTACTAAGAAGGGTGAAACTAGATCGGAATGCGGTTATCAAAGTGATAACTCATTGCAAATTTAGGATCTAGTGAAGTGCTAACACCCTTGATATTTGTGACTAGGTGTTTGTAGAGAGATGTAAATCTATCGGGAAAATGAAATGTCTATTTTAAATTCGGATGCAAAATATGGTTTGAGCAAGGGTGAAGAAGTAAGAGTTGAAATGGAATTGATCGAAATAATGACCAATCCTTCGTACATCTTAAAATCCATCTTAACCGACTCGAGCATTTGGGAACGGGGAGACGGCGTCGGTCAAGGTGGACGACTTTCCCTAAACTCAATTTCAAAACATGCGAGGAAAGAATTTAAACTTCCTTTGAGCTATTTGAGGTCTAGACACCTTTTGTAATTAGGACACCTTGTGAGCCTAGCCAAAGCCCTCCCACTCATCTACATCATTGATTCATCATGAATTTGCTTGAGTGATTGCATCTAGAGGCACTTGGTGATTGTCATCTCGATAAACCTCATTAGTCCTCTAATTTAGTGGTCATCATGACCAAAACCCAGCGCCAAAAGGTATAGTAAATTGTTTGATTGCACTTGTGTTACATGCGGCACCCTATTGAGGGTTTGTTTTTGTAATTGATGTGAACCCAATTAGTGAATCGCCTTACAAATAACTTAGGCAAGCAATGAACCTGTAAAAAATCATCAAATTGAGATTTCATTTTCGAACCATGATTGATTGGTTCATTCATCTCAACGGCGGTATAACCCTCTTGATCACTCTCCTTTACCGCAAAAATATGTGAATAGAGATTTGAATTCTCAATTTGGCATAAAAGACCATGAGAGCACACTTTTGGTGTGATGGGACTATTTCCCCTACATTTTTAGTAGGCTAGCGCAACACTTTCGCGCTTCTCGCCTCATAATTGTCTAACCATTTGGTTAAGTGTTGTTGTAGAAATTTTTATTAGGCTATTCACCCCCCCTCTAGCCATTAGGACCTTTCACCCTCGAGCCCAACGGTCAATTAGGAAGGCTGTCGCTTTGAACAAAGTGTGCCGCCTAATAAAAATAGGTAAGATGATATGAAAGTGGCTATTTTACTAGGTGAGAGGATGTAAATCATAATGAATTGAGCATACCACAGGTTGACCAACTGTCTTAAAATCCATCTTAATAGTACGACTTTCCCTAAACTTAATTTCAAAACATGAAAGAATTTAAACTTCCTTTGAGTTAGGTCTAGACACCTTTTGTAATTAGGACACCCTAATCATACATCATCCTCATTTTTTGATCCACCGCTTGTCATCTCGATAAACCTCATTAGTCCTCTAATTTGGTGGTCATCATATAAAACCCACAATAGATCTTACAATCTCCCCTTTTGGTAATTGATGACAACCCAATTAGAATATATAAAAAAACCAATTTAAACTCCCCTAAATATGAACAAGATTTAAAATAGTAAAACCATGAATACATGTGTGATATCTACATCCAGAACAAAGTGTCAAAGTCATAAACTTGATGCATATAAGTTTTTCATTCAAATATAAGAGTTTTGAGCGACTCTCAAACTCACCACCTAATCAACGGTAGCAATCTCTCGAGATCATATGAATATAAAACAATTTAAACTCAGAATATGACAATAAAAAGCTATATCCAAAGCAAATTAAGTCACAAAAAGCATACACATAAAATAGAGGCGACTCTTAAACTCACCACCTAAAAACTCTCATCGGATCCCAATGAAGCAAAGAACACTCTTGACCCCTCTAATTTTCTCCTCCTTTGGCATCAAGTACCAAAAAGAAGAAGAAAAAGAAGAAAAGTCACCCATCACTGTCGGGGTCGACGTGGGCATGTCCAGCGACGTGGGTGTGTGAAGTGAAGCGAAGCGTGCTAAACGTCGCGGAGGTGCTGCCCCAGCTGAAGTAGAAGGCCCTGGCTGATCCGTCGAAGGACGTGGTATCCTGGAATATGTGCGAAACAAGGCTGCCTGAACCTGTGGATCGGCCTCTGTAGGGTGAATCTCTACACCAAGGTCCTACTGACTTAGGGGCTCCTCAAAACGTTGCCTCTGTGGATACCCGTAGTACTGACTGAAAGGCTCATATGAGTGCCCATGCTGCTGATCATCTGGCTGTTCATCATGGTGCTCATGTGGCTGATCCTACTCTTCGTCAGAGGAAGAAAGGCGAGGCAAGTTAGGAAACTAAGGTGGCGACTGCACTGGTTGAAGTGGTGGTAGCCCTGCCATCTCCCTAGCATGCCTCACTGCTTTCTTGTTTTTCATTCTATCCTCATAAGCAGTCTATGAAGCATATGCACAATGAGCAAAGATTGCCTTCATCCATGCACTCATCTTCCCCCACTTAGACTTCTTCTTTTGTTCTCTAGCCCTGGACGGCTCAGAAATATCTCTGTGTTCAGCTCCAAAAGAGTGAACACATGCTGCCCCAATATCTCCAAGTCCTCTAGAACCAGTGTGCTGAGTAGCTGACCCTAGTCCCCCTAAGCCCCCATGGGTCTTTTTGATCTTATAAACAGTGTGCTCACAATCCTTAGGAAACCACATGCCAGTCACTCTCTCAATCATAAATATGAGGTAAGGAGCATAGGGCAAAGATCTCCTCCCATCATCCATGGCATATGCTAGCTCAACCCAAATAAATCTTGGAACATTAAACTTTTCACTGCTGGGAAACCTAGACAATATATTAGTGATATAGCCATTCAAATCTGTTGCATTGTCTTTGGGGTTAAGAGTGATCCTGAAAAGATTATTCATGATGTAATAGAAGCTCTTGAGCTTGGTCCTTGACCAATCAGGAACTACAAGATTTTGATCCTCCCACATGAAGCTTACTTCCATTGACTCAAGACGACGCTCATTGTGAATCCTCTCATATTCCCTATGGATGTGTCCAAAACCAAGAATACGACAGAAGGTGATAAAATCAATGCGATAATATCGCCCATCAGTCATCCAATGAAGCTCATCTACTTCCCTGTTCCAATAGTAAGTGGCATGGAACTGTGCAAGAATCTCCCTGTTCCAATCATACCTAAAACTCATGATATCTATCATCTCAAAGCGGTCACAGGTCTTGATGGCTGTAGCAAACTGATGATCATCTCTGCTCTCCAAGTCACCAAAATCAATATACTGCATCTTGCTGATATTGTCCTTTGACTTGGATAGGATGGCTGTGGCAAAAAAATCAGATTGGAAAGCATTCCAAAATCTATAATCAATGCCATTGGATCTATCAGAGGAGTAGGGATCAATCTCTCCCGCTTCACCTGTCTTCTTCCAACTCATAGAATAATCAATAACTTTATGATTGTCACTGTTTTGGGGAGGATTGAGGTTGAACACATCAGTGTTATCTCTCATGTAGCTGCTATCAAACTCTGAAATGTGCAGAGAAGAATCAGGCCACACACAAATGGTCATCCCCATCTTCTGAATTCTTTCTTCTTCAGCAAGGTCTTCATCATGATCTCTGTCACTGGGAATATAGCTTGCTTGTCCCCTGCCTCTCTTGACCTTTTGCTTAGTTGACATCACCTTCCTCTTTCCTCGGTCCATCTATGCAATTAAATGAGACTTGATAAGAATCTGTATAAGATGATGAGTTAGAAACAGCTGCAAACAGGTTTTAACATGAAAAAGAATTTTGAAAATGACACAGGAAGTTTTGCTGGATTTGGAATCAGCATGGTAGGGCGGTAGTGCCGCCCCCCTGAGGCCGGCACTGTCGCCCTCAGTTGCTTCACTAGTTTATTTTCACCTTTCTCGTTCTGGCTAAATCCTACTCCCAACAGTGTCTATCCATCATCACAATTTCATGATCATAGTCAAAACAAAAAAAATATATGAAACCCTAGCCATGGATTTGAAAGATTGAGTATGAAAAACTTTAGAAACAATTTTTGATAAATGAATCCAATCCATTCTAAACTTCATCGGATTTATGAAATTGAGTATAGCAGTTAAAATCTGCTAGGGGTGCCATTAATGGTCCCATGGGCGGCATTACCGCTCTCCCCAAAATCATCCAACTGGTGAAATTCAAAATCAATTCGATTCAACCATCAAGAACCTTTCTAAACCCTTCATACTCCCCCTAGAAACTAAAATCCATGACTAAAAGCTTCACATTGCATAGATCGAATGGGGTTAGGGTTTCACCTTGCTTCCAAACCAATGGAGTGGAGGGAGAAGAGGAGAAACGACTCGGCCAGGAGCTTCCTGCAGTGACCAGCGATGAGGAGACTCGGCCGGCTATAGGGGCGGCACTGCCGGGTGGTAGTCTATAAGAAACGGCGACGACGCTTGCTTGGGAAAGAAGAAGAGAGGAGCACGGCGTCGGCGTCGGCTAAGAGAGAAGGGAAGAGTTGGGTCGGGGGCCAGAGAAAGAAATAGATAGAAGAAAATGGGCCCCGCAACCCAGCCAAAATTGGTAGAAAATGGTCCTAGTTTTTACAGTGCGGCACTGCCATCCATTAAGAGCGGCACTGCCGCCACCCTACCAATTTTGTAGGGATTACGCTAAAACTCTATGACCTTCTTTACCTCAGATATGGATATATATTATCTAAATATCATGACCAGTAAGCAATCAACAATACAGACAATGGTCATGACACTTAGTTGGCCTTTTGAAATGGTTTTGAAACACAATATAATATCTTTTTAAATCATTTTCCTATGTTGCTAGGTTGTCAACCAAAGGTGTGCCATATTTCAAACCACGTTACGAGAATCAAGTATATTTAGCTCACTACGCAAAGCACAAAACCTTGACTCATCGAGAGGCTTAGTGAAGATATCGGCTAGTTGTTTTTCGGTGCTCACATGACGAATTTCGATATCTCCTTTGGTTTCGTGGTCTCTCAAGAAGTGATGTCGAATGTCTATATGTTTGGTTCTTGAGTGGCTTACGGGATTGTTGGCTAGCTTTATGGCACTTTCATTATCACACAAGAGTGGGATTTTTGTGAATTAACATCCAAAATCACGAAGGGTTTGCCTCATCCAAAGTAGTTGAGCACAACATGCACCGGCTGCAACATACTCGGCCTCGGCGGTGGAAAGGGCTACACAATTTTGCTTCTTTGAACTCCAAGACACAAGGGACCGTCCAAGGAATTGACATGTCCCTGAAGTGCTTTTTCTATCTACCTTGCAATCGACATAATCAGAATCCGAATAGCCAAGTAGATTGAACTTGGAGACCTTAGGATACCACAAGCCAAGGTTAGGAGTGTGTACTAAATATCTCAAGATTCTTTTAACAACCACTAAATGGTACTCTTTCGGGTTGGCTTAAAATCTAGCACACATGCACACACTAAGCATTATATCCGGCCTAGATGCACATAAGTAAAGTAAAGAGCCTATCATGGAACTATATACCTTGATGTCTATGGCTTTCCCTTCTTTATTTAGATCAAGATGTCCATTGGTCGGCATGGGAGTTTTGATAGGCTTGGCATTCACCATGTCGAACTTTTTAAGCATATCATGGGTGTACTTGGTTTGGCTAATGAACGTCCCTTCCTTCATTTGCTTGATTTGAAATCCAAGGAAGAACTTCTGCTCACCCATCATGGACATCTCAAATCTCTTAGTCATAATCCTACTAAACTCGTCACAATACACATGATTAGTACTAACAAATATTATGTTATCGACATATATTTGGCACACAAATATATCATTTCCAACTTTGTGAGTAAAGAGTGTAGAATCAGCTTTGCCTATTTCAAAGCCTTGTTTGAGCAAGAATTCCTTAAGACATTCATACCATGCTCTTGGTGCTTGCTTAAGCCCATAGAGCGCCTTTTTGAGTTTATAGACATGGTTGGGGAACTTGGGATCTTCAAACCCCGGTGGCTGCTCCACATACACCAATTCTTGTATTGGGCCATTGAGGAATGCACTCTTGACATCCATTTGGTATAGCTTGAAGACATGATGTGCAGCAAAGGCTAGAAGCATTCAGATTGCTTCAAGTCTTGCCACCGGTGCATATGTTTCTTCAAAGTCCAAGCCCTCTACTTGAGTGAAGCCTTGGGCCACCAATCTTGCCTTGTTCCTTGTCACCACACCATTTTCATCTTGCTTGTTGCGGAAGACCCACTTGGTACCAATGACATTAGTATTGGGCCTTTCCACCAAGTTGCACACTTGATTTCTCTCGAAGTTGTTGAGCTCTTCTTGCATGGCCATGACCCAATCCGGATCTCCAAGTGCTTGTTCTACCTTGAGAGGTTCCAAAGAGAAAACAAACGAGTAATATTGACAAAAGTTTGCTAAATGTGAACGAGTTGTTACCCCCTTTCGAATGCTCTCAAGGATGTTGTTAATGGGGTGATCCCATTGTATAGTTTGATGTAGCCTTGGATGCTCAACGCCTCCTTGTTCTTCTTCTGGAACTTTAGCTTCTTCTTGTTCAAAGATAGGCTCCAGGTTGAGCTCTTGAAGTGGTGGAGTAGGAGTTGAAGGAGTTGCTGCTGAGGTGGATGGGGTGGCACTGCCGCCCTCAGGAGCGGCACTGCCACCCTGTTAATTTTCAGCAGGTGAGTGCTGGCCTTGTCGATGGAGTACGCCAGTGAAAATTTGTGCAGCAACATCCTAAGGATCCTCTTCATCAGTGGCTCGATCTTCTTGTGGCCTAATGTCACCTATAGCCATTTGCTTGATTGCCTCACATGGTGGATCCTCCTTTCCTATAACACTTGAATCAACTTGCTCCACATAAGAGCCATTAGATTCATCAAATGTCACATCTATTGTGACTTCAACTCTACCCATGGTTTTGTTGAAGACACAATAGGCATGCTCATTTGATCCATAACCAAGAAGAATGCCTTCATCAACTTTAGGTGCGAATTTAGAGGTTTTTGGTCTTTTGTTAAGTATAAAACACTTGCACCCAAACACTCTAAAGTATGACACCTTTGGTTTGTTACCGGTTAGAAGCTCATATGAAGTCTTCTTGAGTTTCTTGTGTAAGTAGAGACGGTTGATGGCATGGCAAACGGTGTTGACGGTGACACTCCAAAAAGAGGTCCGACGTCTTGTATTCGTCTAGCATTGTTCTTGCCATATCAAGAAGTGTACGGTTCTTCCTCTCTACCACACCGTTTTGTTGAGGGGTGTAAGGAGTTGAAAACTCTTGCTTGATGCCCTCATCATCAAGAAACTCTTCAACTAGAGTGTTCTTGAATTTGGTCCCATTGTCACTTCTTATCTTCTTGATAGGAAGATCGAACTCCCTTTGTGTCATTCTCACAAATATCTTGACTTTCTCTTGCACCTGGGACTTATCATAAACAAAGAACACCCAAGTGAAACGGAATAATCATCAATAATAACTAGACCATATTTGTTACCCCCGATGCTTAGGTAGGCGCCCGGTCCAAAGAGATCCATGTGAATCAACTCCAATGGTTGTGTGGTGGTCATGATGCTCTTTGGTGGGTGAGGTACACCTACTTGCTTTCCGGCTTGGCAAGCACTACAAATCCTGTCTTTCTCAAATTAAATATTAGTTAGTCCAAGGATGTGATTGTCTTTTAGGAGTTTGGCTAAGTTCCTCATCCCAACATGAGCTAGTCGGCGATGCCATAGCCAACCCATGCTAGATTTTGCCACTAAACAGGTCTCAAGCTTAGCTTTACTTTTGCTGAAATCAACTAAATAAAGCTTGCTCTTGAGGTGACCCGTAAAGACAATAGAGGAATCCTCCCTCTTAGGGACTTCCACATCCTTATCCGTGAAGAGACAATTGTAGCCCATCTCACACAATTGAGAGACAGACAACAGATTGTACTTCAAGGAATCAACATGTAAGACATTTGTAATTGAATCATCAAGTGTAATAGTTATTTTACCAAGTCCAATCACATCTCCTTTTGAATTGTCACCAAATATGATATTCTCATCTGAATTTGTAGTTGAGGAGTATGATGAGAATATACTCCTTTCTCTAATCATATGATTTATACAACCGCTGTCAAGCATCCAACATGACCCACCGGAGGAGTATGCCTGCAACACAAGTTTAGTTCCTAGTTTTAGGTCCCCAAATATTCTTGGGGCCTTACATGTTAGTCACAAGAACTTTAAGAACCCAAATGAAAGTATTATGATAAACATTTCGACCATTGCCAACAAACTTGGCAAACACTTCCCCCTCTTTGTTGTGCTGTAAAACAAAGTTAGAATTCAAACATTATTGATGTGCTTTTGCCTTTGGTTGATAAACATATCTATTTGGAGTGACCCAGATAGATTTCTTTGGTTTCTAGACAACCTGCTCAGGCTGAGACACCTTCTTCTTGGGCTTGACATGAGTAGAGGAGGAGGAGGTGGTCTTCCCTTTTCTGTGGGGGGCGGCACTGCCGCCCATAGGCTGCGGTGCTGCTCTGGGCTGGCCTTGTGCCATCATCTATGCAGACCTATCTATACCTTCCTGCCCTTTGCTCATAAACTGAACACACTCATATCCATGATTACCTTTCTCCCATTGGTTTTACCTTCATGAGTGTGCCTAAGCCCATCCTTGATGCGTGGATTTCTTCCACCTTTGTATTGTGGCCTCTTTGGTTTTTCAACTTTGCCACCAGTAGGTTTCTTGCCTTCCATGCACCTTTTTCCTAACATAGCATTGAGCCTAGCAATCTCCTTTTTCATAACCTCCAAGTTTGTAAGGTTAGTGGAATAAACATTTAAGTAAAGATTATAGCATTTTCTATATCCTTGGCTAGTGGAGGGAATAGAACTTTCATTTGTATTAGAGGGGAGTGGGGTGCTCTTGCATAGATGATTATATTGCTTCTCAAGTTTGTTGTGCTTTTCAACTAAGACACAATACTTGTCATTGAGTGCAATATTTGCCTTCTTTGTGAGAGCATGTTCTCTTTGTTCTTTGGCCAATGCCTTGTTCAAAGAGTCCACCTCACTTCTCTCTAACTCAAAAGCTTCCTTGCAGCCAATATATATCTTTTCGATTTCCTCAAGATATTCATCTCTATCGTCTAGCTTGGCTTTGACACTTTCTAATTCCTCTATTAGATTCATGATGAAGAGCTTGGTCTTAGAATTCAACGTTTTAGTCAATTTAGCATATTTCTCAACATCACTAGTATCATCATCACTAGAATCACTAAGTTCACTACTAGAGATGTCACTAGGAGGTGGAGGAGATTTAGCTCTTCGTTTTACCTTCTCATCCTTTGCCATAAGACAAACATGAGTAGAGCAGTGGTCATCATCATCGAACATGTTGTTGAAGAACCTTGGTGTAGAGGATGGCTTTTGAATGGCCATGGCTGCAACCTTCACATCCTCTTCACTTGACTCCTTAGTTGAGTTCCACTCATGCCCAATGTGTGTCTCTCCCATTTACTTGTATCTCTTTTTGTGTTCATGCTTGCCTTCATTGTTGTCCCTCTTGTATTTGTTTTCTTTCTTATCATAGGGACACTTAGCAATGAAGTGCTCTATGCTGCCACAATTGTAGCAAGTCCTCTTCTTCTTGTTTGAGAACCTTCTTTGCACTATTTTATACCCATTCTTTTTCAACCCCTTGTGATAGCTCTTCATGAACAAAGCAATGTCATCAATCTTCATGTAATCAGCCCCATCATCTTCATCTTCACTTGAGGATGAACTTGGATCATCATTTTGTGGAGTTGACTTGATTTCCTTGGGTTGACTTGTTGATGCTTGCTTGCTACCCTTTGCCTTGTTGGAGGTGCCTTGATTGCTTGATTTATTGGCCTTGAGAGCTACTTCCTTGATTTTCTTGCCTTCTAGCTTGGCTTGCAACTCACCAAGTCTTCTCCTCTCATTGGCTTTTTCTCTTTGCATGTCAAATGTCAACAATCTTCCAAGCACATCATTAGGTGTGAAGTGCTCAAACTTCTTCTTATCTCTAATCAAGGTAACTACGGTCTCATTTTTTTGTGAGTAGGCTTCCAACATAACCTTCACCACTTTGTGATCATCAAGCTTATCACATCCATAGCCTCTAATCTTGCCCACCAAGGTCATCAATCTATCAAACATCTCTTGTGGCCCCTCTCCATCAACAATCACGAACCTATTGAGCTTAGCTATCAACAAATCAATCTTTGCTTTCCTCACTTTATCAACACCTTCATGTGCTAGATGCAAAGTGTCCCAAATCTGTTTTGCAACATTGACATTCATCACTCGGTTGTACTCGTTTTCATCCAAGGCACTAAGAAGAATACTTGTGGCTTGGCCATTTAGATGGACATCAGCTAGCTCCTCATTTGTTGGCGCTTTGGGATCTTCCGGTGGCTGCAATCCATTCACTACAATCTCCCAAAGACCGGGATGAAGACCTACAAGATAGGCGCTCATCAAGTGCTTCCACTTGGCGAAGTTTGTCCCATCAAAATGAGGCAACTTGCCCATGGGTACATTGATAAAGAACTACAATCTTGTTGTTGTTGCTGCCCTTGTCATCACTATCCTTCTTCTCGTCCTTGCTATCTTTTGAAGCATGGTATGACACATCATCATCTCCATCGTTCGAGCTACTAGAGAGCTCACTAGATGATGCATCATACTCATTCTTCTCTTGCTCTTGAGCTCTTGCTGCCCTTCTCTTAGCTCTTGCCTCTCTTGTGATTCTTCTTGCTTCTTTTCTCTTCTTCTTGTCTTTGAGCCGCTGCTCTTCCTTCTTCTTTTCTCTAGCTTCTCTTGTTGTGATATTGGTGGTTTTTCTTTCTTTTCTTGCCTTTCTTCTTTCGGTATCGGTGATCTTGGGTTCTTTGATAGTGGCATCACTTACTGTGGACATGGATAGCTCGCTGCTGCTGCCGACATCCTCGATGTGCACACCACTTGCGTCCGCAACGCGAACGGTCTTCGAACCTTCTCCTTCTTCCATACTTCACGCGGTGAAGCGTATATGAAGCAACCTCGCTCTGATACCACTTATAGGATCTACAGGAAGATACAGAAGGCCTAGAGGGGGGTGAATAGGCCTATAAAAATTCAACTCAAAACTCTGTTAGAATAGAGGGCGGCACTGCCGGCCTTTCAGGGCGGCACTACCGCTCTACGAAAATAAATCTAATACAGTTGAGATTTTACAGAGATGAACCTGACCCCACTAGCTGCTTAATCCTACAATAGAAAGACAAGATCCAGTTCGACGACTGAATACCACAGAAACTCCACACAAGAGTGGATTGAGCAACTAAACCCTAACAACAGCTAGCAATAAGGTAAACCAGCAAGTAAACAAGATGAAGTACGCGAGACACAAGATTTATCCCGTGGTTCAGCTCACCACAAAGGTTTGCCTAAGTCCACGTTGTTGAGGAAGCCACAAAAGGCTTGAGCTTGCCACAAAGGCTTGCCTTACCCTCGTTCTCAAATCAAGAGAGTGAACTCTTGAAGTGAGGAGTGATTTCTTAGCTTTTGAATGAGGTTACAAACCTCCTAAGGCTACCACACGAGTTGGCAAGCACAAGGGTGACGCCTAGCCAGCTAGGAGCTAGCTCCAAGAGTAACAAACCCTAGAACCGCCGGCCAAACATGAACCAAATGCTCTTAGACTTTGGAAATCAATGGATCTTCTCTCCAATCGAGTTTTGCTGCCTTTTCTCTCAAGTTTTGATGGTTGGAATCAAGGATTAGCTTGAGAGATGGAGGAGCAACAATGGAGGAAAGAGGTGAGCTTTGGTTCTGTCTTGTTTCGAGCAGAATGACTGAGTGAAGAAGATGACCGTTGTGGGTCGGGACTGAAGGGTATAAATACCCCTCGTGCCCAACGTTCAGTTAAGGGCGGCACTGCCGCTCTTAACAGGGCGGCACTGCCACCCTAGCAAAAACAGGTAAGATGATATGAAATTTGGCTGGTTGTTTTGACTAGGTGAGAGGATGTAAATCTGTGAATTTGAGCATCTGGTTCAACAGTTGACCTACTGTCCTAAAATCTCTCTTAATAGTACGGCTTTCTCTAAACTCAATTTCAAAACATAAAATAATTTAAACTTCTTTTGAGCTAGGTCTGGCCACCTTTTGTAATTAGGACACCTGCAACATGTACATCAGCCTCATTTTTTGATTCTCTGCTTGTCATCTCGATAAACCTCATTAGTCCTCTAATTTGGTGGTCATCAATACCAAAAACCACAATAGGACTTGATTGCACTTACACGGCCAAGCCATGCATGCGCGCGTGCCAAGCGGAGCCGTGTGCCTGGCTGCGCGCCCATGTCAAGCAATTGGGGTAAACGGAGTCTTCGTTTTGGAAAAGTAGGGATAAAAACACAAAGTGGAAGAAAGTGGGGGTAAAATCACAATTGGGGTTTGAAATAGGGGCAAAAACGCAATATTTGGAAGGGCAAACTTGTCATCTGTCAACTTTGTTAACACCGTTACCTGTTGTTCACGGAGTAGGGGTAAACCGAACCTTCGTTTTGGAAAAGCAGGGTAAAAACACAAAGTGGAAGAAAATAGAGGTAAAATCACAATTGGGGTTCAAAATAGGGCAATTATGCAATAACCCCTAAATGTTAGTACTATCCATTATAAAGTTGATCAAATTTAAACTAGTTTGACCGGCACAAACCACGTAGTTACGTTCTTTTATGGACGAGAGGGCATATGGAGGGCATAGTTCTTATCTTGAACTATTTCTCACTTGGCCTGTGCGTTTGGTAGCACTTAAGAGAGGCCCGTTGTTATTGGAGAGCTAAAAACTCAAGCTTTGACCTGCTCTCCTACGTTCGATGGGACGCCAATGCCCCTAGGCCAACATGTGTTGTCGTCCACCTGCCTCACGCGCTGGAGGTTGAAGATGAAGTGTTGCCGCCCTCCTGCCTCGCGCGCAGGAGCAATAATCGGACTAGCATCTGAGCCGTTGGAGAAAATAAAGAAAGAAAAGGGAAAAAGGGAAAAAGGGAAAAAGAATAGAAAAAATTGGTGGTATACTTTCTCCATCCCAAAAGGAAGTGTCGCTATGGTATTCGTGTCCGTCAAAAGAATTTAAGTTTTACTAGGTTTGTAGTAAATATTAGCAATATTTATATCTCCAAATAAGTTTGTTATGTAAAAATTTGGAAAGGTACACAAAAAAGTCATAATTTTAAATGAATGCAAACAAGATTGTAATTACGGAACTAAACAAAAAATTCCTGTCGCCGACCATCAGAACCTACTATCAGGTTCGGCCGGCCCAACCAAACCAGCCCTGAATGAGGGAACTCAGAACAGTGGTTTGCAACAGAAGTTCACTAGCGCCGGCACATTTTCCTTTTTAAGCGACGTGAACGAAAGTCAGATTTCTCGATCTAGTACTAAACTAAGACTGTCTCCAACGGCGCACGCAAAAGCCGATCCAAACGCAAAATTCATCTTGCACAGTGTTTTTACGTCCCAAGATCATGCTCCAACGGAGGACGCATTCAAGCCAGCCATTTTGCGTAGCAGCGGTGTCGGGAGGCAAAAAAAGCGTCGTCGTTCTCGACGACGCAAAACACACAGAGAGAGAGAGAGAGGAGGAGCGACCGACGCCAGGACCCAGCACAGGGGCGGGGTCGATGGTGGTCGGTGGAGGCGCAACTACCGTCGTGGAGTCCAGATCCGCCCGGCCGCCATCGGAGGGAGCAGGGGTAGGCGGCATCGGGCAGGGGAGGGGCTACGCTCGTCGATGGAGGTTGGTGGGAGCAGGGACAGGCGGCGTGGGGCAGGGGAGGGAGGATCCCGCCGGCGAGGTCCACCTGCGGTGGAGCAGCGACGCCGACAAGGGCCGCTCGCTGCCCTCGCTGCAGCAGCGAGCCGCTCGAGCTCCACGGAGATGTCAGAGTTGAAGCTGGAGGTCGGAGAAGTTCCGCGACAGCTCGAGCAGCTCCATGGCGACTGCATTGATGGTGGAGGATGACTTGGCGATGGCCACCGGGTGCGCGGGCCCCGCAGTGGCGGCGAGCTCGCGAAGGTGGATCTAGGAAGTAGAACACTGCATGCCCGCCCATGGTCCGCGCCCATGGCTTGCTAGCCGCGGAGGCCTGAGCGGTGGCGGGGCCCGCGCCCATGGCCTGCTCGCCAGCGGTGGCGGTGCCCGTGCCCACGGCCTACAGGTAAAGTGGCGGCCTGCCCGCGCCCGCGACTTGTAGACTGCGGCGACGCCCGTGGCTTCCTCGGCCCCGCACCCATGGCGCGGTGGCCTGGAGAAGACGACTATGGGAGGAGGAGATGGAATCTCTTGCCTCTGGCTCCATCATGCCCGCTCAGGCCTACGAGAGGAGGAAGGGAAGGGGCGGCGGTGCTCGCGAGAGGAGGAAGGGAAGACGACGTTCAGTTGTGCCCGACGGTTAGAGAATGGAGTTTATGGGTCACGTATCCTTTCACTACGTGCGATGTAAACCGGGATATCCGTCTTGCTTTTGGACGCTCGCGCAAAAAGGGATGTTAGCGGAGCGCTAGCGCGGCCGTGCTAGTGTTGATGTGCCAGCTGCCCATTTGCAATTCGGTAGCCAGCTACTAGTGACGTCAATGGTGCTGCAGGTCCATTGTGCAGGGCAATGATCGGTAGAAATAAACTCTGCGTGGCTTAGTGACGTCAATGGTGCTGCAGGTCAGCGAAAGCGCAGCAGCGTGTAAGAGGTGCCACTCTCTCTCCTTTACTACAAAACCTGTAGTGCAGCCAGCCATAATACTTGCTCTAAGAGTTGCCAGTACAAAACCTGTAGTCACATCATATCTCATCTGCCTGACTACCTGGCAGGAGGAGCACGTACTCTGGTCACTCGCCTGCCCTGTTTGGCCTGTGCGAGTGCCGTGCAAGTGTAAAGCCACCTAGGTCTGGTTTAGATGATAAATTTTTGTAATTTGGATATTATAGTACTTTTTGTTTATATTTGATAAATTTTGTTCAATCATGGATTAACTAGGTTCAAAAAATTTGTCTCGTAATTTACAACCAAATTATATAATTAGTTATTTTTTTTATCAACATTTAATAGTCTATATATATGTCTAAAAATTAATATGATAAAAAGAAAATGAAAAAACTTATAACTTTGAGACCATCTAAACAAGGCCCTAGGCGCCCAGGCCATGTGCATGCCGTGTTGCAGTGCTGCTTGTCACTTCCATCCATCTCGGCTGCACCGCCGACGAATTAATAAGGCTCCGTTTAGATTTCAAAAAATTTTGCTAGTATTTGTCACATCAAATTTTACGGTATATGTATATAGTACTAAATGTATAAAAAAAAACATAATTATACAGTAAGATAAGAAATCGCGAGACGAAACTTTTAAACCTAATTAGTCTATAATTAAACATTAATTGACAAATACAAACAAAAATACTATAGTAGTCAAAATCCAAAAATTTTGAATCTAAATGGGACTTAAGTGGACTGTCGCGGCATGCGTCGTGGCTCGTCGCTGTCGCGTCAAGATCGGTGGCGTGTCGGACATTGTCAAGTTATCGGACAGTGGCCCTAGTCTTCGCCACATCATCCTCCCGTCGCGCCATCATGCATGGCGCGGTACAGGCATTTCGCCACGCCGTGGCAATATGTGCGGCCAAAAGTGTTAGATTTGGAAAGAAAAAATATAGTTAAATTTAAAATTAGTTTAAAAAAGTATTAAAATTAAAAAAATTCCCTCCGAATTGGTGTTGCCGTCGGCGTTCGGGACGAGCGCGTCGGCATACATGGCGGAGTGCTCGTTGGGGAAGGCTTGGTGTGGTGCTTGGGCGTTGCCTCGTCGTCGTACCACCTGACCCGTTCGCGTGCTCTTAAACCCGGCTTGATACGCTTCTTTTTTCATCCGGAACAGTGTTTTACTCTCATAAATTTCTCCAAATTCCTCCAAGCGAACGGAGCCACACCAAAAAAAAAGTATCCTTATACACCGACGGGTTACTTAGACATCATGTATCCCGGGTCATATATTTATTCACCCAAATTGAGCCGTCATAGATTGACATTTGAGTTCGCCATGGATTAGTTGTCCGTTTATTATACCCAGCCCATATCCAAGCCTAGATCCAAACCATGGTGACGAAAAAGAACACACATATTAGTGTGAAATCATCACTGCATTAACATGCAGCACATCTCATAATACACCTATCATACAAACAAACATTGATTCTTTTATTTCTTGACATGTTCACTATTGTCATATATAGTTTGAGGACAATCAATTCATAGCCAAACTAACAAGTACGTCTGAACTAAGATTTTATCTTTTGGGAGTTTAAAATAAATAAACATATGAACTAAGATTTCATCTCTAAAAATTCAATTGGCTTGCTGTCCATGTGCTACCAAGCACCTCTTGGAGCTACTTGAAAATCAATGTGAATATGAAATAAGTTAGTTCTAAGCAAATATTCAAAAATCAAATGCCATCTATTTCTCAGGAAACAATCAAAGTCGATTGTTCTAGGATTGCACTAGTCAAGCTCTGTACTAACAAATAAAACTGATGGTTGCAGTACTAGTGTGTGGTAGAAAAACCAACAAGTGACCAACCTAAACAAGAAATCTTTGATTATTCTATGGAGTTGACAATGTTGTGGCAAACCATTTTTCTACATTCAACATAAAAGCCATTTTTATAGCACTAGCATGTAAAAGAATACAGCTTTGTCAATACCAAATTTCCCATGCAAACCATCGCACAAGTAGTAACTAGTATAATGCCCATGCTATCGCTACGTCAACATATAACCATACAAATCAAATAACCAAAAGGCATATATGTCCAAGTTATTGAACGCAAATAGAGGAGCATTAAAAAAAACTTCATTACAGAGGAGCATCTAGCTGATGGTATTTCATAGCATGGTTCAATTATCTTGAGAAAAATACACAATAGACCAAATGCTAGTTGATGGTTTATTTACCAACATATTAACATGGCTTAGTAATCCAAATAAAAAACTACAATACAAAGGAGCATCTACCTGATGTTATTTGGGAAAAAAACATGATAGGAGTTATACGTTCATAGTTCACTATGGAATTGCTTCAGTTAACTAAAAAGAACTACATATAATGCTTGTTAAGCTGAATCTAACAAAGACTAAAAGAGTCTATCAACATAGACTAAAATAGAAACTTGAAGACTAAAATTATGAAACAAATTTACATGACCAAAAATTTAGATACTGAATGGTAGCCAATGTTCCATGGCTGACACATTTATATACTGAATGAATGTTTGTCATAGAACAACTAAATGACAGTTATAGATCATTGCATATAGTTTTTCACCTAACAAATCACCAAACAGATCCCAAATTACCACAGGAAATTGCAATCCCCACATCCAAAATCTCTACAACTCAAAAGGGGTCAACGGCATCACCTCAGCCAATTTAATTAGCTTCTCGATGGTTTCATAAGCTGTCGTTGCCTTGCAGCGGTCGGCCAAAAGCCTCGCAGCTGCGCCTTCTAAAAACATGTAGCATTAGATGCTATCAGTATTCTTAACAGTTTACAAGAGCCTGAAGCAAGTTAATTGATTTAACATAAACTAATTTGTCCGGCCAAAAAGATTTATGGGCCTTTAAATAAGCTTGAGGGCAGTAGTACCATCAAAAACAAATCAAGCTATTAGGATTATAGTTGACGCTACAACTTTTTATAAAAGATCAAAGATTAGCAAGCAAGTAAATAACTGGAGGAAATTCCTTACTGAATCTACTATCTTGTACTGACATTTGCACCGGCACCTGCAACATCTTTCA
Organism: Miscanthus lutarioriparius; assembly: GCA_904845875.1. Taxonomy (NCBI): domain Eukaryota; kingdom Viridiplantae; phylum Streptophyta; class Magnoliopsida; order Poales; family Poaceae; genus Miscanthus; species Miscanthus lutarioriparius. The sequence continues at coordinate 23,070,619 of CAJGYO010000001.1, forward strand.
GAAAGTTACTTGCATTGCATTATAGAACAGGAGGTAGGTGACAAGAAAACTAATTTCAATCCTGCTCACAGGAATTATATGCCCAAACCATCATTCATAGAAATCCAAACAAAAACCACAAATAGACCCAACTGCACAGTGCACAAAAAGGCATCGACAATCAGAAAAAATTCTAGAATTCACGGTCAGATGGTGTCGGTGTTTCGAACAAACACTGGCTAGTAAATTTATATTTATGCGCGTTAGGTCCGGATGGTGCGCTAAATGACACAAGGTTTATACTGGTTCAAGCCAAATGTCCCTACATCTAGTCTGCTGCTTCTCGTGTTATTAGCATCAAAAGTGGTTCGTAGTAGGGGTACAAACGATCGAGAGAGGGACTGGTCCCAGGTCTCTGATGGAAGGGTCAAAAGGATGTCAAGAGCCTGGTGGCGGCCTGGCTATGTGTGTGATGTATCGTGTGTGTGTCGAATTGAACTCTCTGTGAGTTCCTCTGTGTGTGAGTTTGTCTTTTCTAGCGGGGTGTCCTACCCTCCCTTTTATAGACTAAGAGGGGGGGGGTTTACATGTCGGAGAAAGAACAAAAAAAACAGAGGCCAAGAAGTCCCTCCGAAGGCGCTGGGTCTTCCTTTTCCTTTGAGCTAGCCTCCCTGACACAGCTAGCCAGATGGTGTCAGAGATGGCACGTTCGCCGGGCGGGCGTGTGTTGACGGTGCCATGCTCTGCAAGTGGTCATGTCTCGTCCCGCCCCCGCGGGCGATGTGTCGGACAGGGGTGTCGATCTGTGACCCTATGGGGAGCGGACATGCGGTGACTGCTCATTCGCCACTATAGAGGACGGGAGGCCCTCCTTGGAATGTAGTGGTTGTCATATGTCTGTGTCGGGTTCCATGTCCGAGGGCTGAAGGCGGCGCCTACAACACTGTAGGGCGAAGAGCACGCGCCCGCAACACTATTCAGGCTCTGCCACACCTAGGAGGGTCTAAGCGCCCGTCCCGTCGTGCCCTGATGGTACTTTCCTTTAGGGGCGCAGGGCATGGTCCTCGATGCCATGGTTGACCTGAACGTCTTGTCTTACCCTATGCCTATCATCATGAAGGAGCGGGGTGCGGTTGTTAGGTGAGGCGGAGCAAGCCTTTGGACGTCGGGCGAGGCAGAGCCTCGGGCGTCGGTTGAGGCGGAGCCCAGCCCTCGGGGTCGGGCGAGGCGGAGTCTATACCTCAGGGGTCGGGCGAGGCGGAGTCTAGACTTTAGTCATCGGGTGAGGGGGAGCCTAGCCCTCAGGGGTTGGGCGAGGCGGAACCGATCTTCCATTGTTCGGGCGAGGTAGAACCGATTCTTCCATCGCTTCGGGCGAGGCGGAACCCACCTTCCGTCGTTCGAAAGAATTAGCGTCCGATGGTTACTAGTACCACCTCGTTGATTACCCCAGTATTAGGTCCCCGATAGTAGCCCCTAAGCCCCCAGGTGATTCGGGCAGAATCGCTCGGGGGGTGTTTCGATTCGCCAGAGGGTGCGCTCGATGGGTGTAGGAGCCCCGGGTGATTTGGGTAGAATCGCCTGGGGGTGTTTTGGACCCTTCGTGGGTAGGGCTATGAGGTTTGGTTTCGTCAACTAGAAAGCTTTAAGGGAACCCTGGTGTCCCGTTCATGGGGATTTTGTCCAGGGTCAGCCTGGCTGGGGCTCAACTTCAAATCGAGGCCCTACTGACGCTCGTGTACCTGGGTCCCGGTCGCTCACGGGCCTATCCCATGTCGGGTTGGTCATCGAGACATTGGGCCGATCCTCGAATGTTCTAGGCCTAGGTGGGCCAGAGAAGCATTCGACCCATATCCCTTCTGTGGGAAAAGAGTTCGGTCCGCTTGGGAAGGCGAACCATCCAGCGTGGTTTAGGTGGGAACGGATAGGGATTGCGGGCGCGTATCCCGCGATGTGATGCGGAGGTGTGTCGTGGTAGGCTCGGAGGTCAAGGCGGGCGGTTGCTCTTCTCACATCCGTTGCCCCTATAAAACCACGGGGTTTGCCCCTGGGGTTCTGTATTTCACCTCCTTGCCTTCGCGTCTGCAACCTTCACCGCCAATCTCCTCAGCCTCCTACGCCCATACTGTCATCACCGTTAGGCTCATATCCGCATTGCAGCTGCCATCAACCTTGCACCCACATCGCAGCCGCCATCAAGCTCGCGCCCACATCACAGCCGCCATCGAGCTCGCACCCACCTTTTTCCCGGTGTCTCAATGGAGTTGTGGGATAGATCTAGCATTACCCCTCGGCGTTTGGAGGGCCTTGTCCACCATGGCCTCCTCCGCCCATCGGCCACCACTGAGGGGCGGCTGCTGCCTGGTGATGAGGACGAGCCATCACCGCCCGAAGGATATATCATGTCCTTTGCTATCTTCCATGAGCGGGGATTCACCGTACCCACGCATAAATTCCTTCGGGGGCTGTTGGATTTCTATCAGGTGGAGTTGCAGCATCTTACTCCCAATGGGGTCCAACATATGGCGGCATTTGTTGCCCTATGTGAGGGTTTCCTGAGGATCGATCCCCAATTCGATCTGTGGTGGCACTTCTTCACCGTCAGTCTATCGAAGAGGCGGGTTGGGGGGAAGGAGGTGAGTGTGCCGATGGGACGTGCCAGCATTCATCTGTGCCATACCAAAGCGAGCGACTACCCGCTGATGCGTCTGTCGACCTCCAACAAGGGGTGGCATTCGCAGTGGTTTTATGTCAAGGATAACGTGAATGCCCCCTTGCCGAAGTACTCTGGGCGCCTCATCGATGAGGCCCCGGGGTCGTGGAAGTGGGGCATCCCGATCAAGGACAAGAAGCACATCAACGACCTTCTCGCCACCCTCCATACTCTAAAGGACTAGGGCATGAAGGCGTTAGGGTTCATTGGCGCCTACCACATGAGGAGGGTGGCGCTGCTTATGGCGCGCGTGCTTGCCTTGCACCGGATGGTGCCTAGAGTGTCGTTTGAAGGGACGGTGCTCGTCGATGAAGCGCTTCCTCCATCTGAGGTGGTGCAGCGCATTAAGGAGGCGATGGAGCCTTCGAAGGACTCTGTCAGTGTCATCCTCGACCATGTGTATCCGGTGCCGGGGCATCCCCCAATGCGGTCGGAACTGGGTTTTTTTTACTTCGTAAGCTTTCTTTCCCTGCGCTCCTCTTTTCGCTTGAATTTCTAACCCCTTGATGCTAACTTCGGGATGGCGGGACCAGTCGAGGGGACTTTCCTTCAAGGATAGTCTAGCCCCGGTGCCGAAGGACCAGGTCTTGGCGGCGGTGAATCGCACCGCGGCTGAGTGGGACAAGAGGACAAGGGAGCTCAAGAAGAAGGAGATGATACGGAAGCAGCAGACATGGGATCGAGGAGAGGAGGTAAGCAGTGACGACGATGACGACGATGATGATGAGGTAGTTGTCGACGTGGATTGGGACGTCCTAGAGGACAAGGACACGCTGACGAGTGCCCACCCGTCCATGTAGGGACCCTTCCTGTTCCATGCGGAGGGAAGCGAGTCCGTGAGGTCCTCGGGGTCGGCGGGAGCATGAGGGTCCCGCGCGGGCTGCGTGCCGATGGAGGATGGTGGATGGGAGGAGGTGAACCTGCCGCTGCCCCCGAGGTGCTGATGGAGGGGGGCGGCTCTGTTGCCACACCCCATGAGATGATGGTGGCGGGTGGATCTATCGCCCCACCCGAGGTATTGATAGAGAGGGGCAGCTCTATTGCCGCGCCCTCGGAGATAAGGGAGATGAGCCCCCCTGCCTGGGAGCAGGGGGCAGGCTCGAAGCGGCCCCGTCGAGACGAGTCGGGGTAGGGGTCTGGGGGTTCGTCCCCAAAATGCTCCCGCCGCCCAAAGGTGCCAGAGTAAGCCACTGATTCCCTCGCTTTTCCTCCTTTTTACTTTTCTGTTATGGCCTTATGCCTTTTACCTTCGTGTAGATTCTTGCAGATGGGCCGCTGTTTGGGGCTGGCGCCCAAGAAGAGCCTTGCCCTTCACGCAGGATGGGCGACGCTGCCGTCGTCGCCCCTATTTTGGGCAGGAGCGGTGCTGATGTTGTGGCCTCGTTGGTTGATCCGGTGGTGCCCGTGGTGGCGTCTGCGCCCTCGGTGGTTGCCGAGTGGGCGGCGTCTTCCATGGCGGGCGTGGCACCTCTAGCCGGGGGTCTGGTGTCATCGGTGGAGGTGGCCACGACCGCGCCAAGCCGGGAGCAGCCAGACGCAGCCGTGGTGGCGTCCGAGGGAGTAGCATAGTCCATGCTACCGAGGCCCCGATGGAGGTGACCATGACCGCGACAAGCCCGGCGAGTCGAATGCCGCCATGGTGGCGTCCGAGGGGGTGGCGCAATCCGTGCCACCGGTGGCCCAGGCTACGGCGCCCGAGGCGGGCGGATGGAGGAGGACACTGCCGGAGGGTCTCCGGCGTCATGGCGGTGGTGGAGAGGACCCGCAGGAGGTCGTCCCTGGCCCTGTTGTCGGGGGGTAGCCGCTCCCCTACGCGGGGCGAGCCGCTGCTCCAGTGGATGGCCGCTCAGGACCCATCGTTGGTTCTTTTTTCGCTCGACGATGCTGCCGAGAGCCTAGAGCGGGAGAATCTCGACGTCGGGTTCTCAGCTGTGATGGATGCCTTGAGCCAGGCTAGTGGTGCCCTGCGCGAGATCGTCATTCCTACTGGAGAGGTATCCGCTTAATCTTCTCCCTCATTTTCTTCTTTCTCCATGTATTTTTGATACCGGTCTTCTTTTCAGTGTATCGTTGCTCATAGCCGGAACAAATCCCGATTTCTCCATGAGCAAAAGGTAGAGTGGGACCGCCTTACTGAGGAGGCCCGGCTATGGGGAGATGTGGGCGCATAGTTTGCTGCCGCCCAGCAGCGGGAGGCCGAGGCGTGTCGGGACACGGAGATCCATGGGATGTTTGAGGATTTGTCGATGAGGGTGAAGCTGGACGAGGAGGCGGCTGCTAGGCTCTGAAAGGAGCAGGACGAGCTGCTACAGAAGGATGCCGCAGCCAGTGAGTAGGTCGTTGAGCTCCTAGCGGAGCTAGAGACGGAGCAGGACCTCAAGCTAAAGGCTGAGGAGAGGTTCACGACGTTGCAGCAGAGGGCAGACTAGGACACCGAGGTGATCGCCTGGTTGCATGGGGAGCGGGACGAGCTACATCAGACCGAGGAAAGACTTCACTCGGAGTGCAGCATAGCCCGTGAGGATTGCGACTGGGCCATCCGAGAGCACGACGAGGTGCGTTGGGTGGTCGACTCCCTCCGGGCGGATCTTGGTGCCGCGGTGAACCGAATGTTGGACGTCGAGAGTGTCGCTGCTAGGTTGGACAAGGAGCTCGCCGAAGTGCGAGGGGTCCTTCAGACTGAGAGTGACGAGCATGACCTTTTGCAAGCTGCTGTCGGGGTGGTCATCGATGCCTTGAGGGTGACGCAGCCGGTGGAAACCAGCTCGCTCGTGGCTCATGCCGCGGGTATCACGGTGTGGGTGGGCCAACTTGAGGAGGACGCCTTTCACGCCGGGATCACCCAAGCCTTCGCTGTCGTCCGTTCCCATTATGACCAGGAGATCAATTTGGAGGTAATGAGCCAAGGCTTCACGCCTATTTATGAAGACCCTAAGCTGGACAAGTTTGAGAAGGCGGTGGCTCCCCTTGCGCGGAACCTATCAGATAGGCTGAAAGAAACGGTTCTCCCTCCGCGGAAGTAGTTAGTTGAATCAGTTCGATAAACATTTATCCGTAATATGTGAACAAGTGTCGGTTCTTTTGTGTCTAAAGACAGATTCGTGGCTTCGTTTCGCAATTTTGTTTTGTTTGTTTGATCTTACCTTCTTCCCATTTTGCGATGAAAAAAGATTTACGCGATCGACCCTTCCATTTGGTAAGACCGTAGGCCCCGAGGTGTTTAGGGGAAACTTGATTGTGCTGGTGAGCAAAATTACCGTAGCCGTCTGGGCATGGGCTTTTTGCGGTCTTACCAATCTGTTCCCCCGAACCTTGCCGTCAGTCTTGACGTGAGGAAGAGGTCTGATGTAATGACATTTTTGAAAGAAGAAAGGAGGTACACATACCTTTATCAGCCCCCGAGTGAGATCCAACCCCTTGTGGTTGCTGGGGTCAGATGTTACTCGAGACCGGAGCCAGGGAAGCGAACTTACGTTTGTATTCGCTCGTACCCCTTACTTAGGATTTTGGTGATCGCTACATGACCGTGCGTTTGGTCTTATCGCTGGTCTGGCCTTCCCCGAGCCCCCGCGTGTGGTGGGGATTCGGTTAAGGGTCAGTTCGTCTTGTGGTTGTCGCCCCGTTCGCAGTTTTTCGCAACTGGAGGGGTTAAGGCGATGTCACTTGCCTCGATGGCTCGAGTGACGTGCTTTCATGAGCTTGCTAACGTGGATGTTCGGGTGGAATCCGATCCCATTGCTTTGCGATAGAGTCGGCAAAGCCTTTGGGTGGCATTCCATTGCTCCTTGCCCTGCCTTCCAACAGATTCCCCCTCAATGGGGTTTCTATGGGCTCGGCTAGGGGCTGGATTGAACTAGAAGTTTGAGATGACCCTATCCGCCTCAATGCGGGTTGGGCAAAGGCCGTTGAGGCTCATCTGCATTTGCTCCCATGGCTCTTGTTTGACACGAGGTGGCCCCGAACCCTTCGTGCGTCAGCCTTCAAACCTCGGTCTCTCGATCTTGGATCGAGTGGCTCGAGCCCCCGAGCCCCTTTGGGTCCGATAAAGGTCGGCCGTGTTTTCGCGTGTTACCTCGTCCTCGGTTTCCGCGATTGGAGGGGCTGAGTTGACGATACTTGCCTCGATGGCTTGAGTGTCGCGCTCAATGAGCTCACTAACGGGTATGTTTGTGTGGAATCCGGATCCATCATTTGCTAATGGGGTCGGCAGAGCCCTAATGTGGCATTCCACTACTCCTTAACCCGCCTCCCGACATATGCCCGAGCCATTCATTGGGCTCAGGTGGCCCGTTGGCCTCTCCTCGATGGAGATTCTGTAGGTTTGGCTTGGGGTTAGAATCGAATGAGAAGGGTCGAGATGTCCCTATCCGCTTCTGAGCGGGGTCAATTAAGGCCACTGGGGCTCATCTCGATTTTTCTCCCCTGGCTCTGTTTGACGCGAGGCGGCCTTGAGCCCTTCATGGGCCGACCTTCGAACCTCAGTTAGTTGCCTATGATATTGAATGAGGTGGCTGCCATTTCATGACGCGACATGAAGCATTGAGATGCAGGGATTTGCATATGCAATGTTTGGATGTATGGATTTAGTGTATCACTTAACTAAAATGAAAGCGGGGGTTGGTAATGTTACCTTGGTGATATGAGCGATGGGAAGCTCCTACCAGACATGTCCATGGGGTCCGGATCCTACTATTTGTGAAGGGGTCGGGGTAACCTGCATAAGCATTGCTATTTTTTGTTTTTGTCTCTCGGTGGTGATCCGAGCCGCTCGATTGATTTAGTCGACCTGACAGCTTCTCCTCGAAGGAGGCTCTATAGGGGGACCCTTCTGAACCCTTCTTGGGAAGGCGGGAGCTGAGGTTTATGGTGTGGGGAACTGTGAGTTCGATTACGCTGGTGAACAAAAAACACCATAGCCGTCGAGGCATAGGGTCTGGCAGTTCGTCCAGTTGTATTCAAAGTTTTATACCCACACACCGCGCTTCCGGTTTCAAACATAAGGAGGGGTCAGGCGAAGAGGGTGTCTAAACAAATAGACACCCTCGGCAGCCCCCGGGCAATGTCCGTGCCTTGCTGGGGTCGGCGGCTCGGTGAAGAAATTATCACTCAAAGTAAGTAAACAGAGGTACTTATCTTTCAGCGGTTGTTCATTCGTTATTTTACCTGGGCCACCCGATCAGCCTAGGAGGCCCGCTGGGCTCCCTCTGGATGGGGGTTCCGTCGTTGGGTCATTCCACGGTCCTGCCTGGGGAAGCGGAGAGTCGCCTGTATGCGGGTGTGCCCTGGTTCTCATGCCTGAGACGCATTAGTGGCGGGCCACGCCGAGGCAACGTCTTGTTTGACCAGGTGACGTCTTGTTGACCAGAGCGCGTCCTGCCGGTTCCGTCGCGTCCCCTCGGATTTCTGTCAGCATTGATTTCACATTTGCATTGAATAGGGGAAGGCAGAGAGTTTTTCGTCCCAACCTTTTGCCTTTCCTCAGCTGTTGAGCCCCTTATTTAAATAAGGGGAGAGGGGAGTTCTCGTCCCACTTCCTTGCCAGCCTCTGTGCCGCTACCTCTTCTCCTTCCTTTCCGCCGAATGCAGCGGTTTCCTAAGTGAGAGAGGGTAATGCCGGGGAGAGAAAACACTGACAGATCCGCTCGTGAAGCCAGAGCGTGATGTCGAGCCAGAGGTCATCCAACGTAGATGAGATGGTGCGGGTCGCCTTTGCTGAGAAGGGGTCGCCGCTGCTGAAGGAGGAGGAGCACTGGAGGGTGCCGAGCATCGTTGGCCTCGCCATCGTTCATTTCGGCCTTCCTTCAGCGGGAGGCGCCCCCCGTTCAGATGCCATTGTCGGGGTTGCGGCTGATGATGATGGCGTAGTCCCCAGATGCCCCGGTGGAGGTGCCGTTGTCAGGGTTGCAGTTGATGACGATGGCGTAGTCCCCGGATGCCTTGGTGGAGGTGCCATTGTTAGGGTTGTGGCTGATGATGATGGCGTAGTCCCCGGATGCCCCGGTGGAGGGGCACCACAGTCGCCGGCGTGGTGCTTGACGTTGTGGATGATGGCGCCTTCGAGGATCCTGTGGAGTGGCAGGACGTCGCCGATGGAGAGCGTGGCGCGGCGGCCGCAGTAGACGAACTGGCCCGTGTACATGCACGGACATTGCCGATGGAGAGCGTGGCGCGGCGGCCGCAGTAGTACTCGTAGTAAAGCTGGGTAGAGACTTAGTCCTTTTCGTGATGAAATCACTTTGTAAGTGGTGAATTTGTGCAAAAATAAACAAATTTTCATCTTTTGTTATGGCAAATAGCTTTTCAGCTTCCTCTTTTTGTAGAAGAGGTTTCGGTGCCCTCCGACCCTTCCCATGGTTCAAGTTGCAAAAAACTAGGAGTGCGTGCGAATTAATTCTGATTACGCTGGTGAACAATGAGGTCATAGCCGTTGGGGCGTGGGTCTCCCGCAGTCCTACCAGTTGTACTAAGAATTTGTTCCCGAAATCTTAGTCCTTAGGACTTGTTATGAGAAGAACAAAAACTTAGAGAATGTTTGCAAAGATAACACAGGAAGTGTTGGCAAGATAAACGTACTGGTATCTTTTGTATCAGCCCCCAAGTGAGGTCTGACCCCTCGCAATATGCAGGGGTTGGACGTCACTAAAGATCGGGGATTTGTAAAGACAAAAACTGATAAGGAAAAGTATGCATTTATTTAAGGGTAAAAACAACGTAGCTGTTCTATGTTCCAGGCATTGGTGAAGACCTTGTCGTCGATGGTTTTCAACTTGTAGGCACCTGGACGAAGTACTTCCGCGACGACATACGGCCCCTCCCAGGGTGGTGAGAGCTTGTGGCGGTCCTTGTTGCTCTGTACAAGGCAGAGAACAAGGTCCTTGACGTTGAAGTCTCTGTCCCGACCCATCGGCCGTGGTACCACCGTAGCGCCTGCTGGTATTTGGCCGAACGGAGGAGGGCGATGTCATGGGCTTCGTCTAGTTGGTCCATGGCGTCTTGGTGGGATGCCTCGGTTCCCTGTTCGTCATATGCTCTGATTCTTGGCGCACCATAGTCGAGGTCTGTCGGGAGGACGGCCTCGGCACTGTAGATCATGAAGAAAGGCCTGTAACCGGTGGCCCGGCTAGGAGTTGTTCTTAGGCTCCAGAGCACTGCGGGGAGCTCAGTGACCCAGTGTGCGCTGAACTTGTTCAATCGGTTGAAGATCCTGGGCTTGAGGCCCTATAAGAGCATGCTGTTTGTGTACTCGACCTGCCCGTTCGTTCGGGGGTGTGCGACGGCGGCCCAATCGACCCGGATGTGTTGTTCATCGTAGAATCGAATGAACTTCCTACCGGTGAACTGTGTGCCATTGTCTGTGATGATGGAGTTTGGTACTCTAATGTGATGGATGATGTCAAGGAAGAACAGCATGGCTTGCTTGGATTTGATCACGGAGATCGGTCGAGCTTCGATCCATTTCGTAAACTTATCTATGGTGACAAGTAGGTGGGTGTAGCCCCCGGGCGCCTTTTTGAGAGGTCCAACCAGATCGAGCCCCCAGATCATGAAGGGCCATGTGATGGGGATCATCTAGAGTGCCTGGGCCAGGAGATGAGTTTATCAAGCGTAGTACTGGCACCCTTCGCAGGTGCGTATGATTTGTTCAGCATCGGCCACTGCAGTGGGTCAGTAGAAGCCCTGTCGAAACGTGTTCCCAACCAGGGTTCTAGGCAGCGGCGTGGTGGCCATAGACCCCACCGTGGATATCGCTCAGCAAAAGTTTCCCATGATCCACGGGGATGCAGAGTTGCAGGATTCCGGTGTGGCCTCATTTGTAGAGTTTGCTTTCTACAAGAACAAAGGATTTGGCGCGACGTGTGAGCCGTTGGGCTTCCATCTTGTCTGCTAGCAGCGCGTCGTGGAGGAGGTAGTCGATGTAGAGCGTTCTCCAGTCATCCAGAGGGTCGGGCTCTGTTGTTGGACCTTCTTCAAGCTCCATGACCTCGGGGTCGGACGGGGCCATCGGTTGGTCAGCCCTCGGGGCTGGACCAAACGGGCCATTGTCGGCCTGTTCCAACCCTTCGTAGCGTACCGAGGGTTTGTGTTGATCGCTCGCGAACACGCCCGTCGGCACCGGCTCTCGGCCAGACGCGGCTTTTGCAAGTGCGTCGGCTGCCTCATTGAGGCACCTTGGGATGTGATTGAGCTCGAGACCGTCGAACTTGTCCTCCAGCCGTTGGACCTCTTGGCAGTACAGCCATCTTGGCGTCGTGGCAGCTTTACTCCTTCATGACTTGGTTGATGACCAGCTGGGAGTCACCCCGGACATCGAGGCATCGGATGCCCAACTCGATGGCGATGCGTAGGCCATTGATGAGTGCCTCATATTCGGCCATATTATTTGATGAGGAAAAATGGAGGCGGACCATGTACCTCATACGGACCCTGAGGGGTGATAAGAAGACCAGCCCCGCGCCGGCGTCCTTCTTCATCAGTGATCCATCGAAGTACATCGTCCAATACTCTTGATCGACGACAGCCGGTGGCATCTGGACCTCGATCCACTCCACGATGAAGTCAGCCAACACCTCGGACTTGATCGCCGTTCGGGCGGCATATGTGATGCCTTGATCCATCAGCTTGAGCGCCCACTTTGCGGTTCTTCCTATGGCGTCCTGGCTTCGGACGACCTCGCCGAGGGGGAATAACATCATGACTGTCATAGGGTGTGACCCGAAGTAATGGCGTAGTTTCCTTTTGGTGATGAGGATGGCGTATAGGAGCTTCTGGATTTGGGAGTATCGGGTCTTGGAATCGGATAGTACCTCACTAACGACGTACACAGGGGCTGCACCTTGAGTGCGTGGCCCTCTTCCGCTCGCTCTACTACCAGGGCGGCGCTGACCACTTGCGTGGTGGCCGCTATGTACAGCAGGAGTGTTTCTCCGCTGTTTGGAGGGACCAGGATCGGGGCCTTTGTTAGAAGCAGTTTGACCATGTCAAGTGCCTCCTGGGCCTCGGGGGTCCACTCGAAGTGATTGGCCTTCTTCAAAGGCGGTAAAGGGGGAGACCTCGTTCAACGAGGCGTGAGATGAATCGGCTGAGGGCGGCAAGGCACCCCATGATTCGTTGAACCCCCTTTATGTTTTGAATCGGGCCCATCCTCGTGATGGCTGAAATATTGTCTGGGTTGGCTTCGATGCCATGCTCGGAGACGATGAAGCCGAGCAGCATACCCCTCGGGACCCCTAAAACACATTTCTCGGGGTTGAGTTTGATGCTATTCTCTTAGAGTTTTGTGAAGGTTAGCTCAAGGTCGGCCATAAGGTCGTCAGCCTATTTGGACTTAACTACAATGTCGTCTACGTAGGCCTCAATGGTCCGCCCGATGAGGTCCCTTGAAGCTTTTGAGCATACAGCGCTGGTACGAGGCCCCATCGTTCTTTAGACCGAATGGCATAGAAACATAGCAGAGAATCGATCCGAAGGGGATGATGAAAGACGTCGCGAGCTGGTCAGATTCTTTCATCACGATCTGATGGTAGCCGGAGTATGCATCGAGGAAGCAGAGGGTTTCGCACCCTGAGCTAGAATCGACTATTTGGTCAATGCGCGTCAAAGGAAACGGATCCTTTGGGCATGCCTTGTTGAGACCTATGTAGTCAACACACATCCTTCATTTCTTATTCTTTTTTCATACAAGAACGGGATTCTCTAACCACTCTAGGTGGTACACTTCTTTGATGAATCCGGCTGCCGACAGATTGGCTATTTCCTCCCCGATGGCCTTGCATTTTTCCTCGTCGAAGCGACACAGACATTGCTTCATCGGCTGGGAGCCTGGATGGATTTTCAAAGTATGCTCGATGACTTCCCTCGGAATGCCCGGCATGTCCGAGGGTTTCCATGCAAAGACATCTTTGTTGTCGCGGAGGAAGTCGACGAGCGCACTTTCCTATTCGGAGGAAAGCGTGATACCGATGCGTACCGTTTTACCCTCGGCGCTCCCAGGGTCTATGAGGACTTCTTTAGAGCCCTCTGCTGATTCGAATGACCCGACCGACTTTTTGGTGTCGGGCGCTTCTTCGGTAACCTCTTCCTGGAGCTCTTCGGAGGTGACAGTTGCTGCGGCGTCGTCGCAGCACTCGACCTCGCACTCGTAGGCGCGTTGGAAGGAGGTGCCGAGGGTGATGACCCCATGGGGGCCCGACATCTTTAGCTTGAGGTAGGTATAGTTGGGGACGGCCATGAACTTCGCGTAACATGTACGTCCCAGGATGGCGTGGAAAGTTCTAGGAAACCCCACTACGTTGAAGGTGAGGGTCTCAGTCCTGTAATTGAACCGATCCTCGAAGGCGACGAATAGATCGATCTGCCCTAGTGGCACGGCCTGTTTACCAGGTACAACACCGTGAAAAGGCTCTCGGATTAGGTGGAGGTTCGACCGGTCGACGCCCATCTCGTTGAGCGTCTTGGCGTACATGATGTTGAGGCGCTGCCTCCATCCATTAGTACTTTCGTGAGTCGCTTTGGGCCAACGATCAGGTCGACCACAAGCGGATACCTTCCGGGTGTGGGACAGTATCCGGATGGTCGGCTCGGTCGAAGGTTATGGTGGATTCCGACCACCGGAGGAAGGCAGGCGTGGCCGGTTCGGTCGTATAGACTTCGCGCGCATGACCTTTTGGCGGCGCTTGGAGTCATAGGCCGTTGATCCTCCGAAGATCACAAGGGCGCCAGTTCGGTGTTGGGAAGGTGTCGTCTTTCTCCTCGGCATCATCTGTAGCGGGGGGCGGATCTTTCCCCTGCTCCCCTTTGTTGGAGCTTCCGGACAATAATTTGCGCATGAGGCCGCAATCCTTGTACGGATGCTTGACTGGGAAAGCGTGGTTCAGGCATGGCCCCTCGAGCATTTTTTTCAAAGTGGTTCGGAGTGCCCTCCGTGGGCTTCTGGCCACCCTTATGGTCGGCAGCGGCAATGAGCGAGTCCTCGCGCCGCTATTTTTTGTTCTTCCTTTTGGCGGAACGGTTGGAGGCGCCTTCGCCGGCACCCTCATCCCGCCTTGCCTTGCCCTCGGAACGGTCGAAGATTGCTCGACCGCCTCTTTTCCTGAGGCATGGCTGGTGGCGATGTCCAAGAGTTTCTTGGTGGTTCACGGGCCCTTACGTCCCAGCTTATGAACCAAAGACTCACAGGTAGTTCGGATAGGAAGGCCCCTATCACGTCGGCGTCAGCAATGTTAGGGAGCTCGTTACACTGCCAGGAGAAGCGTCGGATGTACCCGCGGAGGGTTTCATCGGCTTTCTGGCGGCAATTTTGAGGTCCCATGGGTTTCCAGGGCGCTTGTATGTGCCCTGGAAGTTCCCCACAAAGATTTCCCTCAGATCCGCCCAACTCCGGACGGCGTTGGACGGTAGGTGTTCCAACCATGCTCGTGCCGAATTGGCCAAGAACAGTGGGAGGTTGCGAATAATGAAATCATCATCATTCACGCCATCGGCTTGACAGGCAAGCCAATAGTCTTCGAGCCAAAGACAGGGGTTTGTCTCCCCAGAATATTTAGAGATATTGGTAGGCGGTCGGTACCTTAGCGGGAAGGCAGCATTGAGGATGTGTCGGCCGAAGGCCTGAGGGCCCGGCAGACCGGGGCTCGGGCTCCGGTCCTCGCCACTGTTCGTAGCGTCCGCCACGCCGAGGGTGGTAGCCGCGTTTGGCTCCTTCTCTTGAGTCGTTGTAAGCATGTCTGCGGGCGTCGATGGTGTTGCGTGCGTCGCTGTTGTGGCCGAGACGTTGGTGCACTAGGACAGCGGTGTGCTGTTTGCCGCCTGGTGGTGTCTGGTGGACCGATGCGTCCCTGGTAGGGCACACCGAGGGCGTGCGCTGGCTGGTGTCAAGCTCGCATCATCGAGACAATGAGCTCTCCGCCTGCTGCGCCGCCGCACGCTCGAGGCCATGAAGCAAGGCCGCACGCTGCGAATTTCTTAGCGGGCCCGGCGATCCTCTGGCATCGTGGCCTCTGGGAGGCCATGAAGCAAGGCCGTTGCGGCGGCAATGTTCTGGCTCGCCCGAGCGAAATGAGGGAGGGTTCCATCATCGGTGATGATCCTTTGATGTACATTATGGGCCGTGGCGCCCACCGTTTCCACGGCGTTCAATCTCGCAATTGATCTCCGCATATTCCCGTACGAGCCCTTGTCTGGCCTCATTGATTTCCAGCTTTTGGGCCCTCAGCAGCTCCATCCTTACGTGAGATGGAGCCACTGCCTCCCCTCCGGTCTTGCCGTTGGGGTTGCCTGTTGAGGTAGCCTCCTCCCCGGAGACACTTTTGATGTGCCCCTCGGGGGTCTCCGCCATGAAGCATTCTCGGAAAGGGTGATGGCTCCCCCTGCTAGAGTCAGAGCTAGAGGGCGATCCTGGCTCCTCCATGAGGAGCTTGTGGAGGGACTCCATGTCGTGTTCAATTACCCCTACGAACTCGCTGTCCGCGGACGGCTGAACCATGCGTTGTGCCACAAGGTGGCCAACGGTCACCGCGGTGTTGCGGAGACTGAACGGAAATGCCATCGGGCGTTCCATATGTGGCATTCCGGAGGGAGGAGTCCTTCTCTGGAAGGCCGCGCCATGTCGTTGTCGTTGGAAAGGGCGAGGCGACGCTGGTCCTCCCTGGACTGTTGGAGTCCAAGGGAGGCGCCAAGCTGGCGCCCAAGCCTCTTGTCGTCGAGGCCGACGGAGGGGAGAGATTGGATGGCAGCATGTGCCCGTACCAACTCTCCTCCCACCGTGATGATGAAATCTAGGCTCCCGAAGCGCACGTGTGCGCCTAGGACCCAGCTGATGTCGTGGTTAGCCATCCGTGGCCTGGTTTGGAACGCGCAAAGTCCCCCTACCTAGCGCGCCAACTGTCGGTGTTTCAAATAAACACCGGCTAGTAAATTTATATTTATGCGCGTTAGGCCTGGATTGTGCGCTAAAGGACACAAGGTTTATACTGGTTCGGGCTGAATGTCCCTACGTCCTAGTCTGTTGTTGCTCGTGTTATTAGCACTAAAAGTGGTTCGTAGTAGGGGGTACAAACGATCGAGAGAGGGACTGGTCCCAGGTCTCTGATGGAAGGGTCGAAAGGATGCCAAGAGTCTGGTGGCGGCCTGACTGTGTGTGTGATGTATCGTGTGTGTGTCGAACTAAACTCTCTGTGAGTTCCTCTGTGTGTGAGTTTGTCTTTTCTAGCGGGGTGTCCTGCCCTCCCTTTTATAGACCAAGGGGGGCAGGGTTTACATGTCGGAGAAAGAAGAAAAAACTAGAGGCCAAGAAGCCCCTCCGAAGGCGCTGGGTCTTCCTTTTCCTCTGAGCTAGCCTCCCTGACACAGCCAGCCAGACTGTGTCAGAGATGGCACGTTCGTCGGGCGGGCGTGTGTTGACGGTGCCATGCTCTGCAAGTGGTCACGTCCCGTCCCGCCCCCACGGGCGGCGTGTTGGACAGGGGTGTCGATCTGTGACCCTGTGGGGAGCGAACGACGCGGTGACTGCACATTAGCCACTGTAGAGGACGGGAGTCCCTCCTTGGAATGTAGTGGTTGTCGTTTGTGTGTGTCGGGTTTCGTGCCCGAGGGTTGAAGGCGGCACCTACAACACTGTAGGGAGAAGAGCACACACCCACAACACTATTTAGGCTCTGCCACGCCTGGGAGGGTCTAAGCGCCCGTCCCGTCGCGCCCTGACGGTACTTTTCTACAGGGACGCAGGGCATGGTCATCGATGCCGCGGTTGACCCGAACGTCTTGTCTTACCCTATGCCTATCATCATGAAGGAGTGGGGTGCGGTTGTCAGGCGAGGCGGAGCCCTCCCTCGAGCGTCGGTTGAGGCGGAGCCCAGCCCTCGGGGTCAGGCGAGGCGGAGTCTATACCTCGGGGGTCGGGCGAGGCGGAGTCTGGACTTTGGTCGTCGGGTGAGGGGGAGCCTAGCCCTCAGGGGTCGGGCGAGGCGGAACCGATCTTTCGTCGTTCGGGCGAGGCGGAACCGATTCTTCCGTCGCTTTAGGCGAGTCGGAACCGACCTTCCGTCGTTCGGAAGAATCAACGTCCGATGGTTACTAGTACCACCTCGTTGGGTACCCCGGTATTAGGTCCCCGACAAATGGGATTTCACATACCAACAGCCGCGGAGACAGATCTCGGCAGGGCCTAGCGCACACCAGACTCCTCCAAACCTAGAAATTTCAAAAACCTACAAGCACACGCATCCACCAGATCAAACCCCTACCAGCGAAACCCTAATGAAAATCACAAACAGCAACAGGGGCACACCGTTGGTTGGTGCTATCTTGGTCCGGTCACAGCAGGGAGGCGCGCACGAACCCGCATCGCTTCGCTGCGCCAGCGCGCAGGAAGAAGCGCGCCACTTGCACAGCCGCTATGCCCTCCAGCGTTGGGGAGGAGGCGTTGCGTTGCCGCCATCACATGGCGGCTTAGCCATGCAGGAGGTGGTGCCACAGGGAGGCATGGGACATGAAGTATGGGGGATGGGGGCGTGCGGTGGCTATGGGTGGTGGCAGATAGGGGAGGGTGTGTACAGTGGATGCGGGTGGCGGCGGATGGGAAGGGGCGACGTAGTAGATGGATGTGTGTAGACTATAGAAGGGAGGCTGGTGGATTAGGTTTAGAAATTTTCTTTTCTTTTTAATTTTTTATTACAAACTGTCACAGTTTAAAAGCGTTCTATCATCTCGTATACAGACCTTAGGACTTTCTACGACAATTTCGTATAACGTCGTCTCGAAACCGTCATGTAGGCCTCCAGCGTCGGCTCGTCCTCGGCGGAGAGGTGCGCGTCGCTCCTGTTGGGCTTCGACATTGATCCCCTTCCTTTCTTCCTCTTTGCTGTCACGTCGCTAGCTAGCCAGACGTCCTCTGGGCAGTGAGTGGGGGGCCGAAGGCGTGCCGTGCGCCGTGCTATAATGGCGCGCCGCGCGCGCGAGAGGGGACGTCGCGATGGCGCGGGGGCCAACGAGATATTTGTGAAGGCGTTGCAAAATATCTCGAGGGGGTAGGCGCAGGTCGCTCGCGCTGGCTTTGCCGGGAGCTGACTGGTGAGAATTGAGATCGTGCCAGGAATGCTCGCTGATCGGGACCTCTGAGGCTCTGACGCTGGTGTTTGGTAGTACTCCGCCGTCTCAACTCAAAATAAAAAAGACGGGCCATGGCCCGTTTCTTTCCTGGCCTGGAAGATAGATGGCCGCCACCGTCTAGGCCGATAGCCCAGCATCCGAAAGACGGGCCATGGCCCGTTTCTTTCCTCACCCCAGCGGCGGCGCCGGCGCCGGCGGGCATCTATCTATTATCCGAAAAGGCCGCACCTTGTTCGCTTTGCTCCTTCAACCTTCCGCTGCTGGTTCCGGAGGAAGGAGTGCGAGCAGACTGCAGCCGAATGGCGGCAGCGGCGCGGCCATCCAATGGTTGGTGCCTCTACTCTCCCCTTCAAGGCTTTACTCCCCTCTCCTCATCTCGGCGCTATCTATCCATATGGTTTTCCGATTCCCGCGCGTAACTTCGACTCGGTGCTGGTCGTGGTAGCCACTCTTCTCGCGCGCCTCCGGGACGGCACGGCCAAGTTCGAGCTCCTGGACGACTCTGCGCTTGCGCACGCGCCCCCGGCCTGGCCCCGACTTCACTGCTTCGCCAGGGTTGCCTCCTCGCTGTACGTCTCCGTCATCACTTCCTCGACTCTCTCTGCATACCTGAATCGATTAGAGGGGAAGCAGAGTGAAGTTGCAAAAACTTGTTTGTTCTGATCTTCTCGGTGCAGGAGGGGTGGGTGGTCGGCGGCGCTAAACAAGGTGGAGCATTACGGGGTTCAGAGGGTCACCGGCGACGGCCGTTGCATGTTTCGAGCGTTGGTAATTTGCAGCATAGTCTCCTTCTGTGCGTTCTGATGGATTGTGCACCTTTAGTATTCTACTAGAACAATGCACATTTAGTACTCTATTCGTTATCTTTCGAGTTTTAGTTAGAACAACGCCTCTTGAAGTGCGTTTTTGGCATATCTGCACATTCATATCAAAGGGAAGCCTGGTGTGTTGCTTGTAGGCTAAAGGAATGGCAAAAAACAAGGGGATTCCTTTGGCCCCAAGGGAGGAGGTACAAGATGCAGGTAGCCTGAAACAAAGCCTCGTACATAGATCAATTTCCACATTATTGTTTTTTGTTTCTGTTTACTTTTGGCCTCATGTCTTGTTAAATTTTTTGCACTTTGATAAGTTGATATTGAAATAGCTTGACATGTAATAACACTTACTTTCTGAAAAAAAAATGTAAATGGAGATTGTTGGCCCTTTTGGTTGAATTAAAAAAACCTGCATTTACAATCATGTTATAAGATAGCACGCCTACTTTAACAACCACATAACTTGTTCACAAGACAGAAATAGATAATAGAACATGAGAAAATTAGGATCCTTGTCGATTAAAAAGAAACATGAATGAGAGTGTCATTTGTTCTTATGAGATTTGAGCATCATATATCCATCTATGATTCCAACCGAGAGCTTTAATTTCAGTTCTTATCTTTGACTTGAAGGACTGATTCTTATAGCAAGTTTTTTTCCTCGAACACGCAGGAGAACCGTTTGTCACTGTATTAAGAAGGAAAGAGTTATGTGTTTTCATTGTAACTTTGTTTGCTATATTTTGTAACTATTCTCTATCAATACATAGATTGGCAGAACTCCTGCCGTTCTTTTCAAAAAAAAAAAAAAAAGAAAAAGAGTTTTTTACAAACTATGTGGTGTAGCAGTATATAGCATGAAAAACTTCTGGAAATCAATGTCGATTTAGACATATTTACCAGACCAGCAGACAAACAGTAAGCCCCACCACATTCCAGATATCTGGCATATCCATTTGTCACATGTTTACTGCATCTTCGTTGTATGAGATTTGTTGTTGATAAGATATTCTTCTAATTAATTAAAATTAATCTCCATTTTCCTAGATGATTTACGGATGGCAGTGAAAGAAATTATATGCGACAGTGAGACCGAGCGGCAGGAGTACGAAGAAGCAGTTATAGCAATTACTGTGGAGCAATCATTGAAACGGTTAGGCTCCTATAACTTCCTAGTTTGCTTTGACACGATGAACTAAGTTAAAGATGCTAACCAATTCATATTTTTTGTAGCTACTGCCAAAGGATAAGGCGGCCTGATTTCTGGGGTGGAGAGTCAGAATTCCTGGTATAGATTTTTATTGTTCTAAAAACTTGAAATTCTTAGTTTGTGCAGTCATCATTTATTTACCAGATTAGATCCATGTTGAATCGTGTTCGAGAAAAAAAAAGATCCATGTTGAATCTGATTGACATGATAGACAAGTTCATGCGTCATTCGTATTCTACTTTTGTTGAACTTCTGGAGGTTCTAGCCAAAATAGATGGAGCAGAATGCTAGTGCCTTAGCCTTACTGCCCGTCAAGTTGGATTGTATGTCTGTCTTTTAGATATTGTTTGCATAATTGCATGACATTTTTCTCCTTTCAGGTTTTGTCTAGACTGTGTCGGCAGCCAATAATTATTTATATTCCAGAGCGTGAGGTAATTCTACCAGCTTCTGGGATAGCATTCGTAGAGAGTTACTGGATCTTTTTGGTCCAGATCTGTAAATATTGTTGTGACAATTGAAATTGAAATGACTATTTCTGGTTGGCCTGCCTTTATTGTGAAAGTGAAGAAGTAATAATCAAATGTACAAATAATGGTGAATTTGAGTACCATCATTACCATGGGAATGAATTGTGGGGTGATAACTTTAAATAATTCTAATAAAATAAAATAACACCAGGAATTTGCAGCAGAGCCAAGAAAAGGTTAAAACGGGCGTAGGACTAAATGATCTATATAAATTCATAGCAATTTTTTTGAAACAAATATAAATTCATAGCAATGTAGCGTCGCATTCCTACTTCAGTCCTAGGACCGTCGTGTTTTGCGCCAGGGGGCGCCATTTGTACATAAAACTCTAAACTCTTTATCTTACTTAATTGAGTGGCAGAGCTCCTGCCTTTTATTTCAAAAAAATTGTAGCGTCGCATTTCAGATATCTGCTTTTTCCATAATATAATGCTCAGAATTCACAGTGTTCTTGGATCTTGATATTTGTCAAGATCTTTAAGCAAAAATATGGTAAAATATGGAAGTATTTTTTGCTAACAGTTAAATTAATGAAAAATTTACTTTAATGATCTTCGAAAATTTCCCTGTATAAACTCAATCCACCATCGAATTTGAAATTTCTATTTGGATTAAAGCACTACTTTTTGTTTACTCGGAAACTACATGTTATTGACATATTTCCATAGGCCATACTTGAAACTGAACTTGGCACTATGTTCTGTAATTTAGCTTGGCTCACATCTGTGATCTACCCTTCATGTTTGCAGTACCATGGTCGGGGTAATGGCTTCATTCCTATAGCTGAATATGGTTTGGAATTCACCAAAAATACAAAGCAGTGGAAGAAAAAGACACCAGTAAGACTATTATACAGCGGGAGGAACCATTATGATTTGCTAGTGTGACATAGTTGCAGAACTATCTACTTTTTAGTGCCCGTCATCATACCATGGTTGTATTATTTTTTGTTTTTATACCTGTGTTTTTTTTTAGAATGTTTTTATACCTGTGCTTGTGTCCCTTTTTTTAGCCACCAATGGAATTGGTTCAGTTATCAAAATATCAATTTCGAATTCGAAATATATATGTCGTTTGCATGCTTTCATCTTGCATATTTCTCTCTCGTTTTCTTGGCAAAAATTGAGGTGCTGTGACAGCAGTTTCACGGTTGAGTTTAGAGTCATATAGACATTCATAGCAGATTTTGAGCTAAGAAGACGGATGGCATGTACTTATACTGTACCCCTGCCCTAGTGAGGCCAATGCTATTTGCCAGCGATTTGTTCGGTGACTGGTTGGTGGCCGGCAGGATAATAGATCGTTTGTCGGAGTTGTTGTTGAGGGGTAATGCTTGATATCGAATTATTAGCACTCATCGTGTTATTTTTTAGAGCTTAGCACTCGTGTTGAAAGCATGGCTGACCGGAGTCTATCTCTTATTATCAAACCGGGGGACTTTGGCCGCCAGCCAGGGTGGCCACGTCGCCCGAAATTCCGCCCGCCGTTCGATTCTGAGATCGACGATCAGCAATGACTCCGCCGGCTGCTACAGTACATCCCCCGCTGCTTCCCGATTCGTCGTCTCGCCCCCTCCTCTCTTTCTTCGCTCGCTCTCGCTCTTCCTCCCGACGTGGACAGCGGCGAGGCGCCAGGCGTGTGCGGGCACGGGCGGCACGACCTCCTCCTCCTCCTCCTCCTCCCTCCCTCCCTCGCCGCCTGCCTCTCCCTCCGTTTCTACCTCCCCTTCCTCTCTCTCCTCTTCCTTCCCGATGCGGCAGCGGGCGGCCTCCCGACGCTTCTCCTCACCCACAGCGTCCCCAACCCGCCAACCGACACATCCGCCACCGCCCTAGGCCAGGCTGCCCCCCCGGCGAGGTTGCCACCGACGGATGCCGCGTCCGCCTCTCCGCCCCCGGATCGGCACATTGGCCTGCCCGGCCAGCCACCGCCGCGACGGTGATGCCAACCTAGGGTTTCGCACGCCCCTCAGCTCATCGGCCATACCTCCTGGTGAAAGGACCTAATATGGCTAGAGGGGGGTGAATAGCCTATTTAGAATTCTACAAATCAATTAGAGCAATTTGATTAGTATGACAAATAGCGTAATGCAAACTTGCTCTAGCTCTACAAAGGTTGCAAGCCACCAATCCAACAATTCTAGTTGCAATGATTACTTAGGCACCCAAACTTGCTATGTAATTACTCACTAAGAGCTCTAAATCTTGCTACTCTAAAGAGCTCAACTTGATGAATATAAATAATAAAGCAAGCTCTCAATTCTAATTACACTAAAGAGCTTGTATCAACTAGTTTGTAAGAATATAAATACGTGAGTAGGGTGATTATACCGCCGTGTATGGAATGAACCAATCACAAGATGAAGATTAAGCCAATCACCGGGAGAATGCAAATGACAAGAGACAACCGATTTTTCTTCTGAGGTTCACGTGCTTGCCAACACGCTAGTCCCCGTTGTGTCGACCAACACTTGGTGGTTCGGCGGCTAAGAGGTGTTTCACAAACCTCGTCCACACGATAGGACACCGTAAGAACCGACCCACAAGTGAGGTAACTCAATGACACGAGCAATTTACTAGAGTTATCTTTTGGCACTCCGCCGGAGAAGGTACAACTCCCCTCACAATCACCGAAGGCGGCCACGAACAATCACCAACTCGTGCCGATCCTTCACCGCTGCTCCAACCGTCTAGGTGGTGACAACCACCAAGAGAAACAAGCGAAATCCGCAGCGCAACATGAATACCAAGTGCCTCTAGATGCAATCACTCAAGCAATGTACTTGGATTCTCTCCCAATCTCACAATGATGATGGATCAATGATGGAGATGAGTGAGAGGGCTTTGGCTAAGCTCACAAGGTTGCTATGTCAATGAAAATGTGCAAGAGTTAGCCCTTGAGCCGGCCATGGGGCTATAAATAGAGCCCCAATCAAATAGAGCCGTTATACCCCTTTACTGGGCAAAACGCGCTCTGACCGGACGCTCCGGTCATACTGACCGGACGCTGGCCCTCAGCGTCCGGTCGCCCGATGGACGCCACGCGTCACCAGCTTCAAACGTTGTTCGTCAGATTTCAACGGCTACGAAGCTGACCGGACGCTGAAGCCCCAGCGTTCGGTCGTTTCCAGTAAGCTCCCAGAGGCGTATTTCTTCGACCGGACGCGTCCGGTCCACTTTGACCGGACACAGACCAGCGTCCGGTGCTCAACCCTAGCCACTGTGCCGTCTGACAGCACGACCGGACGCAGCCTTTCAGCGTCCGGTCACTGAGTGACCCAGCGTCCGGTCAGTAGACCGACGCCAGCATCATTTCGACCAACTCTATTTCAACTCTAACTTCTTCACCCTTGCTCAAATGTGTCAACCACCAAGAATTTGCATCCGGCGCAATAGAAAATAGGCATTCCATTTTCCCGAAAGCGCCGAATCCCATCTCAACACTGCAAACACCACCTCCTTTGTAAATGTGCCAACACCACCAAGTGTATCACCTTGTGCACAAGTGTTAGCATATTTTCACAAACATTTTTAAAGGTGTTAGCACTCCACTAGATCCTAAATGCATATGCAATGAATTAGAGCATCTAGTGGCACTTTGATAATCGCACTCCGATACGAGTTTCACCCCTCTTAATAGTACGCCTATCAATCCTAAATGTGATCACACTCTCTAAGTGTCTTGATCACCAAAACAAAATAGCTCCTATGGTTTATACCTTTGCCTTGAGCTTTTTGTTTTTCTCTTTCTTCTTTCCAAGTCAAAGCACTTGATCATCATCATGGTATCATCATCATCATGCTATGATCTTCATTTGCTTCATCACTTGGAGTGTGCTACCTATCTCATGATCACTTGATAAACTAGGTTAGCACTTAGGGTTTCATCAATTCACCAAAACCAAACTAGAGCTTTCACCTGGTACCTCACCCTCCTCCTCCTCCTCCTCCTCCTCCTAATCCATCTCATCGCTCCTCACCAAGTCCTCTCTCCATCCATCTCCCCTTTGCACAGGTGATTGGCCGGCACTGCAGCTTGTGTTGCCTCCCTGGCGCGGCGGCCCTCGGCCGCGGCAGTCCCGGCACAGGCGCCACTCGCCACGGTGGCTCGGAAGCGGCAGCCCTGCCACAGATGCCCCTCACGCCACGGCGGCCTGGCCAGGCCCCAACTGCCGCTTTCCCGGCGTGATGAGACTGCCTCGCCGTGCTGCTCACCGGCGCGTTCCTCCCGCAGTCCACCTTGGCTGCAGTGGCCGTACAAAACTTGGTCTTCAAAATTCAGGTTATGGATATGGTCGGACCCAGTCTTGGGGATGTCTGGAATAATAAGTCTCACACGTGAGTCATAGTTTTGAGTCAGACACTTGATATTGACTTTTAGTTTACCATTAACGTCATTCCTTTGCTAGCAGAATGTCACCTGAGATGGTTGCTTGTATTGCTATTGAATCAATCTCCATACTTGAGAAAATGCATTCAAAAGGGTCAGTTAACACCACTGATTATTCTTAACTCCTTATTCTCTATGTATTTCTTTCATCCGCTGGCAAAATTAAAAAAAAAGTTTGGGATTTCAGGTATGTTCATGGCGATGTCAAACCAGAGAATTTCTTGCTAGGGACTCCTGGGACACCTGAAGAAAAGAAACTCTTCCTTGTTGATCTTGGTTTAGGTAAGTTAATTTACTTTTTTATCGCTCAACCGGCAGCATCTACGATTATTTGAATTTGTCTGTTCTGTATGTAGACAACAGATTAGGCGTGTAAATAATTTTGTATTCTTGGATCTTCTGATGGCAGCTACGAAGTGGAAGGATAGTGCAACAGGCCAACACTGATCTTGGTTTAGGTAAGTTAATTTACTTTTTTATCGCTCAACCGGCAGCATCTACGATTATTTGAATTTGTCTGTTCTGTATGTAGACAACAGATTAGGCGTGTGAATAATTTTGTATTCTTGGATCTTCTGATGGCGGCTACGAAGTGGAAGGATAGTGCAACAGGCCAACACGTTGAATATGATCAGCGACCAGATGTTTTCAGGTAACCAGATGAAGCTTTTATGATAGGCATCACTTGCATTACCCCTAGCACATAAATGATGACGTTGATTATCCTGTCACATTTCCTGTCCATTTGCTGTTTCCCAGTAATCCTTAATCCAGCCATTATGCCAGAAATTACCGCTGTTGTAAACAGTTTTCACTTTTCAGCCAACCATTATTGTCTTCCATTTATTATCTCCCTGTGCTTGCGAGCTTGCTTGTTTCCTTAGCCTTATAGAATCGGTACAGCATTTTACTCTTTTTCAACATCTTGCTGCATTGAACTCATCTATTCTAGTCACTACTAGTGAAATGGTCCTGATTGGCATGCGTGGTGGTAGCCATTCTTTCACTAGACATGGAATCAGTCTTTTAGTCTATGTTGAGATGGTACACTCAACATATTGTCACAGTCTTATTATGTGGGCTTGCTCATCACGGATAGGAAAGAGAAACATTTGAACAGTAAAATCCATTTCTGTTCAACGGGGAATTATTAGAGTAATGCCCAACACCCTTTTAACTGTTGGACAGACTGCATTAGGTGCGATTTGCTGACAACCCATGAGTCATTTTAAACCTATTAATAGTAGTGAAATGCACTATGCGATTGTTCAATGAATGAAAATTTGGTAGGCGGTCTCTGTCATCAAATTAGCTGGTTTGTGTACTTCACCGTTAAGATTTTACATTATCTTTTGTAGTGCTATACTAAATCAAATTATCAGCGGAGGTAACAACATGAAACAATACATGATATTTTTACTTCTCAGTCGTGTGCTTGGGAGAGATGGCTACTCAAGATGATGAAAACTATGTACCGATTCAATCCCATTGGGATATTTCCATGCAGAGATTAAACATGTTTTTTACCTGCGCCTTAACCAGGTGATTTGTCGGCGCGCGCGATGGCGCGCGTAATGGACTAGTATATATTATGTCCTTGCATGAGGCTGGGAATGTGGAATGCATCTATTCCCTTCCCCCTCTTATGTTTCAGATTATTACAAGTGCGCTTCAGCATTTTTTATTCTTGCTGATCATTTTCTTTTACCGCAGTAGCATTGCTGCATGCTGCTACAATAATCATAACTTACCATGCCTAGGTTAATTATATCATAGTTTTTTAGGTAGTTGTTTGGTTAGATTTATTTCTTATCAAACTTTGTTGTAAGTGTGGCTTTAATTTTGTTTGGCACACTTTCTATAATAGTCACAGTTTATTTAAGGTTAGGCGTAGCATACTATGACACCAACCAAACAGGTCCTTAATCGCCACTCTCTACATTTTTAAATATAGTCTGCATCAAAAATTTAAAAGGAAAAGGTCAAACATTGTAAACCCCGGCATCAAATCAAAATATGTGTATTTTTTTATACACATGAGAGCGAAGATACATTCATAAATTCGCATTTGACAAGTAGAGACGTAGTCCACTGGCATCTACATTGACATGTTTTCTAGTAAGACTAGCAAACATGTGCGATCATCTGAATTCTGTCCATACCAACTGTAATGAACTAACTATATTTTTATTATATTTTATAGGGTTTATTCTAACCTTATTTCGATTAAATCAAGACGTCCATCAACTATTGTCCACGGCTCACAATCGTCCTTGAACTTTCAAAATGTCCATTCTAATATTTAAATTTTTCTTTTGTTTCACCTTAGAATCATGAAACTGACTGTTTCTAGCCCTTAAACTTTGTATCTTAGGCTCAATTTCATCCATGAACTACTAAAATGTATTTTAGTCATTAGATTTTTTTTCTTTTCGTCTCAATTTTATCCCTTGTCCTACATGAAATGCCATAATGTCACACCTGGTTAGCTCCAAGACCGCCTGTGATTCGACATGGACGGTCATCATTAGGTACTAGTGTCCTTACCATGGTCCCTAGTTACCGAATCGGACAACACACTTTTGACATTTCCATATTTCGAAATAAATATAAATACAGATACAAATATGCTTGAATATGAATAATCAAATCATTTGATTATAATTTTACTTTTTCATTTGAATAACTAAATATTTTATCTTACGGACAAAAACATATTATTTTATCTGCAATTGGTTATTAGTTTAAATAACGTTACAAATAGCTAAGGAAAAAATAGATCCGATGTTGTTCCAATGTACAATGTATTCTCAAGGTACTAAATAGTGTTCATAGAAGCTATCATTACTCTCACAAAAGTATTGTAGTAAAAAAGATTAAAAGGTACCATTACAAGGTAATATTTAAAATAACACATTAGAATTATTAACGACCGCTAAAGAGTTTTTAGACTATCCACTAATAATGTTTTTATCTTCAATTGTAGGCTGTGTGGGAGCTGACCAGGCACGATGGTGAGGTGTTCCATGTAAGATGAGCGGCGAAGTTGAGATGGAAAGAAAAGGTTGAGTAGTAAAACGCACTTTGATATTTCATGGATGAAATTGAACCAAAAATGCAAAGTTGAGATTAAAATGGTCAATTTGCTAGTCCTAGGATGAAATTGAGCATAAAGGTAAACTTGGTTGACCAAAACGGTCGTTTTGAAAGTTAGAGATGAAACTAAGCCTTAAAACATAGCCGAGTGACTAAAATGACTATTTCTGTTTAAATCAAATAAATGCCAAAGGCCCATAATAAGTGCTAGGTGCAGTAAAGGATTAAGCAGATATCAATTCTCTTTAAGTAGGTGATTATTGTTTTCATTTGTTATGAGGTTTATAAAGGTGGAAGGCAAGCCATATGCCCAAATACACACAGTTGTGACATGCACAAGTTTAGGCCGCTAGGCCAAAACATGAGTTGTGCTAGTGAAAGTTTTGTAGCAACCGACGGACTTGGACAGACAGACCACATCAAGGGCGATATCAGCGGAAGATTTGTAGCTCCAATTGTAAATGGCACCGTATTGAAGGAGGATGCAGTCTACCTTTGCTAGGCCTCGGAGGAGTGAGAGTAAGTGACGGATGGAGAGGGATATGAGTGAGGGATGGACAGAGGAGAAAAGAAAAAAGTCTACATAACCCCTAACTATTTATGGTGGACTACTTCACCTCAAACTATAAAACTAGATTTTTATTCCTGAACTTTTCAAAACTGGTCAAATAACCCCCCAAGCGGTTTTGGATGATGGTTTTGCTACAACGACTGTGGTTTTGTGTTTTTCTTTTTTATTTATTTTCGCTGAATCTTTGAAAAATCATAGTAAATCACAAAAAATCATAAAATGAAAAATCCAATTTTGTTGGACTCCACATGAGTAGATCTACACAGTAAACATATAATATGGTATGATTTAGTACAAAGTTTTTGTTGTAGCTTTAAATCTATGCCTTTTGTAATTAAATGGAATAATTCATAGCTGCAGCTTTTATGGTCTAATTGTGGTAAAATTTTTATGGTGGGCTAACTATTGTATGCTTGAATGATAGAAAAAAATTTCATACTCATTAGATCATGTATAACTTAGTTATAGAAAAAACACAGATTTGACAAACATAAACCTAAATAATTCTATAACTAAGTTATACATGATCCAATAAGTATGAAACTTTTATTATAGTTCAAGCATACAATAATTAATATACAATAAAAATTTCACTATAATTGGACCATAGAAGCTACAACTATGAATTATTCTAATTAATTACAGAAAAGCTACAACAAAAACTTTATACTAAAGCATACTATATTATATATTCACTTTGTAGATCCACACATGTGGAGTTCAACAAAATTGGATTTTCTATTTTATGATTTTTCTATGATTTACTATGATTTTTCAAAGATTCAGCGGAAATAAAAAAAAGAAAAAGACAAAACCACTGTAGTAAAACCACCGTCCGAAACCGCTTGGTTAGGGGGGGTTATTTGACTGGTTTTGAAAAGTTTAAGGGGTAGAAAATCTGGTTTTATAGTTTATGGGTGAAGTAGTCCACCCTGAATATTTGGGGGGTTACGTAGACTTTTTCCGAGAAAAAATGACACATCAAGTTAGGAGAGGGATAACTTTTTATTACTTTAATATTAGATATGATATTGATATAGATGTAAGTTTGTAGGAATTGATAATTTATACACTAAGATATGTTTTCAAATCCTAATGTAGGTTAAAAAAATGGAGGGACTACCTTGCAAATTGGTGTTATATAGCCTAAACTACCTTGCAATTTATAAATACTCATATATACTTTTTTTCTAAAATCGGGGTTATATAGGGAATAATTTGTAAATTGGTGTTATTAAAATTAGAGAAATTTAATTTAATAAAGCTAAAATAAATTATAATTTGGGATGAGACAGTAGTTACTAACAATCAAGATTAGCAAATGTGGATGACCTCATCTACCAAATAAATTTACTAGATCAGTTATCCAACATCTGCAGGAGGAGAACCCCATTAACTAATTTTCCTACGATCTCATGAAGCCACGTCACTGTATAGGGCCCGCTTCTCCCCACCTTGGTCGATACATCATTGACTACTTTGCCTCTTCTCCTTCCCAGTGCGGTAAACGCGGGCAACTATTCTTCTCTAGCATCTCAACGGACGAACTGCTCCAACTCACGACAAACAACCATTCACAGCTTTCTCCATTGGTGTGGAAATGATTGCTTCATAAAACCGCTGTGAGAAACTGAGTGGTCGGTTAGATTTATATAAGCTAGCAAGGTTCCTTGGACTCCATTCACCCTTTCATTCATCTAGCTCGTGGATCAGGTGCTGGCCTTCTCGATTGTGAGAGCCATGCCAGCCATCTCCCTTGGCGCCAGCTTTGTCGTGGTGGAGGGCGGGGACCATCAGCACGTCGCAGCGGCGTGCCACCAGTAGCAGCAGTGGGAAGAGGTGAGGGCAAGGAGAAGCGTTGCTCGTGCTCATCAAGAGACGGCAGTGGCGGGCAAGCAACAGGGGAAGAGCGGGGGTCACATGTGTTGAGTTGTGATTCAAATTCAGTTATGTATAAGATAAATGCTAACTTCTGCCGGAGCAAAGCTGAAAGCTCTAGTTTGGTTTTCGTTAATTGATGAAACCCTAAGTGCTAACCTAGTTTATCAAAGTGATTATGAGATAGGTAACACTACTCCAAGTGATGAAGCAATGGTGAAGATCATGATGATGGTGATGGCATGGTGATAATCAAATGCTTGAACTTGGAAAAAAAAGAAAGAGAAAAACAAAAGGCTCAAGGTAAAGGTATAAATAGTATGAGCCATTTTGTTTTAGTGATCGAGACACTTAGTGAGTGTGATCAAATTTAGGATCGATAGTCGTACTATTAAGAGGGGTGAAACTCGTATCGAAATGCGGTTATCAAAGTGCCACTAAATGCTCTAACTAATTGCTTATGTATTTAGGATCTAGTGGAGTACTAACATCCTTGAAAATGTTTGTAAAAATATGCTAACACACATGTGGCCAAGATAATACACTTGGCGGTTGACATATTTGAGCAAGGGTAAGAAACTTCACCGGCGCCCTATACAGAAAAGACGGAGGTCACTGTAAGTGACCGGACGCTGGTCTCGGTAGAACCGGCGCGTCCGGTCAGTAGAAGCAGCGAAGACGCAGGCGTTGGTCTTTGACCGGACTCTGGGTCACTAAGTGACCAGACGCTGGAGGGTTGCGTTCGGTCCTACTGACGTGGCAGTGCACATAGGAGACGCCGAGTGACCGGACGTTGGGTGAGTCCGGTCGAGCATGACCGGACGCGTCCGGTCGTGATTTCTCGCTTCTGGATGCTTACTGGAAACGACCAGACGCTGAGGTCCAGCGTCCGGTCGTCACTTAACCGTTGGGATTGGGCGCTTAGTATTTGAAGAGAAGGGACACGTGGCATGCATCGCGCGACCGGACGCTGAAGTCTAGCGTCCGGTCAATCTGACCGATGTGTTCGGTTGGCCCGTGTTCAGTGCAGTGAGGAGCCCAACAACTCTATTTCATGGGACTTCTATTTAAGCCCCATGGCTGGCTCAAGCTCACTCTCTTGGTCATTTGCATTGACATAGCAACCTTGTGAGCTTAGCCAAAGCCCTCCCACTCATCTTCATCATTAATCCATCATCATTGTGAGATTGGGAGAGAATCCAAGTGCATTGCTTGAGTGATTGCATCTAGAGACACTTGATATTCGTGTTTCGCTGTGGGATTCACTTGTTTCTCTTGGTGGTTGCCGTCACCTAGATGGCTTAGAGCAGCGAGGATCATTGAGCGGAGGTTGGTGATTGTCTCCGGCTCCGATCGTGGTGATTGTGAGGGGTCTTGTGCCTTCCCCGGCGGAGCACCGAAAGATAACTCTAGTGGATTGCTCGTGTCATTGAGTTACCTCACTTGTGCGTAGGTTCTTGTGGTGTCCAATTGTGTGGATGAGGTTCATGCAACACCTCTTAGCCGCCGAACCACCAAGTGTTGGTCGACACAACGGGGACTAGCGTGCCGGCAAGCACGTGAACCTTAGGAGAAAAATTGGTTGTCTCTTGCCCTTTGGTATTCTTCCGGTGATTGATTTAGTATTTATCTTGTGATTGGTTCACTCCTCTACATGGCGGTATAATCACCCTACTCACTCATTTATATTCTTGTAAACTAGTTGTAGCAAGCTCTTTAGTGTAATTAGAATTGAGAGCTTGCTTTGTTGTTTTTAAGCTCATCTAGTGGAGCTCTTTAGTGTAGCAAGTGTGAGAGCTATTAGTGAGTAGTGGCATAGCAAATTGTGTGTCTAGAGATCATAGCAACTAGAATTGTTGGATAGGTGGCTTGCAACCCTTGTAGAGCTAGAGCAAGTTTATATTTCGTTATTTATTATACTAATCAAATTGCTCTAGTCAATTTATAGATTTTTAAATAGGCTATTCACCCCCCTCTAGCCATATTAGGACCTTTCAGAAGCGAGGCCCGTCGCTGGGAGGCTTGGGCCAAAGCGAAGTGGAGGTTGAAGTTAGCCCATCATGTTTCCCTACCGCGCCTCGCCCCCGCGGTATGGATCATCGCCTATTAGGGTTTTCCATCTATATATACTTCCTGTAAGCCGTCGTCTTGGAAAAAGAAAAGTTGTAAATCCCCGACATTTGTAACCTCACCCGATATAGTGAAGATTTGTTGGCTGGTGCCCGTGGTTTTTCCTTCTTCCTTGGAAGGGTTTTCCACGTTAAAATCTCATGTCCCCTGTGTTTGATCTACTGTTCTTCATCGTTTATATTGCCTATCATTTCTAACAAGTGGTACCAGAGCTTGGTTTCACCTTAGGGTTTCGCGATGGCATCGATGAAGTTTGATCTACTGCTGCTAGATTACAAGACGAGATTTGCGCTGTGGCAAGTCAAGATGCAGGCGATTCTAGCACAATCTTTGGATCTTGATTAGGCATTGGATGATTTCAGAGGCAAAGGGCAGAAATCATGGACCGCTGAAGAGAAGCGGAAGGATCGTAAGACTCTGTCTCTGATTCAACTTCATCTACATAATGATATTTTGCAAGAAGTGCTGCAGGAGAAAACTATCGTAGAACTTTGGCTCAAGCTGGAATCGATCTGCATGTCCAAGGATCTAACCAGTAAGATGCACGTGAAGATGAAGTTGTTCACGCATAAGCTGCAAGAAGGTGGTTCGATGATGAACCACTTATCGATCTTTAAGGAGATCATTGCCGACCTAGTGTCGATGGAGGTAAAATATGATGATGAAGATTTAGCTCTTCTACTGTTATGCTCACTGCCTAGTTCAGTTTGCAAATTTTCGAGATACCATACTATTAAGCTATGATGAACTAACCCTTGCTAAAGTATATGAGGTCCTCCAATCGAGGGAGAAGATGAAAGGTATGGTTCAGTCTAATGTGTCGTCCTCCAAGGGCAAAGTGTTGCAGGTTAGAGGCAGGCTCGAGCAGAAAACCTACAACAACAATAATCGAGACAAGAGCAAGAACGGTAGAGGCCGTTCAAAGTCTAGAGGTAGGGATGAGTTCTGCAGGTATTGTAAGAAAGATACTCATGTCATTGAGGATTGTTGGAAGCTGTAGAATAAGGAGAAAAGAAATGGTACGTATAAACCAAAAACCAAATTCGATGGTGATGGTAAGGCCTCTGTTGTCTCCGCTGCTGCTGATGGTTCTGATTCAAGAGACGTTCTTGTTGTTTTTGCTGGTTGTGTTGCTGGTCGTGATGAATGGATACTTGATTCTGCATGCTTGTTTCATATATGCTCTAACAGAGATTGGTTCAGTTCTTACGATTCTGTGCAGAGTGGAGATGTCGTGCATATGTGAGATAACAACCCATGTGAGATCGTGGGCATTGGCTCTATTCAGATCAAGATGCATGATGGCATGATACACACACTGAAAGATGTGAGACACATACCAGGGATGGCCAGAAATCTCATCTCTCTCAGCACACTTGATGCCGAGGGGTACAGACACTCTGGTTCAGGTGGAGTGTGTAAGGTATCAAAAGGCTCTCTCATTTATATGATAGGTGATATGAATTCTGCAAAGCTATATGTTCTTAGAGGAAGTACTTTACATGGTTCCATCACTGCTGCTACTGTTTCTAATGATGAACCTAGTAAAACTAATATCTGGCATATGCGTCTTAGGCATATGAGTGAACTTAGTATGGCAGAATTGATCAAGAGAGACCTGCTAGATGGTTGCACTATGGGTAAGATGAAGTTCTGTGAGCACTGTGTTTTTGGTAAGCACAAGAGGGTAAAATTCAATGCATCTGTTCATACCACCAAAGGTACACTTGATTATGTACATGCTTATTTGTGGGGGCCATCTTGTAAGCCCTCTTATGGTGGTGCTCGTTACATGCTTACCATTATTGATGATTACTCTAGAAAAGTGTGGCCTTATTTTCTGAAAAATAAAGATGATACTTTTGCTACTTTTAAGGAGTGAAAAGTTATGATAGAAAGGCAAATTGAAAAGAAGGTAAAATTGCTTCGTACTGACAATGGCGGTGAATTCTATTTGGATGCTTTTAATGATTACTACAGGGAAGAAGGCATTGTCAGGCACCACACCATCCCGTACACTCCTCAGCAGAATGGTGTGGCTGAGCGCATGAACCGAACCATCATCTCGAGGGCTCGCTTCATGCTGTCCAATGCTCGTATGAACAAGCATTTTTGGGCTGAGACTGCTAACACCACTGTTACTTGATCAACCGGTCACCTTCTATCCCACTTAATAAGAAAACTCCCATTGAGGTATGGTCTGGTATGCCTGCTGATTATTCACAGTTGAGAGTTTTTTGTTGCACTTCTTATGCTCATGTTGATAATGGAAAGCTAGAACCTAGAGCTATTAAGTGTTTGTTTCTTAGTTATGGTTCTGGAGTTAAAGGATATAAGTTATGGAATCCTTAAACTAAAAAGGCTTTCATGAGCAGGAGCGTTGTTTTCAATGAATCTGTTATATTTAATGACAGCTAGTCCATAGATGTTTCTCCAATTGGTTCTGGTGAGGAGCAGCAACATGTTAGCATGCAGGTGGAGCACGTAGATGATCAGGAAACTAAAATTGTTGATAACAATGTTCATGATATTGTTCAGCACTCACCTCCTATTTTGCAGCCTCAAAATCAGTCTATTGCAGATCGCAGAACAAAGAGGAATTATGGATCTCATCCACGTTTAATTAAGGAATGTGATATTGTTCATTATGCCTTTAGTTGTGCTGAACAGGTGGAGAACATTCATGAGCCGGCTACGTACACTGAAGCTATTATTTCTGGTGACCACGAGAAGTGGATTTCCGCTATGCAAGAGGAGATGCAGTCACTCAAAAAAATGGCACATGGGATGTTGTGCGCTTGCCTAAACAAAAGAAGATTGTTCGTTGTAAATGGATCTTCAAGAGAAAGGAGGGTTTGTCTCCTAGTGAGCCTCCAAGATTTAAGGCAAGGTTAGTGGCAAAAGGTTTCAGTCAGATTCCTGGTGTTGATTATAATGATGTGTTCTCTCCAGTTGTAAAGCATAGTTTAATTCGTACATTTTTTGATATTGTTGCTATGCGAGATCTTGAGCTTGAGCAGTTAGATGTAAAGACTATGTTTCTACATGTAGAGCTCGAGCAGGAGATATACATGGACTAGCCAGAAGGGTTCATAGTACCTGGTAAGGAGGATCATGTTTGCAGATTAAAGAGGTCCTGATATGGTTTGAAACAGTCTCCCCGTCAATGGTATAAAAGGTTTGATTCTTTTATGATGTCACATGGTTTTAAGAGGTCTGAATTTGATAGTTGTGTGTACATTAAATTTGTTGATGGACCACCTATATACTTGTTGTTATATGTTGATGATATGTTGATTGCTGCCAAGAGCAAGAAAGAAATCACTAAGTTGAAGAAATTGTTGAGTAGTGAGTTTGAGATGAAGGATCTTGGTGCTGCTAAGAAGATTCTAGGTATGGAGATTACAAGAGACAGAAATTCTGGTTTGTTATTTCTTAGTCAGCAAAGTTATATTAAGAAAGTTCTTCATCGTTTCAACATGCATGATGCAAAGTCTGTTAGTACTCCTATTGCTCCTCATTTTAAATTATTAGCTTTACAATGTGCTAGTATAGATGAGGATTTTGAGTACATGTCAAGAGTTTCATATTCTAGTGCTGTTGGTTCTTTGATGTATGCCATGGTTTGCTCTCGTCCTGATTTATCATATGCTATGAGTTTGGTTAGTAGATGTATGGCTAATCCTGGTAAAAAAAACATTGGAAGGTTGTTCAGTGGATTTTTAGGTACCTTCGTGGCACAACAAATGTTTGTTTGAAGTTTGGCAAGACTGATAAGGGACTCACTGGCTATGTGGATTCAGATTTTACTGCCAATTTGGATAAGAGGAGATCTCTCATAGGTTATGTGTTTATTATTGGTGGTTGTGCTGTGAGTTGGAGGGCAATATTACAGCCTGTTCTTGCCTTGTCTACCATTGAAGCAGAATACATGGCTATTGTTGAAGCATGTAAAGAATCGGTTTGGTTGAAAGGTTTATTTGCTGAGCTTTGTGGAGATGATTCTTGCATTAATTTGTTTTGTGACAGTCAAAGTGCTATATGCCTAACTAAAGATCAGATGTTCCATGAGAGAACGAAGCACATTGATGTCAAATACCATTATGTTCGTGATGTTGTTGCGTAAGGTAAGCTGAAGGTATATAAGATAAGCACACATGATAATCCTGCTGATATGTTTACAAAGCCAGTTCATGTTGCTAAGTTTGAGCTTTGCTCAAGCTTAGTTAATATAACTGTTTAGCCCAAGAGGCTATTTGGCACCAGAAGTATTTCTTTGTCATTTTAGGGTGAAGGTTCATTTTATGCTACAAGAAGAAATTTGTCTCAAGGTGGAGTTTGTTGAGTTGTGATCCAAATTCAGTTATGTACAAGATAAAGGCTAACTTCTACCGGAGCGAAGCGAGGCCCGTCGCTAGGAGGCTTGGGCCAAATCGAAGCAGAGGCTGAAGTTAGCCCATCATGTTTCCCTACCGCGCCTTGGGGGTGCTAGGGGCGGAGCCCCCCTCCCCCGCCCCACGGTATGGATCATCGCCTATTAGGGTTTTCCATCTATATATACTTCATGTAAGTCATCATCTTGGGAAAAGAAATGTTATAAATCCCCGATGTTTGTAACCTCACCCGATATAGTGAAGATTTGCTGGCTGGTGCCCGTGGTTTTTTCTCTTCTTCCTTGGAAGGGTTTTCCATGTTAAAATCTTGTGTCCCTATGTTTGATCTACTATTCTTCATTGTTTATATTGCCTATCATTTCTAATAAGAGGCCTGCACGGCACGAGGCTACGACAGTGGTGGGCAAGCGATAGGGGAAGAGCGGGGGTCAGAGGCCCGCACGACACAAGCTAGCCTCGTGCTCCTTCCGTGTACCGCGCACTCCTCCCACATCTAGCCTCGTGCCCCTTCTGCGCACCGCGCGCTTTGCCGACATCTACGCCGTCGCTTCACACTACTGTCCTGCGTCGTTTGGTGGTGCTCACAGTTCCTGGGCGGCACCGACGCAATAGATGATAATTCTTCTTTGAACTATGAGATGGCGATTATTTCACATGAGCAAGGATAGACAACGAGCAGTCCTAACATGCTATGGATAAGGCATGGACGCATGGTAGTTCAATACTTCATTCATTTCTTCTATTTTCTTTTTTTCCATTCTTTTTAATTTTCAACTTTAATAGTATGTCAATGTTCTGCCATGATCCAATTCAACACTATAAAGTTTCCACAGCAAGGGTACCATCTAGTTCTCTTAATATGAATCATCCCATCCATACTGGTCCCTTTTAAATGCCCCCACCCCCACCCCCCACACACACCAAATAGACCACCATATATCATTCTAAGTAAGTATAAGATTGTGAAGACCCAGGTCATTACTACTTTAGGCCTTGTTCGCTTGAGCTTATCAGCCAGAATCAACTCTTCTTTTCAGCCATAGGAATTGTGTTTTCTCTCATAACAAATCAGCCCTACAAATCAACCACAACAACAATAAGTCCTGCCGAACAGGGCCTAATAATCTTGGCCTATGATTCATTACTCAACAAATACAAGATTGTCAAATAATAAATCATAACAAAGTTGGTAGTAGAGAATAGCTAGAAGGTGCAAATAATTAGTACAATACCATTCTACGCACTTAAGTCTTTAAATAAGCGTCACATGTTTGCGCATTATTACAAACCCTTCATATAGAAGTTCAAACTAGATTACTCAGTGAGCGACAAAGTCACATCGCCCCTGACATACATAACTTAGCTAAGGGGATTATTTATTCATCCCATCCACCATAAGAGGTGGCAACAACTTGACTAGATTCCTCATAGTCATCATCCCAATCTGCATAGGCATAACCATCGTCTAGACACCCTTGTACACATTCTTAGGGATCATCAGGAGAGGGAGAGTTAATACAAGAGTGAGCACAACATACTGAGCAAAGCATATATTAAATCAAAGCAATGCAATCTGGTTATATCAAATGACCAATAATATATCATCTTGCTGTTTAAAATAGCATTTATAGAAAAAAAGTCAAGTTCAAAACACTACTAATCACTCATATTTCGAGGAAGAACCACCCAACGGTTCCCGTAGCCTCTATTCCAAGAGACATGACATGAATTCACGATTTAAACATGTGCAGGTTTATATCATCTTACCCATGATTACCTTTAACAATTTTCATCGCACTTACTTTGATGCGACTCATAGTCAAGATACCAAATTTTTCTGATTTCTATATATCATACATCACATCTTTCCGTGTGCGCTAATATGTGTCTGGGTGTACTTCATTCGATACCTAAATGGGGTTTCATCATCCAAACTTCTCCTCACTTACCATAGGGATTATATAACAACTTCATGGGTATTAGAATCGACCCGTCCCAAATGAGTACATGGTCGACACGATTTTATACGACCCAATAACACAACTGAGAGTTGGTTATTAATCCTACCAAACTTTTCCATTCAAATATACTGTAGGGAATTAGTTGAGCCCCATGTCATCTAATTCACATGTCATCCATCCATAATTAATTTCAGAAAATAACATTTAATGCATGCTACTTTTACTTTACCAAATTTGTATAAAAACTCAAAGAGAAAATGATCAAGGATTCTTGTCGGAGTTGTAATGATTTAACTCGGGTTCAATTTTGTTCGCTGGATGTTCCTATACCCGCCCGTGCTTGATTCCTATAATCTCTCACAACTAAAAAGACTAAAGAGGAGGGTGCGACAAAAACTTTGCCTCACCTGTCTATCTGCCCGTCCGTGCGATCTTTTTACCGCGCCGACATGTGGGGCCTACGTGCGAGCAGCTCCCCACAAGCGCCCCATCCCGCATCCTCTCCCTTCTTCCAGGGTTTGACCGCCACCATGGCAAGCCGCCTGCCCTACCCCCGCAACCACGATGCCACCGGACCATCACGCGGGGGGTGCGCAGTCTCCTTGGCACCATGGAGCCATCGCGTGGCACCAAGTGCGCTCTCACCACCACCGTAGGGTTACCACCATGTGAGATCTTTGTGATGGACCGAGGCATACCACACCAATGGCGGACGCGGCGAGCAAGACGTGGGCCAGCATGGCACCCGTCGGCAGGCACTCGCGTAATGCTGGCGGTGGATACAGAGAGCAGGACGAAGGGTCACGACGACAAACAATAGGGGAAGGCCCAGGGGGAATCCACGGCCACCAGTGCGATGAAGCCGAGAAGAAGTCCTCTGCGCCGACCGCTGTGGCTCGGAAGCTGCGCATGGCCACGACGCGGAGTCGCTAGCTGCCTGGCCACCGGTGCAGAGGCCATGCGGGGAGATGGATCCATCACTACCGTGTCCTATATAGGTAGCGTTGTTGAAGGACGCCCGCCTCCAATCCATACATCCATATTGGTATGTTCTTCCTCTTTTCTTGATAATTTTATTTTAATTTTGGATCTAGAAATAGGCGAGCTGTTTTGGATCCTCAAAATTTGATGGATGTTGCCTTGCTTATGAAGTCAGAGGATCAAAAGAGAACAATATGAGAAATTGTTGTTCAAGGGATGACATGGGAGACAAGGCAGTCAGAGGAAGAGCATCATCTCCACCAGATCCTATCAGTTAAGTAAGTATCCACAAGATCTTTTCATTTTGTTGTTAAAGTCCCACGACATAGATATTGGACTGCTTATTGTGTACTACATATTGTACCCTACTTAGCAACTAGGGATCTATGTGGTTCCATTTTCATTAGATTAGTTCATAATATATTTGCATTAAGTAGTACTATGTAACATTCTCAGTTTTTTATTTTATTTTTTATTTTTTGGGTGACCTTATAGCAGAGACCAAAAAACTCTATATTTGAATAATGTTGTTTTCTGCTTGTGTTTTCTACAGTTGCCTCATGGTTGGAGATCAAGTTGTGCCTGCCTGATTTCACTGGATCTCAGGGGTTCAGAGCAACTTCATGGATGTGTACAGGCTATGGCCATTCTTGAGCTCCTGGACAAGCTCTTGGAACTGATTTCATGGAGGAGAGCTTGAAGAACTCTGCGCTGAAGGATAAAACAGAAGACATTTGGTGGAGGCAGACACCGGCAACAAGCCACTAATCACACCTGCCGCCATATTGAGGGCATGTTTTGTGGGTGCCGATTGTATGCTAGGAGCAAGCAACTATGCTTATGTTACATCTAACTGGTGTGCTCTCTTTCTGTGGGATGTTCTTCAAACAGCAATACAATACTTCATGGATTAATATCTATTTAATAGATGTTAGTTTGATATGGCTATTCATAACTTCTGTCTTTATGGACGTATTTAATTGAGGTTATTTTGATATGCATATTCATAATTTCTGCTTTTTATGGGGGTTTTGATTTAATTTACTTAAAGGTTCCATGCAAGGTTTGTCTGATATTTGGGTTCTCAAGCGCAATCAAGGGTTTTATGTGCATTGTCAAATGTCAATTATTGGACTACCATTAGTGACTTACTGACTTCTTATTTCCGCCACCTTAACACTGATTTGATTCAGGTATAGATGTTGTATTGAGTAGAACTCTGCTTTCCTCATGGTACTTATGTGACCCTTAATATCTACTCATTGCTAACATTATCCATGTCTTTTCTTTGCAGGGATAGAGTTTTGTGGTGGGTGGGTGGGCTAACTATAAAATCCATTTTGAAATATCATGGCATTTTGTGGTATCCATGAATCAACGCAGAGCAATAGGTGTCCATTTGTCTTTGCTTACTTGTGCTATAGATGGTGATCCACTTCTTGGCGTGGTGGTGCAGGTCTGGCAGCTCCATCGAGTTGACTTTCAATGAGACAGTGTTGACATTGACCAGCTCAAGGCACGCCTATGGCCCTTATTTCATTAGATATTTTTTTGGTCGACATTGACCAGCTGAACATTGATGTCATATCCTTCTGAATTGCATAATGTTTTTTTGGTTGAGTAAATAGCTTTTCTGAATTTGTGGTAATGATATTCTTAAAAGTTATTCATAAAAAAATTGTTATGGCAAAAAAAGCTAGCATCATTTGCTCGGCTGTCGACAATCCTAAATTGTTGCCAAGTTTCTGTCAGTTTTTGCAGGCTACTTGCTTTGCACATGCACATGCAATACGATGGTTTCAGACCTCTGGTATGATCTCTTTGGCCCAGTGCCATGTTGATTGCATTCTATGTCAAGATGCTATTTTGTCCTTAATTCTAAGTGCATTTTTTACTTGTAGTACTTTCTGAACTTCTCAGATATTCCAATAGCCATTAAAATTGTCATCCCTTGTTCCTTATTTTACTTAAAGAAATATAAACATTATTGCTGGTATGTAAAAGTTCCAATAATCATTTTTTTGATGCATAGATACATACATACATCATTTGTTTACTAAACACAACCCTGTGTTTATGTCAGAATTTTCATTGATGCATATGTCTGGTGTTACACCAAAGCATTCCAGAACACTAACGACATGTGCTGCAAAATAAATTATCCAGAATCAAATATTTTCATTTAATTATAATCTTTGTGCAGGAGGTTTCAACTTCCTCTTACCTGATTGGGACCAAAGCCACATAAGGTGAGTAAAATCTATTGGTTGATGTTTTGGTTGTTCTAATACAGATGACGAATGCCATAGCAAAAACAAAACAAAAAAATTGTATTTGTCAACGTCCGTAACTCCCCCTTTCAGTAGACATAGGAACATAAGAACAATTTCTTTCTTATATTTTTCTGTGCACACTAAAAACAAACAGCCTATTCGTTTGTTGGTTTCAGCCAGGGCTTATTAGCCATGGTATAATATTTTTCTCTCACAACAAACCAGCACCAGCCGGACTTATCAGCCCAAAAACTAACTAGCGAACAGGCTGAAAATTGGAAGACTATGCATGACTAATTGTGTTTTGAGTGTGACAATGCTTTAAGTGGAAGATAACCCTGTTATATAAAAACGAGCTTATGAATATAATGGTTACTCAAACATCAAATTTTTAGTACCCTATTGTCGTACTTCTTGCATATATCTCGCTATCTGAATGTGTGTTGTCCATTTCTTTTACGGAGAGAAAAACTATGCTATTTTGCAAAGGTTGTTGAAATTAGGTTTTGGCGGTGCGTAGCCATAATGAAAAACTTGAATCTTGGCCTCCGGCTCGCTCACCAATGTTGTCACATGATCATAAGAAGGTGCCGGTCTCTTGATTCTTTTGCATATTCTTGCCAAAGTTTAGGTTGGCCCTAGATAGGATCTTATAACCGAGAATTGTTGATTTTCAAACTGTACACTGCAAGCAAAGTGAACTTAGGCAAGATTGTGCCCAGATCTATTTATCGATTGCTTTTCGGTTTTCCCAAATACTTGAAATGCCCCATCATACTATGTAATTCTATCATGAGACCAACATGTTAGAAAGGCGGTAGTATAATTTCGAGGAGGAGGCCCATTGAGTGCACATTCTTGACTCTGCCCTCGGATGCTCCAGCCAAGTGCTAGGACCAAAACCACTGCTGTGGTTCCTGCTTGCCACATTTTCTTTGATTTCTA
The DNA here is from genome assembly GCA_904845875.1 of Miscanthus lutarioriparius. NCBI lineage: Eukaryota > Viridiplantae > Streptophyta > Magnoliopsida > Poales > Poaceae > Miscanthus > Miscanthus lutarioriparius. The sequence goes on from CAJGYO010000001.1 coordinate 23,113,589, forward strand.
TTTGTTGGTTGAGATGTAAAGATTAATTTTAGGACGTAACTGTAATACATGTGCTAGATATAGGTCTAGCTAACAGATCATTACTCCATTGATCAATGGATCAATAATTCACTTTTGTAAGTTCCTATTGCTAGATATAGGTCTAGCTAACTGTAATAAAATTTTCAGTTTGTTCATCTACTACAGTCTACAACTGTGAAATCACTATTTCTGGTATGATTTCATCTGGCCACCACTTCAAAACTTAAACTTAGTAGATTACCAAATGTCGGTCTGTACTCTTCAGTTCCTTTGGCCTACCTGCATTACAAGTATAAGAGTTTTTCATGTTATAATTTTTTGCAGTCAACCTCATTCACATAGAAGGCTACTCTCACCTTTGCAAATCACCAACATGTCTTGCTGCACCTTAGTGAGATCCTTGCCCGATTCAACACGTCTTGCTGCAAATCACCAATCTACGCTCTTGGTTCAACACTGTTGTAGCAATGGAGCTGTTGGACTCCTCTGAACAACTCCCCACGCCTGCAAAGAACAATAGGCAGCTAGTTGAGCTCCCCACACTGGTAAGTTGCTTGGCAATGGAGTTCCGATCCATTGTTTTGGTTTGTTTGCAAGGTCATTGAGCTATGAACACAAATATGGTTAAAGTGATTGCATGTAGTTATGTATCTTAATAAGTCAGTTTAGTGTCCTAATAAGTCCTCTTTCCATTTAACGACTCACTTGCATTGTTCAATGTTTTATCCTGTATAATCGACCACCGTAGTTTTCAATGTAGTGCCCAACAAACCAAACATCTTGATTGCCTGTGTGCACAAGTGCCATTAGAGTCATGCATAAGTAGCTATGATTTTTCTCTTATGATCATATTTTCCAGCTGTCGATATGGAACCTTACTGAAGTGCAAAAAAAGAAGAATAAGTTTTATCTTGAATTCTTGCATCTCATACATGTTGAATCCCTAGACCGGATAATTTGTTTGCCTATGGTTGTATGCGCTTGCAGGTCATGGTTGCCACGTGGTGTTGTCAGCATAACTGCATTGTTTTCATGCAGAACATGTTGGAGCTAGGGACCTTGCAGATTATTTTTTATTAGTTGCACTGGTTTGCCAGCAAAGTGAAAGAAAACTTATTTCTAAAGCCTGTATATACATGTGTCTCAAACTTTTTTTTAGAATCAGGAGGAGCCAGTGGCTCCTACTGCAATTTTTTTTGCTAGTTTTAACAGAGACTTTTTGTATTTTCTCCCTTAATGCATATTTGTTAGTTTGAAAGGTTAACTTTCTTTGACATATTACCATTTGCATTGCCATAGCTGGGTTTAGTGTTTTGTTTTTTATGGGGACATTCTAATAAACAATCTGTTAGTTGTTGCTAATTTTCTGAGGATGTTTATGAAACTAGAATAGTCTCCCAGTTTAGTACTTCTCAGGTAGCTCTCGGTTTAATAATTCTCATATTAATTATCGATTAACTATTTTCAGTGAGTTATCTTGCATGATTCAATTATCATGCATGGCTCATTTGATTAATTTTGTTTCCTATAATTTTTTTAGAGTATAGATATATACAGTATAGAGAGTATTGCCCTTAATTTTATTCCCTATAAGTTTCAGCTATGCATGAGCTACAAAGCTGCCAAATGAGCTACAAAGCTGTCCTTAATTTTGTTCCCTAAAAAGTTTCAGCTACGCATATGTAGTAGCAAGTATCCAACTCCATGCTTCTCCTTTTCAGATTGCATTTGAGAGCCGGAGAATGTATGCAAATCACCACATGTGCCCACCACTTTTTTTTTCAAAAGTCAAAGCACTCCCTGAATATATTTCTAAGTAGTAAAACATGAACATCGAGTAACCTGGATTGTAAATAAACTATTAATTGTTCTCGTGCACCATTGGAAGACAAGACTAACAACTACAAACAAGATAAGATAGTGTAGTATTATCCACGTGACAGACACTAATATTTACATATATATACTCGAACTTGTGTACAGGATAGTACGGAGATGCGGTGGAACTTATTCATAGATTTATTGGTGCACGAAAGAAATGGATATCGGAGATTTCTTCCTACCAATATAAAACATTATATTAGCCACGTCAAGGAAAAGATCTATAAAGTAGAGTTTGTGAGCCTGTGACGCCGCGCTCTTCATGACTTATGTTAATTTCACACACTTTGTTTTTTTAATTAAATGTCACTTTAACATTGGTATTTAATTCTTATAGTATTGTTATTTTATCGTGCGATCCGTGTGTTTTAAGTACAAAATATTAGCTATTCCGTAGCAACACACGAACACGCTACCTAGTAGTAATATATACTGACACTTAGAAAAAAAATAGACAACACACAAATATATAGACATCACATACGTGGCCATGAGTTCATCCTACAGTCAAGAAATAGCTTTCTGGTACTTAGTACCAATTATGCTATGATTTAAAAAAGAAGATTTCATAGTTGTACTTAGTCAATCATTAAATTAATTAATTTAGTTTTGTTAAGCTCTTTCTATTCTCACATGAGCTCTGCACAGTACTAGTACTAAGGTCCCGTCTGAATCCAGTAGGATTCTAGAATCTGGGTTAAAAAATCCAAGTTTTTAGAATCTAGATTCTGAATAATAAAATCCATTTATTTACTCCATCCACTAAAAGAATGTAATTATAGTTTTCGTGTCTATTAAAGTTGTCCAAGTTTGATCAAATTTACAGTGAATGCTATTCACATCTATGTCTCTAAATTGGTATATTACGAAAATATATTTTATAACGAATCTAATGATAATTATTTTATATCATAAATATTTGTATTGTTCGATATAAATTTGATCAAACTTAAAAGTATTTTGATTTATCGAAATACAAGAATTATATTCTTTCATGGATGACGGAGAGTAGGCGTGGATTCTTAACATTTTCTTCAAAAATGCCCCTCAACTCTATACTTGCAAACGAAACAGGTATTCCACATGCACGCTCTCCAAGTCCATCTGATAGTTTCAAAAAAAAAAATCCATCTTATGGACAGGTGGAGTTCTTGCCTGCATAGACCTGTGTGAAGGCCGATGGGATCTGGTACTTTCTCGTCCTCTCCTGCATGAAAAATCTATCTGCAAGGGAGTGATATAGCAGCAAATCCATCCTTGATCCATCGGAACTAAACCCACCCATCCTAGGACCCCAGCCAATCGTCTTTCCATAGAGGCAGCGGAATTGGCTGCCGGCCACTCGACCCTTCCATCGGGGGCGCAAGCCGGAACGCGCATGGCCGGGGTGGTGAAGGCGCCGGTGACCCTGTATAGATGAGGTCGAGAGACAGCGGGGGCGGCCCCTGTGTATATATGTTTTGCAGCCCAAAAGCACTAGCAGCTAGCAGGGCAGCAGGGTCAACACACCCAGAGACCAACGCACGCACTCCTCTCTCTGCTTCCTTTTTCCCCTCCTGCATCCATGGCGTTCAAGCTACCTTTCCCAAATCGACAACCATGGTTTGATTTACTCCTCGATTACTCCCTCAAAACCAAATCCAAGGACCCTAGGAGCTATACTATCTTTCCCCTTCGATTTCTTTCTCTGTGTTTTGTACAGGTTGGGCGTCGGCGGCGTGCTCCACTGAGGTGCCGAGCTGGGCAGCCATGACGCCCAGGCAGGGCCAAGGATCCCCGAGCGTGCTTCTGTGTGGGGATTTGGACTCTGGCAATAACTCTCCCCAACATGACAGTGAGTTCTTCTCTCCCACATCTTCCTTTCCTTTGTTTTTTACCTAGCCTGCAAATCTGTAACTCAAAGCTACATACCTGAGTGCTCTAGATGTGTAGGTTATTGTGTTAGAGTTTTAACCAAGGCTTAAGTATTAAGGAATACTTCTTGTTCTCGTAACAGTTCGCACATCTTTTTTCTTGCAGCCTGAACATATTTTTAGTGTTTGTTTGATGTGCAAAACTAGTACAGTCAAGATATTTGTCCCCTTGGCATGTGTTCTGTGCTGTGCTCTTGGTAGACAAAGGAAAATTTTCTCTAGGCTGTGTAGGTGAAACCTCACCTTAATCTTGATGATATTTAGCTCTAATCTTGGGCTTGTTTCCTTCAGATACTCACTCCTCTCCCTACAGGTCTTGATTACTACGAATGTGATTCCTGATTTGCCTGCAGGCACTTGGGATCTCTCGTGACTTACTCTCCTGGTCACAGGGAATTCCCTCTACCAGGTGGGTGAAACTTTAGCCATAGTGATCTATGTACTAGTGTACCTGTGTATGAAAAAGAATGGTGCCTGAATTCTTTTGTGAAGGGCGGGCCTGGTGCAATCGGTAGAGTCTTACCGTCTATGGCCGGAAGGTTCTGGGTTTGAGTCGTGGTCTCTTCATATTGCACAAGCGAGGATAAGGCTTGCCACTGACACCCTTTTTCTAGATCCCGCACACAGTGCGGAAGCTCTCTGCACTGGGTACACCCCTTTTAGTGAACCTGTCTACAAGTGTGCATAAACACCATCAAGGGATAAGAATTGACTTATGTATTTTAATATCAAAGTGTGCCAACTGTCCAGCTTGTTGTAATTGATTTTCTTTAACTGTGCACTTAGCTGTGATTGGCTATGACCTAAAATAGTGGGTCGTTACAAAGATTATAGCGAATATTTGGTCGGTGATGGCAATTGACAACGGAACATGAAGCTGCAATTTGGCATTTATCTAGCTACTAGTTACACTCTATTAGTATTACCAACCATCGCCTAGTTCGTTGATGCTGAAATTTAGCTTATGCTGATATTTATGCTAAAATATTATAAGAAAAAAATACTGTTTCATGGTTGAAAAATAGTTCTGGATAAGCTCATGCGCATAATACACTAACCATGATTGTAAAAGCAACACGTTACGAAAAATGAGCTGTACAGTAGGTGCAACAGATGGGTTGTACTAAGGTCGATGTGGGGGTACGACCCCGGATACCCACGACAGACCATATGGGCTGCGTCCCCAGGGACGGCTCAGCCCACAAGACGAAGCCATGCAGGGTACGACTCTGCTCGGCGCCTCCCGCAAGATATAAGGAAGATATCCTGAAGATACTACGAGATCTGTTAGGATACGTACGATCCTATGATTCTTGTAATATGTTATTACTTTCCGATTATCTCTCAGATCTAACCGACTTATAACCTTGTCCCCGGACTATATAAGGCGGGCAGAGACCCCCAAAATCATGGCATATCATACGATAGCTAATACAAACCAACAGATCACAGGAGTAAGGTATTACGTCATACTGACGGCCTAAATCTGTATAACTCGTGTGTCTCTGTTGCCTTCTTGTTCTTGATCACGAGCTCCTCTTCCGATCAATCTACCTTCGTGGGATACCCCATCGGAGGACTGTCGACGATATTCTGTCGACAGTCGACCTGTCCACAGTCCACTACTACGGAGCATCTGCAGTGTGAGTCATCGAGGGCCTGTTTGTCAGGCTCCTCCATGGCTCTCCGACTCTTTAGGAGGAGACCTACCAAACGACTTGTAGGGGGATCCATTTTTAGAAAATCAGAGGAGTCGGAGTCGTTTTGAAGGAGGCATAAATTGTGGCCTCGTTTGCTTCGCTGAAAAAATAAGTCAAAACACTGTTTCGTGCTGATTTGTTGTGATAGAGAAATACTGTTCCGGCTGAAAAAGACGGATTATAAGTTTATAAGAGAAGCAAGCAGAGCCTGTGGCTCCTTGGAGTAGCCCTGCACCTGCAATTGCAGATTTGATCTCGGATCCACTTTCGAGGTCGCCTTCGTCGACGACTCGCCGCTTGCTTCCTCGTTACCAGAGGAGGCACATCAACAATGGCGATCTGATCGAATCCATTGATCGGGTCGGTCTAAAGCTCGCCGATTGCCTCTCCGTTGCCAAGTCGGCTCTGCACACTTTCGCTCAAGGCCGACCACTCTTCGATCCAGATCTATCGGAAGCTGCTCGGCACACTCCGAGGGTTACGAGCCCTACCTTTCGGGCTCGCCAACACCGCCACTACATACCAAGATGTCCCGAGGGGCAAATTTGCCGACCAGGTGGAGGATAGCCATCCTCTCGCCAACCAGATCGTCGACCAGCTTCCACCGACGGTCAACATGCTGCACGCCAGCCGATACCCCGGAGCGTCCCTCCAAACCATCTTGGAGGAAAGTTCGGACTCTGAATCTCTGGGCTCCACGGAGACCCTCGCCGAAACCTTCACCGAGCAACCACCTCTCCCGCCTTTTCGAGGTGGCGTAATCTTCAACGTCAGTATCGACGGCCCTCCTCGGAACAACGAAACCGATGAGGAACGCGCCGCCCGTGAAAACAGGAACGTCAACCGCGCGCAGCGCCGTGAAAACGAGCGCGCCCTTATGATGGCTGAGGCCGCTCGTGACAACCAATTCAACTCACAAGGGAGTCTGCTCCATCGTAACCTTGACGAAGAGTTCCTCCGTGTCGATGGCCATGACGTCTACAAAACTCCGAGCGCTAACTTGGTCGTGGCCGCCAACGAGCTCGCCCGGCTCCCGCAAACTCCCGAGGTCGCCAAGGTCATCGCCATGCTCAAAGCGGCGCACTGCCAGGTCAATGAGATCCGCCAGGATCAAAGACCTTCGTGCTCGACAAGCATGATTCATCGATCAGCCGCGCCAAGATCTAATCGCCGCCCTAGCCAAAGCCGTTTCGCCGACCAGTCACTGCCCCTCCAGGATGGAGCCGGGGGCCTCCGCGTCGAGCACCATCGCCAGCACGACCAAGAGGTCGAACAGGACGCTCGAGTGCACCTCAGTAATCTCCGGGATGCGCCACGGCGTATTGAGCAACGTCGCTTCGGTCGCCATGAAGATGAAGTACGCCGCCGCCAGGAGTACGAGCAAGAGTACGGTAACCCGGACTCAGCTCTGAAGCCGATCGTCGCCGGCAACCCCGAAGGACCTCCAGCATTCACCAGGGCGCTCCGAACACTCCAGTGGCCACGTGGCTTTAAAATCACTGGGGTCGAGCCCTATGAAGGAAGGATGAGCCCAACCCAGTGGTTGCAGGCTTATGCCACTACTGTCCGCGCCGCCGGAGGCGACACCAACATCATGGCAAACTACCTCCCCGTCATGCTCACGCCGCCCGCCATGAGTTGGTTCACAAGCCTTGCCCCGGACTCCATCGGGTCTTGGGAAGAGCTGAAGAAGGTCTTCACCGACAACTACATGGCTACGTGCACGCGGCCAGGCATCAAGCACGATCTCAACCGCATCACCCAAAAGCCGTCCGAGCTCCTCCGCAGCTACATCCGACGCTTCTCCGAGATGAGGAATTCTATCCCCAATATCACGGAAGCTGAGGTCATCACCGCCTTCGTTCGAGAACTTCACCATCGCGAGCTTCGGTCCAAGTTCAACCGCAAGCCGCCTATAGGCATCGGTGAGATGATCACGACCGCCAACCGCTACGACGATCGCACCAACAATAGACGCCACAACGACGGCCGCTACGATGACCGCAGCTTTTTATTGGGGCGGTGGCCGTGATCGCCGAAGGATCCAAGCCCGGTCGGAATAATCGCCGCCGCCACGACCCGCATTCACTTCGTCATTGTCAATGAGCCTCGCGCCAAGCGCAACTACGACGAGCAGTACAAGAAGATCCTCGACGGCCCATGCCCCTTCCACAAGAATGCCAAACACAAGATGAAAGATTGCCTCGGCTTGGCCAAGGAATTCTAGGACAAAAAGCTCGACGACGACGCCAATGGTGGGAACGGAGGCCGCCGACCACCTAGGGGCAATGGCAATGCCTTCTAGGATCATGACAAGGTGGTCGCCACCATCTTCGGGGGCCTCGCCTCCACCGAAAGCAGAAGAGAACGGAAGCTCACCGCCCGACGAGTGCTCGCCGTCACTTCAGAAGACACCACCGCCAATCCAAGCTATCGCCCATGGTCCGAGGTCCCCATCACCTTCAGCAGGGACGACCAGTGGGCGGACATACCGTACACATGGCGCTTTCCCCTTGTCCTCGACGCAACTGTCCAGAAGGTGCTTTTCAGAAAAGTGCTCGTTGACGGCGGGAGCCCTTAAGGAATTGGGCCTTGGGACGACAGATCTCACACCCTCGGACTTCTCTTTCTGGGGTGTGGTACCTGGCAGGGCATCCAAGCCACTTGGAGAGATCACCCTACCAGTACAGTTCGGCACGGCAAGCAACTATCGCGTCGAGCATATCAATTTCTACGTCGCCGACTTCGACACCGCATATCATGCCATACTTGGCCGGCCAGCTCTGGCCAAGTTCATGGCCGTACCATACTACGCATATCTGGTGATGAAGATGCCTTCGCCTGCAGGAGTCCTGGCTCTACGAGCCAACCTCTCCGTCGCCTATGCCTGCGAAACAGAGAGTCTCGCTCTCGCCGAAGCCACCTACCTCTCCATCCAGATGGCTAGCGTGGTCGTCGAAGCCAAGACAGCGTCCACCGATGACATGGAGATCCCAGAGCTGGAGCTTCCTCGTGCCTCCGCCAAGTCCAAGGAAGTCAAGGAGGTCGGTCTTGGCCTCGACGACCCCTCCAAGACCGTGAAGATTGGGGCTCACCTTGACCCCAAATAGGAAAGCGCGCTCGTCTCCTTTCTACGTGCCAACGCCGACATGTTTGCTTGGAAACCTGCAGACATGCCAGGGGGTACCACGGGAGAAGATCGAGCACTCCTTGAATGTCTCGACGACCGCCAAACTGATCAAGCAGAAACTTCGCCGATTCGCGCCAGACAAGGAGGCTATTAGGGTAGAAATAAAATGGCTCTTAGCTGCCGAATTTATAAAAGTGTATCATCCAGATTGGTTAGCAAACCCTGTTCTCGTTCAAAAAAAGAATAAAGAATGGAGAATGTGTGTTGATTATACTGATCTTAACAAACATTGCCCTAAAGACCCCTTTGGCCTGCCTCGGATAGATGAAGTCGTAGACTCCACAGCCGGCTGCGAACTGCTCTCCTTCCTTGACTGTTACTTCGGTTATCATCAGATCTCCCTCAAGGAAGAAGACCAGATCAAGATGTCGTTCATCACGCCTTTCGGAGCGTACTGCTACACCACTATGTCCTTTGGACTAAAGAATGCCGGGGCGACCTATCAAAGGGCTATCCAGATGTGCCTCGACCAACAGATCGGCTGCAATATCGAAGCTTACATAGATGACGTGGTCGTCAAGACCAAGATCGTCGACAACCTTATCGCCGACCTTGAAGAAACTTTCTCCAACCTGAACAAGTACCGATGGAAGCTGAACCCTTCAAAGTGCATCTTTGGAGTTCCATCCGGTATACTGCTAGGCTACATCGTCAGCGCTCGAGGCATCGAACCTAACCCTGACAAGGTCTTCGCCATCACCAACATGAAACGGTCGACATGCGTCAAGGATATACAGAAGCTTACAGGTTGCATGGCTGCTTTAAGCCGCTTCATCTCGCGCCTCGGCGAAAAAGGGTTGCCTTTCTTCAAGCTCCTCAAGGCCTCCGAGCGTTTTTCCTAGTCGGAGGAGGCAGACATAGCTTTCGAGCAGCTCAAGTTATTCTTAACAAAACCTCCGATCATGACGGCGCCACGACCAGATGAAACTCTGCTGATCTACATCGCCGCCACTTCTCGCGTCGTCAGTACAGCTATTGTCGTCGAACGCGAGGAATCCGGGCACGCTTACAAGGTGCAACGTCCGGTCTACTTCATCAGCGAGGTACTTAATGAGCCCAAAACTTGTTATCCTCAGGTACAAAAGCTGTTATATGCAATTCTGATTACGTCGCGCAAGCTCCGATACTACTTCGAGTATTACAAGATCGTCGTGGTCACCGAGTTCCCTATGGGGGACATTCTCCGCAACAAAGAGGCCAACGGTCGCATCATTAAGTGGGCTGTTGAGCTCGGCACCTACTCCATCGAATTCAGAAGCAGACCTACCATTAAGTCACAGGCGCTTGCTGACTTCATCGCTGAGTGGATCGAGATCCAAGAACCCATTGCCGCCACATCGCCCCGAACCTTTGGGTGATGTACTTTGATGGCGCCTTAACATCAAGCGGTCAAAAGGGAATTACATTCATTACCGACCAAGGATAAACTCCAGTATGTTCTCTGCATACACTTTTTGGCCTCCAACAACGCCGTGGAATACGAAGCATGTCTCCATGGTCTCCGTATAGCCGTCGAGCTTGGCGTCAAATGCCTCATGGTGTACGGGGACTCCGCGCTGGTTATGAACCAACTCAACAAAGATTGGTCTTGTTCCAGTGAGAAGATGGACGCATACTGCACCGAAATCAGAAAGCTTGAAGGGAAATTTTACGGTATCGAGTACCACCACGTGGTACGAGATCAAAACCAACCAGCCGACCAGCTCTCAAAGATAGGTTCTTCTCGTGCCGTGGTTCCGCCGGGGGTCTTCGTTCAAGATCTACTGGCGCCATCCATTAAAGAAGAGAGAAGTTGAAGAGGTTCCTCCTGCCGAGCAGTTGGTACTTGCGGTACCTTCGCCGGTCGCCGATTGGAGGGAGCAGTTCATCAAATACCTCACCAGCGCCGAAGTATCCGCCGACAAGACCGAAACCGAACGCTTAATTCGCCGAAGTAAGCATTATGTGCTGGTAGATGGTAACCTGATGAGGAAAAGCGCCAAGGAAGGGATACTGCAGAAATGCATCATCCAAGACGAGGGAGTGAAGCTACTTTCCGAAATTCACTCTGGTTCCTGTGGCAATGCACGCGGCTTCGAGAACGCTGGTCGGTAAAGCTTTTCGAGCAGGTTTTTACTGGCCCACGGCCATCTCTGATGCAGAAGACCTCGTTCGACGATGCGAGGGATGCCAGTTTTTCGCCAAGCAAATACACGTACCGGCACAAGAACTGCAGACCATCCCAGCTTCCTAGCCTTTCGCATGCTGGGGACTGGATATGATCGGGCCTTTCAAGCCTTTGCCAGGTGGATTCCGGTATGTCTACGTCGCCATCGGTAAGTTCTCCAAGTGGATCGAGTACAAATCGCTTGTTTCTACTACCGCAAAGAATGTAGTCGAGCTCTTCGAAGGCATTATCCATAGATTCGGTCTCCCCAACAGTATCATCACCGACCTTGGAACCACGTTTACCGACCATCATTTTTGGGACTTCTGCAAAGACCGGTGCATCTTCGTTAAATACGTCTTCGTTGCCCATCCTAGAGCCAATGGTCAGGTCGAACGGGCGAACGGCATGATTCTTGACGCCCTTAAAAAGAGGCTATATCAGAAGGAAGAAAAGCATTCGGGCAGATGGCTCAAGGAACTACCAGCTGTGGTCTGGGGACTACGCACTCAAGGTAGTCGCAGCACCGGTGTGTCTCCGTATTTTTTGGTTTACGGCTCGGAGGCCGTGTACTACCAGCGGATGTTGCCTTCCGAGCACCTAGGGTGGAAAACTATGATGAAGAGCAAGCCGCAGCTATTCGGACAGAGGACGTCGATAGGGCCGAGGAGGAACGCCTGATCACCTGCGTCGCATAGCCAAATATCTAGAAGGCTTGCGGAGGTACTACAACCGCAACGTAAAAGGTCGTTCATTCACCGTCGGCGATCTTGTTCTCCACAGGAAATAGAAGACCGAAGGGTTGCACAAGCTCTCCTCCCCTTGGGAAGGGCCTTATGTCGTCAAAGAGGTCACCCGATCAGGCTCTTATCGCCTATGTGACTTAGATTGGATCGATGTTCCCAACTCATGGCACATCGAGCACCTTATACGTTTCTATCCTTGAAACGCTCCAGATATGTACTCTCCACTTTATGATAAATAAAGTTTTGGTCTTCATAAATTGTCTCCATTTTTTCTCCATTACTACCCAATCTCCACATACGGCCGCCTAGCATTACGATACTCCATAACGAGCTTCAATACAAAATCACCGAACGATTTCTCCAAATCGCCGACCACGATTTCGCCTGAATAAAGTTCTCCAAATCTCCACAAACGCTGAACGGTTTTCTCCAAAATCGCCGAACAATTTCTCCAAATCGCCGACCACTATTTCACCGAATAAAGTTCTCCAAATCTCCAAAAACGCCGAACGGTTTTCTTCAAAAATCGCCGAACGTTTTCTCCAAAACGCCAACACATTTTTCGTCAAAAATCGCCGAATAAGTTTTTCTCCAAATCACCAAACACGTCTCCTCCAAATCGCCAACGTATCTCGCCAAACAAGTTTCTCCAAATCGCTGAACACTTTACTCTAAACCTCCAAGTTAACTCGCCAATCAGCGGGCAGCATACTCTCTTTTCTGTTCTCTTCGGAGAAGACCAAGTCTTTGATCTCTCCCTACATGTGCTACGGGCTCCGCGCTCTGCGTTATGGTTGGTCAGCTGTGGTTCCTTGGTCACGCTTGTTTCTCCTACACGTGCACGGGCTCCGCGCTCGACGTTACGGGTTATGGGCTATCCAAGGCTGAGAGCTCAGAGCAGAACTAATTGCTTGGTCGCCGCTTATACTACTTTTTTCTCCAAATTACTTCAACAAGCGCCGAGCAGCACACGTCCCGTGCTGTTTTCTATGGAAAAGACCCAGTCTCCGATCTCTCCCTACACGTGCCACGGGCTCTGCGCTCTGCGTCATGGGTGGTCGGCTGCGGTTCCTGGGGCACGCCTGTTACTCCTACACGTGCACGAGCTCTGCGCTCGACGTTATGGACTAGGGGCTAGCCGAGGCCATAGGGGTCAGTAGCAAACCAACTGCTCGGACACTACTTGAGCTACGCATGATCGCGTCAGGGTTGAAACTTCAAAGATTTTTTCGCTAAAATACTAGCAAACTGGATAAACATGCACCTTGTAATATTTATACATATATGTAAATGTTCTTTGCGCTTTCGCGCGCTCTAACTACTCTGTCAAAATTTTACAGTTGATAATCTATGAGCAGATTACTGGGCTCCGCCATTACCATCCGTCTCACTGAACAGATCTATATCGTCGGCTAGCGTCTTCGCTGTGTCCTCCACTTCATCTTCTCCATGCTGGGTCTCCGCATCGCTCAGTCCTTCGGCGAACCCACCCCTTATCGACTAAAGGTCGATGCTTGGGTAATGGGACCGAACAATCGCGAGGACATGAGTAGCGACGGACACAATGGCGTCGCGGTTGAAGGTCTTGAAGTTCTCCCAGGCTGCCTTTCACCTCTGGATGATGGTGTCTGAACGTTGTCGCCTGCCGTTGGGTTGAGTGGCCGCCTCCAGGTCGACGCAGTCAAGCACCGGCTTAATTGCGGCAACTACAGCATCGAAGTTCTCCTTTTGGATCTTAGCCTCCTGCACCAGCACGTCAAACTGTGCCTTGGCTTTATGACGATAGCCTGTAAGCGTTACAACGTTCCATCATACAAGGAAGCTACTTCAATTGTAATTCCGACCAGGAGGAATTCACCTTTCAGCTCTTCAGTCAGTTTGTCTGCTCGCTCTATTTCCTTCGCCTTCTCCTAGCGAAGCTGATCGATGGCCTGGCGTAGTTGGCCGAGCTCGGCGTCTTGCTCTTCAAGCGCAGCAGTTATCACCGAAAATGTGGCGGTTCAGGAATTCAAAAGTACATTCATCGATATACCGAACCTATTTTCTGCTCGGATACACTCTTAAAGCTGTTCGGATTCCTTCTCCAGTTGCTCGGAATGGCTCCTCAGCTGCTCGGACACAGCAGCCAGCTTTTTGGTTAGGACCCCCTTCTGGTATTCCAGGTCCCGCGCGTTGGACTCTGCAAGGTCTCGTTCGCGTCGGGCCCTCTAGATATTTCTTTCTGAGTGGTTCATCGCCTCCTTGAGTTTTTCATTCTCCTCAGCAAGGGGTTCCATTTGCTTTATCAGCCGGCGGCGACGCTGCTCGGCCACCCGAGTTATCTCCTGCAAAGGCGCAATGACAGTGTCGTTATCCAGTCCCAAACATCAACCATGACCTTTCCGAACAGAGCACTAACCTTGATTTGCTTCATCACCCCAGTAAGGGAGGTCTCCAGTCTTTTGAACTCCCTGGTGGTGTCCTCTTCCTCGATAATTACTATATCATCGCCGCGTTTACGGAGGATTCGGACAGATTGAGCTCGAGGTTCTTCACGCTCGATCTCCTCCACCTCGTCATCTTCTGCTGAAGTTGGGGGTAGTACCTGGGGGCTTGGTGGTCGGATGGCGGGTCCGACCATGACCTCTGACGCCTCGGGGGCTGTTGCCGAATCGTTCGCCGTTGACGTTAACTATTTGCCACCGACAAGTCCGCTCACAACAGCGATCGGCTCTCCGCGTCTTTGCCGCTTTCATTTTATTCGAGCCCGGGACAGGCGGTGGTTGGATCCGTCGTTTGGTTTGCACTGCATCAAAACAGTTCGTTAGTCACCACCAAAGTTAAGAAACTATAACAACATAACTTCAAGACAAGGATGCTTATGGTTTGGTTTGCCGGTTCAGCTTCTTGAACCGGCGATGCCTGCCTGAGCCTCTAGGCGCAACTGTGGAGTCGACTCCTAAGCTCTGTGGGGGAGGTCTCGGTTCCTCGGTCGACGTCTTTTCTGCTCTCGCCGCTGGGGTCGTCTCCACCTGCTGCTCCGGGTTCGCCTCCATTTGTTGCTCGGGGACTTCCGTCGCTCGCTCCGTTGGGACTCCCGTCGACTTTTGTGCAGGAGTTTTCCTCACCTGCTGCTCAGGGATTTCCCTCGTCTCTGGTTCGGGGATGTCCTCGCCCACCCTTGATTGATCACGCGCGCGCGTGCTGCGTGAAGGCTCCCTCGTGCTCGGTGGAGGGAACACTGGAACTTCATCATCGTCCGACCACTCAATCACCGTGGTTCTTCACGTTCGAGTGGTCTGGTCACCACCAAGTGAGATGTTGCCTGGTTTGCGGGGAGTGGCAGTCGTCGTCTTTCTCTTCTTTTGGGCTGGCTCGTCTGCCGCTGGCCTCTTCCCCCAGACTTTCTCGATGCCGAGGGAGGACTCTCCACCTGATCAATGTCAACACCTCCCGACTCCGAGGAAACGCTGACGGAACTTTCTTTAGGTTGAGGTGGTGGTCGGGCATCGACCGCTGGTGGCTAGTCGGCTCTTGGCACGCTCGAAAAGTACACCGCCCTATCTTGCAAGTGGATCTCCGAATGAGTGAGTCAGTTTCCTGTTCGGCAACCATCAGGCAATATGAGCAAAGTACATTGAGATGGTTACCTGAGGACGCAGGATTGTACAGTTGAAGGCCTTCATTTGCTTTGACCAGCTGAATGAGGCGTTGGAAGAAAATAGCTCTGTGGCCTGAGCTATTACTTCTTTCTTCATCAGCCGTTCTATCATCTCCCGAGTGCCATCGTCATCACCTATGTAGTCAAAGCCCGGGTGGGCCCTCTCTTTGTAGGGCTGGACGCGGCGCACTATGAAGCTTGCCGCCACCAGTTCTTCTCTAATCTCCATGCCTTTAATCAAATCGAGGAGTTCCTTCACTTGCTCCATGTCAGCGCTGTTTGGTCTCTCCGACTAGCTACTCTGGCTCTCCGGGATGTGGTGGACGTCGCACCGTATCACCGGGTGACTTTGCTTAATGTAGAACCACCTGGCGTTCCAACCTTTTAGAGAAGTGTTTAGCGGTACATTGATGTACTCGCTGGTCATCCCATCCCTGAGCTGCAAGTACACGCCACCGACCACTTTGGAACCACTACCGCCTTTCTTCTTCAAACAGAAAAGGTGTCTGAAGATATTGAAATGTGGAAGAATCCCCAGAAACGCCTCACAGAAATGGATAAAGGCTAAGACGTGCAGTATGGTGTTTGGATGTAGATTGCATAGGCTAATCGCCTAGAACTCCAGCAAGTCCCTCAGGAAGGGGTGAACAGGAAACCCCAATCCTCGCCAAAAATAATCCTCGAATACTACAACTTCATCAGTGTGAGGTGTCGGGAAGGGCTCACCGTGGGCTAGCCGCCATCCACGGTGACGCGGTCTGGAAGAACGCCTGCTGCCACCATTCTATTGAGCTCCGCCTCCCCCCTCTTCGACGGCACCCACTCCTCGTCGCGGCTGGCTCCGGCAGCCTCTTTCCTCGGCTTCGCAGCTCCCTTCCTCGGCGCCATTCTCTCAGATCTGGTTTGAGAATGGAGGCGGATGCGTGCGTCGATGCGGATTGGGAAGCGCAAGAGCTGAGAAGGAAGATGATACGACAGAATGGCAAAGGTGGGGGCGTGGGGTGCGGCGGCGTAGTTATAAAGCACTCGTCAACTGTGTCACGGCCGAGGGTTTTTGGGAAACCGTTCCCGCGATCTGCGCCGCTCCGAATTCTCGGACGCGGTATATGGGCCGCAACCTGGGCTTTCACGCGCCCGTAGCCCACGTCGCTCATTTATCGCTGCCGTTTGTTGTTACTCGCCGAATAATCATCGATTTCTCCGCCATTTATCGAGGCTCAGTAACTGTTACTGTATAGCCGTTACTCCGACTTTTTCTCCACGGCTTGATTTCTTTGATATCTTCGCTTGGAGCTCGGGGACTGGCTGTCTGCTCGGCTGGTTTTCATTATTTCTCTGTTTCTGACCCTGACACCACATGACTACGTCATCTACTATCGGGCTCGGGGACTAAGTGGGCACACTTCACCTTGCGGTGAATGTGCGCTTTTCTCATCTCGAGGCTACGCCCGGGGACTGGCTGCCTGCTCGGCTGGTTTTCTACTTTCTGACCCTAGCACCACATGACTATGTCATCTACTGTCAGGCTCGGGGACTAAGTGGGCATACTTCACCTAGCGGTGAATATGTTTGTTTTTTCTAGAGGACTCCATGCCTCTTGAAGCCGAAGAAGATTATCTCATTTTCTCGTGGTCGAACTCTAAGTGAGCACACTTGGTCCACTACGAAGAAATTTTCAATTCTGGACTTGAGCTCCTTACACCCTTATGGCAAGCCGTGCTTGGGACATCTTTGCTTTCGGCGATGGTCCGGCCTTTCGGCGATGATGTACTGTTGCTCAAAGAATCGCCACTGGCTTTCGGTGACTCATTACGGTGGTCGGATCATGAGTTGGACTGCTTTCGGCTTTGGTTCGCACTCGCTCGGGACGAGCTCAAGACGGCGTTACAACGGGTACAAGGCGCTCGGGGGGACTAGTTGTGGGAAGTACGACCCGGATACCTGGCAGAGACCACATGGGTCTGTGCCTGTGAGGTGCTCAACCCACAAGAGAAGAAAGCCCTGCGAGGCACGACTACGCTTTCGGCGCCTCCCGCAAGACATAAGGAAGATATCCTAAAGATACTACGAGATCTGTTAGGATACGTACGATCCCATGATTCTTGTAATCTGTTATTACTTTTCGATTATCTCTTAGATCTAACCGACTTGTAACCTTGCCCCTCGGACTATATAAGGCGGACAGGGACCCCCTCCAAAATCATGGCATATCATACGATAGCTAATACAAACCAACAGACCACAGGAGTAAGGTATTACGTCATACTGACAGCCTAAACCTGTATAACTCGTGTCTCTATTGCCTTCTTGTTCTTGATCACGAGCTCCTCTTCCGATCAATCTACCTTCGTGGGATACCTCTCGGAGAACTGTCGACGATATTCTGTCGACAGCCGACCTATCCACAGTCCACTGCTACGGAGCATCTGCAGTGTGAGTCACGAGGGCCTGTTTGTCCGGCTCCTCCATGGCTCTCCGACTCTTTAGGAGGAGACCTACCAAACGACTTGTAGGGGGATCCGTTTTTTAGAAAATCCGAGGAGTCGGAGTCGTTTTGAAGGAGGCATAAATTGTGGCCCCGTTCGCTTCGGTTGAAAAAACAAGTTGAAACACTGTTTCGGTTGATTTGTTGTGACAGGAAAATACTGTTTTGAAAAAGACGGATTATAAGTTTATAAGAGAAGCGAACAGAGCATGTGGCTCCTTGGAGTAGCCCTGCCAAATAACCCCTTATTCAAATGAGAGAGTGTGCCATCTTTGTCCTGTAGCGGTGAGTCGACGCCAGGAGAGACATAGGGACCCCTCCACGGGAGAGCAGTAGAGAGGAGACAACCTCTCCTTGGCCCTTCACTGGATGAAGAAATCAGCTTCGTTGATCAGCACTGCTTTAATACAGTACTTTCAGTGAGCAAACAATATTTTTCTTTGACAATAAATTGCATAAGATAAATTTGAGCGAAATAAACAGGACCGATCATTTTTTATCGCTGATGGCCGCTAAAGAAGCGATGTAAAAGTTTGCATTGACTCTTCTCTCTCCTTCATGGGTCGATGTGTTCCAGTCAATCAACCGACTCATCCTGGTGACACGTAGGACGTTGCATCGGTTTGTTTTCGCAACTGGAGAAGCCCTTGCTCCGCGCCTACGCCCCTGGCGCGTGCCGCCGCCACCGTGACCGTGACGGACCCGGCCCAACAACGAGCACGACACGCTCCTCCATCGGCCCCACTGTCAACCACCCTCCCTGACGGTAGTGCGCGTATCAAAAATGCATACGAGTACGTACGCCTCGTCCTTTCGGTCTCAATAAAAATTGGAGAGAAAAAAGCTGAGGGAGAGAGAGGCAGAGCGAGTCGCGAGAGACTTCAATGCCTGCCAGGCAATGCGCTGTAGCTGTAGGTGTAGCTAAGCCAGTGCCGAGCCAACTGCCAATCACGCAGAAACAAGAGGCTGGCTGGCTGGGGCTGACCAGCCCCTTACGGATACTATTTACATAAACAATATTTTTAAGTTAGAAATAATATTTTTTTTGTCACGTAAATCAGCCAGCGATACTCCCTCGTGATCCAGCAACAAACAAACCCACGATTCCGAACAGGCTGAGGATAGTCCCACGAGGCAGCCGGAAAAAGGCTGGCCGACGTGGGCCACACCACGCCTGCCCGGGCCCCGCGCAATAATATCTCCGTCTCCCTGCCACGGCGCCACGCCACAGATCCTGACGCCTGGGTCCCGCTCGCCCCTCCACCCATGCGACCAGTGCTTGGCTGCTTGCTTCTCCCGTACTTCTTCCCGGTCCCCCACCGCAGCTGCGGAACTCCTTACTCGCCGACACGTAGGTCCCACCATCTGACGGCCCCGCCACCAGTGACCCGATGTGCGCGGAGCTTCCTCCTCGAATGCGCACTAATGGTGGTAGTAATAATTGCTCACTAGTTTAATGAGCAGCAGCACGGCACTGTTCTGTGCTGTGCCTCCATCATCCGATTCCCACATCCCCCGTCGTCGCTTGTTTGTTGCTGCCTTTTCCTTTCCGCCGCGGCAAAAGTGAGGCGCGGGCGAGCTGGGGGAGGGAGACGAACCCGTCATAATTCCATCGCTTAATCGCGTCTCGTGCTCCTGCGTATATAAGCGCGGCAATCGGGACGCCGGGCGAGGTGTTCATTCTTCATCCCACGCCACGCGCGCGCAGGCCAAGGCCGGATCGGGCTCTCAGTCAGATCTCGCCGGCCACGACCCGTGAGAGAGGGACAGAGAGAGGGGAGGTTGGCCGGTGATCGGGAGATGATGTTTAGCGGGACGCAGCAGAAGTGCAAGGTGTGCACCAAGACGGTGTACCCGATGGACCAGCTCTCCACCGACGGCGTCGTCTTCCACCGCTCCTGCTTCAAGTGCCAGCACTGCAAGTCTACCCTCTCCGTACGTTCCCTTGCGCATGTTCTCTTCTAATGGGTAGGTGGATGGATCTGTAGGGTAATGCAATGTAGCATCGGTAGATCTGCGAATTACTGCGGCGAACGGATCTGGTGCGAGTTTCCTATTATCAGGAAAATTATATATGCCCAGGAGAGATCATGGTTTTGTCCATTTCCCATTCGCTAAACAGAGAGGATTGGGCAGAAAATCGATGCAAATGAAAACTCTTATTTGATCTTCTGTTTAGGACGACCTTTCGATGTATGTCTAGGCAAAGATAAGCAGTTGTGCAAGGTCTGACAATCTCCGTATTCATCCTTTTCGCCTTTGATAGCTGAGCAACTATTCCTCGTTCGAAGGTGTGCCGTACTGCAAGGCCCATTTCGAGCAGCTGTTCAAGGAGACCGGGAGTTACAACAAGAGCTTCCAATCACAATCACGTACGTTTTCATTCAGTACCGAATCATCGACATGAAAATACAAGCTTTTGTGTTTCTGTGATCTGATGCAGTGATGTGCTCGTGGTTTTCTTCTTTCAGCCGCAAAGATTACTCCGGAAAAGTTGGGCCCTGAGCTGGTGAGTGCCAGTCTGCATGCGTTAGTTTTTGTCTCATTGTATTCCTGAATTGGAGAAGTGATAAGTTTTGTCCAAAATCTGCTATCCAGACCAGATCACCAAGCAAAGCTGCAAGGATGTTTTCAGGAACACAAGACAAGTGTGCGACTTGCGGTAAAACTGCATATCCTCTTGAGAAGGTAATTTTGGTCACATTATGCCTTTTTCCTTTTCATTATTTCCTTTCAAAATTTTGGGATGTAGCTTGTGAAAATCTGGCATCTAATTCAGTAGTTCATCAAGGTCAATATTTACTATGGAACATGTCAGGATCAATCCCCATGGGTTTCAATGGCTTTCACAACTGAACAAATATTTGTCCCCTTCTAGTCATGTTAACCAGGTCGTGCTGTCAACCTAAATTTTGCTCCATTTAACAATAAAATTTTATCTTTGTTCATCTTAATTTGTCTAATTATCCTTTCTTGATTGCCTTGAGTCATCAAAACTCTTATTTCTGATCGCTTTCCTTGAGCCAGCAAAACATGTGGACAGTGGTTCTAATGCATGGCTGTTAAAAACATTGCAGGTAACAGTTGAAGAAAAGTCCTACCATAAGTCATGCTTCAAATGCTCCCACGGGGGCTGTGCGATTACACCTTCCAACTATGCAGCCTTGGAGGGCATCCTCTACTGTAAACACCATTTCTCTCAACTTTTCAAGGAGAAGGGAAGCTACAACCACTTGCTCAAGTGCGCGTCAGTCAAGCGCGCTGCTGAAGCACAGCCAGAACAACCAGCCTCTGATTCCTCCTGATTGCGCCATTTCAACAGCGGGGGTTTGAAGGCGAGAGTTGGAGAGCCTCATGTTTTTACTTAAAACCGCATGCTGTATGTTATTCCATCTACGCCCTGAGGATCCCGGACTTCTCTATTTTGGTATCCTCTGCTGTGCTAGTTGGATCACATTGGTGAACCATGGAATTGCTGTCATTTTCAATGAAATTGTTGTGCATCAAGTATTGAAATCTTCACTGAAATTGTTGTGCACCAAGTAATGAAATCGGGTATCTTGCCCTTATTGATCGATATATTTATTGTCTATGTTGTTTTGTTGTCTTGGGTACTATGCAGTCTGGTTTGGCATATGGTCCTAAAAGGTTCTTTTTGGTTGAGTGAACTTTCTTCTCTATATATAGCCATATAGGTCGAAAAGCTACCCTGTTTTGGGAGGTTTCTGCCTCCCAGAAAGGGAAAGGGAAAGGGAAGAAGCTCTCCCAGTCCCAAGCAGGGTTTAACAGTTACACTTGCAACTAGTCGAGTTTGTTCTTGTATGGTCTTGTGCGCAGAGAACTGCCGACTGCAAGACATCCCTGTTGCTGGATTACGCTGAGCACACTGACATGAGTGCCTCATGCTTTAAGCATGTTCGATGCAAATGGAAGCGTTGGAAATTGAAATGCTCGTGAGATTTGAAGAGCAATCAGAACATGGCTAATAATAACACAGATAACTGCTAGTTGTATATTGTTGCCATATCATTTACAACCTTCTAATAGCCCACTCATATAATAGTTGACTACTGATATAACTACACTATTAATATCTGGCCTATCATACTGTCACAAAGATTCTTGAAGCACGAGTATAAGCCGGCTGTAAGTTTATAGCTAGTTTCACTTATTTCTCCTCTCCTCTCCTAGTCTCTCCTCCACCTTAACATAAATCATGTGGCACCTTATACGGACCTACTTACATCATCTTATTATACTTGGTACAATTCACGGCTTTAAAGTTGCTGACACTGCCTATAATATTCGCATGTGCCACTAGGAAGTCAGAATAAATAGAAAGGGCTAGATTAATTTTGTGTATATGTTCATCCATATACTCCTGTTATCTTGTGCACCAGATATTTCCACCTTTAAATTCAAAAGGATTTAAAAACCCTTATGCGGACTAAGATTTTTAAAAATCAACTGTGACTGCCTTAAACCATAAACGTACGGTATTGTCCACAGTTGTTGTTGTTGTTGTTGTTGTTGTACAAGCTCGATACTAGGCACTCATCTCATCTAGGCAAAGTTGATTGAAAAAACAAAAGTATGCACTCATGCAAATGAATTAGGTTACGCCTGTAGTCGAAGCCAGAGACGTGAGCACTACCGAATAGTTCATAATCTGGAAGAGCATCAACTATATGACTATGAGATACGAAAAAGGACCAATTATACTAGAATGTAACTCACTTCTATTTCTTAAACCATCTTCTCAGGTTCTGACTCATGTTTATAACCCATGCTATACACAAATTAAACAAAAAAAATCCAAGTTGAACAACACAAAAAATGTAAACCCCACCACTGCATCCACTATATATATGTTCGACAACAATGCCATCATCTAGTACAAAATGGTGCATTTCACCACCCTATTTCCATATCCTCGATGAGGATGAGCACACGCAATTGGACAAGACAACAAAGAAAAGTTAAGTGGCTACATACGAAGGCGGGTCAAGATTTCCAGTTCTCCCCGCAACTCAAATTATACCACAGATCATTATACCACAGATCAGCTCGTGCTTACAGTTCTCCAATTCTCCCCTGCATAGACACCTTCACTTCCAAGTTCTTCCTCTATTCTAAGTAGCTGCAAAATCAACGTTGCAAGGTTACCACAAGTCAGCTGTATTCATGGTGGTGTGTATGCTGTGTACTTGCATAGAAATATAAAGGATTCATCAGAAAGAAAAACCTGATTGTATTTAGTTAGACACTCTCCACGGCAGGGAGCACCGGCTTTGATCTGTCCGGCTGCAGCACCAACAGCCAGGTCAGCAATGAAAGAATCCTCAGTATCTCCAGACCTATGTGACACCATCACACCCCAATGAGCATCCTTTGCCTGCTTCAAAACCTCTATGGCCTCAGTGACAGTGCCCACTTGATTTGCCTGCATATATAAAAATGTTATTGACAAACTAAACATGACAAGAAACACAACAGGTATACTAAGGGCCCCTAACGAATATAGAAACTTTGCAGGCAGCGGTATGTTTCCTGCCAAAACCTATGAAATAATCATGTTCGAAATAGGGCATCAACAGAATCACATATGAACTCTAAGGGAACAAAGATTGTGATGAAAATACACGTGCAAGCAAGAGGTTGTGATCACAATGTGCCTAGAGGCTACAGCCTACTAGTTTAATTGCAAGTTTCTCAGCTTTCAGCAAATTCAAATAATATATGGATGACAAATGTATTACTGTTTCAGATTGAATACAACACTGTTCTATATAAATAAACTTACAACTCAACTCAGACTACACAAAGCTTCATTTATAATGAACATTGAGAAGGAAGAGTAGCGTTTTAATAAACAATAAGTATGAGCATCCAAATATTGTCAAATAAAGCATGCCTAGTTCCAGAGTTACATGTCATGCGGTACTGTTACTTGTCACTCTCGAACTATTCCAATAACATGGATATATAACACAAACTAGCCCCAATAAGAAAGAATTTATATGGATGACTTGATGCTTGCCTTGAGAACAAGAGCATTGCAAGTGTACTCACTAACTGCCCGCTTAATGCGTTCGGGGTCAGACATCAACAAGTCATCCCCTGCAACCTGTACACATTTCATACCATGAGCTACTCACGAACTAATAATAACTGAAAGTTAGAAGAAAAAAACACCTGGCACAGCTCTAGAGTGGTCAATTTTTTTGAGTGCTCCCAGTCATCTTTATCAAAGGGCTGCTCAATGGAGACAAGTGGGTACTCTAGTGCAGAAAGTGGAGGCAAGAAAACAGTGAACTTGTGTTTATATGCTTCATGAAACTAAAATATGTAGAAGAAAAAGAAAGATGATGTCAACCCACAATTCAGGGATACCTGAACAAAGCTGGCTATAGATCTCAATCATATCATCAGCAGTTTTGAAGTTCTGCCCTGATTTCTTTGTTGACTTGAACTCCAGATCATATTTCTTTCCTGCAATGAGTTGGGTGAACATAGCCATAAACTAACTCATTGACATAGCAAATACAAAAGAACCCAATGCATGGACTATAGAATCAACTAACATTCAAGCTCAATATTTCTAAGGTTCAAGATTGTACAGTATCTGGTCATCCGAATGCAAGTAGAGTATGTAGCAACATCGTTACAAGATTCCTGCTAGGTGGTTCTGAAAGCATGCTTTCAATGGGGCTGGTTCTGGTGTTTAGTAGCAACAATATTAAACAAACAGATGACATCACGGAAGAAATGAGGCATAAATAATATGGATAGGGGCCTAAAAGTGAAAACACTGCATGAAACTCTTCCAGTAAGCAGACACAACCAGAGCAGCAGAATGATTACATCCTATCACCAAATTTCATAGTCTGTTTTATATTTTTATTCACAGAGCTAATTTTTGAACATTTACATAGGCAATGCACTGCTTTTCTACTTACCTACACAAAAATCAGTAGCAGCAACATCAATTGCCAATTTTATTCTTCCATTATATCCAGCCCTCTCTATTGCCGCAATAACAAGATCCAGGCCTTCAGATATGCTGAACATCAATAAAGCAACATAGATATTGGCATATTGAAATCCATATGTAAGTCCCCAATTGGGAAAACAAGAAATATGTGATATCAGAAAATAGAAAATGAGTTTCTCACTTGCCTGGAAATATTTGGAGCAAATCCACCATGATCTCCAATGTTGCAGCTGTCTGAGCCACATTTCTCCAAGATAATATCCTGTAAAAGTAATTATTAGTAAGTAAATATCTACAAAAGTGAGCATACCTTTCTGGCAGTCTGAAGGCAAAACTTGTAAGAGCTAAGAGGTCCATAATGTCAGTACTTTACCTCAACGACAACCGGCCCAAATGAATTAATAGTAGCTAAATTCAGAACAGGAAAAAAGAGAGAAGGAACCAGAAAGGCTGAGTGCAATATTAGTTTTTTATTGAACACAATCTTATGATGTTTGATGAACATCTTGAACCAAGTATCAGTGGAAAACAACACTTATGTTATATCTGCAGCACAGATTGTTATAAGTGAAGGCTACCTTGAGATGGTGATAAGTCTCTGAACCCATCTGCATTGCTTCTTCAAAGTTCTTAGCACCAACAGGAAGGATCATAATTTCCTACAAAGAAGAAAGGTTTATAGTTACTCCAGAGCTACAGTTAAACATGTTGATATGGCTGATATACATGAACAACTAACTATATTAATATGTTTCTGTTTAGGCAAAAGATAACTCAAGTGGACAAAATAAGGGAATAATGCCTTCAACTTCTCAGATTCTAAAGGTTTGGAGGAATACTTGAATGGGAAGACCATTTCCAGCATGCTTTCCACCATTAATGACTGTAATTGCAGGGACAGGAAGAGTTGTAGCGCTTTTGCCAACAAGATCTGCTATATGCTTGTAGAGTGGAACCTGCACAGCAACAAGCATCCAATGATCCGACAATAAGAATTCTGTGCTGTGGCATGACACATTTATCAAATTATGATGATTTTAGCAGAAAAGCAGCACCTCTTTTTCAGCAGCACCAGCTTTGCAAGCTGCAATTGACACTGCCAGCATAGCATTTGCTCCAAGATCAGCCTGCATTTCGCACAATATCATAGCTATTTCCATTTGGACAAAATCTATTTGCCAGAAATATGGGAATGGAATCAAGATACAAAAAAATTTGAGGCAGTAGTGGTAAGTGGAAACACAAGTACAGTGAAAATAATAGCATTATTTCCGAACAATCAAATATAACCGAAATAATTAGTTTCCCATACTGCCCCTAAATTGACTATACCCAATGTAAAGAATTGCTTGAGCATATGGAGCCATCCGTCGTTGTTTGTGTATAGCATGGGTTTGACAATGCAGAATTTAGGAACAAAAAACCGCAGAGGAGAGAAAAAGGGAAAGGATCTCCGAGTGTTCCACCTTGTGGCGCGCCTTGTCCAAGTCCATGATGGCCTGGTCGATCTGCGCCTGCTGCTGCGGATCCATCCCAACGAGCGCCTCCGACACCTTGTCGTTGATCACCCGCACCGCGTCGGCGACCGCCCTGGCGAGGATCTTCCGCCTCTCGGAGGCCCCGGCCGAGTCGGCGGCGGCGCCCTCGAGCGCGCCCGAGCCGGCCGCGGATGCTCGGTGCACGGCCTTGTTGGTGTGCAACTCGACCTCAACGGCCGGCGCGCCGTGGCCGTCAAGGATCTGGCGCGCCCGCACCCTCGTGATCACGGCGGGCGCCGCCCGCCGCATGTGGCCCGCGATGAAGAGCACCGGGTCGGGGGCCTTGGCTCGGACCGCCGCGTTCACGGCCTCCTCGATCTTGCGCGAGAGCAGGTGCTTCTCCAGGTACTCCTGCACCGACATGGCTGCCACGGCGGTGGAATTCTTCTTCTCCTCACGACTTCACCACGCCGTGATTACCTCTGCCGTCTCTAGTGCGTGCGGCGAGTCGCCTGAATCCAAAGTCCTGAACTAGGAAGACAACGAGACAGAGAGGTCTGACGAGTGTGCACGCGTGGGCCCTGTTTGATGTTGGGCTAAATTGTTTTTTGGCACAAGGCCGGGCCTTGGCCCATGAACAAAATTACTAGAAGCCCAGTTACTTTCGATCTAGAAGAGAGACCCACTGGATGGCTCTAGCATTTCTCCACGCTCGAATCCAGCGGCGTCGGGTCCATGCTCGAACACGTGAGAACTCTCCGGAAACTACTTTCTCCTCCACTTCTTCGCTATCGCTTTTCCTTTATAAAATGCTCACCTTCCAGGGATAGTACAGTATCCATGCTAACGCTACGGATTCATCTTAAAGATATACATAAAAAAACCAAACAACGATATTTTTTTATAGTTTTGGCTACCAGTAAACTTTCAACTCGGAAGTAACAGTAGTAGAAGCAGCATGAAAGAACCAAGTTAATCAACTCGGCAAAATCGGCATAGTAGGTAACCGGCCATTTGACCACATCGAGCAGTTTGATCGTTGAAAGAGCATCATAATTACTTTAGCACTTACTTATGTTAATGAACAACTCTACGTGATTCCGAATCTGACAGTGAAGTTGTCGCTGAGCGCCTTGCCATTGTCGATGAAACTTGATGAGAACCTTACGATGAAGACTACCTTAAGTTGGTCAGCAGCAGAACAACCTCCAGTTGATTCAGTATAAGTACAAAACAATGTATCTGCGGTGTTGACCAAAATAATGTGGCCATCAAGACCGACAGCACACTTATTAGGTCTTCTAAAAAAATTGTTCAAAAATAGTTTGAAGGGTGGACTGTTGACAGTACAGAAATAGTTTTGACTATAAAGTATATTGCCCGTGCTAACGCTACGGCATCTAGAAAATCAAATAACATATAAAAAGTAAAAACATCTTGAATTTTATTGCTCACATTCATGATATCCATGGTCTCGTCTTGCATGTTTTGGTAGATAACACAGGTAAATTCGAGGCAGCCAATTGTATATTAAATATTAGTATTCAAAAGAAATGGTAAATATCACTTGCATATGACACAATTCAGCTATGAAAAGATGTAGTTAGGGTAAAAATAACACTAAAAAAATCCAGCTTGTATGAATTGGTCTTCCATTCAGTTTCAGCCGCTTGCACACGTCCTATATCAATCCTGCACCAAGAGAGTATTATATATTTGCTACTGATCAAGTATTCACAAATAGTGCAGTGGTATATGTAAGCTCAAGGATTTGACTATTTACTTAGTTGGTAGTTGACCTAGGATTGAAATATGAAGGCAAAGAAAATCATTTGCTTAAGCTGAAGGCCTTTACGGTTGCAGACTTGCAGTGCATCACCAGGAAAACTAAAAGGGATGACTATTTCTTCAATTCAGAGACAATTGGATTATTGTTCATGTGCTCTGGAAATTCAATCTCTGTGTACTTGAAACAGAGGGTACGAACTGAAAACAAAAGCCATTTTATTCATTGCTGAATATACACACTCCGAGCAAGATCAGACACTTGATATTAGCCTTTGTTAATAGAACAGGTCGCTAACTTACCCTTTCCTCCATGATCCATAGCATTGCCTACGGTATGAACATCTACATCTTCTGAAAGCAGCAAAAAAGAGTGGGCTGAAATCAATTTCCATAATTCACTATAGCCATCCGAAAAAATAACCAGTCCTAAACACTGAAATTTAACAACATAAATCTGACCATAATTGAAACAATCTTGTAGGTGTTCTTCATCCAATCGATCTGAACGTGCTGGTACACTCACATGAACTCTCTAGATAGACAAAATCAAAGCTGGATACAGGAAATTAAGCTACTGATCTCTGAAGTCCGACACCAATTTAAACTCCATACCGATCTATGAAATCCAACAACTGTAGATATTTAAAAACATTCCGTGCTAAGGAATCGAAACTCTAAAAACCTCACTTACCCTGCATTCCGGTTGCAATAGCAGGGTCTCCATCTCCTCCTTAAAAAATCTATTGTACAATTTCTATTCATGAGAAACAATGATAAACTTACAAAAGGCATCAATATCTAGTCATGATAAACTCAACAAAACATGGTTTTCTATTTTATGTTTTTTCTGCGATTTAAAAAGGAGAGCAATGATAATTCCATTGATAATTGACTACATCCATTGTATGAATGGTTAAAACAAACTATCGAGAAAATATTTATAGGCTATCACCAAGCGAAGCTAAAAATTACTGATTTGTCATCCAGGCCATATATTCCTTTGAAAAAATTAGCGATCTTGAATGTTTCATATGAAAAAAATATATATTTTAACAACTGATCCCACTATCATCACAGGAATACAAAAGCAATCAAAAAAAGTGAAGCTCAAAAGCATTCAGAAATTAAGCGAGAGATATTTTTATAAGAGTGAAAAAGTTGCAGCATTCAGCTCAAACTGAAAGACCTTTTGCATTGAGAACTTGCGTGGGAGGCTGGGAGCCAGAATGCTGAGCCAATTAGTTGGGAAGCAACCACAAGAATGCAAGATGAGCAGAGCCAGCGAAGAGAGACAGCCACACCACAGGTCCTGAAACTCCTTGCGGATGCTGTAGTCGGCCAGGGTGCATTCGTCCTACGGCTGCTTCCCAGAGAAGATGAGCTTCTGCTTGTACGACGCCATGCCTGAGCACAAGAAAACGTAACAAAGTTGGTAAACAGAAACAGGAAATTCTAAAGGAATTAGATTGGAACGAAATCAGAAACAATTGACCTTTTCCAATTGTGTTTAATGATGAAGAACAAAGAGCCGCCAAATCTAACAGAAGCCACTTGCCGGATGCAACCAAGATTGAGCTCGATTACGCAAGAAGAAAGACCACACAAAATCCTCTCCTCTTCTCCCTGGATCCAAAAAAAAGTTGTCACCCAGGTCGATCCCACGAAGCAAGAGCGGAGGGCCGTCGCGGTCGGGGATGGCGATGGCCGCGGTGGAGGCGGGGAAGCAGCCGAGGGCACGGGCGCGCTCGAGCTGGCGGCTGTAGAGCGTGACCTGCTGGGGGCTGGCGGCCGTGAACACGACGGCGTCCATGCCTTCCGCAACCGGCACCATGCCTTCCGCAGCATTACCGCCTTCTCCTCCGCCGTGCGCGCCCTCCGTCGCCGCGGGCACGAGTCCATCACCTCCGGCGCCTTCGGCCGACCGCTGGCCAACACCGGCGGGGCAGGGGAACCCTAGCCATGGGATCCCCCCGCTCCTCATACTCGTCCGCGCCACTGCCACGCGCTCTGGATTCCGCGCGCTTCAAAGAGGAGCTGAGCCGCGCCTCGTGGCGGAAGGAGAGAGGAGGAGGTTTTAGGGGAGGAGGAGACAGGGCGACGGCGATGCGCGTACGGCGGTGGCGAATGGGAGGCGGAGATCCGCGTCGGGGCAGAGAGAGAGACGCGTTTCATTTTTTGGGAAAATAAAGACACCTGCAGAGGGATCGAACCGTGGCCGCCTGTGGGCGTGGGGGGCTAGGGTCGGAGCCTCGGAGGGAGGGCGGACGTGGGCGCTGGGCGTGGGTGGGCGTTGGGGCGATCCAAAGAAGGAGCACCGTCGGATTTGGACGAGCAATGAGAGAGAATGGCTAAGAGATAATCTGGTTGTCGACACAGAATTTTCGTCTTCGTGCCGAGGACACACGCAGCAAGCCGGAAGGGTCCGCTCGATGAAGCAGATCCACCTAGCTTCAGCGCAATGGTGGTTGATCCTGCGCACTCCTCCCGAGATGTGCCAGTCAATTTGACCATGTAATTGACAAGGAGAGAAAGCTCATCAGTAATTAAGGGCGGAACGTGCCGATGTTGCCAGATAGTCCCGAATGTGCGGCTCTGAGAGCCGATATGAGAGGAGATCGACTAAATAGTCGATTCCAGCATATTCATAAGAATAAATCGATTAAAGCTCATGGAGTTGTATAAGAAGAATTAGTTATCATTCAGGATAAACATTATTTAGGTAAATATTAATCAATGGCAATAAGATATTAATAATAATTGGTTTATACTGAGTCAATGATTATAAGTAACCGAACCCCTTTTTATATAAAGAAACAATTCAACACCACTTAACCATTTAATAAAGATAAATCTAATGAACATGTTAGATCTCATCTATCACCATGACCAGTGGGACATGAGGCAGAATAATGCAGGCCGTAAAAACAACAATAGACTCGATGACCCTAACTCATTACTAATATCAGTGGGGCATGAGGCAGAATCATGTAGGCCATAATACAATAATAAGATCATGGGGCTAACATATCTTTCAACTTATCTCTACTTCAATGATCTCGTAATATGAACTGTTCGTGGAAACGCTCGATATCGGTGAAACAGCCGATTCAGGCATAGCGCACAGTTAAGGTCATGCCTTCTCAGAAACGGATCTACCAATTAATGATCCCTACTCCACGGTGCTAACAGTGGGGTGAAAGGCAGAATCCCACAGGCCGTGATAACAGGCCGTGAAATGGTTCTCGCTAACCAATAGATCTACTCAAGATCGAACATGCCTTAACCGCACGCTATGCACGATTAAGATTGATATAAAACAACCGATAAAGCATAACTCATCGTTTAAGGTGTAGGTTAGGTCAACTTTAGATTAACAAACGATGGGTTAAATAAGATATAAGACCGATCTAGATTAATCTCAATCGAGCAGGGTGATATTGCTATAATTAGATAGACGATGAAAGCAATAAGCAATATCGGTAACTTAATGAATCTACCAAAGACTGTCATACTAAGGTAGAGCCAATAACTTGACCTTGATCTAGTTCAAGCAGTGGGGTGTGAGGCAGAATTACACAGGCCATACTTGAACTAGGCAAGAGTCGATAACTAGCCTATACCAGAGCCACAGTGGGGGTCGACCGGATCGATGCAGCTATACGAACAGAGGTATAAACCATGACGGTATTCACAGACAAGCAGTGGAGGTCGACCGGATTGATGCAGTCGTACTTGCTGAAGAACTCACCGAGATCTACTCTACTCCTACTCCTAAGGGGTGGCCGAAGCCAAAAAAAGTAATTTACTTGTATTTGATTGATTGATGTTCTTTTACAATAGCTAGGGTTTGGTATTTATACCCGGAGTCTAAAAACGAACCCTACTCGAGTACGACTCAATACAATTCTTTTGTATGAAGGAAATATTCCTATCTTAAGATAACTTGAACTCTAATCTTTCCCCTTTTATAGAGTCCGATATGTATCTTCTCGGCGCCAATCATATCATGTTATCGTTATCTACTGACGTCATTCGAAGAGAATGGATCCAGTGTCACATTCGATCCGGCAGATATCAATCTTTACTCTATCGACTCCTTGATTGGCATAATTCTGGAAGCCTACGAGTTCCCACGCTCTTCTATCAAATTTTGGTGTAAACACATGCCCCCAATTTTATCCCAAAATTCCGGTTCACTGGTTTACTACGTTGCAACTGCACCATCCGAGATATACGTGCGACTCCTAACTCCCTGGCCTGAGTTCTATATAACATCCCAACAGTATATCTTGCAACTTACTCGGCCTATTCGCTTTCTCCTTTCTTCTTAAGCCAACTTCAAACAGCCAACGCCATCATCGTCAAGGCCTCAAACCCTAGCAGATCATCTGTTCAACGAGCCGTCGTCTAAGCGACCTTCGCCAGATCCAAACCAATTTTCGACCGCGATGGCAACCGTCGACCATGTCCCTAAGGTATATCTCCAAGTTTCCATTTTCCGAGTATCGGTCACCACCCCATATCTTCTTTCTTCTTAAATTTATTTTATCCGATTTCTAGGAAATGAGGAACGAGATTTTGATTCCATCAGCTGTCGTCCCTAATGCTTACTTTCTCGGGCCTATGGGTGATTCTGATCCATCCGATTTTATCCGCTAAGAAACCAATCGGATCCCCTTTAAACAATTTGTAGTGGATTTATCCTCCTAGAACAAAACTTCCTTCAGAAATTGGCCTAACGCACCTAAGGGGTGGAGAGATTGGTTCTGTAGGGTATCTATGAAAAAAGGCGGAGACTGGGAGCTTTATGATCTGAACCAATGCTTAACACTTTCGTTGTCCGAAATGGAGAGGAATGATTCACTTTTGATCTCTGCTTCTTATTTCTGGTCTAATGCTCTGAATGCTTTCATTTTTTGTCACGG
Source organism: Miscanthus lutarioriparius (assembly GCA_904845875.1). NCBI lineage: Eukaryota > Viridiplantae > Streptophyta > Magnoliopsida > Poales > Poaceae > Miscanthus > Miscanthus lutarioriparius. Next base: position 23,146,496 of record CAJGYO010000001.1, read on the forward strand.
CCCAATGACCATCACTCTGGCCGACGTATACATGTTGACCGGCCTTAGGATTACTGGATCGGTGCAACCTTATGAGTATTTGAGTGCCGGTCCCAAGAGATTGGCCAAGATTGCAGACTGTACCGGATGGGCAAGTTACATTCTGAATCATATTGAAGATGAACCAGCCGTCAGTGAAAGGGAATACGTGGCCTTTCTGAACATGTGGTTGGAAAGATTCATTTTCTACGGGTCATCTTGTGGTCCAACCTATAATCACAAACTCATGGCGGAGCACCTAGCATTAGGCAAGAATATCCCTCTCGGAAAATATCTGCTAGGAGCTGCTTATCATCTGATGTACTAGGTGGCTGCCTAATTACTGAAGAATGAACCGATAGAGACTATCAGCGGTCCTTGGTGGCTGATACAATTGTGGCTCAATTTGTACGTGCACAAGACTATAAAGCCTGACCTCAGAGACTTGAGCTTTCCTTCCTCTAATTTTGGTGAGGAATATAGAGGCAAAAAAGAAAGAACTCGACGGTGTACGAACTATGGTGAGGCTGCATCGACCATAATAATCAACTTCGATGCTGTCCACCTCTTCAAAAAAATTTACAGAGGGTTTGATGTGGCCGTCCTGATCTGGCTACCTTATAATGAGGAGGATGAACTGATTTTTCCTTTCAGATTCCGATTTGAATCCGACTGTTCGGACGAAACAGCGGCTGCAATCTTCAATTCTTTTATTAAGCCCTGTGTTCTTCTAGCCAAATTTTGTCATGGTCGTGGTAAAATGATTAAAGGCTCCTCCATCTCAGGCAATCCTCCAACCTATGAGTTTTACAACCCTTCATTTGTGGCCCGTCAGTTCGGCTTCGGTCAACTCCCCCCTTGTCTGTTCTTCAAGAACACCCTAAAGCCGAGGAAAGATATCAGTGACATGCTAGAAACTTCCAGAGTCTTCCAATTGGGATCAGACCTTCCTTCTTTTTCCTTGCATGACTAGGTCAAGGCCAGCTTTTCTTCCAATCTCTTTGACTCCTGGTGGCAAGAATGAGATTCCCATCTCTTCTGTGGGCCTGTCTATCCTCTGTGCATAGCTCTGGACGGGGAATTTGCTTCTAATAGTGAGGCAATCCCTTCATTCTCTTTTTGGAGAAATTACTTGGCGAATCTTCTTGCCAACTGCCGACCCTTTCAGGATATTGAATTCGATCCTCCAAGCCAAGATAGGAGAGGGCGTCCGATAGATTACCAGCCGTCATGCCCAATTTCAAGGATGGGATCAACCGCACCTTCTTTGAAGAAGTTGATGAGAACCCATGCTGCTCCCATGATCATGACATGTTAGTCTCCTAAGCGCAAAGTGGTTCCAGGGGCAACTCAGAAAGCCACCACTGGAAAAAGACTCCGTAGGACAAGACCATCGGCTACTCAGGTGAACGATTCACACTTTCCTCAAACTAACATTCAATTTTTTATCCCATTTTCTTCACAGTTATCGAGCATCGCATCTCAGTCTGCTTTGGGCGCGGGACAGCTATCTCAGGCACTTGATCCATCACCAACCGAACCTTCATCTCAGGAGAAGCCGATTTGAGTAGAGGACACCGATGCTTTCACGATGGTAGAAAATGTGAGTTTTACCCTTGATATTCGTTGGAGTACTTTTTAATTTCTTGATTTGCTCGGCTCTCCAACCTTTATTTAATCATTTGTCACGCTAGACACCTTTTGAGAAAATACCCATGCAAGAGCAGGGGCCTGACAGTTCACCTATTGACAACAATCCCGTTGACGCTAGGAACAGTCCCATTGTTGATACTCATACTATCGATTCCCCAATTCGGCACACACCTGATGGTAAGGAAATCATGTGCTTGGCCTATTCCTCTGCAATAAACATGAATAAAAATCTCCCATTGCCATTGCAGATATCAGCGCTAGAAATCTAGAGCTGATTCAACCAGATGCCATTGGTGCATCACCAGCTGCTCCCCCCTCTTCTGATAGAGGCTACTACAGAGAAGATATTGTATCTTTTCACCATCCATTTTGCAACAAACTGATTCAAACTTCTAAATCAAGATTTCCCCTATATATAGGCACTTGATCTTCTAGCACAGAGTTGTTCTTTCAATCTTGAGGAGTATTTTGATGAAGATGAAATCAGATCGTTAGCCACCTCCTCTGCTGAATTCTTGCTAGAGGAGATCAAAAATCGGCTAAAAGATATACTGCCTGTATTTGAGAAGAACATAGTCGATTTGGTCCAGGATACTGAATCAATGCAGCGAGTCTTCTTGGCTATTCAGGGTGATCCATCCCCAGCTCTCTCCAGGGTCTTATCATATTTGCCTATTTTCGAAGATCAGGCCTTGAAGGTGAAAACAATCCAGAGGAACTTGTCCAACCGTGAGGCCTTGCTGGCTAAAAGAGACTCCAACAGGTAAGAGGTCAAAGAACTAACACAGTCGATTGATGCTTTGAAGAACTCTTCCCTCGGGACTGATCCAAAGTTGTCCCAATTGGAAGCCAAACGTGCAGAGCTTGAGAGGGAGCTAGAAAATGTGAAGGCCGCCATTGATCATCGCAAGTCTACTCTAGCTCAAATACCTGATGCCATCAAACAGAAGAAACAGGAACTATTGGCCAAAGTGAAAGAAAGTAGAACTATCTGCAGCAGCCTTGAGAACGCCCCTGGAACAGCTGAAGAACACGAGCGCAAGATTGCAGAGGCTAATGCTGTCCGGCTTGCAATACTGAAGATCATTCAGGATGTTCTGAACGTGTAATCCGTAGGTCAAGATATATATCTTGTGTACGATAACCATATTTGTCTTGTTGTATTTCTTTCTTCGGTCGAAGAGCCGATTGGAAACAGTCGATTCCAGATTTACGATCTTGATCTTAATTGAATCTAAAAACGTGGCTTTTATTGAGAGAACCTTTCGACCTTCTGCCTTTAGTCGCCTGACGCCGCATCTTTCTCGATATTAGCGAGGTGGCGTTTCACCTTTTTTTTAATTGCGGTTGCCTTTTGTACTTCCCCGAGGCGTCCATCTCTTCGCTCCGCAACTTCAAATACCAGCCGAGGGCTCCGGCCTAGAACACATCTACACTTGCAACCGCTCATGTTCCTTTGCATTTCTCCGCCTTCACAACCCTATAGCAGTTTTCTCCTCTTCCAGTAGATCCAAGCAACTTCATGGCTGGTGAGGAAAACTGCGACAAGTGCGTGGCGGAGGGGACTCTAGAGAAGAACATGCCAGTGAGCCAGCGCCTCCGACGCACGAGGTGAAATTGGTGCCTTCTGCTTATGGCGACGATTTGTAACTTTCTCTTTATATGGGTGAACTCTTGTTCCTAGGTTTGTTGTGAACGACAGACTTCGTCCTCTTCCTAGGGCTGTTGAACCCTCTGATGTCGTGTCCTTCGCGCCATCCTCATCGTTGGATTCCTCTGATTCATACAACGGCGACGATGCTCGATGCTTCCTCCGGGAGTGGAGGGCAGCTCAGAACCGCTACTCTGAGGCGACTCGAGAAAATGGTCAGCTCGAGATCTGTCTCGGGGCTTCTCAGGCCACTCTTCATGCGGCTGAGGAGGAGGCCAGCGCCGTTTGAGCGCGGCTGGCCGAGTCTGACGCTGTGGTAACAGGTAAGATGATTTTCAGGGATGTTTCCATTCTGATTTCTCACTGCCTTCATCTTTATAGTTTCCCCCTTTTCTGTGATCATCAGCCCTGACGATGCAGTTGGAGTCTCTCCAACTGGCGACGAACACAGCTATTGATGCCGTTAATTCCCGCGGCTCCCTTATCAATGCTCGTCTCCACGATGTTCTGGCCCGTGTCCGGGAGATCGCCCTCCATGGTGTTTGTCATGGTGCGGCGGTGGCGCTGACCACGGCACAAGTTCAGACTGGGTACGAACTCCACGGCATGGAGACTGGTTTCCCATCGGGCGATGGCCCTGAGGAACATGAGGGCCTGCTGGAAGAGTTTGTCATGGCAGCGGAGGCCATAGTGGATATCACATCTGCTCAAGCTGTAGTGAACAAGGTCTTCGATTAGTTTGTACTTAGGGTAACATGATAAACAAAGACTCATGTTCTTTCATGAATGTACCTTAGTACAATGCTATTATGTATGACTATTCTTATCCTTTTTGTTTTGCTCTGTAGGCGATACATATCGTATCGGCTTTTACTGACTTTGAAGATTTTTACTTTTTGAACTAGAGGCGATACTCCTGGTATCGGCTATTGGAGCCGAGAATGAATCGGCTATCAAATTTAGATGTTAGGATAACATCTCTTCATGCATTTTTCATTCCAAAGATCAAATGATCGATCAATCCAAGTCAAGCATCCTATTAAGCGAAACAGAACTTCTCTTAAGAAATACATTAACTCTGAATTACACTTACACTTTAACTTAGCATTCACGTACGTTGGTCTAAACCCATCTTCAAGACTCATTGCTTATTTTTCCTTAACTCAATGACCGACGCAACGCCACTACTATTGATCAAAACAAACTCTTAGAGCCAATTGCTTGAACCGGTTGTTGGCCTTCATTATTAATCCTGATGAAGTCTCCTTCCCATGTTTTGCCAGAAAGACATTCGAAGTCTCCTAGCTCCCAAAACACTGGATCGGCTGTCACAATACTCACAGACTCATCAGCGCGAACCACCTCGACATCATCTCCATGCCATTGAATCACACACTAATGCATGGTCGATGGCACACAACAGTTTGCGTGAATCCAGTCATGACCGAGGAGCAAACTGTACGACCCTTTTCCATCAATGACGAAGAATGTGGTGAGCAGAGTCTTACTCCCAATTGTTAGTTCGACGTTTGTTGCCCCTTGGGTCTTAGATGTATTACCTTCGAAGTATCTAAGCATCATGTCGGTTTCAAGCAAATCTCATGGTCCCTTGCCAAGCTTATAGAAAGTGGTGTAAGGCATAGGATTGACAGAAGCACCTCCGTCTACCAACATCTTGCTCATCAGCTTTCCATCAACAAAACCTTTCATATATAAAGCCTTTAAGTGCCGATGCTTGACTGGCTTATCAAATATTACTTGTTGCACAACCGTTAACTTGGCAACCATCTCTTCATACTCTGATTCATCGAAGTCCGAATAAACTTCCTGATCTGCTAGAGCTCTTAATTCTGATGGTAACAGAAAAGCCATTTGGATATTAGTCAATGGTCACTTCTTATCAGCTATTTGCTTGGTATGCCACACTTGAGTTTTATCGGACAGCTGAGCCTGTTCCATCTCTTTATTCCTTAGGCGCTGCACCCTTCTTTTCTGGCTTCTTGTCAAACCTCCGGGGCACCATTGGCCTTCCTACCAGACATGTTCTCTCTGGCTGCTTCCTTCTTCGTGATCAATCCAGTCTTGGTCAACAACTCTTTTTCCTAGCCGATCATGAATACTTTTATTTTTTAAACGCCGATCCATGTTATTATGATGATATGTATCCTGGGCATGGATAGACCGGCGGTTGGTTTGAGATTGCCTAAACTCCCAATATTGATTGCTGCATTCTAGACAGTTATGTCTGGTAGGCAATTTCATTCCAGTAGTATCTGAAGAAAGGACAATTCCAGTGTGATTCAGCTTGCTTCCTTTCATACCTTTCTTCTTCTAGTTGACGCTGGTATTCTTGATCCTCTAGCCATCGCTGATAATCCTTTTCCTTCTGTTGCTTCCACTTATTCAACAGGATCCGAGATGTAACTCGCGGCCTCATCGCTCCATCCTTTGACATTTCCCCCTGCTCATATCGACTCCTCTGCTGATCACGACGTTTTCTAGTCTCTCTGTATTCATCAGCCGATATTTACATCTTGGGATCAACTCTTCCAACTTCTCTCGATCTGGCCGATGTTAGGACCTTAGTTTTTTCTTTGAATAGCCCAACATCAACCATATTTTGATCTCCTAGGAAAGGATTATCATCCACCTTCATCTTCCGAGGTGTATCAAACTTGAGCCTCCCTTGCTGAATAGCCCTCTGTATATGCTGCCGGAAAATTCTGCACTCATTAGTGGAATGAGAAGTAGCATTATGGAACTTGTAGAACTTCTTATTCAATTGTTCAGGGGGCAACATAACATGATTGTCCAACAATTTGATCTGACCCTTCTCAAGTAAGAAGTCAAAGAGCTTGTCCGATTTTGTGACATCAAAGTCATAGCTCTCCTCGACTCCTCTTCCCCAAAGATTTGGCACCATTACTGTCTTCTTGCCCCAATTCCATTCAGCTGCAGCAACCTCTTCTTCTTCATCTTCATAGCTGTCATCTGCTGAGTATGGATCGTAGGCTTCGGCTACGGTGGTACTCTTCTAGAATTGGGTATCTCCGCGCATACTCTGGAATTGGCTATTGAGCGTTGCTACTCGTTGAGCCAATTGACCTAAGTTGTCAAATTCTTGTCCTAGCAGTTTTTCCTTCCACATTGGCAACATTCCTTGGACAGCTAAAGCAGCTAGCTGATCATCGGCCAAGTTCAATGAGAAGCACAAGTTCCTAGTCTCTTGGAATCTCCGAAGAAACTCAATGCCCGATTCATTAGTCCTCTGTTTCATAGTTGTCAAATCGGTTATCTTCTTTTCTCTAGTCCCAGTGTAAAAATATGTATGAAACTTCTTTTCTAGATCAGCCCAATTGGTAATGGAATTGACTGGCAATGATGAAAAGCACGTGAAGGCTGACCCTGACAAGGATAGAGAGAAGAAACGAACTCGATGGGCATCCTCAACTGACGCCTCGCCCAATTGTATTAGATACCGACTGACATATTCTATTGTGCTTGTGCTGTCTTGACCAGTGAACTTGGTGAACTCTAGGAGCCTGTAATTTATAGGAAGAGCGACCAAATCATACCATTCTGGATACGGGCATTTGTTGATTCTTCATCATCTCGGTCACCTTCAGCAGCAACTTGTCAGCTTGCGGATTTGTATTTCTCGGTACTTGCTGACCCATCTGTGGATTAAAATTCCGCGTGCCTTGATATCCTGGATTTGGCATCATGTGGAGGGTGTTATAATCCGTGCCATAATGATAGCCTTGTGGAATCTCAGTCTGTTGGGTCCTTTTCTGGCTTGCTGCTTGAAGTCTCTGATTATAGACATAAGGATCTATATCTTTATGGATCCTTTGAATTGATGGTGCTATTTTTTGAGCCGACGACGGTATGTGGCCTGATGTGCCAAAATTGATCATCTGGTTCTGACTTTGCCCCACTTGTTGTTGCACATGCTGTATTGACGATCTAGGATTGTACTATATTTGATTCGTATTAATACCTGGAGTTTGTTCAGACAAACCTTGAAGTGCCTGGACGTCACCATTACCAGCTGGTGTTGCTTTTTGATGGCTGGTACCGACTTGATTAGTACCTTGAGTCAACGGATCTGGAATGTTGTAACAAGTCGATCCAACCTGACCAACTAGAATTCCATGAATCGCCTCTTTCATGGCGTTGTGAAATGCGTCAACGAAAGCTTCATTGCGGCTTGATATGGCATCACGAACAGACTTGTCTATGATTTCCGTAAAGAAACGCCTATCTTTAGCTTCGACTACATCTGTCTGCCCGTGTAGTAGAACTCTTGGTAGTGAAAATTTCTGAATAATTGTGCTGTCGCGTGTTTTGGTGTAGGACAACAAACACTTCTTCTGAAATCCTTCTGTAGCTTTGTTGATGGTATCCTTATCTTCATCAGGTAGGTCTTCATAGTGTACCATAAGGATGTTGTTATTGTTGTGAGCCACCATGACAATTGTGGTGTCCCACCGAGCGTGCCAGAAACGTGTGTCGACACAGAATTTTTGTCTCTGTGCCAAGGACACACGCAGCAAGCCAGAAGGGTCCGCTCGATGGAGCAGATCCGCCTAGCTTCAGCGCAACGGTGGTCGATCCTGCGCAATCCTCCCGAGACATGCCAGTCAATTTGACCCTGTAATTGACAAGGAGAGAAAGCTCATCAGTAATTAAGGGTGAAACGTGCCGGTGTTGCCAGACAGTCCCGAATGTGCGGCTCTAAGAGCCGATATGAGAGGAGATCGACTAAATAGTCGATTCCAGCATATTCATCAGAATAAATCGATTAAAGCTCATGGGGTTGTATAAGAAGAATTGGCTATCATTCTGGATAAGCATTATTTAGGCAAATATTAATCAATGGCAATAAGATATTAATAATGATCGGTTTATACTGAGCCAATGATTACAAGTAACCGAACCCCTTTTCATATAAAGAAACAATTCAACACCACTTAACCATTTAATAAAGATAAATCTAATGAACATGTTAGATCTCATCTATCACCATGACCAGTGGGGCATCAGGCAGAATAATGCAGGCCATAGAAACAACAATAGACTCGACGACCCTAACTCATTACTAATATCAGTGGGGCATGAGGCAGAATCATGCAGGCCGTAATACAATAATAAGGTCATGGGGCTAACATATCTTTCAACCTATCTCTACTTCAATGATCTCGTAATGTGAACTATTCGTGAAAGCACTCGATATCGGCTAAATAGCCGATTTAGGCATAGCGCACAGTTAAGGTCATGCCTTCTCAGGAACGGATCTACCAATTAACGATCTCTACTCCACGGTGCTAACAGTGGGGTGAGAGGTAGAATCCTACTGGCCATGATAATGGGCTGTGAAACGGTTCTCACTAACCAATAGATCTACTCAAGATCGAACATGCCTTAACCGCAAGCTATGCATGATTAAGATTGATATAAAACAACCGATAAAGCATAACTCATCGTTTAAGGTGTAGGTTAGGTCAACTTTAGATTAGCAAATGATGGGTTAAATAAGATATAAGGCCAATCCAGATCAATCTCAATCGGGCAGAGTGATATTGCTTTAATTAGATAGACGATGAAAGCAATAAGCAATATCGGTAACTTAATGAATCTACCAAAGACTGCCATACTAAGGTAGAGCCAATAACTTGACCTTGATCTAGTTCAAGCGGTGGGGTGTGAGGCAGAATCACACAGGCCATACTTAAACTAGGCAAGAGTCGATAACTAGCCTATACCAGAGCCGCGGTGGGGGTCGACCAGATCGATGCAACCATACGAACAGAGGTATAAACCATGACGGTACTCACAGACAAGCAGTGGAGGTCGACCGGATCGATGCAGCCGTACTTGCTGAAGAACTCACTGAGATCTACTCTACTCTTACTCCTAAGGGGTGGCCGGAGCTGAAAAAAGTAATTGACTTGTATTTGATTGATTGATGTTCTTTTACATTAGCTAGGGTTTGGTATTTATACCCGGAGCCTAAAAATGAACCCTACTCGAGTACGACTCAATACAATTCTTTGGTATGAAGGAAATATTCCTATCTTTATATAACTTGGACTCTAATCTTTCCCCTTTTGTAGAGTCTGATATGTATCTTCTCGGCGCCAATCATATCCTGTCATCGTTATCTGCTGACATCATTCGAAGAGAATGGATCCAGTGTCACATTCGATCCGACAGATATCAATCTTTACTCTATCGACTCCTTGATTGGCATAATTTTGGAAGCCTGCGAGTTTCCGCGCTCTTCTCCCAAATTTTGGTGTAAACACTGGTGCATCTGTTTTGATGGTGTTATATTTTCTAGGTGCATTTATGGGTGTGGATGTAGCATAGGTCATGACCGTGGAGTAGGCATTTGTTGTGTGGCTGTAGATTTATTCTAACTAGTGTATTATAGGGTAGGGTAGAAGAGAGACGTCAAGCAGCGATCAGAAGCTCAACAAAATCGTTCGAACCTCTTTCCCAAAATCTTCGATTCGTCGACAAGAAGACTAAAAATCGAAGAGGCTTTTACATGTATGCCATTAAGAAAGTTTGTAATTACACAGAAGCCATTAAAAAAGGTGACCGCACACAGATACCACTGCTCTAAACTTCTTTGTCTTACAGGCCATTCCGTTCTTGTTCTATTTGTTTTTCGCCGTTAGGTGTGGGACCGGCCAATGAAATTATCCAGGTTGCCCTTACGCACAAAAACACTCCCTCTCCTTCCTCCGCCCACAAAAACATTCCTCCCCCTCCAACTACTACTACCACTGCCTCCTCCCCCCTTTCCGCCTGCCTTCGCTCTCCCCTCTTTCCACGCGCCCTTCTCCTCCGTCTAGGGTTTCTGACCCCGCAGCCGCCGCCGCCACCTGATCTGAGGCAGATGCCGCCCGTAGCAGCCATGGCGCTGCCATCCTAGGCCCCATCTAACTCAAGTACGCATGCACGCGCCAGATCCGGTCAGCTCTAGCGCCCCGCTGCCTTCTCTCTCTATCTCTGTTGGTGTTCGCCGTCTCCTCCAAGCAGAGCCTCATGCTGATGGTGCCTTGCTCTGTTCCAGTAGGGGACCCGCTGTACTCGGAGCTCTAGTGCGCCTGCGTTGGTCCGCTCATCACCATCCCCTGCCATGCGTGCAGGTTCATTGTGTCTAGGAGAACATATCTCATTTTATGCTACGGCACCGGCGCTGCCGCCGGAGCAGCCAAGTCGGTGTCCCTCGTTTCGTGCGCGGTCAAGGTCGCCATCATAGCCGCCATCCTCCATGCCTACCAGTACGTGAACCAGCTGCATCACTACATTTGCCTCGCTCTATACGGCATCCACAAGTACTGCTTCTTGGACTTCCTCCTCCCTTGCATCGCGGTAGCCGACGGCGTGCTCAGCATGGAGATGGAGCCGCAGTTCAATAGGCCGTACCTGGCATCATCCCTGCGTGACTTCTGGGGTCGGTGGTGGAACCTCATGGTGTCGGCCATCCTCCACCCGTCAGTCTACGACCCTGTGCGAGCATGCGTCGGGAAGGCACCGGCCGTCCTAGCCACGTTCCTCATGTCCGGGCTGATGCATGAGGTCATGGTGTACTATCTCACCCTGCGATCGCCCACCGGTGAGATGACGGCCTTCTTCCTGCTCCATGGCATGTGCTGTGTTGCCGAGGAGTCATGCGACCCATGGCTATGCTGCTCGTGGTGGTGTTCGTGGCCGGCACGGCATTCTGGCTCTTCTTCCCGCCAATCTATAGGGAAGGAACAGAGGAGGTGCTGCTGGAGGAGTGGGCAACGGTGGGGGCGTTCTTCGACCTAAGAGATATGTTCTCCAGCACCCCCACTCTCGGGTTAGCTGATCTTCTTTTTTCGTTGGCAGGATATGACGCAGTCGTCAAGGGTAACATGGACATTTTCCCTGGCTGGTCCCACACCAAACGGCGAAAAACAAACAGAACAAGGACGGAATGGCTTGTAAGGCAAAGAAGTTTAGAGCAGTAGCACCTGTGTGTGGTCACCTTTTTTAATGGCTTCTATGTAATTACAAACTTTCTTAATGGCATACGTGTAAAAGCCTTAAAATCGAACCGACCATGTCGCTGATCCGCCGCATCAACGTGTTCGATCCCTTCTCCCTCAACCTCTGGGACCCCTTTGAGGGCTTCCCCTTTGGCTCCGGCAGCAGCAGCAGTCTCTTCCCCTCATTCCCGCGCACCAGCTCGGAGACCGCGGCCTTCGCTAGCGCGTGGATCGACTAGAAGGAGACCCCAGAGGCGCACATGTTCAAGGCGGATGTCCCGGGGCTGAGGAAGGAGGAGGTCAAGGTGGAGGTTGAGGACGGAAACATCCTTCAGATCAGTGGCGAGCGCAACAAGGAGCAAGAGGAGAAGACGGACACCTGGCACCACGTAGAGCGGAGCAGCGGCAGGTTCCTACGCATTTTCCGACTGCCCGAGAACGTCAAGACAGAGTAGATCAAGGCCACCATGGAGAATGGTGTGCTTACAGTCACTATGCCCAAGGAGGACATCAAGAAGCCTGAGGTGAGGTCCATTCAGATCTCCGGCTAGACATCGGTCCGCACGTCCGGTCCTCGTGCCTGCGTGATTGGAGGAAACAGCAGTTCGCCTCGGCCATTCTGTGAAATAAAATTGGGTGAAAAGCATTATGAGTGTATGTCACTAATATGGTGGTAATGTGGTATGATGGTGGAATGTGGTCAGAAACTCTACATCTTTTTGGTCTGCCTGGTGGTGTTGAATCTTAGCTTTGAGAGTCCCTGTTGTTGTGGTCTATGTATGATGTATCGTGAGTTTGCTCTTTATCTAGAATTTCTTCATTGTGGTATCTTAAGATCTGTCCATGTTTTTGTTGCTGTACTACCTCCATATCTCATCCTAATAAAAGGTTGGTAGTCCCATTTACAAGTTTTTGTGACTATCAGAGAAATTACTGTTTCATAGGGATGCAAGGCGGGTCAGGGATGCAAGATGGGTTGTCCGTAAACCCATTAATAGGCTAATTACAGGTCCTATTCGCTTCGCTGAAAAGCCATGGCTGAAAGTATCATTCGCTGATTTGTTGTGAGAGAAAAATACTATTTGTTCGCTGAAACAGTATGGCTCATAAGACAAGCGAGCAGGACCTATATCCGCAAAAGATTAGCCCATTTGCGGGTTACCTCCTACGTTTCAAAACAATATCTTTCGCTAACATAACTTCTCTAATGTTAGAGAAGTTGGTTGTCTTTGTAGACACCATCATTATGGTGGTTGTCATCGTAGCTGCGTTTCATCATCTTCTATCACTCGACATTTGAACTTGAGGGTGCGACGTAAGTTGGGGTTCCCATCGATGCACTAATGAATAGAACTAGATGCCCAACGCAACTTTGGTGGGTCATTTAGTCGACATTAACAAACAGGCTAGTCATTTGGTTGATTCTGGCATTGGCTGTGGGTGCTTTGATTTTCTCCCATGTCAGTTCATGTGGTTACCATATTCTCGACATCCTATTTTGGCATGCTGATCAATTTGAAATGCAATTTTTGTTTGACAAGAATGGTAAAATCTTCCGACATCCAACCCTCATATTGGTTGGCCCTTGCATGAGATTGGAGGACTCTAGGCCCTGGGAAAGTGGGCACTGAGCAAAATCCTTTTCTATACAGCATGGTTCCGTCCTATCCGTAGGCCTCCCCAGAAACAAAGGAAACACCTAGAAGATTATTTGCTTGTTGGCCCATGGCCTGACAAAAAAAGGAAAGAAGTCTAGGTTACAGGGACCATGCAAATATCTCCATGGTACTATTTAAAATTGTTGTGCATATGTTCCCATCATCTTGTTGAGTAGTCACTTGAAAAGTGGAGGTGCAAGTTGACAACAGGGATTGGAGAGGAACTACTGCCGAAGAAGCACAATGGCATCGACCATCACTCTATCGAAGCCAGCTAGTAGAGATTAGTCATGGTTTTTATAGGTGTTGGAAAGCTTCGACAATATGAATCAGCTTATCACGTACAGAGAATCAGAATTGTAGTATACGAGATAGGATTTATACTAGTTCAGGTACGTGGTACCCTGTATCTAGTTTGAAGTAGATCTCTTTGTTCGTATGCTCAATTTTATAAGGGGTTGTTGATGGCTAGTTGCCTAGATGAAACAAGATGTCTTGGGGTATGTTAGCATACCGATCGGGGGCTCTCCACCCCTCTTTATATAGTCCAGGGGTGGGGTTATAGATAGAATCCCGCTCGATTTACATGTGGGCTTCCTAGTTTGTTACAAGGAAATCTATTAGATAGAATTGGTTTCTAAACATATCTTGCTACGCTTTGTCCTCCAAATAGATGAGGTACCTCATCTGGGTTGGGCTCCTTGCGTAGCCTGCTTGGTGTACCCCATCTTACTTGGGCTGTTGTCCATGTGGTGAGGTACCCTGGGTACATATCTCCGATAGTAGCCCCTAAGCCATTATGCGATTCAGAAGAATCAGACAGAGGGTTAGTCTTGAAGTCATTGTCCTCTTCTGAGCATGCATCAAGCATACATAGTGATGATTCGGGTGGGGCCTAACGATGCTTGCCCGATCAATCGTGGTTGAAGATGTTGCTAATGGCGATGTGATTGCCTCGAGGGAGTCCAACGGTGGTGTGCCCGAGCAGTCTATAGTCGACAATGTAGTTGGAGATGGCATGACAAGATCAAGATAGCCTATCGAAGGTGTACTCGGGTGATCAAGGTTGACGATGAGGTTGATAATCGCATGCCCAGCTTGAGATGACCTGTCGAAGGCGTATACGAGTGGTCGTTGCCGATGATGTAGTCGGAGGTGGCATGACGACGTAGTCGAAGGCGGCGTGTCGTCATTGCTAGAGGTGGCGTGACCGACTCGAGGTAGCCCTCGAGGGCGTACCTAAGGGTGTTGCTAACGATGTAACTGGAGGTGGCGTCTCAACTTAGCCGGAGGCGGCATGTCGATGTTGCCTGAGGCGGCATGACTGTCTCGAGGTAGCTTCTTCGATAGCGTACTCAAGAGCCATAGTCGGAAGTGTGACATAACTGACTCGAGGTAGCCACCGAGGGTGTACCCGACATTGTCGATGGTGTAACCGGAGGTGGAGTGACGACATAGCCGGAGGCGACGTGTCGATGTTTGAAAGGCCCTTGTTTGGTTTTGGTAATTAAGTGACAACCTAGGTGGACTAATATATGTTTATGTTGAGATACACAAGTGATTAGTCTATAGATACACTAGTGTGAGCAACTTGAGCCATGATGATGAAGTCGCTAGATACACTAGTGTGAGCAACTTGAGCCATGATGATGAAGTCGCTTGGATTTGTTGTAAAGCTCAACTAGTTGTGATGAGCTCATTGCATATGAGACATAACATGGTGTCATGTGGCTAGGTGGAGAAGATCAAGACATTGCTTGGCGTCGATGGACCGATTGCAAGTGTGAAGGACAAGTCGGAGGCTTTAGAGCGACGGACCGCACGTGGTGGAGAAGCTTGAGCAATGACTTGGCACCGATGGACTAAGGCAACGGTGAAGAGCTAGCAAGGTTGTGATCAGGAATGACTTCTCTAGCAAGCTGCAGTGAGAAGTTCGCTCATGAGAATTATTTTGACTCAACTTTTATGTCAACTAGAAGAATACCCCGCGTGTTGCTGTAGAACTTTCTTAAAAATAAATAATTCTTGCATGAATGAATTAAACCTATATATTCTTACTTCCATTCTTACCAAAATTAGAGAAGGCAAGTGTTGCGGGGTCGGAACCGCGGCAAGCATTGTTGTTCGAGTCAGTGTTAGAGTACGGGTCTCCGGTGGCTCGGGTGGACTCAAGAACACAAGAAACACAGAGAGGATGCAACGGTTTATCCTAGTTCAGGCCAATCGGTGCCCTAGGTCTAGCACTAATGATCCTTATATTCAAAAGCACCCAAATCGGGGGGTTACAACAGGGTTGAAGAGAGATTTGGTAGGGTGTTAGCTCAGTGCTAATCCTAAGGTTGCCTCACCGCCGGTGGTGCCTTCCCCTCGTTGGAGAGGAGGACGATGGGATGCAGTGGAGGAGCTCTCAGTGCCCCTCGGTGGGTTGCCTTGCTCTCGATGCTGAGCCAAGGCCAAGGAATGGAATGATCTATCTTCTCCGTTGTTGGTCGTTTTCCCCCTCCCAGGTCCGACCTTATCCCTTATATAATGAGATAGGTTGGGTACATGGTGGTTTGGGGGAAATAGTCTATGGTCTACATGCGTCGGAGTCCAAGAGGGCCTTTGCAACGACGTGCTGTGGACCCTAGCAGTGTCGTGGAGCCGAAAAAGCCTTGGGCGCTGTCTGGCTGCTCTGTTCTAACACTTTACGTGTCAGGCTATGTCGGCTTGGACTGGCCTCCCCTAGGTGGACCTTCTGGAGTCTTCTTGGCGGTGAAGGAGGTCAGCTTTAGGGGTTGATGCGTAGGCCCAGGGGTCTCCAAGCCCTTAGAGGCCGTGGGAAGCTTTGTCTTCTTGTGTCACGCCCCGTGCATGACCTTGTCGGGAAAATGGCCAGCAATGTCGTGCCCAAGGGGCAGCGCCGGGGAGCACCCAAGCCTCGGTAGCTCGAGACTTGTCTTCTTATGCCCGGGCCTTGGCTGGCGTCATTGGTGGGGCAGGAGCCAAGGGCCGGGCGAAAGTGTCATTGTAGATCAGGAGCCTAGGGGCTCGGGCGAGCCCTCGAGCCCCAAGCGGAGATCGCGTCGTAGTCAAACTCGGTAGGGTTTCTTCTCTAGAGGGTGCGCATGAGTGTACCCGATGGGTATAGCCCTTGAGCCCTCGGGCGATCCTGGAGGGGTTGGTTGGGGGGTCTTCTTTATTCAGAAACCACTGGACCTGAGGCTTAACATGCCCATATGTTAGGATCTCATCAGGAGCCCCCGAGCCCTTCATGGCCTCACTCGGTGTGATGGCGACGAAGGTCTGAATTCAATCTTCTAGTGACCAAACCCTCCTTGGCAGGGATGGCTTCCGCTGACAAGGGTGTTGTGCCCTGCTTGGGGCCTTCTTCTCCAATGCGATTGGCGTTGCTCAGCTGTCGGGGCCGAGCGATGATGGTGTTGATCCCTTCGTGGGTCTATGTCACGTAGGTCTTTGACTCGAGCGAGGGCTCGGTGAACTCATCTAGGAGTTGCCGATCTTGAGCCCAGAGGCACCCTTCTTTTTGATCGGAGTCTGCCGTGGGTCGGGTGATCAAGAGTGTCTGGGCTCTGACTCGGGGCCATCTGATCATCTGGAGCACCACACCCCTTTGAGGGCTGCGGTAGCAGGTCCCGATCCTCCCGAGCCAGCCTTCTAGGGCTGACCTTCTGCAGTCATAGATTGAGGTACGGGGAGTGCGCCGAGCTTTAGACGGGGGCCCTCATTGGGCCCACTGCTCAGCTGCTCCTACACCAACTTTAGGGAGTTGGTTGGTTTTTTGGGGGATGCATCACTCGAGCGCCCGTTAATCAGAGGGTTTGGTTGCTCTGTCTGGGGAGCTGGCGCAAGCCCTGAGGCTATTGTGGGGCCTTAAAGTTTTCGAGGGCTCAGATGAGCCTTCAGCTCAGGGCTGTTGTTCCCTCGATGGGCTGGGATGCCACGTCAATAGCCTCGATGGCTAAGATTGCCACGCCCATGTTGCTAGCGGGTAAGTCTGTGACATCCCCAAGTTTACGGTCGTTCCGTGCCTTATCTTGTCCCCTAGGGGGGAGATTCTCAGCTTCTCGACTAAGCCACTCGTATAGTTCCTGAGCCTGTCTATCGGTACTCGGGGGCTCACCGCCTCCCTCAATGGGTCACCACGAGTGGCTCATGGCCGATACTTGGACATCTCTCATCCAGACGGTCGGGACGCTTCTAGGCATCCTGGCTACAGCCACGTGGGCTCATCTCTCGAGCGTCCCTCACACTTCGGTCTTGTCCTAAGATGACCTTGAAGCTCAGGGGAGCTAGCCTTGAACCCCAGGTGGTGCCCCCTTCTGGGGGACGTCACTTCCACCCCACTGAGGGGTAGGCTCCTGCTAGGGGGTTAGAGGTACGATTATTGAAAAACAGGAAGGAACAACCTATCGATAAAAACAATGTAGCAGACTGATGTTCCACCCATTGTTGTACTCCTTCCCCGCCATGGTGCTGATCTTGTAGGCGCCCGGCCAGATCACCCGCAAGATGCGGAAGGGACCTTTCCAAGGCGAATACAGCTTGTGGCCCCTCTTGGACGGGGCAACTCTATGAAGGACAAGGTCACCTACATCAAAGGAATGCTCAAGTACCCGTCTGGTGTGATAGCGGTGAAGTCCCAGCTGGTAGCCGACAGATCGCACCACGACGGTGTTCCGCACCTCCTCGAGCATGTTGACGTCCGCCTAACGTTGTTCCTTAGCTCATTGCTTGTCATAGAAGTGGAAGCGTGGGGCGTCGAAGTTGAGGTCAGAGGGAATGACTGCCTTAGCCCCGTAGATGAGGAATAAGGGGGTGTATCCCATCGAGTGGTTCACGCTTGTCCTCAGGCTCCAGAGCAGAGAGGGGAGCTTGTCCACCCCATCGTCCAGCGTGAACCTTGAGCTCATTGTAGATGCGGGTTTTGATCCCCTAGAGCACTAGCCCATTGGTGCGCTCAACTTGGCTGTTGGACTCGGGGTGATAGACCAAAACCCAATCCACCTAGATTCGCCAAGCATCACAGAAGTCTAGGAACTTACAACCTATGAACTAGGTGCCATTATCAGTAATAATGTGATTAGGGACTCCAAACCTGTGGATAATGTCCTTGATGAATTCGACCGCCTGCTCTGACTTGAGGTTGGCGATGGGTCAGACTTCAATCCACTTGGTGAACTTGTCAATGACGACTAGAAGGTGGTCAAAGCTTTCGAGGCCTTCTTGAACTACCCGGCCATGTTGAGCCACCAGACCATGAACGACCAGGTGATGGGGATCATCTGGAGTGCCTAGGCCGGTAGGTGACTCTGCTTGGTGTAGTACTGACATCCCTTGCAGGTCCTGATGAGGTCCTGGGCATCGGTGAGGGCGGTCGGCCAGTAGAAGCCATGCCTAAAAGCTTTCCCCATAAGGGTGTTCACAAATGCCACCATGGATGTCGAGGAGCAGATTCATCCCATCCTCCGAGGTGACGCACCGCAGGAGCACCTCAGAGGCGCTCTAGCGATAGAGCTATCTGTAGAGGACTCAATAGCATTTGGCGCGCTGGACCAACCTGTGGGCATCGACAACGTTGATGGGAGGATCTCGCACTCGAGGAAGTTGAGGAAGGGTGCCCTCCAATCTTTTGGCGCCTCGGATGTCCAGATGGAACTTTTGTTCGGTGCGTTCTTGATGTTTTGGCAGACTAGCTCTGAACTCAACGGGGGAACACCCCCTCATTCTGAAGTGTCGATCATCGGCTCTAGGGCTGCCTCGGGGGTTTCGTAGGTAGGTCGCTGGCCGTCTAGCCCAGGGCAGCCAACTCTTATCTTCTGTGCTTTATGGGACATGCTGGCGGGTTAGGGAGAGCATCGGCCAGTGGCTCCGTTCCTCACCGGCTACACGTGGTGACCATGAGCACACACCCCCACAGAAATGGAGCCCCTTTGGTGATGCAGGTCATGGTTGAGGTGGTGCCAGTCGGGACAGGCGCCTTGCCCTTCTCGAGGTAGATCAAGGGGGCATCAAGGACGTTGAGGAAGACCCTGACTAGCGGGGGCTTTCGAGAGGATGCCAGCTTTGCTAGGAAGTCAACCTCCTCATTGTCCCGTTGGAGAACGTGATGGAGCTCGAAGCCATCGAACTTGTCCTCCAATTTCTAGACCTTCACACAATAGGCCTCCATCCTCACATCATGGCAAGTTAACTCCTTCATGACCTGGTGGATAACCAGTTTGGAGTCTCCCATACGAAGAGGCATTGAGCACCGAGCTTGATGGCAGCCCAAATGCCATGGAGGAGCGCCTCATACTCCGCAACATTGTTAGTGGCCCGAAAGTGGAGCTAAAGGGCGTACCTTAGTTTGTTGCCACTAGGAGATATGAGGAGGACCCCCGCGCCTACCCCCTCAAGGGTGAGAGAGCCATCAAAGTACATGGTCCAGTACTTCGCCTTGATGGGGGCGGTGGAGGCTTGCTCCTCAGTCCATTCCGCCATGAAGTTGGTGAGGGCTTGGCACTTGATCGTGGTGCGAGGGGCGTAGGTGATGCCAAGACCCATAAGCTTGAGTCCCCACTTGGCAATGCAGCCGGTGGACTTTTGGTTGTTGATGACGTCCCCTAAGCCGCTGGAGGTCACAACCACCATGGGATGGCTGTCGAAGTAGTGTTGGAGCTTGCGCTTAGTGATGAGAACGGTGTAGAGGAGCTTCTAAACTCTCGGATAGCAGGCCTTTGAGTTAGAGAGGACCTCACTAATGAAGTACACCGACCATTGGATCTTAAGGATGTGGCCTTGCTCCTCGTGTTCCACCACTAGAGCCACGCTGACAGTGCGTGGGGTGGCGGCGGTGTAGAGGAGTAGAGTCTCCCCCACGGAGGAGGAGGATAGGATCGGCGGTGTAGTTAAGAAGTCCTTCAGGCTCGTGAGCACTTCCTGGGCTTCCTACATCCACTCAAAGTGCTTAGATTTCTTTAGGAGTTTGTACAGTGGCATACCTCCTACCCCAAGGCGGCATATGAAGCCGCTGAGCGCTGCCAAGCACCCGGTGAGCCTCTAGGCCCCCTTTAGGTTCTTGATCGGCTCCATGTCCATGATTGCAGAGATCTTCTCGGGGTTGACTCTGATGCCACGTTTGGAGACAATGAAGCCTAGGAGCTTCCCGGTGGGGACTCTGAACACACACTTCTCTGGGTTGAGCTTGATGTGGTTGGCACGGAGGTTGGAGAAGATTTCCTTCAGGTCATCGATCAATTGTGCAGCCATGCGGGACTTGACAATGATGTCATCGACGTAGACCTCTAGGTTACGGCCAATCTGCTCCCTGAAACACTTCTGCATGCACTGCTAGAAAGTAGCCCCTGCGTTTCAGAGGCCGAACGACATGGAAGTGTAACAAAAAGCACAAACAGGGTGATGAACAAGGTGGCTAGCTGATCAGAAGGGTCCATCACAATCTAGTGGTACCTGAAGTATGCATCCAAAAAGCAGAGGGCCTTGTAGCTGGCGGTGGAATCGACCACCTGGTCAATCCGAGGAAGGGGAAATGGGTCCTTCGGGCAGGCCTTGTTGAGGCCTATGTAGTCGATGCACATCATCCACTTCCCATTTCTTCTTCTTGACTAGGACAGGGTTGGCTAGCCAGTCTGGGTGCTAGACCTCCCTGATGAATCTGGCGGCTAGGAGCTTGGCGAGCTCCTCGTCGATTGCCTTGCGCTTCTCTTCGTCGAAGCGGTGGAGGCATTGCTTAACCGACTTGGCATTGGGTTTGATGTTGAGGCTATGCTTGGCGATCTCACGGGGGATGTCGAGCATGTTAGAGGGCTTCCACGCGAAGACATCAACGTTGTCATGTAGGAACCCTATAAGGGCCGCTTCCATGTCTAGGGACATGCCGGCGCCTATGCAGGGCCGCTTCTAGGGATCTTGAGGACAAATCTAGATCATCTTGGTGTCGTTGGCTGGGCAAAAGGCCGCCGTTGGGGTCCCTTTCATGCCATTTAGAGGCTCTTCACCCAGCTGGCACCAGATTTGGGCAAAATCGGTGGTGGCGATGTTGACCATGGCAAGGGTTGTGCCCTCTTGCTCGTAGTGGTATGCCTCAGCCACGGAGGTGGCAGCCATGATGACCCCCCATGGGCCGAGCATCTTGAGCTTCAGGCAGCCATAGTATGGGACGACCAGGAACTTCACGTAACATGGCCGTCCCAACAGAGCATGGTAAGGACTAGGAAAATCAACCACCTAGAAGTCGAGAACCTCCTTCCAAAAGTTGGTGGGATCCCTGAACATGACGGGGAGCTAGGTGCTCCTAAGAGGAGTTGCCTAGACTTTAGGGATGATCCTGAAGAAGGGAGCCTCGCTAGGACAGAGGTCCTTCCTTGGGATCCCTATGCGGTCAAGGGTGTCAGCATAGAGAACAATGAGGCCGCTCTTGTCGTCCATCAGCACCTTCATGAGGCGCGCCCATCCGATGATGGGGCTGACAATGAGCAAGAAATTGCCCGAGCTAGGGATGTGCCAGGGGAAGTCTTGGTGACCAAATGTGATGGGCACCTTCGACTAGTGAAGGTGCTGCTGGGGCGCCCTTCTAACCGTGTTGACCCCCTGTAGCATACCCCCGGAAGGCCGTCGAGGCGCCCGAGTCGGTCCTCCTTCAAAGACCATGGGGCAGAGTCACATCGTGTCGGGGGTGCATCCCCTTGTTGTCCACCTTGCCGTGGGTGGGGAGAGCACCCATCTGTGGGACCTTGAAGAAGACGCAGTGCCCCCCGGCCCGCCGGCGGATGCCTAGTAAACCGTACATCGCTTGCCTCGGTAGGCCAGAGGAAAGGAGGGGATCTTAGTTCAGACGTGAGGGGTGGTCCACTCGGTCCCTGGCTTGTGGTGGATCCGCGCTGGATCTGTCAGGTCAGGACCTTGAGATTTGCTCCCAGAAGCCTTAGTGGAGGGGGCGACACCGGCAAATCGCTGCCCGCACGGTGTAGCCCCGTGGAGCGGACGAAGCTCGTCGTAGCAGTCGGCAATGTAGGCCAGGCTCCCAAAGTTGAGGACCTGGCCTGGAGCGAAGGACAACTCATTGGGGAAGCTTGCTCTGGTGACGAGGTGGGTAGCTCCAGCCACCGTAGAGCTAGAATCACACTTGACGTTGCCCCCTACCTAGCGCACCAGCTGTCGTGGGGTCGAAACCACGACAAGCATTGTTGTTCGAGTCGGTGTCAGAGTACGGGTCTCCAGTGGCTCGGGTGGACTTAAGAACACAAGAAACATAGAGAGGACGCAACGGTTTATCCTAGTTCGGGCCAATCGGTGCCCTAGGTCCAGCAGCTAATGATCCTTATACTCAAAAACACCCAAATCGGGGGGTTACAATAGGGTTGAAGAGAGATTTGGTAGGGTGTTAGCTCGGTGCTAATCCTAAGGTTGCCTCACCATCGGTGGTGCCTTCCCCTCGTCGGAGAGGAGGAAGACGACGTGATGCAGTGGAGGAGCTCTCGGTGCCCCTCGGTGGGTTGCCTTGCTCTCGATGCCGAGCCAAGGCCAAGGAATGGAATGATCTATCTTCTTTGTTGTTGGTCATTTTCCCCCTGCTAGGTCTGACCTTATCCCTTATATAACAAGATAGGTTGGGTACATGGCGGTTTGGGGAACTAGTCTATGGTCTACCTGTGCCAGAGTCAAAGAGGGCCCATGCGTGAACTTGTCGGGAAAGTGGCCGGCAATGCTGTGCCCAAGGGGCAGCCCTGGCCATCGCCATACTCCGCAAATCCTGAGCGCGCTTAAGAAATCATGCGGGTACGCATTGCAGGCACCGGCCATGCCGCCGCTGCTGCCGTCAGCCACGTGTTGGGAGAGCCCACCCATGCCATTCCGTGTGGTGATGCTGTGCTCGTCCTTCCAGCGCTATGCCGAAGCATACCTGCGAGCCTCGCTTCGGACCAACAGACGCTACTCGTGCCCGCCGCTCCTTTTATAAACATGAGCTACCGCTATTTCTCTCTCCCCCTCTCAAAATCTCCCTCAAAGGCTGCATCTCTCGGTCGCGCGTCTCCTGCTCATGCCATGGAGATTGGTAAGCATCCATGTGCCCTCTTTCTCTTTCTCAGACCCTCGCTGGTGTGCTGGCTGTAGCCATGGCCATGGCCACCGCTTGTGCCGCCGCCGCCGTTTTGTGGCGTGGGCTGGGCCGCGTCGTGGGCACGCCTCCGCCTTCGGAGGTCGTAGCACCCTCTCTCCGCTGTTGTACGGCCCGCGGTCGGCCGGGGATGGCCGCCGGCCGGGCTACTCTGTTTTGAGCTCGAGTCGTGGGTTGAATGTTTAGAATTGGAAGAAATAGAAGGGTCTTTTTGCAAATCCTAAGACTCGTATGAATAGTGCTAGGTAGTAGCTGTTGGGGACATTTAGTTTGTCGCAAGTTTGGGGGCCTTTCTGCACTTGTGCTGGGGAGGCCTGGCTGGGCCGCCGTGCTGTGCGCCCCTTGGGCCAGGGCCACGTGTGCCTGGGCCCTCTGCCGTGGCTGCAGCTGGCCGCATGGCCCAATGCCTGATGGAAATTTGTTTTTTTTAGTTGCAAAACTTCAAAAATTCAGTAGAAATCATAGAAAAATCAGAAAAATGCGAAACAAGTTTCGTTGGGTTCGTAAAATCATGCTCTATCTCTAGATGCTAGTTGTAGTACTTTATTGTGTGATATCTATAGGTGTATTTATTTAGTCCTTGCATTTTTGTTGCATATAGGTGACGTGGCAACTGACTTCGTGGCGAATGTGGAACTGAAGTATGAGGAGATTCTCAAGGACTACAAGGGGGAGGTCCTCATTGACAGTGTTCTCGAAGCCCCAACTGACTTTTTCGCTGACTCGGTCTAGAACGAAGGCAAGCCCCGGTGCATAACCCATATATTTTTAAGTACCTGTTAATTTATGATGTATGCATTAGGTTATAGGAATTGGTTGAAACACACCTGCATATATATCTTACCCTATGAGTCATACTAGCATGATAGCTCCAAGCAGATGCTATTCTTAGGAATCCTGGTAGCGTGGGTAACCCATCGTTGCTCACAACAAGTTTTATATATATTGCTTTGTATCACATGGTGTGGGCTGTGGACGGTAACTAGAGACCAGGCAGGAATTGTAGTCGGTGGGCAGCAGGACATGGAGGCCCTGCGTGTGCTTATTAGTCCCGCATGTGTTGATTAAAGACCATACCGTTGGTAGCGTTGTGACAAGTTCGAAGGTACCAAACACGTAATAGGGGCCTGAGTTACAGTTGGCCATGAAGCTAAGTACCTTGCTACGACTCAGGGTCCCTAAAAAGTTTATTGGAGTGTTACACTGACCATTCGAGGAGTTGTTAGGAGGCGGGGGATGTCCATGGATCAAACTTATGAGGGGGAAACCCGTCGCCGCTCGGTGGGGTGGGCCTCATAGGGTGGGTTTCCCAGGATGGTCGGGTCGCTTTCAGGCTTGGGTCATATGATCGGAACGGTTGCCTTGTACTTGCTCCTTTGAGACGTACGGGCTTGTGTTTGGGATTGCCTAGCTAGATGTACATCGATTGCAATCGCTGCTCTCCTCGGATATGGATACCACTTGCCATATCACTACTATCGTAGTAACAATTATAACATGATGTGGTGATGAAAGAATGAAACCAGGGAGTTGAGATATTCTAATTGCTTACCATATGCTTGAAAGTAGTGCATGTGCTTATCTAGAATGGATAGGTGATGAACTTAATGTGACTGCTAAAATTCAGAGTATAAGGATGCACTCCTAGTAATGCTTTCCTGCAAAAGCAAATGAACCAGCAAACCAAATAACCCCTGCATATCCTTGAGAGTCGGGAAACTATTCCCACCTAGCCCCTACATCGTGTACTTAGGGTTTGTTCCACCCTGTTGTTGCATATGCTACTCCTGAGGTGTAACCGAGTGTTCGTCCATTTGCGGGTCCTTCCTTGGAAGAGCGTACCCATGTGTTGCTTCCGCTTCTGCTTGGTCGAGTCCTCCCTGGTGGGCATAGTGAGGACTTTGGCTTCGACTTCTATCGTAATTAACTTCATAGTGTCAGTCTAAGCTTTCAATAATGTAAAAAGGAACATTTGGTATTGTAATCCCAATGTATTAAATTATGCTGCCATTCCAAAAACTGGTATTGTAATGTATTTGAATCATGTATTGTATGTGAACTAAAGCTTGTGCTATTATTTATGTACTTCGCTACTCATTTATGGATCCTGTATCAAACGTGGATGGTTTTGAGTTCTCCTAGATGGACTCGACAGACGACCGGATTTAAATTAATCCTTGCTTACTTAGTGCTCAATGGTGAAGCGAGTAAGTATTTAATTAGTTTAAATTGGCGGTTTTGCCATAGTGCGCGCGAGCGTACCGATGGATATAGCCCCGAGCCCCTGGGTGATCCTAGAGGGGTCGATCGGGGGGTCTTCTTCGTTCAGGAACCACTGGACCTGAGGCTTAACCTACCCATATGTTAGGATCTCGTCCGCAAGTCTATATGACAAAACAAATAGCAATATATGTGCATGTATGAATTAAACCTATATATTCTTATATCCATTCTTACCAAAATTAGAGAAGGCAAGGCTATGGAATGACAAAACAAATAGCAATATATGAATGCCTCTATATTTCTTATATGTTAAAATTAAATTGTGCTTAGTGGAGATGGTGTAAACAGCTTGCATTAAAAGATTGAAAATTAGTGGGATGACATGGTTATTAGTGGGAGGTGATGTGGATAGGTAGTGGAAAATGATGTGGATGTCTTGCATGTTGAGATAAAACTTGTAGTGGGGTTTAGCTTTATAAGAGATATAGATAAGCCCATCTCAAACCAGACAAAATAATTGAATTGGAATGCAATTTCCATTTCCATGTGGATTTGATTTGGATCCCTAGATTCGACTCATCCAATCCAATTCCCTTAACATAATGGAGCCTCAGCTTCAGAACAAATTTAAATAGGGATTTATATATATTCGTTCACACTTTAGGCTATACTTTAGATCTTTTTATTATATTGTGTGATGGGTAACAAGATACTGGGTATCCATTATAGATGCTACTCAGACAAGTACCAAAGGAATGATCTAGCACACCACATTCCAAATAAGGCTCAAACTCCTTATCTTGGCATGCAAGCAACCTAGGCATATGGAAACTCAATTGCAACAAAACAATAAGAAGGTTATCAACCGCATCAAACGAAAGAATCCATAAACTCATTGTCTGTGATGCTTGATGTCCTTACAACATAATACTTTGTATGAAAAAATGTTCCAAAGTTGGTATCAATTCATGTGATGTGCATTTGAAGCATGTGAAAAAAATGTTCCCATCCTTAACACCATGGACCTAAAATTCTTCATCTACTCAACACACCTATTGTAGGCTCAATAGGGTGCCTACACTTACATTTCTTTTTGCTCTTTTCGCATGTAAAAGGGTTCAACCTAATGTGGTATTGGAGTGTTTCTTATGTCAATCCCATCCTACCTTAACTATTTATGTGGAATTTGTTGACGTATGAGTGAATTGCCTACCTTTCTCTATCAACTTAAGCTTTTGGGCTAAATTAGTTGATGCATGGAACTCAATATGGTACCAAGGCTAGGGGTCTTGATAACCTTCTTGTTGATTGGAATTATTTTATTTAACTACAGCCAACTCCTATTTCCACATTTCAGGCTTGAAGGAGCCTTCACGTGAGAGGGGTGTTCAAGCATATCTGAATTGCTCACCAATTTAAACTTTTGGTTGAACTGGTCAATACATGCAAGACTTAACAATAGAATTAATCCTATTACACTACAACACTTGACCATGAGTAATCAGTAATGGGCCTAGGTATTATAGTAGCACTCTCCATGGGATGTATGAACTCTTCAATGGGTGATTTTCTCCAAGAAACTTGTAGAAATATATTATAGTATAAATCTAGGAAATCGATCGCTTTTGTTTATTCTAGCCTCTACATTTTTATTTTGTCAATTTGATCTATCAAACTATTTGATTCCATAAAGTATTTTCTTCTTATCAAGCGAGCCGAGCTCGGCCGCCTGTGAGCGTGTCCACGGTAGCACGATTAGTTGGGCCTGTCCGATTCCCTCCATGATTTAGGATTTTTTTACTGCGTGTCCTTTTTTGTCATAGTAGCACTGTACACCCATGCCATCCTCTCATTGGACCACTGTGGGTGCCCTTGCCTCCTTGGCCTATTCTATTCGATTGGGCTGCTAGCTTGCTGCCTCCCCTCTTTCCGCCTCGCTTTTCGTTGTTGCGTTCTTCTCGTGCGCACCGTCGTCTCCGTCGTCTCCGCCATTGCCATTGTTGCCATCGTCTCTGCCATCGCCATTGTGCCATCATCGCAGGGCCCTTCCTCCGGTGTGGTATGTTGTCTCTCCTTTCCTGTTTCTTTCGGTTTTGGATTTGATTTCCATTTTTGCTCCATCTTCCTCATGTGTTCGTAAATATATTAAGAGGAGTATAGAACCTTTTGGTTTCCATACATTTCCCTAACTAGGTGTCAAGTTGGCCTCCTTTAGAGAGATGCTGCCACCAAAAAAAACTATCCTTGCTCCTTGCCGTCGCCGTTGCCTCCGCCTAGGGCCTCTCTCCTTCTTCCTCTCCGGTGCGTCAGCCAAAGACAAGAAGGGGAGGGGACCCATCCTTTCCGTTAGTTTCCTAGTGTCTTAGGGTTTAGTCCAAATAAATTTCTAGTGAAATCAGATGATTTTCGGTTAGGATCGTGTGTCCTGCGATGACTTCGGTGATTGCCACAACAAGATCACCATTGTAGGCGTGGACTTTATCAGCAGGCGGCCAATTTGTGGCCTTTATCTGCAACGGGAGGGGGTGCTTCTAGGAGCCCCCCCTACGAGGATAGAGACTTTGGATCATCAATCTCACCGTCGATGGTCACGGAGAGGATTTCAAGGTCTCAAGGTGATGAATTTGCATCCTATGTCATACCCGATGATGCAACTATCGATATTCTTTCAGTGATTTAGATGCATTTTGGACTGGTTTCGAAACATTGGATCTTGTGGCATTTCTAATGTTTTGAGGTTGGTCGTTGGATTCGACATAAGGATTGTACTTTGGCTCCGGCGTTTGAGGGTAGCCATTGGGGAAGAAGACGATAAAGAATCTAGATAGAATATTATGTATTTTTTATTTTAGATTTTTTCATGTGTAATTTGGGAATATACTGTACCAAGATTTAATATAAGTCCCGCTTCTCTTTGCAAAAAAGGTTGGCTTCCTTTAGTTGCTTTACTCAACTTGCCAACTCGGACACCTTGGTTTTATTTAAATATTTTGGTCTTTTGCGTCCTTCTACATAGTAGATATTATGTTCATAACAGGTAAGTCTTTTGAATCCTGGTGGCTCATATCACATTGGCTCAAATGGGTTGGCTTTGCGTACCAATATCAATTGATAATCAATTATATATTTCAATTGTTTGAACTCTAGAATTCATGGTTTATATATGCAAATTGATAATATTTTTTCATTGTTGAATTCTTAATGGTTGGAACACCCATGAGGAGATGTAAAGTGGCAGGCATTATATGTTATATATGTGATCTCACGGGATGGCTTCTGTCGCTCCCCCTCCACCTCCCGACGTCACCCCGTCCCCTAGCTCCACCAGCCGCTCGCCGTAGCCTACTCTGGGTGCGGCGAACTCCCAATCATCTAAATCTTTGGCACCTAAGGGAATCTTCCTCTCTACCCCCGGTGCCATGGTCAGGCGCTCCAAGGGACAGCAGTGGAGAGACATCTCCCCGTCTTCTGGATCCTCCTCTGAGGATGTCCTCTCTTTCAAGGTCGTCCTTTTGGGCGGTGGTGGCTCGCCTGATCATGCAGCTCCGACTGAGGCTGCTACCTTGTCGGCCTAGCCTTGCATGGCTGAAAGGTCCTAATGGCTAGAGGGGGGGTGAATAGCCTAATAAAAATTTCTACAACAACACTTAACAACATGGTTATACAATTAAGAGGCGAAGCAAATGTTGCGCTAGCCTACTCAAAATGCAAGCCACCTACCACAATTCTAGTTTAGATAGTATCTATTCACACAATAGCTATAACACTACCCTATGTTAGTGTGTTCTCAAAAGCTAACTAAAGAGCCACACCAACCAACCAACCAAGCTCTCACAACTAACTACACTAAAGAGCTTGACAACTAGTTTGCGGTAATGTAAAGAGAGTGATCAAGAAGGTTATACCGTCGTGTAGATGTATGAACCAATCAATCACAAATGTGGATACCAATGAAGACCAATCACCTCGAAATCAATGATGAACACAATGATTTTTTATCGAGGTTCACTTGCTTGCCGGCAAGCTAGTCCTCGTTGTGGCGATTCACTCACTTAGAGATTCACGCGCTAATTGGCTTCACACGCCAAACCCTTAATAGGGTGCCGCACAACCAACACAAGATGAGGATCACACAAGCCACGAGCATTCCACTAGAGTACCTTTTGGCGCTCTGCCAGGGAAAGGTCAAGAACCCCTCACAATCACCACGATCGGAGCCGGAGACAATCACCACCCTCCGCTCGATGATCCTTGCTGCTCCAAGCCATCTAGGTGGCGGCAACCACCAAGAGTAACAAGCAAAATCCACAGCGAAACATGAACACCAAGTGCCTCTAGATGCAATCACTCAAACAATGCACTTGGATCACTCCCAATCTCACAAAGATGTTTAATCTATGATGGAAATGAGTGGGAGGGCTTTGACTAAGCTCACAAGGTTGCTATGTCAATGAAAATGGCCAAGAAAATGAGCTTGAGCTGGCCATGGGGCTTAAATAGAAGCCCCCATGAAATAGAGCCATTGTACCCCTTCACTAGGCACAACGCGGGGTGACCGGACACTCCGGTCCGATCGACCGAACGCTGGCCCTCAGCGTCCGGTCACGTGATTCATGCCACGTGTCCCCTGCTTCAAATACTGTTCGTCAGATTTCAATGGTCGTCTGTTGACCGGACGTGTCAGTTAGAAAGTGACCGGACGCTGGACCTCAGCGTCCGGTCGTTTCCAGTAAGGTTCCAAACGTGATTTTTCCTGGCCGGACGCGTCTGGTCAAGCTTGACCAGACACAGCTAGCGTCCGGTCACACAACGTCTTCTCTGTACGCCCTACGTCAGCGTACGTCAGCACTGACCGGACGCACCCCGCCAGCGTCCGGTCACTGAGCGACCCAGCGTCCGGTCATGAGACCGAAACGCATGCCCTCTGCTGCCACTGACTAGACGCGCCGGTCCAACCGAGACCAGCGTCCGGTCACTTACAGTGACCTCCGTCTTTTCTGTCTAGGGCGTCGGTGGCACCATCGGACTGTCCGCACTCTACGGGCGGACACTCCACCGGTGGAGTTTCTTACCCTTGCACCCAAACTTCACCACCCTTGATCAAATGTGCCAACCACCAAGTGTATCACCTTATGCACATGTGTTAGCATATTTTCACAAACATTTTCAAGGGTGCTAGCACTCCACTAGATCCTAAATGCATATGCAATGAGTTAGAGCATATAGTGGCACTTTGATAACCGCATTCCGATACAAGTTTCACCCCTCTTAATAGTATGGCTATCGATCCTAAATGTGATCACACTCAGTAAGTGTCTTGATCACCAAAACAAAATAGCTCCTACAATTTATACCTTTGCCTTGAGCCTTTTGTTTTTCTCTTTCTTCTTTCCAAGTCCGAGCACTTGATTATCACCATGGCATCACCATCATCATGTTATGATCTTCATTTGCTTCACCACTTGGAGTGTCCTACCTATCTCATGATCACTTGATAAACTAGGTTAGCACTTAGGGTTTCATCAATTCACCAAAACCAAACTAGAGCTTTCAGCGGCTGCCTCGTCTACGGTTGTGGCTCCTCATGTGCCTGCTTAGATTATCGTTAGGCCATGCGACCATCATGTTCATCTTGCTGGGGCGGCTGCCCTTGACTGGGATGGTTGGGTAACCAAGGAAAGTTGACATCGCCACCGCGAGCACCATTGGCGGGCGCTCCCCCTCAGCAGCCAGTCCCAACGGATCTTAGTGGGCACTGCTTCAACTATCTATCCACCGCTCACAAGGCCGTGTCATGACGTTCTCGTCCGAGGTGCTTTGCTTGCTGGGGTCTGGGGCATCGCTCTGACGCCTGCCCATCCTAGCATCCCCACCCTCCTTCTAGCCATACGCAGCTGGTCTGGCATCCTAAAGTCTCAGCATCGTCATGACCGCCGGCCATGTAGCCTCTGGTTACCACGGGTGGTGGAATGGGCGCGCAGCCTTCGGCCTTGGGCGGTGGCAAGGAGCACAAGCGTAAGCGACGGCATCGATCGTGGAGGGCGTGTTTCATGGTGGGTGCAGCTTTCTGGGGTGATGACACCAGCGAGGAAGAAGATGTTCCTGTCCACCCCCTCCCGGTGCCTATCGTCAGGGTTGCGCAGACTGGTGACGTTGCTGCTCCGGCCATCTCGAGACGCATTCTCGACTGGTCGGATAGCCTCTCCCATAGCGAGGATGCCTTGCGTTTGAAAGCTCTAGTTTGGTTTTGGTGAATTGATGAAACCCTAAGTGCTAACCTAGTTTATCAAGTGATCATGAGATAGGTAGCACACTCCAAGTGGTGAAGCAAATGAAGATCATAGCATGATAAAGATGATGGCATGGTGATGATCAAGTGCTTCAACTTGGAAAGAAGAAAGAGAAAAACAAAAAGTTCAAGGCAAAGGTATAATTTGTAAGAGCTATTTTTTTTGGTGATCAAGACACGTAGAGAGTGTGATCACATTTAGGATTGACAGTCGTACTATTAAGAGGGGTGAAACTCGTATCGAAATGCGGTTATCAAAGTGCCACTACATGCTCTAACTCATTGCATATGCATTTAGGATCTAGTGGAGTGCTAAACCCCTTG
The DNA here is from genome assembly GCA_904845875.1 of Miscanthus lutarioriparius. NCBI lineage: Eukaryota > Viridiplantae > Streptophyta > Magnoliopsida > Poales > Poaceae > Miscanthus > Miscanthus lutarioriparius. Next base: position 23,178,459 of record CAJGYO010000001.1, read on the forward strand.
AAAATGTTTGTGAAAATATGCTAACACTTGTGCACAAGGTGATACACTTGGTGGTGTTGGCACATTTACAAAGGACTTGGTGATTCAGCACTTTCGGGAAAATGGAATGCCTATTTTCTATTGCGCCGGATGCAAATTCTTGTGGTTGGCACATTGGAGCAAGGGTGGAGAAGATAGAAGTGAGAACAGAGCTGATGCCAGCGTCGGTCCAGTGACCGGACGCTGACTGCCTGCGTCCGGTCGCGTTGACTGTCGGTACAGTGGCTAGGGTTTACCACCGGATGCTAGGATGTGTCCGGTCGAGGTGGACCGGACGCGTCTGGTCGAGGAAAACCAGGTTTTGACCCTTAATGTACTCGACCAGACGCTGAGGTTCCAGCGTCTGGTCAGTTTTAATCAGAGCGTCTGGTCAGCGTCATAGCCGTTGGAATCTGACGAACAGCGTTTGAAGCCGATGACACGTGGTGTCCATCTGTGGACCGGACGCTGAGTCCAGGGTCCGGTCAAGTGGACCGGAGCATCCGGTCAGAGCGTAGAGTACCCAGTGAAGGGGTACAAAGGCTCTATTTCGTGGGGGCTTCTATTTAAGCCCCATGGCCGGCTGTGGCTCACATCTTTGGCCATTTTCATTGACATAGCAACCTTGTGAGCCTAGCCAAAGTTCTCCCACTCATCTACATCATTGATTCATCATCATAGTGAGATTGGGAGTGAATCCAAGTGCATTGCTTGAGTGATTGCATCTAGAGGCACTTGGTGATTGTGTTTCACTGCGGATTTTGCTTGTTACTCTTGTTGGTTGCCGCCACCTAGACGGCTTGGAGCAGCAAGGATCGTTGAGTGGAGGAGGTGATTGTCTCCGACTCCGATCGTGGTGATTGTGAGGGGTTCTTGACCTTTCCTCGGCGGAGCGCCAAAAGGTACTCTAGTAAATTGCTTGTGGCTTGTGTGATCCTCATCTTGTGTTGGTTGTGCGGCACCCTATTGAGGGTTTGGCGAGTGATGCCAATCAGCTCGTGAACCTCCAAGTGAGTGAATCACCACAACGAGGACTAGCTTGCCGGCAAGCAAGTGAACCTCGGTAAAAATCATTGTGTTCATCATTTGATTCCGAGGTGATTGGTCTACATTGGTATTCATTATTGTGATTGATTGGTTCCTACCACTATATGGTGGTATAACTCTCTTGCTCACTCTTACATTACCACAAACTAGTTATCAAGCTCTTTAGTGTAGCTAGTTGTGAGAGCTTCTTTGTTTGATTAGTGTTGCTCTTTAGTTAGTCTTTGAGAGCACACTAATTTAGCTAAGTGTCATAGCTATTGTGTGGACATACACTATTCAAAATAGAATTGTGGTAGGTGGCTTGCATTTTAGTAGGCTAGCGCAACACTCGCTTCGCCGCAAAATTGTCTAACACATTTTGTTAAGTGTTGTTGTAGAATTTTATTAGGCTATTCACCCCCCTCTAGCCATTAGGATCTTTCAGCGTTGCGCTCTGGTCATCACCTAGCTAGGAGGTCCTAGGACGGTGGGTTAGAGGTCATACGTGCCACGATTGCCCTTAGGTTTGAGATCGACGAAACTCAACTAATCCTACATCCCTGGGGTCCGTCTAGTTTCCTCTTGATCTTGCCTAATGAGGAACTTGGTGGCATTGTCAACAATGGAGGTCACCCCATTATCACCACCTCTGCCCGGCTGCATGTCATGCAATGGACGAGGTTTATCCAGGCCTCGGCGGCGAGCCTTTCGATGGCTGTAGAAGTTGAGCTCGTGGGCATCCCTGCCCATGCTTGAAATTTGGCAACCGCTGAAGTTCTTTTGGATGAGCTCTACTGGATTGATGGACTGCACCCGGGCAATGCTGATCGACGTGATGTGTTCATGGTGAAGGCTTGGTGCTCTGATCCCGCTCTCTTCCCCCTGAGATGACACTAGAGATCGTGGAGCCCCCTCTAGCACGTGGTTCCAACATGAGGATGTGAACCTACCCCATCAAGGTCACGATTCATCCTCTCATCGAGCCTGGTGCATACCATGATCCCCCCTCCCCCCTTGAAGATGAAGATGAAGATTGTGATCATCGCCAGTGTCGAACTCATTCTTCTCCGTCGTCTTCTCTAGCTCAGGCCGCGGCACTAGGCGAAGCTATGTCCTCCGGCCAGGCTGGCAGGGCCTCAGTCCATGAAAGGTTGGGCTCTCGAGTCCATGAGGTGCCCAAGGATCCATCCTCAATTATCGTGCTCGACATTGATGATCGGTCGGCCATGTCTGCTGAGGCCTCACGACATGATGTCGCTTAGCATGGTTCCGATGCAGACCACACTGGAACCAAGGAGACCGTGATTGTAGAGGATGCCATTATGGCGGGGCTATTTCTCGAGGGCTCCTGATGCATGCAGATGTGTTTAAGGAGAGCATTGCCGCTGATACAGCGGTGGAAGGCAAAAGAGATACTGATGTCGAGCGGATTGATGACAGGCCATAGATTGAGATCCCTCTGGAACTCTCCTGTGGGCCTTCAATGCATCCTACTGAACGAGGAGAATCTGATGGGCCTCAGGCTGATGATCTCTCTGGGGGACCTCAGTTGGAGGCATCTAGGCCGCCTCCCCTCTCCTCCCTAGATGGATTGAATGAGGCCCATGTGGTGGTTGAGTCTAACACCCCACCTCTGCTGGCCCAGATATGCTCATCGAGCCTCATGTTGTCTTTGTGCCTCCAGCCAAGACTTCGTCTCCCTCCCCGTGGCCGCCGTCCTCTAATTTCTCCTCCCTACGACTGTGGCTAGCAAGCTCAGTGCACACTTCCACTGTAGCTCCCTCCTCCCCAAAATCGCCACACCCCGCCACTGCTGCTACTTCCTCCTCGAACTTGCCACTCCCGGCCACTACCTCTCCTACCCCCTTGAACTCCTCATCTGTGGCCCTATCGGCTGCTACTGCTTTGTAGTAGACCTTACTGGTCTACTCGTGCCGCCATCCTCGTAGAAGAGAGAGGGCAGCAGACTCAACTGTTGCCGTCTGAGCTTCCCCCAGTGCGCATCCTAGCCCGGCAACGGAGTTCATCGAGGCTCTGACAAAAATTCTAGGGGGTATCAAGCCAATTCCCCATGTCAATAAATGAAGGAAGAAGAAGCTAGAGCCACCTAGCAAGGAGCCCCGATGGAGTCATCGGCTTACGAGCTTCCCCGCGACAACATCGGAGGTATGCCCCTCACATCTGAAGAAACAAGTCATGCATGCATTGGATATGAATGTCGATGAAGAAAGGGAATGCATTAGCTAGCAAGCCCTGGATGATTATGCGCAACGCTTTAAGCAGCTTATGCCAACTTCTCACACTAAGGCCCTGGCTGCTCTTTTTGGATGGGCACTCCCTGAGGTAGTTTCTGCTGCTGATTTGGTAGAGTGTATTGTCTGATTGCTCCTCCAGGTCGCTTTTGTTCCTCAATATCATTATGGATCTGGCACACATCCTAAATTGGAATGTACGAGGTTTGAACTCAGTAGCGAGACATGATGTTGTTAGAGTCATGGTGGATGCCTCCAAGATGGATGTTGTTTGCCTACAAGAAACTAAAATGAGTACGGTTTCCAGGCGTCTAGTCCTGTCCATGTTAGGAAGTGAATTTGATAATAATTTCATTTACCTTCCTTCTGATGGAGCCAGTGGTGGAATTTTGATGGCTTGGCGGATTCAACTGGGCGTTGTTGGAGCTACCAGGGTGGATGCTCATAGTGCCTCGGTTCAATTCTGCCCATCTGATGGTAGTGCGTGGTGGTTGACCTGTGTATATGGCCCCCAACAAGATCAAGACAAGATCCAATTTCTTCAAGAGCTGAGGGATTTTAGAGTCTAGTGCTCTGGGCCATGGCTGGTAGTCAGGGACTTCAATCTTATTTATAAGGAGGAGGACAAAAATAATTCCAATCTTAATAGAGCAATGATGGGAAGGTTCAGAAGATGGATAAATGATTTGGGGGTCTCTGACATTCCTCTTCATGGACGTAAATATACATGGACCAACTCCTTCACTAATGCTTCCCCTACTCTTGTTCGGTTGGACAAATTGTTCTATACACTGGATTGGGAAGATCAGTTTCTAGGTTGTCTCCTACAGTGTGCTGCTTCTAATGACTCTGACCATTGCCCCCTGATCCTTGGGCTGCAGGATATCATTGGCTACAAGAAAAGATTTCATTTCAAAGCTTTTTGGCGCTCTCTGGATGGTTTTCTAGAAGTATTGAAGGATGTTTGGGACACTATATAGCCTAGAACCTGTCCACTTGATACCCTTGCTTTGAAACTCAAGGCAACTGCCATAGGGTTATAGAGCTAGAGTCAGAAGAAATTTGGTCACTTCAAGTCCCAATTGCTTCTAGCAAAAGAAATCGTCCACCAACTTGATATTGCTCAAGAAAGCAGGCCTCTACAACCTGATGAATTATGGCTATGTAATAATCTCAAGAAGCATTCACTGGCGCTATCTTCCCTACTGAGAACAATATCAAGACTCAGGTCGAGGATAAATTGGCTAAAGGATGGGGATGCCAACACAAGGCTTTTTCATCAACATGCAAGATATAGAAAAAAGAAGAATTTCATCCCCAAATTGCATGTTGGAGATTAGGTTATCACAAAGCATGAGGATAAGGCAGCTGTTGTTCTAGATTTTTATGACATTCTCATTGGGACTGAGTGCGCTAGAGGGAGAACTATCAATCTAGACACCCTTGGCAGCCCTAGCTGAAAGGTCCTTGTGTGGTTTTGGTAATTGAGTGACAACCTAGGTGGACTAATTGTGTTTATGTGAGATACACAGGTGATTAGTCCATAGGTACATGTATGTGAGCAACATATGCCATGAAGGTGGAAATGGCTCGGAGATGTTGCAAAGCTCATACATGTGATGATGAAGGAGCTCATTGCACACGAGACATGACATTGAGTCATGTGATCAAGGTGGAGAAGATCAAGACATGACTTGACTTGATGGACCGGTTGCAAGCGTGAAGGGCAAGTTGAAGGCTTTGGAGCAATGGACCGTGTGGCGGTGAAGCTTGAGCAAGACTTGGCGCCGATGGACAAAGGCAATAGTGAAAAGCAAGTAAAGTCAAGATTGATGAACCAATATGATCACGTGATGATATGAAGTGGATCATATCATTGTTAATCATGTTGGTGCATGTGTTGCATCAACAATGGAGGAGATAGAATGGAATGCGCAAGGCAAAGGTATAACCTAGGGTATTTCATTTCACCGGTCATAGGTGTGTAGAGAAGTTGATGACCGGGTTTAGGATAGATGGCCGTACTATCAAGAGGGGCAAACTTGTTTGCATATCGGTCATCTAGTGCCACTTGAGTGATCTAACTTTGCATCCTCGCTAGGATCGAGTGGCATGGCAAGTTGAGTGGCTAATCCTTTGGAAAATGATTGTGAAAATGCTAACACACATACACATGGTGGTGTATACTAGGTGGTGTGGGCACATTTACAAAGGAGATGAAGTTGGAGTTGAAACAGATCAACTCGGTGAAGAAACGGAGGCGAAAGGAGGTCACTGTGAGTGACCAGACGCTGGCCTCGGTAGGACCGGCGTGTTCGATCAGTGAAAGCAGTGAGCACGCGGTCTTGGTCATGTGACCGGATGCTGGCGTGAAGAGTGACCGGACGCTCAGGGACTATGTCTGGTCAGTGCTGACGTACGCTAACATGGTGGCGCGAGGAACAACAGTGACACGTGGCAGTCGAAGAATGACCAAACTTAGGTGTTGCGTCCGGTCATGCTTCACTAGACCCGTCTGGTCGAAAATCAGAGGCTCGAGGAGCTCTCTGGAAACGACCGGACTCAAGCGTAGCAACGTCCGGTCATTTCACTATGCTGCGTCCAGTCACAACTTGATAGTTGATGCGTGGCTACCGACTGTTGAGATCAAGCGACTAAGGTTGAAAGGAGGTGATGCGTGGCCTGCATCCATTGACCGGGCGCTGGACCAGGTGCGTTCGGTCGATCTGACCGGAGCATCCGGTCACCCCGAGCTGTGCCCAGTGAAGGGGTACAATGGCTCTATTTTCTTAGGGGCTATAAAACCAAGCATTGGCCGACCTTGGGCTAGTATCTGAGCACACTAGAGTCTTGGTGGCTTATATGGTCCTGCTTGGAAGCCCTCTAACCCACTCTAGCTTGATAGTGTTCATCCGATTGAGTGAGTGAGCAATTCTAGTGCGATTGCATCATGAGGTTGCATCGAGTGGCACTAGGTGATCGAGTTGCAAGCCGGTGGTGCTTGTTACTCTTTGAGGTTGCCACCTCCTAGACGGCTTGGTGGTGGTCTTCATCAAAGCTCGTAAGAAGCTTGTGCGATGCTCCGAAGAAGAGATTTATGAGGGGCATTGTGCCCGCCCCGCGAGAGCCTCGAAGAGCAACTCTAGTTGAGCGTGTCATTGAACTACCCTCACTTTTGGGGTAGGTTCTTGCGGTGCCCGATGTGTGGGCTTGGCGGGTGATGCCAATTAGCCGCCGAACCACCAAGTGAGCGGATCAACACAACGGGGACGTAGCGTGTTGGCAAGCACGTGAACCTCGGGAGAAAATCACCGTGTCAACATTGTTCTTCCTGTTGGTTTGCAATCCCTTTACACAAGCTTGTAATTACTTTCATATACATTGTGCTTGTGTAGTTGCTCTTGTAATTAGTTAGCTTGTGTAGCTCACTAGTTACCTTCTTACTTGTGTAGTGTAGAAGTAGCTCCCTTGCATGGCTAATTTGGTTTGTGTAACCTTGTTAGTCACATTGCTTAGTTTGTATAGCTAAGTATTTATGCTCTCTAATTTGGCATTGGTTGCCTTGTTATTGAGCATTGCTAGTGAGATTAGTTGGCTTTGTGCTTTTGCTTACTAGCATGTGTAGGAGCTCCTTCGTTGCTTGAAATACTAGTGGCATAGGTTTGTGTGACCTTGCTCCTAGAATTGGATAGGTGAGCTCTAGCTAGCCCGACACCTTTGTTGCCTAACTAGGATCTTTATAAGGTGCTTGTGAACTTTGATAGAGGGGAGTAGTCTTGGCTAGACCGAATTGTTTTAATTCCGTATTTATTTTGGTTAGCCGATGCGAATAAATTTAGTAATGACTATTCACCCCCTCTAGTCACCATCTCGACCTTATGAGTGGTATCAGAGCGAGGTCTCTCATTTGTGGTCTTCACCGACCCAAGAGGATGGCGTCTAGTGGGCTAGATGTTTGTGAGACACACATTTTTGATGGCACAAACTTTACACTTTAGAAAAATCACATGCTTGATCATTTTCGTGCAAAGGGACCTAAGTTTTGGTGGGTTCTCACTAGTGGTCTCACCCATGTCTTGGACCATAGAAATCTCACCAAAGCTCAAAGAGTTCTCTATGAACTTGATTCACATGCTTGTTGTTATCTAACTAATGCTTTGAGCTTTGATTTAATGAAAAGGATAAACTATATGGGAACCGCTCGTGAGATATGGGAATCAATCAAACACACATATGGTGATTTCTCCACGTGGGATGATGGCAAATTCAAGAAGGAGGATGATCACAAGGTGGAGGCACATGAGTGTGTTGAGCATGACCACAATTTAGTGATTGTGGAAGATTGCTCCACCTCATAGTCAAGTGATAATGATGATGATGCTACTACAAAATCACTTGACAAGATTGAAGGTGATACCTCAAGTGATGTACATGATGATCCTACCCCATGCACACTTGATGGTGATGATGGTTCATGCTCAGGCCATGATTGTGATGCTACTTCAAGCCCATCCACTACACCACATTGCTTCATGTCACAAGGTGACACCAAGGAGAACAATGAGCTCAAAAATGAAGTGAAGAATTTGAGCAATAAGTTAGAGTGGTGCTACAACTCAAAAGTCACCTTTGAACATATGTTAAAGACTCAAAGAAACTATGGTGACAAGTGTGGCCTTGGCTTCAAGAAGAAGATGACAAAGGGCAAAAGAAAGAGAGAAACAAAGATAAAGAAGCTACAACAAAGAAAGCTCTCTCATACCATGTGCTACCGGAGTCATGAAGCGGGACACCTTGCAAATGGTTGCCCTAACATTGAGAAGCTCAAGAAGATAAAGGAAGAAGAGAGGCTAAAGCATGTCAAGTGCTTCAAGTGCCGCACTTGGGGTCATCATACCTCAATGTGCCCAACCAAGCAATTGGTGAAGTAACTAGAAGAGCCTCAACCAAAGCCACAAGTTAAGCAAGAAAATACACCCCAAAAGCAAATCAAGATCAACCATGATGGTAGTGATTTGACGATAAAGAAGAAGAAAATTAGAAGGGATGGAAAGGCAAGGCATCCAATGCAAACTCAAGATGCCAAGATGATGAGCAAGACACAAGATGAGAAGAAAGTCTATGCTCACATCAAGTGCTTCAAGTGTGGAAATATGGGACACTTTGCCTCAAAGTGTCCTACCAAGCTTGAGAAGAAGGCTCAAGCAATCCATGAGAGGCAAGGCAATGGGAAGCACCACATGAGCAAGGAAGAGAAGGCTCAATCAAAGAGAAAGTGCTACTCATGTCAGGAAAGGGGGAACATGGCTCATTCATGTCCCCTAGGTAACACTCCTAAGCCTATTTCAATTGATGATGATTCTATGCTTAGGAAGGATGGCAATGGTACCTTATTGGTTGCAATTGTAAAATATCCCTCTACTCATACTAAGGCTATGCCTAAGTATGTTGCTCCTAACTTGAGAGGATCCAAACTTGTTTGGGTACAATCAAAGAGTGGATGATTGATTGTAGGTACCATCGGCATTAGAGACTTGATTCAATTGATTTCATATTGATCATGACATGTTAAGTCAAGATATGAAGCCAAGTGCACATCCAAACCCAATGCCATGATAATTGAGTGAAGTCCAAATGTGCTACATCATACAAGTGCTATAATTCAAGGTGTTGGTGATTCATTGGATATATTTGATGGCTTGTAAATAATTGAATTAAAGCTTGCTAGTTAGATGATCATAAGATAACCAAGGTATATCTCTTGTTGATCATTTTATTTGGGTGCATATGAGTTGATTGAATTAGATAAATATGCAATGTTGCTTCCTATAAGATGCTTGAATGGATAATTGCTTAGTAATCAAGTTTAGATTGATTTGTGTTGGATAAATTCATGAGATGACATTTAGTGAATGGATTGAATGAATTTATGTCTTGTGAAAGTATTCAAGCAAGTTGGTTTCAAGTTTGATTCATATTTGATGAAGTATAGCTCAATAGTTGAAATCTGTCCTATAATTGAGAATCTGAGCTAGCTGTGATCTTAGCCATGTTTGAGTGATCAAAACTTTTTGGATTGGCATAAAAATTGGTATACATGCTCTAGACTTATGGTATAAGATTCTGTACAAATTTCATGAGTATTGGATAAGAGATACTTCAGTTTTGGAGTGGATCTTGTCAGCTATAGTGCAGCAGTTTTCAACATGTGGTAGTGGTGTAAGAATTGAAATGTGGTAGCAATATAGAAGTCAAATGAAGCTAAAAATTTTACAGATTCTAGATAACTTAGTGATTCACACCTCCACCAAATTTTGTGGAATTTGGATTTGTACTTTGGGAGATATGCATTTTTCTTTGAAGAGTATCAAATCTGCTAGACAAGTGACAAATATTGGATTGATCTAAAGTCACTTTGATTGAAAGGTCCTCAAATTGAAAACATATTTATAAGTAATTGAGGCACCTAAGTTTGGTTTTGAGATGATCTAGAAGCATGACAAGTAAAGAGTACAAGACACATTTGGTACTCAAATTGGAAGATCAAGATCAAACTCAAGATGAAGATGAAGTTTAAGTTCTAGTGACTATTGGAAATCATTTGATAGAAAGAAATGGACTTAAAGAAGGAATCAAGGCTACTCATTAAATTAAGTCTATTACTTGGGTCAATCAACAAATTCATTTCAAGTGAGTGTCAATAATGGTTCTTGGAGAGAGGTCACTTCTCCCTAGTGTAGGGGCTTGCCGCCTATGTATAGGTAAACCAAGTGTGGTACTTAGAAGGCTAACATGAAAGTGGTGATCCGAGGGACATTTGAGATGCTTAGTTGAAGAAATCAAAATGATTGATCAAGAAAAGCAAGCAACACCCAAAACAGAGCTAATCATAATATTTCAAGTGGTATTCTTACGTTGATGCTCTCATGCAAGCATTGATGAAAAGATGAAGCAAACCATCAACAACAAGAAAGTGCACTTGATCATAAGTGATATTCATTTCATATGGGTGAAGAATGGAATTCAAAATGGTATCTATTGGTCTTCACCAAGCTTATAATTAGACTTCACATTGCTATTGAAGTAATGAATTGGAATCTATGTGACTATCCTCTACTCCAACATAGCAAAGGTATCATTATAATGTGCATGATCATTTCATCCCTTACTAGTATGCGATTAGTGCATATAGTAAATGCTTCATAGGATCATGCATAACAAATAAAATATTTAAATTCATAGCCTACCACCATTGCTTGAATGATTAGTTGATCTAGTGGTTAGTATATGAATTTGTTCATGATCTAGTGAACACAAGTACTTGATTTAATTTGAATTGCTAGACAAGTGACAAGTGCAACATTGGCAAGATAACCCTTGCAAGAGGTGTGAAGAAGCTTGTCATTGGTTCAAACCAGACTTGGAAGCTTAGGCAAATCAATTTAGTTCAAGTCAACCTTAGAAGCTCATGATAGTGATAAGAGTACAAGCACAAGACAACAATGCAAATAGATATCTAGTTTGTTTGTTTCAAGTGGTATCTAGATTCAAGTATTTCATCAAGAATTCATAAGTGATGTCTAGATCAACTCATAAGTGATATCCTATAAGTGGTACTCATGAAGATAGCAAAGGTTCAAGAAATAGTTTTTATTGATAAATCCAACAAGTGGTTCCATACTAGAAAATTCTTTCAAGTGATATCACATCTACACGTGGTATCAATCATACAAGATGATGGTTCCACAAGTGATCCACAACTTTAAGTGATCATCAAAATGAAGAATGCATCCCTCACTTCCAAGAGTTCAAGTTTAGCAAATGGATGACCCATGATATGACATAGGGGGAGGTGTCCCACAAATTGGTATCAAGATCAAAGATCCTATGTGTGATATCTCAAGAAGCCCTACAACATACAAGTGGTATCTACAAGTGGTGTCATTCCAACAATCAAGTGATGACCATAAAAAATACAAGATTCAAGCTTCAACCATCTACCCCAAATGCAAACCTTTGCATCAATAAGAAGCACACCTTTTATGGAAATTAATGACAAAGGGGGAGAGATTGTATAAAAATATGAAAGCTTTGGGAGGGAGGGATTGAAACAAAGAAGTAGAGGTTGGACATGGACATGGACAAAGAGGGAGTAACATTGAAGAAAAGAGATGGATCAAAATTCTTGGACAAGAAAAGCACACAAGTAGGGGGAGCAAGCTCATGAACTTTGATTGGTTGCATGTCATGTGCTTGCTTGCATTTTATAAGTTTTTAAGTCAAAATGCTTTCTTGTGTGGTGTATGCTAGTTGTAAAATTTGATTGATGAAATAAAAACTAGCATGCATAGGATGATAGCTATACACTTGGTACGCTTTTCAAGTAATGCTAGTACCTTGCTTTTAATGTTGATCTCATGAGGTATCAAGTGCTTTGATTCCCAAGTGATATCTAGCTAACCATGGTGCTAAGGATGAACTTAAAGGTGCAACTCCGATTGATATCACATTTTAAAGGTTTATTCTATACACCATAGCATCATTTGGTAGTAATTACTCTCCCACACTTCCAATCTATGCATATGTGCGAGCTTCAAACCAAACACTCTATCACATATGTAGGGGGAGCTAATACTACCATTTTGGGTTTGTGGTACTTATCCAAAATCATTTACACATGGTAAAATTGCTTTGGCAAGCAACATGAATCTAAAAGAGCTTAATTTCCATATCTTTGTAGAGTTGTCATCAATTACCAAAAAGGGGGAGATTGAAAGGTCCTTGTGTGGTTTTAGTAATTGAGTGACAACCTAGGTGGACTAATTGTGTTTATGTGAGATACATAGGTGATTAGTCCATAGGTACATGTGTGTGAGCAACATATGCCATGAAGGTGGAAATGGCTCGGAGATGTTGCAAAGCTCATACATGTGATGATGAAGGAGCTCATTGCACATGAGACATGACATTGAGTCATGTGATAAAGGTAGAGAAGATCAAGACATGACTTGGCTTGATGGACCAGTTGCAAGCGTGAAGGGCAAGTCGGAGGCTTTAGAGCGATGGACCGCGTGGCGGTGAAGCTTGAGCAAGACTTGGCGTCGATGGACAAAGGCAATGGTGAAAAGCAAGTAAAGTCAAGATCAATGAACCAATATGATCACGTGATGATATGAAGTGGATCATATCATTGTTGATCGTGTTGGTGTATGTGCTGCATCAACAATGGAGGAGATAGAATGGAATGCACAAGGCAAAGGTATAACCTAGGGCATTTCATTTCACCGGTCATAGGTGTGTAGAGAAGTTGATAACCAGGTTTAGGATAGATGACCGTACTATCAAGAGGGGCAAACTTGTTTGCATATTGGTCATCTAGTGCCACTTGAGTGATCTAACTTTGCATCGTATAGCTTGTGTAGCTCACTAGTTACCTTCTTGCTTGTGTAGTATAGAAGTAGCTCCCTTGCGTGGCTAATTTGGTTTGTGTAACCTTGTTAGTCACATTGCTTAGTTTGTATAGCTAAGTATTTGCGCTCTCTAATTTGGCATTGGTTGCCTTGTTATTGAGCATTACTAGTGAGCTTAGTTGGCTTTGTGCTTTTGCTTACTAGCATGTGTAGGAGCTCCCTCGTTGCTTGAAATACTAGTGACATAGGTTTGTGTGACCTTGCTCCTAGAATTGGCTAGGTGAGCTCTAGCTAGCTCGGCACCTTTGTTGCCTAACTAGGATCTTTATAAGGTGCTTGTGAACTTTGATAGAGGGGAGTAGTCTTGGCTAGACCGAATTGTTTTAATTCCGCATTTGTTTCAGTTAGCCGACGCTATTAAATTTAGTAACAACTATTCACCCCCCCCCCTCTAGTCACCATCTCGACCTTACACCGGCTTTGATCTTGAAGCTTTGGATTTGCCTTTTTCAGAAGAAGTGTGGACACCATAAAGGAGATGCCACCTGATAATTCTCCTAGACCGGATGGGTTCACTAGTACATTTTATAAAAGTTGCTGGACAGTTATCAAGAATGATGTGATGGCAGCAGTTCATTTTCTTTGGACTAAAAATTTTAGAAACCTCTAGAAACTGAATTCTGCATACATTACTATGATTCCAAAAAAGACTAATGTTGTTCAAGTCAAGGATTATAGGCCAATTAGCTTGGTTCACAGCTTCGCCAAACTTGTGACCAAAATCCTGGCTAATAGGCTTGTAGGTCGGCTGGATGAGTTGGTGTCCTCCAATCAAAGTGCTTTCATAAAAAAGGTTCATTCAAGATAATTTCATGATGGTCCAACAGACAATTAAATTCCTATACTCTCAAAAGAAGCCCAGAATTCTCCTAAAGCTTGACATTACCAAAGCTTTTGACTCGGTGTCTTGGGCCTTCCTTTTGGAGGTGCTTAGAAAATTGGGTTCCGGTTCTCGCTGGTGTGACATGATTTGTGGCCTCTTATCATCTTCATCCACCCAAGTTCTCTTAAATGGCATCCCAAGAGAAGGTATTTTGCACATAAGGGGACTGAGACAGGGAGATCCGCTATCTCCTATGCTCTTTATTCTTGTTATGGATGTGTTAAATCAGATGTTCACAAGGGCTTCTGAAGTTGGGCTGCTACAACCTTTATCCAGTAGGCCTATCCAGCATAGAATCTCCTTATATGCTGACGATGTAGCCATTTTCCTTTAGCCTAATGCAGCAGATATCAATTTGTCTTTACAACTACTGAATTTATTTGGTGAAGCATCTGGCCTTAGGACCAATGTTCAAAAAAGTAATGTGCTACCAATCCATTGTGCTGAGGAAAATCTGGCCCTCATTCAGAATCTATTGCCCTGTGAGATGCTAGATTTCCCTTGCAAATATTTGGGTCTCCCCCTAACCATCAAGAAGGTAACTAAGTTGCAGGTCCAACCCAACATTGACAGAATTGCAGATCAGCTTCCTAGGTTGAAGGCTGATTTGATGACTAGAGCTGGTAGAGTTATTCAAGTGTAGTATGTTCTCACAGGAATCCTGATTTATGTGACCATGGCAACAGATCTCTCACCTTGGGCTTTCAAAGACATTGACAAGATCAGAAGGGCCTTCCTATGGAGAGGCCAAAAAGAGGCAAAGGGTGGTCACTGTCTCATTGCCAGGCCTAAAGTGTGCCACTCCCAAGAACTAGGTGGTCTTGGGATTGCTGATCTGAAGGCTTTGAGTATCGCCTTAAAAGCACGATGGTCGTGGCTCAAGCGGAGTGAGCCCAACAAACCATGGGCAAATCTACCTATCCAAGTCAGTAGAGAGGTAGCTGGCCTCATCTCTGTGGCTATAATAACTAAAGTTGTAAATGGATCCAATACACTCTTTTGGGAGGACAAATGGTTAGATGGCAAAAGAATCTAGAACATCGCACCTCTGGTATATGCACTGGTTCCAAAAAGGTCAAGTAGACGTACTATGTTGGAAGCACTAATTGGGGAAAATGGATACAGGACATACAAGGTGAGATCGGTTCAACTACCTTGATTCAGTATCTTGAACTTTGGGATATCCTAAATGGTGTGGAGCTGAATGAGCAAATTCCTGATAACCACATCTGGAGGCTATCTACTTTAGGCAAATATACAACAAAGAGCGCCTATGATACGCTTTTTCAGGGTGCAATCTTCTTTGAACCTTATGAGAGAATCTAGAAATCCTAGCCCCTCAAATGCAATTTTTTCATGTGGCTTGCCGCTCATAATAGATGTTGGACAGCGGACAGATTGGCAAAGAGGGGGCTCCCTCATCCAGATTAGTGCCTTCTATGTGATCAAGAGGAGGAGGACATTCAACATCTTCTTGTGGGTTGTGTATTCTCAAGAGACTTTTGGTTCTCCCTCCTATCGTGCTTTGGTTTTGCAGCACTTGCTCCTCAACCTTCTGACCAATCCTTTGATAATTGGTGGAGAAAAGTTGATAGTGTTGCTAGTGGAAATTATAGGTTGGGTCTGAATTCCCTAGTCATTTTGGGAGTCTGGAGCATCTGGCAACATAGAAATGATTGTGTTTTTAATGGGGCAACCCCAAATGTTAACTTGGCTCTAGCTCTGGCTAGGGAAGAGGCCCATTGGTGGAGCCTAGCAGGAGCCAAGGGAATTTCCCTGCTCTCTGTTGGAGGATCAGTCTAATGGACTGCTGTAGGGTCGTCTTTTTGTCTTTCTTAACCGATGATCCAGTGTCCATGTAGTGGTGTGGGGGGGGTTCGGGTCTATGTATGACTCTCTTTTTCTTCTATTTATACAATGATATGCAGCTATGTTCCTTTTTGATCTCACAGTTGAGTTCTTTGACCACGACTGACCTGTACTTATTTGACAACGGCCAGGGACTGACGGGATTGGGCATCACCCCGCCCCCTGTGCGGGAGGAGTGGAGACCTAGCCTGTAGCGAGTCACGATGAGGGGCGGGGAAAGCAAACTGGCAGCGGTGCGACCTTCCCTTCTAGGGGTTGCGCCCTCCCATCCGATCCACTCAGGTAGCACGTTGGTCTCTCCTTGATGGAGATCCCGTTGTTGGGCCCTTCCAAGCCCTGCCTAGGAAGGCGGAGGGCTGTTTGCGTGCGGTTATGCCTTGTTTCCTGTGCCTGGGTTGCGGTAGTGGTGGGCCATGCCCAGGCCACGTCCCGTTTAACCAGGCGACATTTCGTTTGGCAGGGCTCGTCCCATCAGTCAAGACGCATCCCATTGCATGCCCATCCGCATTAAATAGGGGAAGGGAGAGGGTTTTTGTCCCATTCCTTCACCTGCCACCTCTCCTCCTTCTTCCTCCTTGCCAAGCTCATTCATGTGCCACGACAGTTTCTAGGAGAGAGGGTAAAGCGAGGGAGAGAACTCACTAATTCATTCATGAATCCGGAGCACGATGTTGAATTGGAGGCCTTCCAACGTAGACGAGGCGGTGCTGGCCACCTTCTCCGAGAAGGGGCTGCTCCCACCGAAGGAGGTGGAACATTAGAGGGCTCCTACGCTAGGGGAAGGTGTTCCACAACCATGGGCCGACGAGGTTGTCTCCTTCCTCGCCTTCCATGAGCGTGGGCTTGGATATCCCACGCACTAGTTCCTACGTGGGCTCCACAATAAGTGGGGCCTAGAGCTACAACACCTCAATCTGACTGGATTGCTGCACATTGCTGGTTTTGTCACTGTCTATGAGGCCTTCCTCAGGATGGAGCCACACGTGGACCTCTTCCAGTGGATCTTCATCGAGCGAGCCTTGTCAGAGGGGAAGCCACCCAGAACCGCATCGATTGGGGGCTTTGCCTTATAGAAGAAGCCGAGGCTGTCTGGCTCCTACCCCGCGTACTCCCCCTACGACTCCAATCAGGGGTGGCATGGCAAGTGGTTCTACATTAGGAACCCAGCGGAGGCGCCATTCTCGCCGTTCACCGGAAGAAGGGGGAAGAGGCGGGAGAGCTAGTCGTGGGGTCCCTCTAGTCGGCAGAACAAGCTGGAGGTCATCGAGGCGGAGCTCCAGAAGTTGGTGCAGCATGGCCTCAATCGGCTATGGGTGTTCCACACCTTCTTCCGTCATCGAGTCACCCCACTGGCGGAGAGGAGGCGGCCGATGTGGGCCTACTCTGACCCAACGGATCCCGACCGCGCGTCACCGAACGAGTTGCCAAAGGACGAAGTCTAGAGTTGGCTCGACCGGGTGCTGCAACTGAGGGATAAAGAGTCCCTTGAAGGAAAGCCCAGACCTCTTCATGCCACAAAGCTGTCCAATCTAGTATGCTCCCCCCTTTTTATTCTATGACATTTTCCCCTCTTGCTTTCCCTTGTTTTGACTTCGAGTCGTCCGTTTCATAGGGACTCATGGGTTACAAATCCCGGCTGCATCCTCTGAGAGGGCCGGAGGGCGTGGCTTGGCAAGCTGCCCTGAAGAAGAAGAGAGCTAAGAAGGCTCGGAGGAGGCATGAGAAGGAGAAGAAGATCGCCCGGCGGGTGTAGGCTGGTGAAAACCAGAGCGACATGGAGGTAGAGCACAAAGTCAGAGGAGCCCATGGAGATGGGTGGCGACACGAGCACCTCCAAGGATGAAGGAGACAGGGTTGTCATTGGGACCTCAGTGGAGCGTCGTTAGCTTGTGACCATGTCCATCAGCGGTGGGTGGGATGCGGAGAGGCACGGCGACATTCCCACATCAAGGAAGCGTGTTGTGAGCTTGGATGCCGCTGTCGAGGGAGAGGAGAAGCGAGCGTGGCCGCCACGCCCTTCGGAGGCATCTTTGGCTTTGCACCCTCCTGCTCTGAGCATGGCGGGGCATGCCAGCTAGTCAGAGTAGCATGCTCGTACCCCCATGGCTTTGGGGTCGGTGCGTGCGCGTGACTCACAATGGCGAGATGCCCCATCAGTTGCTCCGGTGGGTGCGCCATGAGCCGATGGTCATGGTGATTCATGGGCCAATCGAGAACCGACCAGGTCAGCTCCTCCCTCAGTTGATGTGAGGGGGCACGAGTTGCGACCCGTAAGCGGTCCTCATCCGGTGGGCTGGTCATCAACGGGTCAGGGCTTCAGGGCCCTGCCGCTTTCGTCCAGGTATGCATCTATGTTTCTTTTCGATCTCATAGTTGAGTTCTTTGAGCATGACTGAGCTGTATTTATTTGACAGTGGCCAGGAACTGACGGGACTAGGCATCATCCTGCCCCCCGTGCAGGAGGAGTGGAGACCCAGCCTACAGTGAGTCACGACGAGCGGCGGAGAAAGCAGACTGGCGGCAGTGCGACCTTCCCTTCTAGGGGTTGTGCCCTCCCAGCCAGTCACAAGTACGGCGGCGGTGATGACGGCGATCCCTGTGGTGATGGCGGAGGTTGGGTTAGAGGTGACCCTTGCGATCCCTCCCCTAATAGACATGGCGGAAGAGAGGAGGGAGACCGGGCTCCCTACCTCGCCTGGTGGAGGAACACATGGCTCGCCCTCCTGGTCGAAGCTGGAGAGATCAAGAGGAGACGTGGCCAGGCTAGAGGCAAAACATCCGCCGGTGGGTCATAGAGTTGAGATAGTGGAGATCCCCTGCTCCGATGAGGCAGGCACTAGGGTGGAACTACCAGCCATCCCACCATCGTAGGAGTTGGTGATGGTCCAGTCGTCGCACGATATTGCGACGGCTGGATCTTCTAGCGGGTTGGGGGCAACCCATGAGCTGGTGTGGCCCTACCCCAATGACCCAATGAAGGCTTGGTTTGTCCTTCACGACAAGGAGGAGGTGATTCTCTAGCACTTGCTGGAGGAGAGAGGAATGTCGATGGAGTCTAATCTCACCCAAACCAAGGCGAGGCTCAAGGAGGCCTTGGAGCGGGTTGAGCTCGTCCATCAGGCTATCTCAATCGGCCTACCGCGTGTCGCCGAGGTAAGCTTTCTGTGTTTTTAGCGTTTGTCCTCGACTCCTTGGTCTTCCACTGGTTGTCTCGGCGTGCTTGCTTCTCGCTTTACAGGAGTTAGAGGTGACATCGATCCGCAAGTCCTATTTCCTTCGGGAGGAACATGGTCGGATGGAGCGGGAAGCCGTGATGTCATGGCGGGTCGACGAGCTTGAGCGCCAGCTGGAATCTGCCCACCGTGAGTCCCAAGACTGGGCGGCTGAGGCGACGGGAGAGCGGGCGACGAAACTGCTCGCGGTGGAATAGGCGACTGCTGCCGAGCGGGGACTCGACGTAGTGAAGGTCCACCTGGCGGAGACCGAGGTGGTGCTCCAAAAGTCCTTGGAGGCTCTAGAGATGGAGCGGAAGGCTTGGTCGGAGGCTGATCAAGAAGTGCTCACGCTCCGGGGGTAGGTGCTTGGGGTGGAGGAGTCGAACGCTCGACTGCTCGAGAAGGTGACCCGGTAGGAGGAAGGACTGTCCATCCTCAAAAACACCCGCCTCGATATGTACCTATTCTGCCTTTGGTTGATGTCTCGGTTTTTCCTTTCCTTTGCTACTAAACTTGTCGTCCTTTTTCCAGAATTGGGCGAAAAAATTGGTTCTCTGGAGCGGGAGCTAGAGACAGCCAAGGCGGTGATCGGTCGGAGAGCGGAGGCACTAGCCAAGTCCCTTAAAGAGCGACATGCTCTTGAGGGGGAGCTCAACCAAATCCGCAACGTCACCCAGGTGGTTGTTTTCGAGGTGTTCGGGTTGGCGCCGAGCACCAGCATGCCTGCCATCCAACTGGTGGAGGTCCCGAATGAAGTTTGGGCGCTTATCTCCGATGGCATGTTCTACGGGACATCGGGAGTGCTGACCTTGGTGGGGATGCACCACCCAGATCTAGACTTCACCACCATCTACAGAGGGTAAGTCGATGGCTGGAGCACGGATGCCATCCATGCACTCAGGGAGAGCTTGGTGCCATACGCACAAATGGTTGCTGAGCAAGTCTACGCGCGGTGGGTGATGGAGGCTCACTGTGCGAGCGTGGCTGAAGGTGTGCATCAAGAAGATGTCATCCAGCCTGCGGACGGAGTGGAGACCAGGTCAGGAGCGAGCATCGTCCCACCTCTAATCGAGCCGAACGTCGTCCCGTCGGAAGGCGAGCAACCCTTATCCTCATCGACCAGGCCGTCAGCCGATGCCGCCGAGCAGCCACAATAGAATTTAGAGTAGAAACAGTCAGTATATGTAAAGGATAAGTTCATGGGCGAGCCCCCATGTGAACAGTTTTTTGTATTCATGAATACTTAAGTTTTATTTTTGTGATGGAATCACTCGTAAGGGGAAGCTTGTCCCATCCGTCTTTGTTTTCACCCTAGCATAGCATTGTTTTTTATCCTTTTTTTTTGCACCTACCCATTTGATCCGTGGGCTACAACCTTAAGAACTCGGGCATGGCCCGCGAGGCTCAGCTGCTCGTAACCATAGGTCGTGGTGGGGTGTGATCGGTCGGGAGTTTAAAACATAAGTTACGTAGGGTAAATAAATGAACGGACTACCCTTTCGTTTGGGTGAAAAAGTATTACTATATGATAGTAAAAAAGAGGGGTGGTATCGCACCCTCGTGGAGCCCCCAAGTGACCCAGGCCGAGAGTGTTCAAGCTAGGGTGCTTGTAGGAGCAAACGTTGAATGAAAGGAAGCGGTAAGACCGAGTTTTAGGGGAAGAAACGATGTAACTGTTCGATGTTCCATGTGTTGGTAAGAACGTTGCTGTTGTTGTCCTTCAGTCGGTAGGTGCCCAGTCAGATCACCTCAGTCACCATATAGGGTCCTTCCCATGGTGGAGAGAGTTTATGTTTCTCCTTGGTTGATTGGGTTCTTCGGAGCATGAGGTCTCCGACCTCGAGGATCCTCCCTCTGATTTTTCTTTCATGGTACCCACGGAGAATTTGTTGGTAGCGAGCGGAGTGGATGACGGTTGTCTCGCGAGCCTCCTCGAGTAGGTCAACCACGTCCTGCTGAGCCTTCGCGGCTCGGTCTTGGTCAAAGGCCTTCACTCTTGGGGAGCCGTGGTCGAGGTCGGAGGGCAACACTGCTTTAGCTCCGTAGGCCAGGAAGAAGGGTGTGAACCCTATGGATTAGTTTGGGGTCCTTCTTAGGCTCTAGAGGATCGCTAGGACCTCTGCAACCCATCGCTCAATGTACTTATTAAGTCGGTTGAAGATGCATGGCTTGAGTCCTTGGAGGACCGTGCCATTGGCCTGCTCGACCTGAACGTTAGTACGTGGATTTCTGACCGAGGCCCAGTCAATCCTGATGTCGTATCCATCACAGAAGTCCAGGAACTTCTTCCCGGTGAAGTTAGTTCCATGGTCAGTGATGATACAGTTAGGAACACTGAAACGATAGATGATGTCAAGGAAGAATTTGACCGCCTCTTCCGAGCAAATGTTGGTGATGGGCTTCGCCTCTATCCACTTGGTGAATTTGTCCACCATTACGAGTAGGTGAGTGAAGCCACTCGGGCCCTTTTTGAGGGGTCCGACCATGTCGAGGCCCCAGACCACGAATGGCCAGGTGATGGGGATGGTTTGAAGCTCCTATGCCGGCAAATGAGTTTGCCGAGCGTAGAACTTGCATCGCTCACACATGCGGATGGCCTCCTCTGCATCTCACAGCGCAGTGGGCCAGTAAAAACCTTGGCAAAAGGCTTTTCCGACCAACGACCTTGGGGTCGCGTGATGTCCACAGATTCCGGCATGGACCTCGAAGAGGAGCTATTTCCCTTGGTCGGTAGGGATGCACTTTATGAGTACTCCCGACGGACTTCGCTTGTAAAGTTTGTTACTAAATGCGACAAATGTCTTGGCACATCGAGCGATTCGTCGTGCTTCAGTCCTTTCTGGTGGGAGGATCTCCTTGAGGAGATAGGCGAGTAGTGGTGTTCTCCAGTCAGTTTAATCGAGTGCCACCATGACGATGTCGGCGAGCGACATCATTGTGGAGGCACCGAGGTCGGAGCCCTCGAGTGTCAGGTTGGTGTCAGAGTGTGTCTGGATCGGACCTTCTAGGATGCGGGCAGATGGCTCATGAAGGTCATTGATGAAGACCCCATCTGGAGATAGAACCCGCCTAGCAGCCAATTTTGCGAGAAAATTGGCAGCATCGTTGTCCTTTCGGGGGACATGATGTAGCTCGATCCCCTAGAATTTGTCCTCGAGTTTGCGCACCTCCTGGTAGTATGCTGCCATGAGGGGGCTTTTGCAAGAGGATTCCTTCATGACTTGGTCGACGACCAACTCCGAGTCACCGCGGACGTACAGCCATGTAGTGCTGAGCTCGATGCCGATGCATAGTCCATTGATGAGGGCCTCGTACTCCGTGGCATTGTTTGAGGACAAAAAGTGGAGATGAATCGCTTAGCGGAGCCTACTCCCATTCGGGGAGATCAGAACCACTCTAGCCCCTGAGCCGAGCGTCATCACCGACCCATCGAAGTACATTGTTCAGTACTCATGGGTGACGTCTGGGGTCGGGAGCTAGACCTCCGTCCATTCAGCGACAAAGTCCACGAGAGCTAGAGACTTAATAGCGGTGCGGGGGATATACCTGATGTCGTGGCCCATTAGCTCGAGTGCCCACTTGGAGATCCGTCCCACGGCATCTCGGTTGTGGATGATGTCTCCTAGTGGGAATGAAGTGACGAACATGACTTCGTGGTCGGTGAAGTAGTGTAGGAGCTTCTGGGTCACCATCAACACAGCATATAGAAGTTTCTGCACCTAGGGGTACTGAACCTTGGCGTTGGTGAGTACCTCCCCGATGAAGTATACGGGTCGTTGGACCTTCAGGTGGTGTCCTGGCTCCTCCCTTTCGATGACTAGGGCGGCGCTCACGACGTGGTTGCTTGCCGCTATATAGAGAAGGAGGGGTTCTCCTCATTCAAGAGCGACGAGGATTGGGGCCGACGTCATTGATGTTTTGAGGCTTCCCAGGGCCTGCCTTGCCTCTTTAGTCCAAACGAATGCATCTGTCTTTTTGAGAAGCTTATAGAGAGGCTCCCTCGCTCGCCTAGCTGGGAGATGAACCGGCTCAGGGCGGCCAGACAGCCGGTGAGCCTTTGTATGCCCTTGACGTTGCATATAGGGCCCATGTTGGAGATGGCCATGATTTTTTTGGGGTTGGCCTCGATACCACGTTCAGACACGATGTATCCAAGCAGCTTCCCCTTCGGAACCCCGAAAACACATTTTTCGGGATTCAATTTGATGCTGAACCTTCAGAGGTTCACGAACATTGCGGCCAAGTTCATGATCAGGTCACAAGCTTGAGCCGTTTTGACCACTATGTCATCTACATAGACAGTGATCGTTGGTTTTGGTCACTCGACTTGGACAGGCTAGTCGAGCGGGTCAATTTGGTCGGCAAAGCATTGTTGATAGGTGGTGCCAGCATTCTTCAGACCAAAAGGCATGGTTACGTAGCAGTACGAACCATACGGGGTGATGAATGAAGTTGTGAGCTGGTCGAACTCCTTCATGGCAATCTGGTGGTAGCCTGAGTAGGCATCCAGAAAGGAGAGGATTTCGCATCCTGATGTGGAGTCGACTATCTAGTCTATGTGTGGCAAAGGAAAATGGTCCCTCGGACACACCTTGTTGAGGCCAGTATAATCAACGCATATTCTCCATTTCCCAGTCTTCTTTTAACAAGAACAGGATTGGCAAGCCAGTCGGAGTGGTATACCTCCTTGATGAATCCAGCCGCCATGAGTTTGGCGACCTCCTCGCCTATGGCCCTGCGTCTCTCATCGTCAAAGCGATGCAGTCGTTGCTTGGTGGGCTTTGAGCCCGGGATGAGGCGTAATGCATGCTCGGTGACCTCCCACGGTATGCCCGGCATGTCAGAAGGTTTCCATGCAAAGACATCATGATTAGCGCATAGAAAGTTGGCGAGCTCGCACTCCTATTTGGCTGAGAGCTTGGCCCTGATCCGCACCATCTTGGTTGGGTCGGTGGGGTCGATCCCTACCACCTTAGTTTCCTCGATTGGGCGGAAGGTAGTCGAGGAGGTTAGCTTGTTGCAGTCTGGGACTGCTGGAGTCGATGAATTTCCGAGCTGGGGGAGCTCGACTGAGTTGATGACGGTAGTGGCGAGCTTGTAATGCTCATGGTCGCACGTCTAGCGTGCAAAAAGGTGCTACCCATAGTGATGACGTCGTTTGGTCCCGGCATCTTCAACTTGAGGTAAGTGTAGTTGGGGATCGCCATGAACTTGGCATAGCATGGCCGCCCTAAGATGGCGTGGTAAGACCCTAGGAAGTCCACCACCTCGAAGGTGAGGACCTTCGAGCGGAAGTTGGCCCAGTCGCCAAACGTGACGGGTAGGTCGATCTGCCCGAGCGGGTATGCCTATGTCCTTGGGATCATGCCGTGGAAGGGAGAGCTCACTGGGCGGAGCTCCTACCGGGGGATGCGCATGGCGTCGAGGGTGTCGACGTAGAGAATGTTGAGGACACTGCCTCCATCCATCAACACCTTGGTGAGGCGCTTCTTGCGGACAATGGGGTCGACGACGAGCGAGTAGCAACCCAGTCTGGCGACGTGGGAAGGATGGTCCCTCTGATCAAAAGTGATCAGAGATTCTGACCAGCTAAGGAAAGAGGGTACGGCCCTTTTGGCGATGCATGCCTCTCTGTAACGTACTTTGTGCTGGCGCTTAGAGTAGATGGCATCGGATCCCCTAAAGATCATGAGGCATTCCTCGGGATCGGGAAAGTTTTCCCCATCCTTGCCCGCCATGCCTCCTTTCTTGGCCGCTGCCTCCTTGCCCTTTCCTTCTTTTGGTCCGTCGACCTGTCATAGAAAGCGCTTAAGGAGTTCGCAGTCCTTGTAGAGGTGCTTGATGGGGTGGGCGTGGTTGGTGCATGGTCTCTCCATGAGCTTGTCGAAGTGGCCGAGCTGGCCCTGCTGGGGCTGCTTGCCCGCACGATCGGCCACGGCGACCAAAGCGGAGTTGGCCAGTTGGTGCCGATCCTTCTTGTTCTTTTTGCCCCTTTGTGTAGAGGGACCCTCGTCTTGGTCCTCGCACTTGGCCTTGCCCTTGTCCCGGCCTCCACTAAAGATCGCTCCGACCGCCTCCTCGTCGGAGGCATGGTTCATGGCGACGTCGAGCAGGTCGCGGGTGGTACGGGGCTTTAGACAGCTGAGCTTGTGGATCAAGGACTCACAGGTTGTCCCAGAGAGGAACGCGCTGATGATGTCCGCGTCAATGACATCAGGAAGAGAGTTGCATTGTTTCGAGAACCTACGGATGTAATCCTATAGGAACTCGTTGGACTCCTGTTGGCAGCTCTTGAGGTTTTAGGAATTCTCAGGACGGATATACGTCCCCTAGAAATTCTAGATGAAGATCCTCTTGAGATTCGCCCAATCACGGATGCTGTCAGGCGGGAGGAATTCGAGCCATGCTCGAACATACTCCCCCATGCAGATGGGGAGGTATTGAATGATGAAGTGGTCATCATCCACCCCTCTAGCTCGGTAGGCGATCCGGAAGTCTTCGAGCCATATACCGGGATTCATTTCCTCGGTGTATTTGGTGATGTTGGTAGGTGGTCGGAAGCGCTGTGGGAACGGCGTTTTCTAGATACGACGGCCAAAGGCCCATGGTCCCGGGCCAAATGCCTGGGGTGCGTTTCCACGCTCCCCTCGATGGTCCGGCCAGGGCCCGTGCCGCCTGCTCTCACCGCCCCATGATGGACGTCATCATCACACCGGGCTTGACGTCGATTGTTGATGACGCTACGAGCATCTCGGTTCGGCCCGAGTCATTCACGCACAGGTGGTCGGTGTGGAGCGGGCGCCGGGTCAGGCCATGGTGTAGCTACGGCCTCTTGTTCCACGCCCGACGACTGTAGCGGTGAGTGGATGGAGCGGTTTGACTGGTGCGCCCCCATTCCCCTGGTGGGGAGAGAGGCCGTGAGTCGGTGTCATGAGGTGGAGCTCTCCGCCTGTTGGACGGCGGAGGTTTCCACCAGCGCCCGGAGGTTCTGGTGGATCGTCTGCTCCTGGGGGTCATCAGGCTCGGGAAGGCCACGTAGAAGCATCGCCGCAGCGACGATGTTCTGGCTAGCCCGAGCAAACTATGGGGATCATTTCCTCCATCCATGATGTTACGCTGAACTTGGCGGGCGTGACCCCGGGCCCCGCTCGCCGGGTTACGCGTGCGTGGCGCAGCATGCTGCGCCGAGTGCGTTGGTGCAGGTGGCGGCTGGCTCTGCCGCCTTTATCGTAACTCCTCACCATGCTCCTGCGCGCGCGCGAGGGCCTCCACATGAGAGTCCAGAGGGTTGTGAGTCTGTAGAGACTCCGCTATCACCGGTGGCTGTCCCAAAGCGTCCGCCATAGTGCACTCCCGGGACAGAGGGTGGCTAGGTGCCACGACGTCGCCAATGCAGGAGCTGTCGCTTTCAACCTCGTCATCCACGAGGTCGTGGAAAGAGACGGGAGAGTAGCCCATCATCCCCACGAATTCAGATGTGAGAGGGGGCGGTGTCAGCATCTTTCGAAGCCCCCGCGCGTACGCGTCCGTGGGGGACACGAGGCCGTAGGGGAACCAGTCGCATGGGGGTCGTGGTGGGGACAACGGGGTCCATTCGGAGAGTCGGCGGAAGATATTAAATAGCGAGTAAAGAACAATATGTATGTTACTCATAGTGGGGTTTGAGCCCAGCGTGGGCTCAGAGCGAAGCGCGAGCGTCTCGTCGTTGAGGTCGCCGGGTGGCCCAGAGCCGACGGAGGGCGCTCCTCCTCCGATGGGTGCCGGGACAAGTGCCTCCTCGCGAAGGCGAAGCACGCCGAGCTGGTCGGCGACGAAGTCCAGACTTCCGAAGAGGAAGGTCTGGAACGGCTCGAAGACGGGAGGAACCCACATCCCAACAGGCGGGAGTGTGGGAAACTCCAGCAAGCCAAAGCAAATCGTATCGCTTGAGCCCGTCATGCCGAAGATGGCGGAAAGGTGGGTCATCCAATGACCAAAGGCGTGAACGTACGGCGTCTTCCCCACGGACGGCGCCAACTGTCGGTGCGAAAAGTGACCAACAAGTGAATATTTGTAGTTTTTGCCGTACGTTGTGATCGGATGTGGCCTAGCACTCAATGACACAGGGGTTATACTGGTTCAGGCAACGTGCCCTACGTCCAGTTTTAGTCGGTCGGTGACTTTATTCCTGAGCCCAGGTGCTTGAAGTTTGTTGTGGGGTTATAAACGAGTAGGAATAAGATGGGAGGTGTTAGAGGTCCAGTCGGACTCTGGATTGAAGGACCAAGAGTGACGAGAGCTCCTACGTGCGCTAAGTGTTGGAATGTATGCTCTATGTAGCTTTAGAGTTTTAGAGCCGTGGAGCTGTTCGAGTGCTCAGAATGTCTAAAGCTAGCAGAGTGAGAGTCGGAATGACCGGCCTCTATTGGAAGAGAGCGCATCCCCTTTTATAAGTGAAGGGGATGGCCTTACAAGAGAGAGAGACAGAGTGTGCGTGCTTCCTAGTCTTGTTGCCCACGCCGTCGGGTACAAGACAGTTTGTCGGCGCCCACAATACTGTTGACGTCCAGATGCATGTGGCAGGCTCCATCGTGTTCTTCTGGTATGGCAAATGTCGGCGCCTACCATACTGTAGGACAAATGTTGGCGCCCACAACATTGTTCGTATTCTGACATGTCCTGGCGGTACTGTCCTGCAGGCGTGTAGGATACGGTCCTCAGTATTGCGGTTGACTTGAGCGTCTCGCCTTATCTACTCCGCCTGATTCTTGGGTCCTCACCGAGCGGGCGTCCCCGGTCGGTCGTTCCCAGTCGGCTCCGACCGTGTCGGTCGGAGTCGGAAGCTGTAAGCAAAGGTTCGGCGTGTTCTCGGTCGGAAAAGCGGGTCGGAGTCAGAAGCGAGCGTCGTCCCCTCCTTGGCCAGGCCTTCCGGTCGGAGACTGGATCGCTCTTCCGGCCTGTCGTTAGGTATCTGGGCCGGTCCAGGAGTCGCGCATTGTCGCAACGTCCTCTGCTGGGCCGAGCTTTTTGCTGGGAAGCGGGCCCATTGGGGACCCCAGATTTATGAACCCGACAGTAGGTATATTGTTCTATTTTTTTCTCCTAGGTATATAGTGATGTGGTTGCATTTCTTATGTTCCACCTTCAACATCTTTGCTATATGGATGGCCAGTCCCCAAATTGGTGGATCGTGTAATAATATTTATTAGTTGTATTTGATAAGCTGCTAAGAATTGTTAAACAAATGTATCATATTTCAAGCAGAAATACATTGACTTGCCATCTAGTCAGGAACTTATCACTGTGTATATCAATTTAGTTATTACCTCATTTTTCAACTAGATTGTATGGACACTAAGGTTATTGATATTGGAGTAAGCACTAATCACCTCAGCTATTCAATGATTAGTATATCCATGACTAATTTGATTTATTGTAGCTGTGATGGTGAATGTGGAAGGCTGTTCCATCCAAACAGTTCCCATGGTCAACATTCTAGTTGCAGAGGTCTTGAACTGAAGGATGACCAATGGGTGCTATTCCTTTGCCTAATGATTTGGTTTTCTTCTTGTTTTATTATGTCAACATAGCCTTTTAATGTCCATACGTATCAATGATGTTGGAATCGAAATCGTCCAACTTTATATGCAAGAACTGTGAGTATAAGAAGCACCAATGTTTTGTTTGTGGGGAGTTGGGATCCTCCAAGATGCCTCCAGGTTCGCTAGAGGTATGTCTATCAAGAAAAAAAAGACTAATATTTCATATAAGATGTTTCCTCTTCTATTCATGATGGGATATTTTTCTTGATTTTCACTACGAGTTTTATGTAACTGAGGATAAGTGAAAAGGATCGATGATGCAAAACTACTCATGTCCAAAATTTGCTTATAGTCCAGGTCCTCATATGGAACGAGTCCACGTACAAGGTGCTATGCGTATACGAGCTCGTTCCATATAAGGAGCTGGGCCATAAGCAGATTTAGAGCTTAGGATGTTACAGAGGAATTTTATCTACATACAAGAGCTGAAATTGCTGGGAGTAGATAGAATGAAAGAGTGAACAATACCTTATTTCATATGTGCTCTGAATACTTAACAACGTTTTGCATATGCATATGTTAATCAAGATTGGTCATTTTCCTAACTTTTTTATTTACCTTTTATCAGGTCCTTAAATGTCAGAAGAAGTATTGTGGGCGCTTTTACCATCCTAATTGCCTTTTGAAGTACGATCGTAGTAAAAATCACCGGGACTTCGAGTGCCCTTTGCATGAATGTCATTCATGCAAGAATAAGGGAGGAACAATAATAACTAGGAAACAGACAGAAAAGGAGGAGGAAACATACTTGGTACAATGCAGGCGTTGTCCCGTGGCATACCACCGGAAGTGCTTGCCAAGGTACCGTATAGTTTGTGTACTTAGATACCGGGTGATATGGACATGTTGTTGATTTAAATGAATTTGTTTTCATTGACCGTTGGTACTTGTTTCACAGGGATATTTCCAATGTTGCTGACGATGAAGTCCAACGAACATTCAAGATTAAAGAACGATCTCAAGAACGATCTCGAGAACGATTGTTTTTCTATTGCAGGTACAAGTTTTTAGCCTTCCATCCTTACATGTCATCTAGGATCTGTTTCCAATGCCCCAACATGCGTTTCAGAATCAGTGATTTCTGCAAAAATGTATAATCATTTCCAGGAAACATGAGATGGTGGGAAAACTCAACAGTGCAACACGGGATCATCTGAAATTTCCAGAAAGCCCTGCTGTGTTCAAGTTTGATCTAAATGAGAAACTTCCTGAAGAAACTGAAGCACCAGAGCCTTACGCGAGTACCAGCTCTGCTCCCATGGAGCCCTGTGCGTCTCGGCCTCCATTCCCATGTCAGCACCCAGCAGGCTACGGTGGCTGGCTGGATGACTGATCATTCATTACCTCCTCGTGTCCGTGTTCTGTGTCGATGAGAATTCTCAGGATAATGAAAACTGCTGAAGTGCTTCGCATCATAACCGGTAACGCTGTTTGTTGTCTGCTGCGTCATCTGCTGATGTAGTCAGTGGTGGGTTGTGACTGGTCACCGTATCAACAATGAACAATCTGGATGCCATGACATTGGTTTCTTGCTTATATTTTATTTGTTTGGACCAAGACTTGAATTCGTTATCAGCTTTTAGTAGACCTGCCGAGGAGCGTTTTCTGTACAATTTTCAGCCGGTGCCTTCATGCCCTGCTACTTTGTGACTCCCTTTTGCTTAGGACATTATTGTTTGTGACTGTTGGCTTGTGGAGGCATCCATCTTACTGCTTACAGGTATGCAATGCAATGCATCTTGACCAGCTCACTGAGGGCGACGGCCTGGTGGATCTGCTGGTGGTTTGCTTGCAGGTGATTAGCTGGATTGTGCTGTTTAAGTCCCGGCAATTCAGTTTCTGTACATGCTCGTCGCTTTGCTGAAGCTGTTATCACTACAATGACCTGTTGTTCATGGAAAGGAACAAGCGAGCAACATCAGTGGACTGCCCATTGCAGAATTGCAACACTTGGGCAAGTCCAGTAAGTGATGCTTGCATCACAGAGCATTCACTTGAGACGACATGAACGTCCCGCTATTCTAGAGATCAGATGAGATGAGGGAGTAGCCTTACCCTGCAGGTCCCAAGCGAAAGCGACCGGGGTAAAAACAATAAAAAAAAACACCACGCGTTTATCTCCGGTGATGAAGATGCGGCTGGAGTTAACGCAGGACTGTGATAGACGGCAAGCGGGGGAGGGGTGGTAAGCATGAGCGGTGCTTTTGGTGCAGCCTTCGTGCCGTTGTCTCCGGTCACAGTCTCGGGACGGGACGGGGACTTAACGCAGGACACGGCACTCCACGCCTCCGCAACCGCCGCTTTTGGTGCAGTTCTTCGTGCCGTTGTTCCGGTCACAGTCTACGGGGACGCCGGCGCCACGCCTCCGCAACCGCCGCTTTCGGTTCATTCGTTCCTACGCTTACGGCGCTGCCTCGCCATGGGCGTGCGAGCGCGATATCTCCCTGATTCGATCGTTGATCTCATATTCTCCTTGCCTTTTTAACCGCGATTACGTCTGCTACAGCTTGCGAACATTCAACTTTTGGAGTTCTCCCGTTTCGCCACGACGGGCGCCGACCGCCGACCACACGCCAAATCCAACGCCGTGGCCACGGCATCGCCGCTCCCTCTCCCCTCCCCTGGCCGCCGCGACCGCGTGCACTTTCCCTGAACTTTTCACCCTGCCTTTTACCCTTTGCCAGGCGCGCCGCGCGCGACAACGGCAGCAACCGCTACAGCGAAGCAGGCAAGGCAGGCAGACCCCGCCTCACCCACCCCACCACACCCCACTACACCACCACCGCTCTCACACCGGAACAAAACGCGGAGTCTCCACACTATCGGCGAACCGATTCCGTGCGCTGTTGGCTGTCGCGTGGCGCCTGTGGCGCCTACTTGGTACAGGCTCGGCCGCCGTCCCCCGCAGCAGCCGTTTTCTAGCTGCTTCCCGCTGGTTCGCGGCCGCCGTCCAGGGCGTCTGAGCTAGTGGTAACCCTGCCTTTTTTGTTCCTGGGGTATTCCTCAGTTCGCACCGCTGTCGCTTCCCCCAATCCAATCCTCCGTAACCGATCGGCGCGGATGGAGGCGCTGAAGAAGCAGGCCAGCAAGCTCCGGGAGCACGTCGTCAAGCAGCAGCAGGTACGGGTTCCTGGTTCCCCTCTGAGTTCAAGCAATTCTGTTCCGCACCGATCAAGCGGGCGTGGCCGGATGCGCGGCGAGGGCGCGGGATTTGAGCATACCCTGGGAAGAAGTATATATCGTGCTCTTGTTGACGTGCTTGCTCACGTAGTTGATTACTTCTGCTAAACTAGTTTTTGTTTTGGGATTTCGAGCTCCTAGATGTTGTGTTTTGGGTTGGGAGAGCAGGAGCAATTGGAACAGGAAGCAACTGAATTGTGTATTGCCAGCCTGCTTCTGGTTGAGTATGAGCACTGCCCAATTGCCCAATTCTTGAAGTTGGCCTGTGGCTGCTGATTTGTTCTGCAGCTGAGGCTTACTTCATTAATTCGCATAGACTGTAAGCCTTTCCCTTTCCTTGCCTGTGTGGCCTCCTTGAGAGAGAATTATGTGTCATGATGCAGGCGGTTCTCAAGCAGTTCAGTACGCGATATAATCAAGATCCTTCTCTTGTTGATGAAGCGGAGCTTGAGTGCCACCAGAATCTCCAAAGGCTTTACAGTACTACAAGAGCAGCTAAGGTCTGAGTTAACTTCAGCTTATCACATGCCTCACAACAAATACTAGCCTAGCTGATTGTTTAAAGGTTCTCTCGGCAAAAACTCTTGTTCTGTAGCATTTCCAGCGAAATATTGTACGAGGGGTGGAAGGTTTCATTGCGGTTAGCACCAAACAGATGGAGATAGGTGAGTTTTGGTATTAGTTTTTCTGCTATATCTGTGTGCTTCCTTATATCTTGGGATATTTTGTAATCATGGTACGATGTTTCTGTAGTGAAAAAACTAGCCGAGGATTGTTGTAAATATGGAAACGACAATCAACATTTTGGTTTTGCTCTTGCAAGGGCATCTGAGGAGTTCGGTAAATCTCATAAACAAATAGAGAAAGAGCGGGAGGATCTTCTTAAAAGTCTTGGAGAGCAGGTGATGAAAAATTTTCACTTATTGATAGAATTTTCAGGGTTGTGAATGCTCTTTAATCCTTGAAGTAGCCTAGATCATCTAAGTTGATATATCTTTGATGTTAACTTTAGCTTATTGGCTTTATTGACAATTTTACAGGTTTTTGAGCCTCTCCGAGAAATGATAATGAGTGCTCCTCTTGAAGATGCTCGATTGCTAACTTACCGCTATCAACGGATCAGACAGGACATGGAGTCTCAGGTAATGAGTCATAAAAAATATTTTTTTTCCCTACAGAGACAAGTGGCAGCTACTAATTGTGAATTATTTTATTAGATAGCTGATGTGATGAGAAAGCAACTTAAATCCAAGGAAAGTAGTGGTAACACAGATAACTCTGTGAAACTGCAACATGCAGAATCGAAATTATCAGATCTTCGAACTACACTGGCAGCATTAGGAAGAGAAGCATCTGCAGCTATGGAGGCTGTAGAGGCTCAGCAACAGCAAGTAACGTACGAACGTCTCCTTGCAATGGTATGATTTGGCTCGGCATATTCATATATTAAGTGAAAGCACCTGATCCATTTTCGCAGTGATTAGGATCTCCTGTATACAATCACTCAATCCTCTCAAGCCTTTCCGTCTCAACAACCTGCACTTAATTGCTAGATTTCACATTTCTAAAGATTAGCCATCCTTGGTACTATTTTCAGCATATTTCTTATATAGTTATCTATGATTCTTCTTGTGCTTTCAGACTGGGGTTGGGGGTTGACCCCATCCTCAGTGTTCATTCTAGAAATTTGATTAACAAACCATCCCTTGTTTTGAAAGAGTAGAATTGGGATTTTTGTATTTAAACCTGTAACACAGGGTTGTCTAATCTAGGGCCTGTTTGGTACAGCTTATAAGCTGCTTGTGGCCAAAATAAGCTGAGACTAAGAGCATCTCCAAGAGTTTACAAAACTCACTAAAACGCTCTCCAACAACTCCTTATCTCAACTACCAATCTTTCCGCACTTGGGAAAATAAGCTGAGACTAAGAGCATCTCCAAGAGTGTATCGATCGGCCAATCTAGAGGTGGAAGGACGTGGGGAAGAATATGGAGTAAGGACAGGGTTCACAATGCAAATGCAAAAGAGAAAAAAGAAAGTATAAATATGGTTGTGGTGATTTGGAAATAGTTCGAGATTCCTAATGCAAAATTGTCTTCTACCTTTTAGGAGCGAGATTTTCGAAACGGTTGGAGGAACCCAACAAATGTGCTCCCAACTTTTTGTAGCCACTTGAAGAAACTTATTGATCTACCAATTGTTTTTTTAGAAACTCTTGGAGATGCTCTAAAAGCCAAATGGCATGTTTTTTACAGCTTTTTCTAGCCACGCTTCTCCCCGCAGCACCCAAAGCTGGGTCAGAGACCGCGCTTTTGCTTTATTTGTTCAGCTTGTCAGATAAGCGCTTTTTTTACCGCTCTACCAAACAGGGTCCTAATCCCCTTTGATTAACTGTCTTCAAATGTCATAGGAGTAGTAGAATTTGCATGTGTTAACTAAAAGTTTTGGAACTTCTTGAACAAAGAATCAACATTTCTCTTGCTGTGGTTATTCGTTCCAACTTTGTGTTTCAAATTCGTGAATTCCCAGACAAATAGTTCCAGTGTTGCCATGTGCTGCGGTGTTTGCAAACCTGTGCAGGCTTCTGTTACTTTGACTTGAAGAATGTCTATCACTCATCTGCATTAAGTTTCTTGGATAAAGAGTTAGATGGCTCTTGACAACCCTTAGTCTATGCTTACAGGTTGATGCTGAGAGGACATATCATCAAAATGCTGCTGATATTCTGAATAAACTCCATGATGAGGTGCACAACTGGCCCAGAAAGATGTGCTTTTTCACCTGTATAGCTAGTTTGCATTGTCTTAAACCTTGATACGCTGAAGATCATTATGTTTCATTTTTCGCTTATGCGCAGATGCTCTATGCAAAGCATCATAATGGGTCAGAAAACCATTACGATGAACAGTCATCAGAGCCTGAATCAGATACAGGCCCAGCACAAGTGCACTCACATAGCACATCTGAAGATCCAGTATTAACTAAACCTAGCGAATCCACAGGAAATAGTCAGGAGGTGCAATTTCTGGGGGAGGTATGACTGTTTTTGGCCCTGCATGCTGTGAATATTATTGTACATAAATGCATTAGTTTTTAGGATGTGTTTGCTCTAAGCTCGGCACTTTTCAATATACTATGCTTAGAATTTCCATGGTCCACCTTCTGTCTGGCATGAGTTTTATCCTATCTTCTGTTAAATATTTTAGATAGTCTGATGGAGCTTTTTGGAAGTGCCATGTAATTTGGAACTTCTCTGCTGGTTACTTTTAAATTAAATTATAAATATATTATCCTACAATATAGTGTTTTAATGGCTAATTTTATGCATACATGATTTGAATTTCCTCATTCTCCAGTCCCGTTTATTATTGCATGAGAAGTCCTGAAATTATGTGAACTCTGTATTGGGTATATGACTAGTCTGAAATTATTGGAGTTTTATTTCTGATCCCAGCACCTAATTTAAATGAATAATGGATTTGATTGGTGAATGGATCTTCAACAAAGCTTGACGATTCACAAGTGCTGAAAATAATTATTGGGTACAATTAGTCTGCGGTGCTGAACATAACAGCACATTATTCTATTAGCTCAGGAATTTTTTTACTTGCTTTTTGGGCAGGTTATTCATCCATTCGATGCTCAGGCTGATGGTGAGCTCAGTCTTGCGGTGGGTGAATATGTTGTGGTCCGCCAGGTACATGGTTTGCTTTATTTGTTGACAATTAAGTTTTATCGAGGTTGTGGGATACCTCATGGCCAAGTGGGGACAAAAAATAATACAAATTTATAGCTCCCCACTAAATAATCTATAGTAATAATTCATAAGGCAGCATCCTATTGTGTAGTGCTGTAACTGTAACCAACCACTGTATCTTTTAGAAAACGAACAGATGCGAGACAGCTTATAATTGTCCTGTTCGTCGTCTTGCTAATTCTCTGGGAGATATGGAGGGGGCCGGAATGCTGACTAAGCACATTGTCTTTCTTCACAGGTGGCAGCAAACGGTTGGTCTGAAGGTGAATGCAAGGGAAAGGCTGGCTGGTTCCCATCTGCCTATGTAGAGCAGAGGGACAAAGCCCCGGCAAGCAAGGTGAGAGAGCCTGGACTTCTGACTACCTGATCCATCTCGTACTTATGGTTGCTGACTTGCTGTCATGGTCCTTTTTCTACATTATTGTACATGACATGTCCCATGAGTGATTAGTATTTCGTAGAACCTTTACCTTTCTGTGCAGATTATTGTTCTTCTAGGCTTTTCGTTGGTTGGTAACTGTATGTAAAATATAGTTTTGTCTGTTAGGATTTCCTTTTGTTATTATAACATTGTACAGAGCTATTGGTGTTGGTGATGAGATGCTCTCAACTTGCCCTTTATATTCGGACATCATGCTTCCTGCCAAATTTATGCTAACTAATGATTTCATAACAGTGAGACTGGCACTGCTGCCTGTGGTTATGGTACGAAACACTGTAGACGTAGAAGCAGAATACGATTGAGGCTTTCTTCAGAAAATTTGTGTAGGTAGGTGTTACCGGTCTGAAACTAACCTTGTTCTTCTATATGGAGCTCGGAGGCTATTAACCTCCTGTAACTTTTTGTACAGGTAGATCTAACGAGAGAGAATTTGCTCTAGATACATATTGAATGGTGCGTCGTTGTCCGGAACAGAAATAGAATAGGCAAAGGACGCAATTGAAGCGACCTGTACATCTGACTGGGCAAAAGAAGCTTGGTGGTTGGATCCTTCGACCCAACTTTATCCGAAGTCTGAACCTCAACTGGCACAGAAACCCCTGTTTCCCCCCTCACCGGTCACCACCGCCCACAAGCTGCTGCTTTGCCCGACTCTGCAGGAGCTGAATTTATGGAGCCAAGACTCACATCTCTTCTGCTGCCGTGCCGGTCCGGCGTAGCCGAGCACGAGGAGGCCGGCAGGCCGCGGTTGTTTTCTGCCGCGGCACCCGGCACGCACATGGAGCCCGGAAAACTCACAGCTCCAGCCCTCGCGGATGGAGACGCTTCATCGGCGAGGTGAGGGCGAGAGACGGCATCGGGCTCGGCACGCAGGCATCGTCATTGCGCAAGTGGGGCGCTGTGGTGTCCACGGATTGATGGCTTTGCGATTCAGCGTTTCCCCGCTCACCGGTCTGCTGAGGCCGTTGGGGCCTCGCGCAGTTATGATGGCTGTCTGACTCAGCGGCGTCGCTCGTTTCGATCGAAGAAGCAGCGAAAAAAAGTCGTGGATGCTGGAGACCTGCCAGTGATCCCATTCAGCCTTGTCTGATCTAGCCGGTGTTGGATGGCAGTGACATGTTTCTCTCCCTCTCGTTAGGCATTGGCTCAGCATTCATCAATGCTACTGTGCCAGAAAAAGAGAATTAGAGGGATCTGACTATCAGTTTGTGCTTAAGCTTTCTCACGCACTTACTCCATGCATCTATCCTTATTAGAATCTAAAACTGCTAGCAGTGGTGAGTGGTCCATTTCTGTTCATGAGAACCCCAACGTTTGAACATCGAAAAAAAAAGAGAGGCCCAGTGTTGTTATTAGCAGTAGGCCAGTAGCTTTGCTTAAACAGAAACAACGGCTTCGGCTTGTAATCAAGCTGAAGCAGCAGTTCGGCAGGGTAAGATCAGGCTGCTGGCTTGGCAGATGGACAGGGGTCACGTAGAGAGGATACGACACCGAGTATGAGACAGCACAGCACAGCTCAGCTCAGCAACCTCTGGGACGCCTAGTCGCCTCGTCGGTCAGGGGTTCGGCCCCAGCTCCTCCTTCCGCTTAACGTACTAGGGTCTGCAGCCGTAGAAGCGCCTTCGGCCTTCCAACATTTTTTCCTCTTTATTATTTATTACTTACGAGAACTCAAAACGAAAAAGCGGCCCGCCCATGGCATGAAAATTGCAGCGAAATAAGAATAAAACTTATATACAGTGCAAATTATTAGTCGTGGAAAGATTATTTTGAACGTGTTACAATCTTCATGTGGGATTTTACATTACTTTCTATTAAAGTGTATTCATAAACTTCAATAATATTACGATATTATGGGAGTGCCTTTCAAAACATATATAAATGTGGATTCTGTGTTTTCAAACTAAACAATATTAAAAGTTATTGATGATAATTAGTCCAACACCAGTGGGAACGTTGCTAGAGATTTGCAACAGTGAGTGAAACAAATCTCTTAAATTATCACAATTAACCCATGATCATATTGTCCATCCCTCACATTCCTCGAGGAATCACCACGAACTTTAAGAAAACTTCCTAATACATTCAAGGGTTTTAATAAACATCAACTAACTTGTGCCATAAAAACATTAGAATTCTAAGATATCGAACATATGGATGCTAAGTTAAGAAGCTGGCTACAACTTCTTCGATGAGGTGAAGAGTCAAAGTTCAATATCTTTAGGTTTCTTTTGAGCTTCATTGAGCCTTTGGTCTTACAGATCACTATCACAGGGAGTGTTTGGCTGGCATTAAATTTCTACTATAGCAGCTGGAAAACACTGTTCGTTCTGGAATCTGGTGAGAGAAAAACACTGCTCCTAAAAAAAAAAACAGCCAGCCAACCGAAGCTGACCAGCCGAACACGCCCATAAGTCACATGTGACATAAATATCTTATGATTCATAGGTCAAACAGAGAAAATCGCAGGTCGATGCCTAAGAAATGAGATAAAATGATTGTGTTGCAATGTAAATATGTTTCAACCCTTAATGGATGGGATGAGACGTGATAAGGTTTATGCCTTGTTTAGTTCCTCCCCCTAAAGTTTAGCCCATATCACATCGTATATTTGGACACATACATGGAGTATTAAATATAGACTAAAAAATAACTAATTGCACAAATTGCCACTAATTTGCAAGACGAATCTTTTAAGCCTAATTAGTCCATGATTTGACAATGTTTGTGCTATAGTAAACATGTGTTAATGATGAATTAATTAGGCTTAATAAATTCGTCTCGCGGATTACTGATGACTTGTGTAATTTATTTTATTATTACTATCCGAACACTCCCATGTGACACCTCTATGTGACACCCGATGTGACAACCCTAAACTTTAGTCCCTGGATTTAAACACCACCTTAGTATTGAGGTGAATGTGGGGGTGAAGAGGAACATACATTTGCTAGGCAACAAAGGAGATAATAGTGTTTAATCATGTTAAAAAACTTAGGCTACATCATCACACATTGAGTTTGTGACACGAAAAATATAAAACTAACACCAATCTTAGTCCAATTCAATTCCTACTTCATTATAAACCAAAGTGGCTCTACTTTTTTCTTTCATGTTGCACTTTCAAAACCACAATAAAAAAAGAGACAAGTGTACCACGATGACAACGAAAAAGTCTACCCTAAAAAGAAGAGAGGAGATATAGCAGGAGGTATGGTATCTGCGAGGGCGGACCCAGAGTAGTAGCAGTGGAGGCACACATGTCGCGACTTAGGTTCTTAATTTTCAAGGAAATTAGGCCCTTTGCGCTGGAAGCTGTAGAGGTTCAGTAAGAGAGTTGTCACCACTTATTTTTTGGTTGGGTCCGCCCCTACGTATCTATACGTAAGCACATCAGGAGATATATGTTTTTTTTTATAAATGAGTAGTTCCTACCTCTGCAACGACATAGCGATAAGAAATAAATAAATAAATAAATATATATATATATATACACACACACAATATATAAGAGAGATAAATTAAGTCATTTTTAGAGAAGCATCTAATAAATTTTATGAGTGAGGCAGATGGACACTAAACCGAGTGGTTGGGCAGTCTCGGCAGCACCCTGGTGTCTAAGGATGGCAACGGAACGGGTTCGGATCGGGGGAGTGTCTGGGCACCCAAAACCGAAACCCAAATCCGTCCCGAAAATCGATTCGGGTGAAAATCCATCCCCGAAACCGAAACCCGCGGATCCCCGAAACCCGAGGATATTGCAATTAAAGATGTACCGCGGCCAAGCTCCGACCGCAGACAGCAGCAGGCGCGGCGTCGACCGCGGCCAAGCTCTGGCACACCAAACGTAGCTCCGGATCAGCTCCCGCGCAGCCTCGCTCCAGATCTTGCCCCACCAGCGGCACCACAGATCTGGCGTCCCCACCCCCACTTTTGAGACCCGTGGCGGCGGCGCCGCCAGACCGAAGCAAAGCAACCAGATGAGGAAGCAGCGGAGAGGCGGGAAAAGGAACGAATGGAAAGCGGCGGCCGAGAGCGAGGAGGGCAAGAGGACGGACGGCTCACCTCTTACGTCGGCGAGCAGGCGGCAGAAGAGCGGAACTCGAGGGTGAACTTCGCGGCGCGTGAAGCGTGAGAGCGAGTTGGACTTGCCGACGCCGAGTCGCCGATCGAGGATACTGCTGCCGTACTGTGTGTGCGGCCGTGGGAAGGAATGAATGAGCCGCCGTCGTCGTCGTCGCTCGTCGCCTGTCGGATGGATCACGGCTGCTGGCGCTGGGTGGATGCGGATGAAATTTGAGGGTTGAAATGAACGATTCCACGCTTATATACTTAGGCTTCCTAGGTGGGCTGAAAGTTTCGGGGCCCCGATGGAGCTCCACGGGTCAATTTAAAGATCCGCCCAAAAACCGCGGTATTTCGGGTATCCGAACCCGCAAATCCGTGGGTGAAAACCAGGACCCGAAACTGAAAACCGCGGACCCGAAACCCGCGGATATCCGCCCCGAACCCGATCCGCTGCCATTTTTACTGGCGTCCCGGGTTCGAACCCCACAGGTCAATCGCCGAGCGGAGGTAAAAAAACCCCTCCTGCCCCGCGTGTCCAAATCAAACGTCTAAAGACTAGCCCAACTCACATAAGCAATGGTGCCGCTCATTTAAGGGCGGGACTAGATGTTCGAGGATTTTCTCTGTCTACGTAAGAAGTCTTTATATCGTAAGCACAATGCTTAACGGTCGTCTTCAACTTGTAGGCCGATTTTTTTTTATAAATTTTATGAGCGAGGAGTGTTCGCTTGTTGGTCGATCAGCCTTATCGGTAAGCCCACGTGTGTTTTTTCTCACAACAAAACCAAAGACCAATGGACTTATCATCGGTAGTAAACCAACCAATGAAAAATGGGCTTGAGAAATGAGACAAACCTTTTCACCAAACCAGCTAGGTTATGCAACACCCCCACACACCGGATGCTCCCTCTCCTTCACGGGAGGAATCTCTCGCTTTCTCGCTCCCAACTGAGATGTCATTTTTGGTCAGCATTGCCATACACGTACAAGCATTGCGGAGAAAGGTGTGGGGAAGAAAAGGCAGAGAAAGCGGTGCGAGGAGCAGAAAAACGGGGGTGATTAGCTGTTCGTCCCGTGTCCCGTTCCTCCTCGCCCACCACCGAACGCGGACAAAACCGCCCTCCTCACGGCCTCGCCCGTCGCCACACTCCCAGCCCCCCTCGCTCGCGCACACGGCACATCACCAGTTCCCAGTACACTGCTCTACGCCTCACTCAGTACAGCAGCGGCCAGCGTCTGCCTAATCTCTCCAGCCCTTTCGTCCCCTTGCCACGCCGCCCACCGCTGCCGCATCATCCGCCCGTTGCCGGCCGACGTCGCCTGGCCCGCGGCTTCCGCCCCCATTCGCCGCCGAGCCCCGTCCCAGATCGCCGCGGCGCTTCCTGCCGGCGTCGGCGCGGCGCAGGTACCCTGTCCTCGCGCCGGATCTGCCTCTGTTTCTGCTGATTTGCGCATGCTTTGGTGTGTGGCCGTGGTAAATGCGAACGCGTTAGGCTGCCGCCACTCCCCAAATTGCTGCTCTTAGTTCGTGCGTCGGTGGCATCGCCTGTAGATGAGCCGTGCTTGCAGACTGCAGTGGCTTTGACTCTGGATGCATGCTCGTGTCTGGTAGTGCCTACTGTTAGCTGGGGTGTTTTTGCCTGCTTCTTTGGAAGTTACTAATACTAAAGGAGAGGAGGCATTGGATTGCTGGGAGCTGGAACTAAGTGGCCGTGGATTTAAGCGGGGTAGTGACAAGCTCATTAGCCCTCCACGTGTTTCTCTTCAAGTTCGAACTAGAGGCTTTGTGGTTCTCCCCCGTTGTTATCCCCTTTGAAGGTTTGTGTCTCTGAAGCAATTATCCAGAGGCAAATTAGGAAAGTTTGCATCACATAGAAGAAAGAAAACATTTCTAATTTCCCACTGTATGACCGTCGATGTGTGCTGCATTTGATCTGCTGTGTGTTTTTTGTGATCATATCGTGATTTATTTGCTGAAGCGCTTCTGGTTATGCTTTTGCCTTGTTAACTTTATTTTTATGACTGTTCCTGCTCCAAGGTTGGAAATCTATTTGACCACTCAGTGGGTGGCCTCATGTTAAATCCATTTCTGGTTTGAAGATGCTTCATCAATGACATCTGGAAACTGTAATAGTATGTGCTGATCTTCTATGCTGCACCACCTGCTTGTCAATGGGCTCTTTCCTGAGGAAACAGCCCAGCTACCTCTTCATTTTGATAATTCTGCACCTTGTTGCTCATGAGGCAAGGACGCTGAGTTCAGATGGTATGTGATGGTTCTGGCTGCTATTTGTGGCACATTTTTTCCGCTTGTCCAAAATGCTAACACTCACTGGTATTCTACAGGCGAAGCACTTCTTGCCTTCAAGAAGGCAGTTACAAATTCAGATGGAGTCTTTCTAAATTGGCGTGAGCAAGATGCAGACCCCTGCAATTGGAAGGGTGTTAGATGTGATAGTCATAGCAAGAGAGTGATTAATCTGTAAGAACAAAGAACCATTCTTTAAGCTAACTTAGTTTGTGGTGTCTAGCTATCTACAGTTTCTGCAACAGTAATTTGTTTTTTTTTTATGGGATAGAATTTCTCTAAAGAGAATGAAATTTCAGCATCTTCTATCAATGTAGCATCAATATCTGTCTTACTCCTTTATTCAGGATTCTTGCATACCACAGATTAGTTGGGCCCATACCACCAGAAATTGGAAGGTTAAATCAGTTGCAAACCTTGTAAGTGTGTTCTAAAAATGGCATCTCTTAACCTTTTCTTATTGGTATTCCCCTCATATCATTTGTTGGTACATCTAAATGTGTCTTTTTTTTTGGCATAGGTCACTGCAGGGGAACAGTTTGTATGGTTCACTCCCTCCTGAACTAGGGAATTGTACCAAGTTGCAACAATTGTAAGTTTTCTAATGGCTAGAGTGCACTGTTCAGGGCATCAATGCTAGATAATGTAACAAATAATCCATGGATAACACTGAACCATATCAAGTCAATTGCATGCTTCTTATGTATTACAGACTTTACTTTGTATAGTATATCTTGTGTTCTGATGATGTATGATGACTTGCAGGTATCTACAAGGAA
Organism: Miscanthus lutarioriparius; assembly: GCA_904845875.1. NCBI lineage: Eukaryota > Viridiplantae > Streptophyta > Magnoliopsida > Poales > Poaceae > Miscanthus > Miscanthus lutarioriparius. The sequence continues at coordinate 23,221,306 of CAJGYO010000001.1, forward strand.
ATTATTTAAGTGGGTACATCCCTTCAGAATTTGGTGATCTGGTGGAACTCGAGGCATTGTAAGTTCAGATTTCAGAAGGAATTTTCTAAATCTCAATTGACTATTGATCAGTTTTTCAATATATCAGTGTTGTTTTTACTGTCCACTCCATATCAGATAGATCTCTCCAATTAGACTGATTCAAGCTTCCAGAGAGATTTACTATTTTACTATAGTAGTAGACCAAACCTAAAAGCCCAACTTAGAAAAGAAGTTTACAGACAGTTTGTGCTAGCCATGGTAAAAAATTTATAGATTGTTATATCTCGATCTTTTTTCTCTTCCAGGGACTTATCCAGTAATACATTGAGCGGATCTATTCCACATTCTCTTGATAAGTTGTCCAAACTTACATCGTTGTAAGTTTTTTTTTATTTGGGTAAATCCATCTAATTGTTATGAAAAGTTAATGGCTGAGATAAAAAATCATTTACCTGCAACCTTGTGTAGCAATGTTTCCATGAACTTCCTGACAGGAGCAATACCATCTTCTGGTTCACTTATCAATTTCAATGAAACATCGTGAGTGATTCTACATGTTTTATTTATGGCCATATCTATCTTATTCACTATCACACCTATGTATTTATGTTTGATCTTGTGAATCAGAAATATTGATTCATAAGCTTCTCTAATTTATCTCTCCATTCTCCAATGAGTAGCAATACTACTTTCCCATTCCGTAGATTCCAACTGAATTTTATTTTGGTAATGTAGCTTTGTTGGGAATCTTGGTTTATGTGGGAAGCAGATAAACTCGGTGTGCAAAGATGCACTTCAATCACCATCAAATGGTCTGCAGTCACCTTCCCCAGGTACTAAATATATTATAGTAACATAGTTTTTAGCTGTAAGTGTGATCATGTTGTGATTTTATTGATATCTGCATCTGGTGTGTTTTATCACCAGTAAGAAACATGGCCTTGGCAGTTCTGAGTTGTGCAGGTTGATTTTTTTGGCACATTTCTTTTAGGTCAAGAGATGGACCTACAGGCCATGTCTTTTAATCTTAGCATGCTAAGCTGCTAAGAACCATGTGCCTAACTGTGGTCCCATATTCCTTTTGGGGAATTAAAAGCTATTGAATACGGCATCATTAAGTGTTAAACTCTGATAAGGTCCATAGTCTACTTAGGGAATTAAAAGCTTTCTTAGACATCATTGTTAAGTGTTAAAGTTAAACTCTGATAACTGATACCCATATGCCTCATAGTTGTGGATTCTGGATTGGATCAGATTTTGTGAAAAACCAGGTGCATGCATGCTATCATCAAAGATGAATCTTGTGGAGAGCCAAAATGGTAACAATGAAGTAGACATTACAATAGGGGAAAAAAAGTTGGTGAAAGCACCACTTAGCTACAACATTGAAAGAGCACAAAGGATTATTTCTAACTTAACAGCCTTTTGAACCTCTATCTTTACCCGATACAGCAGTTTTGTGATAACAAACAACCTAGCCTTCTAATTTGCTGGTGAACTGCTACGTATAAAGCTTTGCTTTGGGTGAGAACTGACATTGTGTGTTGCTGCTTGCTTGGGTTGGTTGCTCTTAGCAACCCCTTTGCCTTATAAGAGTCCCCAGTCCCCCCACTTGCCGTCCGGGGTGTGGGGTGGGGGGAGAATGCGGATCTGCGTGCTAATATGATCAGTATAAGAATCCTTCTAGCCTCACCTCTTTCAAGATGTACAACAAGTCAAACAGGCACATTTTTCCCGAGAACCTGTGCTCAATAAGTTTACATGCAAGGCCTTCCATGAGTTGCGATTCAAGATTTGTACCTTTTGTGCTCAACAACTGCTCACTTTATTTCTTCGCATTTCAACTCTTGTTTTCTGGCATTCTTATGCATTTTGGTGGTCTTACAACAGATGACATGATTAATAAAAGGAATGGGAATTCTACCAGACTTGTTATAAGTGCAGTGGCAACAGTGGGAGCTCTCCTATTGGTGGCTTTAATGTGTTTCTGGGGTTGCTTTCTTTACAAAAATTTTGGAAAGAAAGATATGCGTGGTTTCAGAGTGGAGCTCTGTGGAGGTAACCATGGCATGGAATATGTTGTGCAAGTATTATTATTTTTCAGAGGAAATTGACTTATGACATTGCTTGATTTTTCAGGCTCTTCTGTCGTGATGTTCCATGGGGACCTCCCTTACTCCTCGAAAGACATCCTCAAGAAGCTAGAGACTATGGATGAAGAAAATATCATTGGAGCAGGAGGCTTCGGAACTGTTTATAAACTTGCAATGGATGATGGCAATGTCTTTGCCTTGAAAAGAATAGTGAAAACAAATGAAGGGCTAGATCGGTTCTTTGATAGAGAACTTGAGATATTGGGAAGTGTTAAACATCGCTATTTGGTCAATCTTCGTTGTTATTGCAACTCTCCTTCATCAAAACTTTTGATATATGATTATCTTCCAGGTGGAAGCCTGGATGAAGTGCTTCATGGTAAAGTGTCATTTTTGTTTATCAGCTTACATCTCTTCGATTGGATTTATTTTTCATCTTTAGTTGCTTTCTAAATAAACACGTTAACAAGCTTGTTATCAGTCCCTTTGCCACTATGACAAGTTAATCATGTTTTTGTTCAACGCGAACAACAATTTTAGGCTTCTGGATATTATGGCACCACCATCCCACATTTGTTGCTGTCCAATTGCCATTACAAATCCCATCCGTCCAATGTCATCCCATCTCTTAGACTTACACAAGCCCAGTCAATGGAAACTATAATTTGTACTAGCCTGGTAGCCCATGTACAGTCGAGAAGATACAATAGCAGCATTGAAACAATATTTTTTCTTCCACGAACACTGTTACTTGAGAGTATTGTCTATTTAAATGCAAATTTTAATGCACTTCTCATTTCTCATCATAAATTTGTTACTCCACAAAATAGTCATCACAATCATACATTCTTTATTTAAATAATGCTCCAATGCCCCTGCATAACTTCTGTGATCCCTACAGCAATGTGCAGGGCATCCTTCTAGTGTTTAAAGAATTTGCAGCCAGTCTCAACAAATCTTTCAGGATTCACTCATTTTTTTCTTGATCTGACACAGTGCAAAATAGCATTAATATTTTATGTTTGCTCCTTACATTGTTTTTGTCCGAAAATCTTTGCAGAAAAATCTGAACAGTTGGATTGGGATGCACGTATTAACATTATACTTGGAGCTGCAAAAGGCTTGTCTTATTTGCATCATGACTGTTCGCCTCGAATAATACATCGTGATATTAAGTCAAGCAACATCTTGCTTGATGGCAATTTCGAGGCCCGTGTATCAGACTTTGGACTTGCAAAGCTTTTAGAGGATGAAGAATCACATATTACTACAATAGTTGCAGGAACATTTGGTTATCTTGCACCAGGTATGTGGAAGTCGTTCTGTTACATCCTGAGGGGAAAAAGAAGAAATGAACTTCTGTTTACTCTTTAATTGCCGCTTCAGACTTTCTCTGGTTGCTTAAATATCATTGTTAATTCTCTGAGCTAACATAAACAAAATCCAAATCCACAGAGTACATGCAATTTGGCAGAGCCACCGAGAAGACTGATGTCTACAGTTTTGGGGTTTTGGTACTTGAAATACTTAGTGGAAAGCGGCCTACCGATGCATCCTTCATTGAGAAGGGATTAAACATTGTTGGATGGGTATGTCCTGTTATGACCTTCCCTTTGATATGCACAGCTGTCATAAGGGCTCCATTATTTTAAATATATAAGACTTGTATACTTTCTGTGTGACCTTCGATCGAGTTAGAGTAACCTGACAGGATCATCTTGTCTTTTGGCAGTTAAATTTTCTGGCTGGTGAGAACCGGGAGAGGGAAATTGTCGATCTGAACTGTGAAGGAGTGCAGACTGAGACCTTAGATGCTCTGCTTTCTCTTGCCAAGCAATGTGTTAGCTCTTTGCCAGAGGAGCGGCCGACAATGCACAGGGTGGTACAGATGCTGGAGTCGGATGTGATTACACCGTGCCCTAGCGACTTCTACGATTCAGAGTAGTCTCCTGGACAAGCCACACTGCTGCTAATTTCCCGTGGAGGCGCATTCCTTTATTCTTTGCAGATATTGTGTAAATGCATTGCCGCGGTGTTTGGTCTCCAATCGGCTGGTTCAACGGGTGACATTTTTTGCGTCTGTATACCTATGTATGTATCTGTCATGCTACAAGTTGGCTATATGCTGATTTAATAAGAGATAACTTACCAGTAGACTACTGTGTGTTTAACCATCGATCTTTAGATACTGGTAGATTTGGTGCGGGATCTCCACAAGAAATGGAAAAAAAAGCAGTATTTTCTGTGGATACACGTTGGATGTGACGACAGTATTTTCTGTAGATACCACTTGTTCGATGAGACATATGAACTGTAAGGAACAGGAAGCTAATTCTTTGAAACTGGGTTTATTACAGACGCGACAGATGACACTAATACACAACGCATGAGACTGAAACACAGCAGCCACAACACACGCTACTCAAGACAACCATGATACCAGTACAGTGACGAGTGTATTACACGGACGCTAGCATTTTATGGACCCGACATGTGAAGAACTACCCGATGATCGACACAACACAAGACGAAGACGGCACCATCTGTTATTGAGCATATAAGCACCAGGCTCCTCTAGCCGGAAATCTGGATAGACTTGACGTCGGGCTTCTTGGCCTCCTCCTTAGGCACGGTGACGGTGAGCACGCCGTTCTCCATGGACGCACTGATTTGCTCCGTCTTGGCGTTCTCCGGCAGCCGGAACCTGCGCAGGAACTTGCCGCTGCTGCGCTCCACGCGGTGCCAGGTGTCCGTCTTCTCCTCCTGCTCCTTGTTGCGCTCACCGCTGATCTGGAGCACGTTGCCGTCCTCGACCTCCACCTTCACCTCCTCCTTCTTCAGCCCCGGCACGTCGGCCTTGAACACGTGCGCCTCCGGTGTCTCCTTCCAGTCGATGCGGGCACCGGCGAAGGCGGCCGTCTCCGAGTTGGTGCCTCCGAACGAGGGGAAGAGGCTGCTGCTTCCAGAGCCAAAGGGAAAGCCCTGGAAGGGGTCCCAGAGGTCGAGGGAGAAGGGGTCGAATGCGCTTCCACGGCGAATCAGCGACATTCTTGGTCGGACCGACGGTTGTTGTTTCGAGTTTTGAGTGACGCGGGAGATTGGAATTGTGGTTGCTTCGGCGACTCAGGTGTCTGTGTTTCTTGTCTGTTCTGACTTCTGACGAGGAGCGTCGACGCAGGGACGGCTTAACTTATAGCAAGCGACGGAAGGGCCTGCCTGTGGGCTTCCAGAGTTCTCTCGTGTGCCCAGCATGGGCTAGAAGTTACAAGATCTCACGGTTGGGCCAGAATTAACTCAGACTTCCTATGGACTGTATCCTACGTAATGGACCGACTGGATTGATCTGGAATCTTCGACAATCTCTTGTTCGAGGAAGGAATTCCCTTGTTTGACTATCACGGTTGGCCCAACCGTTTCCATTTGTGGCCCAGTCCCCCAAATCCTGTTGCAACCAATACGTTCTCGCAGGAGCCAGAAGTATCCAGAAGTCCAAGGCCACCTGAGCCCGCCATCCGTCGCGTCGCTATAAAGTCTGCCGCACCAGAGCCGGCAAGCAGCACAACGACAAACTGTTAGACACCAGTCAAGAATTTTCGATCCAAAACAATCGACGACTCGAAATCACGACGAACCGATCATGTCGCTGATCCGCCGCAGCAACGTGTTCGACCCCTTCTCCCTCGACCTATGGGACCCCTTCGAGGGCTTCCCCTTCGGTTCCAGCAGCAGCCGCAGCCTCGTCCCCTCGTTCCCGCGCACCAGCTCGGAGACCGCGGCATTTGCCGGCGCGCGGATCGACTGGAAGGAGACCCCCGAAGCGCACGTGTTCAAGGCGGACGTCCCGGGGCTGAAGAAGGAGGAGGTCAAGGTGGAGGTTGAGGACGGCAACGTCCTCCAGATCAGCGGCGAGCGCAGCAAGGAGCACGAAGAGAAGAACGACAGGTGGCACCGGGTGGAGCGCAGCAGCGGCAAGTTCCTTCGCAGGTTCAGACTGCCGGAGAACGCCAAGACAGAGCAGATCAAGGCGTCCATGGAGAATGGCGTGCTCACCGTCACCGTGCCCAAGGAGGAGGCCAAGAAGGCCGACATCAAGAATGTCCAGATCACCGGCTAGGAAGGAAGCACGCGCGCGCCGTGGAGCTTCATATCGAGATAACGCGCGTCCGTTGTGTAATTGTGTGTAGTGCTATCAGTTTATATTCCGTGTGTTTCTGTAAACCTGTTTGTTAGAGTTCTGGGTGTCCGGCGTGCCACTGTTGCGTGGAGACGTCAAGTACTTGAGTCCATCATGGCTTTGTTGCATGGTATGCTACTTCATAAATGAGGTGCAGTCTGTTTGTCTATTTCGTCAAAATTTGTGCGAGAATTCAGAGATTGAATTTGTACCATTGTATCCCGTGTTTGTTTGCACATCAGAAGAACTCTGTCCCCCCTCCTCTCGTCATACTGGTACCGTTTCAGTTTCCAAATAGAATGTGCAAAAAAAAAAACTTGTCGAAGTTCCGTAGCATTTGAAATTGAAACCATAGATAGATGTACATGCATGCACTCCCTCCGTCTTAAAACAAATCTTCGTCTCTATGAATGATCATTTTGATTAAGTTTATAAAAAATAGTATCGGCGTTTCTATCTCCAAATAGATTACTGTAAAAATGTATGATATGATGTATATCTAGTAGGAAAATTATTTCCTATTCCCCGTGAGTAACTACTAATATGTGTATATCTCTAGATCCAAGGTATATACGGCCCGACGAAGTGTATGTGACAGAGTATATGATCATATGAGACCATCTAGGGTAGTATGTATGTCAAAAAAAATCACGTAGTAAGATTAGGAGTGTCTTGAAATAAGTATACTTAAACTGATAAATGGGTATGCATACATACACAACATGGTTTATTAAGATAGGAGTAACTACTCCCGAGGGTATATATATTATATCTGATCAAAATTGAGATTGTTTGATTCTTCGAAATACGAGATGAAGACTTATTTGGGACTGAGGGAGTGTACACATCCCCTTCCTAACTTGATCTAGTCAGACAGAGACTCGAACAAATCACAACTCCAGAACGTAATTTCTTCAGAATGGATTTTTCCCCATCAAAAAAAAAAAAATCTACAATATATACTGCATAGTTTGTCTTCGGGAGTTCATCTGATCAGATAGCTCTGGCATGTGGCATCGAGCAGGGACATTCAAGCCAGGAATTTCTCCACCTTCTCCACTTCCTCAACGCTCCCGATGTACAGAGGCACTCTTTGGTGGACCTGCACGACGCAAACACATTGGTTAATCTATCAGCTGGACACAGTTCTACATTCAAGATTCAAGTAGGCAAATTGAGCACTCGCGTTCTACATTCAAGGACAGGAATTTCAAAGGGAACAACATACAAGATTTCACGGGGAAAACGTAGGATTTCAGGAAAGCATCCCGAGTTCCGAAGGGGGCCTCATAGTTTGATACCTCTGTAGGTGTGATGTCAAGAATCCTCTGGTGGCCATCAGAGCCCTTGCCACCGGCCTGCTCGACGATGAAGCTCATGGGCGCGCACTCGTAGAGAAGCCGCAGCTTGCCGTTCTTGCTCTTTTTGTCCCTGGGGTACCCGTAGATGCCTCCATAGAGCAGAGTGCGGTGGAAATCGCCGACGAGGCTGCCGATGTAGCGCGCGGAGTAAGGCTTCCCTGAGTCGCCGGGCTCCTTGAGGCTGTCCATGTACTTCTTCAGCTTGTCGTCCCAGAGCGCATAGTTGCCCTCGTTGAAGGCGTAGATCTTGCCGGCCTTGGGGATCTGCAACTTCTCCTGCGTCAGCACGAACTCGCCGTACATGGGGTCCAGCGTGAACACGTACACCCCCGTGCCGACGGTGAGCACGAAGATCACCGAGCTGGAGTACATGCAGTAGCCGGCGGCCAGCAGGTTGCTCCCCGGCTGGCACACGCTCACAATGCACCTCTGCTCCACCGAGTCAAGCTGCGCGTAAGTACGTAGTGTTAACGGTCTGCGTCTCTGCGCATGAGCCAGCCAGAAGGCAGGGAGACAAGATTATTAGCACTTACGGTCTCATTGTCCTCGACGTTGGCGAGGCACTCGTCATTGGGGGCGTAGATGCCGAAGATGGAGCCGGTGGAGACGGCGGCGTCGATGTTAGAGGAGCCATCGAGAGGGTCGAACACGACGATGTAGTTGCCGGAGTAGCTCTGCTCCACCGCTACTGGCACGTCCTCCTCCTCCGAAGCGATCACGCCGGTGCGCCCGCTCGACTTGAGGCAGTTAGAGAACACCTGGAATGCGTCGTGTTGTTCTTGATGGTTGGTTTTGGGAACTTGTATTGGTCGCGCTGGAATGCTGTTTTTTTTTTTTGTCTATGTGTGTGTGGTGTATGCGCGCAAAAAAAAGAAAAGAAAAAGAAAAAAAGACGGGCGAGTCAGTTACCTCGTTGGAGACGACATCGAGCTTCTTCTGGTCCTCGCCCTGCACGTTGACGGCGCCCTGGACGCCCGTGAGGTTGGAGATGGGCGCGCGCTGCACCAGCGCGGCGATCTGCTTGCACGCCGTGGATATGCTGGCCAGCACGATGGTCATCTCGTTGTCGATCGCACCGGTCCGCTCCTGCTGCAGCAGCCACGTCGTCAGCGTCACGATCTCGTAGCTGCTCGACTTCGGGCTCGTCGTCTCCGTCGCCGCGGACGCAGCAGTGTCCACGGCCGCCATGCACCGAACGTGAGCGGCCGGCGTCTGCTGGGCTGTGACCCTGCCGGCGGGCCTTCTGGACTGGCCGAGGAAGGAGAGGCGGCATCGGAGGGAGGCCGCGTGCTGGCGGGAGAGAAGGAGCAGGTGGGAGGAGGTGGCGGCGGCGGCGGCCATTGCTGCTGCTGGCACGTGCGCTCGCCTCTCTGCTCTGCTCTTGCCACGGCTGCCTTGCGGTGGTGGCTTCTTGTTTTGTTCCGTTGGTTTCGGGTTGGGTTTGTCCGTTTGTGTGGTTTGGGAGGGAGTGTGGATTGGGGGAAGGATTGTGAGGACGACGTTGCTTCAGCAGCTTCAGGTTGGATGCTTGCTGCGCATATTCGTTAGGCCAATCAAATTTCACTGAACTGGCATTGCAAATTGCTAAGTGCTGGTGCTCGCTCGGATTGCCTATACTCAAGCGTATTGCTGAGACGCGACGAGACGACGGCGTATCTTCTAATTTTTTACCTGTATAAATATATGAGAAAAAAATGAAATGGTACATTGCTCCCTTTTTGGAATAATTAGAGAGAATGATGTTTTGTTGCCTCTTATACAATACAATTGTACAGCTTGTACAAGCAGCAACGACGAACAACAAGTGGGCCTCATAGGCTCATATACATCGGCTGAGACTTTTGAAGGCCCACTTCATCGGTCCAACCTGAGCGTGACCCAACCTGACCGGCCCATCACCAGATGATCAGACCAGGAAAAACCATCTTCCTCGGCCCAACTATCCCAACCTGACCCAAATGTTACGGTTGGCCGTCGGCAACTCGGCAACAGTTTTTGTGCTCCGCACGTATAGTCCGTTCTTCAGAGCAAGGTAGTGAAGATTTCAGTTCCAAATAAAAGAAAATGTAGTGGGGATTTCTTTCGACCATTCGTAACTACACCTCTCAATTCCAGGTTGAGTGATTTGATGGTATACAGGAGTTACATTAAATGATTATAAATAAACTGAAAACTTATTCGAAAAGAAAAAAAGAGACTGAAGGCTAATGTTGCATTGCATTTCGTCATCTGATCTGATCTGAATGACACAGACAGCTTCCCGCTAACATCTGTAGGGTAGAAGGGTCTGCAGAGTTATTTGTCACCTAACATAACATGACAAGGCCATTTCTTCTCCTTACTCTGATTATGATAACAAATCATTTTAGCACATACAGTCATTACCAACGCTGGCACCAGCCGTTGCAACAATCAAAAAGGATAATTTGCCTGGCGAGTTCTGAACTTCTGATCTCCTTGGGTAGCTTAAGCTTAGAGTCTAGCTAACTGCACTCACCGGCGGAATCTTTCGTGGCAGGATATACCAAGCAAATCGATCAGAGACATAGCCTATGTTTTCTACTACTAAACATTCCAAGGCAATCTGCAAGATATCGCCCTGTTCGCTTGGCTTATAAACCTTACTTTTTCAGCCAACGAATAATATTTTTCTCTCACAATAAATCAGCCAATAGTATTTTCAGCAATAGCTTATCAGCCAAACGAACAGGACAATATACTCTCACTGTCGTCTTGTGCTTTACATCGGCTCTCGTCGATAGGTACAACAAACTTGTCCTCTTCTGTTAATTTGTCACCATCCCAGCCAGCCATCTTTTGCTAGCCACCGATCGGGAAGCACGGGCACGGGGCACCTCACTTCAGAGTTCAGACACAACTCTTTAGCTGTGATGTGTCATGTCCTGTCGGAAGTACAGACAAATGCACTTGTCGAGAAGAACTCTCCGCTTGTTTGTTCTTTCACGAGCTACGGAATCTTCGAAGTACCATCGACCCATCGTAAGCTTTGTTCTGATTGACCCGATGGCCGATGGTTTAGGAATCAACGTATTCATGCTGTCACTTTATGCGTCATCCTAGGAAATGTCATGCCGTATAGCTATAGGTCAATGCCAAAAGCACACCAGTGTGAATCCAGAGAGGCATTTCGGTCACTAGTGGAAGAAAGGGAAGAAAATACCAATGCCAAATCCGTCAACTGGCAGGCCTACTTCGCGTACCTGGTTTGGTTCGTGGGAGAGGTCCACGTTAGTTTGATCTCCAAGGCCTAATTGGGCCCTTATCAACATCTTAGATCGGAGGCGTCCAACCGCTCCATGATTGGTGGGCTCCCGTCGCACAGTACTATAAAGGGAGGTGGAGGCCAGGGCTCTATCTATGAGGTTGACCTGAGCCGCCGTAACCAGAAACCCTAATCCGATCTAATGAGAAGGGTGCTGCAGTGCCACCACCGGGATGTTGTACCTCGCCTCGTCGTCGGGACTACGACTGCACTTCATCTCCGGTCGCTGCGGGCGCACTAGCTACCAAGGTACACCAACGAGATGTTCATACCTGCTAGATCTACACCTAGAGGTTTAGAATTTGCTATCAATGGTACCGGAGCCAGGTTCAGCTAATGTGTAGATCCAGATATGGAGAGTAGTAATTTAGAAAGAGATGAGAAAGATCCAATTCGGATCGGGTTTCGGACCCTAACCCTAGAAGGGGAAGAAATCAGAAAGAGGGTTCGATTCGGCCGATTTGGATCAACCCAAACACGAAACCCTAACCCTAACCGGCCGAATTTGCGACCAGGGAAGGGGAAGAAGCATCGGGGAAGATGAACAGCTAAACCTAACCCTAGCCCTAGTGAGAAAAGTGGGACAAGGAAGGGACCTACCGGTTTTCCCTTACCGCCGGCCGTCGTTGACTGCTAACCTTGGCTTGTGGTATCCCAAGGGCTCCAAGTTCAATCTACTTGGCTATTCGGATTCCGATTATGCCGATTGCAAGGTAGATAGAAAAAGCACTTCAGGAACATATCAATTCCTTGGACGGTCCCTAGTGTCTTGGAGTTCTAAGAAGCAAAATTATGTAGCATTTTCCACCGCCGAGGCCGAGTATGTTGCAGCCGGTGCATGTTGTGCTCAACTACTTTGGATGAGGCAAACCCTTCGTGATTTTGGATGTCAATTCACCAAAATCCCACTCTTGTGTGACAATGAAAGTACCATAAAGCTAGCAAACAATCCCGTTAGCCACTCAAGAACCAAACATATAGACATCCGACATCATTTCTTGAGAGACCACGAAACCAAAGGAGATATCAAAATTCGTCATGTGAGCACCGAAAAACAACTAGCCAATATCTTCACTAAACCTCTCGATGAGTCAAGGTTTTGTGCTTTGCGTGGTGAGCTAAATATACTTAATTCTCGTAACGAGGTTTGAAATATAGTACACCTCTGTTTGACTACCTAGCCACATAGGAAAATGATTTAAAAGAGTATTATATTGTGTTTCAAAACCATTTCAAAAGGCCAACTAAGTGTCATGACCATTGTCTGTATTGTTGATTGCTTACTGGTCATGATATTTAGAGAATATATATCCATATCTGAGGTAAAGAAGGTCATAGAGTTTCAGCGTAAACCCTGCAAAATTGGCAGGGCGACAGTGTCGCCCATCTTGGCCGGCAGTGCGGCTCTCTGAAAACTGGGCTATTTTTAGCCAATTTTGGCTGGGTCGCGGGGCCCGTTTTCTTCTACTTATTCCTTCTCTGGCCCCGACCCAACTCTCTCCTCTCCCAGCCGACGCCGACGCCCATGCTCCTCTTTTCCTCTCTCTCTCAAGCACGCGCCGCCGCCGTTTCTTGCGACCTGCCACCCCGGCAGTGCCACCCCTGTAGCCGACCAAGTCTCTTCATCGCTGGTCACTGTAGGAGGCTCCTGGCTGAGCCGTTTCTTCTCTTCTCCCTCCACTCCAATGGTTTGGAAGCAAGGTGAAATCCTAACCCCTTTCGATCTATGTAATGTGAAGCTTTTAGTCATGGATTTCAGTTTCTAGGGGGAGTATGAAGGGTTTAGAAAGGTTTTTGATGGTTGAATTGAGTTGATTTTGGATTTCACCGGTTGGATGATTTTGGGAAGAGCGGCAATGCCGCTCATGGGACCATTAATGGCACCCCTAGCAGATTCTAACTGCTATACTCAAGTTCATAAATCCGATGAAGTTCACAATGGATTGGATTCACTTATCAAAAATTGTTTCTAAAATTTTCATACTCAATCTTTCAAATTCATGGCTAGGGTCTCATGTATTCTTTGCTTAGACTGTGATTCTGAAATTGTGATGATAAATAGACACTGTTGGAAATATGATTTAACTAGAACGGGAAAGTTGAAGATGAAATAGTGAAGCAACTGAGGGCGGCAGTGCCGGCCTCAGGGGGCGGCAGTGCCGCCCTACCATGCTGATTCCAAATCCAGCACAGCTTCCTGTGTCATCTTCAAAATTCTTTTTCTTGTTAAAACCTGCCTGCAGTTGTGTCTAACTCATTATCTTATACAGCTTCTTATCAAGTCTCATTTAATTGCATAGATGGACCGAGGAAAAAGGAAGATGTTGACAACCAAGCAAAAGATCAAGAGAGGCAAGGGACAGGCGAGCTATACTCCCAGAGACAGAAATCTTGATGAAGACCTTGCTGAAGAAGAGAACATTCAGAGGATGGGAAGAACCATTCGTGTGTGGCCTGATTCTCCTTTGCATATTTCAGAGTTTGATAGCAGCTACATGAGATATAACACTGATAGTTTCGATCTCATTCCTCCCCAAAACAGTGATGATCATAGAGTTGTTGATTATTCCATGAGTTGGAAGAAGACTGGTGAAGCCAGAGAGATTGATCCCTACTCCTTTGACAGATCCAATGGCATTGATTATAGATTTTGGAATGCTTTCCAATCTAATTTTTATGCTACTGCCATTCTGTCTAAGTCAAAGGGCAAGATTAGCAAGATGCAGTACATTGACTTTGGTGACTTCGAGAGCAGGGATGATCATCAGTTTGCTACAGCAATCAAGACCTGTGACCATTTTGAGATGACAGATATCATGAGTTTTAGGTATGATTGGAACCAGGAGATTCTTGCCCAGTTCTATGCTACTTACTATTGGAACAGGGAAGTGGATGAGCTTCATTGGATGACTGATGGGCGACACTATCGCATTGATTTTGTTACCTTCTGTCGTATTCTTGGTTTTGGACACATCCATAGGGGATATGAGAGAATTCATAATGAGCGTCATCTTGAGCCAATGGAAGTGAGCTTCGTGTGGGAAGATCAAAATCTTGCAGTTCCTGATTGGTCAAGGACAAAGCTCAAGAGCTTCTGTTACATCATGAACAATCTTTTCAGGATCAATCTCAACCCCAAAGATAATGCAACAGATTTGAATGGCTATATCACTAATGTGTTGTCTAGGTTTGTCAGTAGTGAAAAGTTTAATGTTCCAAGATTCATTTGGGTTGAGCTAGCATATGCCATGGATGATGGGAGGAGATCTTTACCCTATGCCCCTTACCTCATGTTTATGATTGAGAGAGTGACTGGCATGTGGTTCCCTAAGGATTTTGAGCATACTGTTTACAAGATCAAGAAGACCCATGGTGGCTTAGGGGGACTAGGCTCAGCTACTCAGCACACTGGCTCTGGAGGACTTGGAGATAGTGGGGCAGCAGGCTTTCACCCTTCTGGAGATGCACAAAGAGATATTTCTGAGCCGTCCAGGGCTAGGGAACAAAAGAAGAAGTCAAAGTGGGGAAAGATGAGTGCATGGATGAAGGCAATCTTTGCTCATTGTGCATATGCTTCACAGACTGCTTATGAGAATAGAATGGAGAACAGGGAAGCCGTGAGGCATGCTAGGGAGATGGCAGGGCTGCCACCACTTCCACCAGTGCATCCACCATCTCGGTTTCCTAACTTGCCTCGCCTTTCTTCTTCTGATGAGGAGCAGGATCAGCCACATGAGCACCATGATGGACAGCCAGATGATCAGCAGCATGGACACTCATATGAGCCATTCAATCAGTACTACGGGTACCCACGGGGACAACATTTTGAGGAGGCCCCAAGTCAGTGGGACCTTGGTGCAGAGATTCAACCTACAGAGGCAGATCCACAGGTTCAGGCAGCTTTATTTCGCACATATTCTAGGAGACCGCGTCCTTCGACAGATTAGCCAGGGCCTTCTACATCAGCTGGGGTAGCACCTCCATGACGTTCAGCACGCTTCACTTCGCACACCCACATCGCCGGATGTGCCCGCGTCGACTCCGACAGTGACGAGTGACTTCTCTTCTTTTTCTTCTCTTTTTGGTATTTGATGCCAAAGGGGGAGAAAATTAGAGGGGTCAATGGAGGGTCAATGGATTTTTGACGCCTTTACTGCTGCGCTTTATGTTCAGATTCGATGAGAGTAGCTGTTAGGTTGTGAGTTTGAGAGTCGCTCAAAACTCTATTTTATGAAATTATGCTACTTTGTGACTTTATTTGCTTCGGATATGGACATGTATTCATTGTTACAGTTTCAGCTTGTCATGTTCTGAGTTTATATTATTTTATGTTCATATGATCTGTTATAGAAATCTGATTGCTATCTGACTAATATAGTTAGGATGGCAGTGCCGTCCTATGGGGGCCGGCAGTGCCGCCCTCTGCTGTATCAGCCAGAATCTTATGTGCTTGAACTGATAAAACCTGTCATATGCATCATGATTATTCTTATGACACTTTGTTCAGCATCCCACAGCAGTAATAGATGTAGGGGGAGGTTCCCATCACACCTAAAATGTGAATCATGTCCTTTCATGCCAATTTAAGAATTCAAATCTCTATTCACATATTTAGGGGGAGGCTTCTACACCCATGGTTCGAAAATCTCAGTTTAGATTTTATATCATTTGTAAGCTCTAATTAGGTTGTCATCAATTACCAAAAAGTGGGAGATTGTAAGTGCAATCAAGCCCTATTGTGGGTTTTAGTATTGATGACCACCAAATTAGAGGACTAATAAGATTTATCGAGATGACAAGCAGGGAATTGAAGAATGAGGATGATGTACAGGTTGCAGATGTCCTAATTAAAAAAGGTGGCTGGACCTAGCTCAAAGAAGGGTTAAATTCTTTTATGTTTTGAAATTGAGTTTAGGGAAAGCCGTACTATTAAGAGGAATTTTATGACAGTTGGTCAACTGTTGAATCAAATGCTTAAATTCATAGATCTACATCCTTCCACCTAGTCAAACACAGCCAGCCAAATTTCATATCATATTACCTATTTTGGCTAGGGCGGCAGTGCCGCCCTGTTAAGAGCGGCAGTGCCGCCCTTAACTGACCGTTGGGCTCGGGGGTATTTATATCCTTCAGGCCCAACCCACAACGGTCATCTTCTCCGCTGAGTCATTCTGCTCGAAAACAGACAGAACCAAAGCTCACCTCTCTCCTCCGTTGCTGCCCCTCCATCCCTCAAGCTAATCCTTGATTCCAACCATTAAAACTTGAGAGAAAAGGCAGTAAAACTCGATTAGAGAGAAGATCCACTGATTCCCAAAGTCTAAGAGCATTTGGTTCACGTTTGAGCCGGCGGTTCTAGGGTTTGTTACTCTTGGAGCTTGCTCCTAGCCAGCTAGACGTCGCCCTTGTGCTTGCCAACTTGTGTGGCAACCTTGGAAGGTTTGTAACCTCATTCAAAAGCTAAGAAATCACCCCTCACTTTAAGAGTTCACTCTCTTGATTTGAGAACGAGGGTAAGACAAGTCTTGGTGGCAAGCTCAAGCCTTTTGTGGCTTCCTCAATAACGTAGACTTAGGCAAACCTTAGTGGTGAGCTAAGCCACGGGATAAATTTTGTGTCTCGCGTGCTTCATCTTTACTATACTTGTTGTTTACTTTATTGCTAGCTGTAGCTAGGGTTTAGTTGCTCGATTCACTGCTGTGTGAAGATTCTGTGGTATCCAGTCTTTGAACTAGATCTTGACTTTATATTGCAGGATTAAGCAGCTAGTGGGGTCAGGTTCACATCTGTTAAATCTCAACTGTATTAGATTATTTTTCGTAGAGCGCCAGTGCCGCCCTGTAAGGCCAGCAGTGCCGCCCTCTGTTCTAACAAAGTTTTGAGTTGAATTTTTATAGGCCTATTCACCCCCCTCTATGCCTTCTTTATCTTCCTGTAGATCCTACACAGGGGTATTCGTCTTCCATTAGACACTAAGTACTGAAGGGAGAACACTAAATTACTCGGTTTCATCGGGAACACCCTAGGGGAGAACCCGAAAATCCACATTTTTACATCAGGATCACAAATGAGAGAATAAAGCTTACATCGTTCTTAATCATTTCTTATCACTTTTAATACAATATTAGAGTATAATATTTATTATTATAACAGCGGAATGTATTCATATTATCAGAGTTATGAACAATTTAATTGAACAGCGGAATATAAACATGTGAACAGAGTTACAGCGGAATTAAACATCTATTTATGATGAGGAAACATTGATATATAAACTATGACAACAGATTATAAAACTTTTATTTATAAAACATTTAGTGAGAGTTACAATTAAAAACTACGATCACAGCGTAAAGGAAATACTCTCTGAGCCTACCAGGAGGAATCCCACACACAAAGGTCAGCTCTAGCCTCCACCTGTCACTTGCAACAGAGGGGAATAAAACCCTGAGTACTCAATTATACTAAGCAAGACTTACCCGATAGGAGGAAAAAAAGACTCTAAGGATATACAAGGCTATCTGGCTTGTGGGTGTATTACATCTATAGGAAGAATTACTAAGCGTGCGTCCTTATATTCAAATTTTATTAACAGACGCATTGGTTCATTAACCAACCATTCTATGTAAGCACATGTACTACTTCCAAGCAGGTGGTAAGCAATTAGAGTTGTTTTCATTCCATCTTTCATCTTTCAGTTTTTACTACGGTGCTAGACACATAACAAGCCGTACCGGATTGCCCAACGATTGGCGAATCAATGCCCCCAGCTGGGTACCCCGAAAACACACGCCCCGCTTGTACCCTGGGCATAAGTAGGATCAACCCATCACCCTCCTATCCTGGGTGTGCAGGTCCCCGTCCAAACTAGGACTCCTAGCCCCCGCTCCTAAGTCCCAGACTCAGTGCGGTGCAAGGACCTCCTAACCCAAAAACCACCAAGACAGTCTGTCCAGAAAGAGCCGGATCCACGACAAGAGAGCAACAAGTCTTTCAAGCGCCCATACCCAAGTATGTGCTCGGGATAATAAGTCTGTGACTTGCCTCGAGTCTTATGCAACGGCCATTCCTTAACCGACACAGACAGGAAAAGCAGTGTAACCAAGCTATGCCCCACGTCCACGGCGACACAACCTCTTACACCCGTCAATACCCAAACCATATCCCTACCCGGTCACCATTTTTCCTTTCCACCATTTATATTTTCCAAATGATAAAAATACAGTGATATATTTCCTATCTCTCACGAGTGATAGGCAATCACTCGACTTCTACCGAAGTCCTTTAGCATAGCAATCTACACGATCCTGTCATACTAGTAAGACTTATAGGATAAAGATATATATATATATATATGCAAGTGGGTTTCATTTAACTCCTTCAAAGTTAATGCACAAATATGATTTAAACTGCAAAAAAGTAGGGGTTATGCACCGGGGCTTGCCTGGGTAAAATATAACCAAAAATTAGTATTTGCAGCTTCAGATCGTCCACCATCAACTGAATAGAAAGCCTATTACATCATCTCCTGGAGAGAATACCATTACCCCATCTTCGGATTCCCAATCATCCTTCAAATGATCCGTTCATCCATCATCGTACCTTATGATATGCATTGATGCAAATGCATAAATGTAAATAATCAACGACAATAGAAACGCTTAGAAATCCGATCACGCCTCACAAGCTAACGAGATAGCTCTAACGCTGGTCTATGCATCCATGCTGTCGAATAAGGCGTTACTTCCCAACAATTGTTTTAGTTATATAAACTCAAGTTGTTTCTTTATCCCATTCTATCCAATTAATCTTTATTTGGAATAGGGCATCATTATCTATTTAGCAAACTAATTATTCTGGAGCCACAAAAATTATAATGAGTACCTAATATTGCTAAAAGCCTACTGTAGAAATTTCAGATCCAACACTATTACCAATTTATTACAATAATTCTTACAAGTTTATATTTTTACAATATTGGGTACCTTAAATTAATGATATAGCTTTCAAGAATATTATTAAACTATGTGAACAAAATATGCTAACAGGTAGATCATGATTTTAGAAACTTAATAAAATTAGTTTCACAATTTTTGGACAACTACACAGATTTATATTGATTTTACCAATTTGCTTTATGAGCGAAATTAGAAATTGCTTTAGAAAAATAAAGGGGCCAGCGATCACCTACTCGGCCCAGCGGCATAAGGCAGGGGTCCGTGCACACGCGTCCCAGGCGCGATGACCGTCCTAGCAGCGCGGTTCGGCCCACGGCGCACGCGCTAGCGCGAGCGGTCCAGCGGTGCGGCACATGGCCGGCCCAGGTGCAGGCGGCGGCCCAACGCGGTGAACGGCCCAGGTGCGACGGTAGTCCAACAGCGCTGCGCGCATGGCCTAGCGGCGCAAGGCCGACTGCGTCCCACGCAGCCAAGGCCCAGAGGTGCGCGTCACCTATGTAGAAAAGACCCCACAGTTTTACTAAATCGATCCACATGCCAGAATACACTATTCACGTGAGTCACGTATTTTACACCTAGGACCCTGTACAAAATTCCTACTTAGATTCATACCCTTCTCTTCATCTTCAACGAACAGAGCACGGGAAGGGGAAAAATCGGCCGACAACGGAGGCGGGCAAGAGGCACGGCACGGCGATGGGTGGAGGCGCTGCGAGGCACGGATGAGCCGGCAGACCTCGCCGAGCCCACGCTGGAGGTCACCGGAGCCGCGAGCCACGGCGATGGTGGCACAGAGGAGGCTCGAGGCGAGGCGGAGCTACGTGCGGCGGAGCCGTACCGGCGCGGACGGGGGTAGCGCCAAGGGAGCTGCGGACCAGTGCGAGGCCTCGAGGGTGCGCACGCGCTCGTGAGAGACCGGGCCACGGACGGCGACGAACGACACGGTGGCTCGAGCGACGCGGGCACGGCAATGGCGGGTGCTGCGGGACAGCAGCAGGTCGCGGTCCGGCCAGGTGCTCTGTAGTGGCGAGGAGCGGGGAAGGGAGGGTGGAGCTATGGCACGGCGCGCTAAGGAGCAACAAGCCAGAGCGGACCAGGGCTCGCGCGCGGGGAGGGCTGGCATCGGTGGCGTGGGCGCAGGTGTAGCGGAGCGGCGCAGTCCTAGGGGGAGCTCAAGCGTGCGGTTGGGAGAGAGGAGCAGCGCGAGGGTTCCACCTCCATTTGAGCGTGAACGTAGGGCAGCGCAGAGATAATGCAGAGACAGACAAAGACAGTAGAGGCAGGCAAGCAGAGGCAGCACGGTACATCGCGGCCGGCAGCGGTGCTCCAGCACACGCACAGGAAGGTGAGAGGACAAGGCATGGGCAGGGGCAGGACCACGTGCTTCTGACGCCCCTACGCAGTGAAGGTGAAGGACCGCTTTAGCTGTTACTTCTGTTCGCCCAGAGTGCAATGGAGCGACGTGCCAAGGTCTCAGCAAGGAGGAGAGCTAGTACTAGTGCCAAGAACCATGAGAAGATGTGATGGTTGTTGACGCTGCAAGCCAATGCCACAGCTTGCAAAATTTTACTACCAGGAATGATGAGCTGGGTGGATAGATGGAAGATGGGGTGATAATGACATGAGTGCAGTACAGTGCAGTGCAGTTACATATCATATACGGAACACGTACTACACTAGTTCAGGCACGCGTAGTATGACAGTACGTCTCATGAGACCCAATCAAGTCAAGTCAAGAAAATTAAATGAATATTGTGCTTCTGTCTCATCACATTGTGTGTTTATGCGTCGTCCAATTAACGAGTCCGGGTTCATCGACCGACCTGCGCACGGTAGTGGCAGAGAAAAAAGGAAGGGAGGAGATGCAAGCTAGGCAGTACACGGCAGCAGCAGTCCAGCCAACTTTCTTTAAGGTGCTCTCGAGAAAGCATATGAGAGAAAGGGAGCAGCGGCGCAGGCACGACGAGGTCATTAATTCGATGGGACAACTGAGGCAGTGGCTACTCGGTGGTGCTATAAGGTACCTGCTCGACTAGCGCTCACATAAAAATTCGGACGCGACGTAAGAGAGGGAGAGATGGACACGGGCGCAGGCAAACGGACATGTCGGGGTGCAGAGCAATGCAGAGCCACGACGAGAGACGTGACGGTGAATAATTGCTATGCAACGAGTACGCTGTACGCCAGAAAAAATAAATGAAGCTGTTGCGCTCTCTTTCTCGTCAGTTCGTGCTTATCAAAATAAACCCATGAGTATATATATATCGTTCTATTTATTAATAGATTTTATTTTATTTATAAAAGTTGCTTTTCATGCTTAATCTAACAGAATAAACCGTTCGCTATTTACTTGCTAGAATCGTTATCGGACCTTCCTAAATATTTCTACGCACTGCGTAATTTAACTTGAGCGTTTATTTGAGTCCACGAAACTAAGCCACACAGGATTCGTTTATCGCCTAAAGTACGTTTTAAATTAAAAACCTGAGAAACTCGTTTCAAAAAAAAAATTAGGCCTAAATCTCGGTGTTAAACGAGCTCGTAACACCAGAGGTGCTACAGCAGCGCCGGCCGATGTTTTTGTCCCGCCGAAACGGTCGGACAGCCGTCCGATGCAGATGAGCGGCCGAGATCGACCGGACCAAATAGAGCCCAGGCGGGAGATGGAAATCGGCGCCCAGCCAAAGTTGCGGCTTTCAGGCACGGGAGGCACCACTGCAGGCCTTCTTTGTGTTTCTTCGATGCATGTGCTGCTATGCGTTCTTTGGGCCACATCTTCTTGTGCATTGCTAGGCAGCCATGATAGCCTTTCAAGGATCGGGCCAAATGAACAGTAGCCAATGTTTTAAGCTCTGATTTATTTTTTAGAAGCAGTTTTGACAGTTTCAGAAGTAAATTTTGATGAATTTTTGTCAAGTTTTGAATCACTGTCAAAGTTTGAACCAACGAGATAATTTTTCAGAGAGTAGATGAGTAAAGTAAAATGCTTCTGAAAAGTAGATAAAGAATTTTTCATGTTTCCGCTGCAAAGTTTAATGTTGATTATCATCTAATTAAATTCAAACCAACAGGAGAATTTAATTTAAAGAGCAGTTATATTTAGTGAATTATGATTATGTTTATCCTCTAATTAAATTGGAACCAACGAAAAATTTTAATTAGAGACGTAGTCTAGTTTTGTTTATGTTAAATTATGGTATTGTTATTTTCTGACCAACGTTGATGATAACAATATTATAATAAGTTTAAGTTTGAGATATAAATCTCTGATAATTTTTCACACCAACATGGTTAAATTTTCAAAGAGTAGATAAGGACCTAGAAATGCTTCTGAACTAATAGAATATACTTTATTAACATATTTACATTGTAATGAAGTTGATTATCTTCTAATTAAATATGAATCAATAGGAGAATTTAATTTTGAAGAGTAGTTATATGGATTTTAAGTTAATTTATGAGTTTTATGCATTAATTCTATTTTCTGCCCAACGGTGATGTAGAATTAATGCAGAAGAATATTGTATGTTTTATTTTAACGGACAAGATCACTTGGCTGCATGCCAATGGGCTGCAATGCTGCGGTATGTGAATGAAAAGGCTTTAGTCAAACCAGTTCAGGACAGTTTTTATTAGTTCACTAATTTTCTAATTAAATTGAAACCAACGGGAAGATTTAATTGGAAAATGAAGTATGAATGAATGTTTTAGTCGTCATGACTAAGTTTTCGTATAGATGTATCCTACATGGGGAGAAGTTTTAGCATAGTACTTATGCTAGTCAATCGTACATGTCGGGACAAGGTTTGTGATGATTCACATATTTTGTATCATGCATAGCGATAGAAGTTTAGGTGGCTCTTAGGCTATCATAGTATTGATCATGGCATAATAGAAAAGGATCGTCATGGTCAATACTAAGCAAATGATAAGAAAAAATGCAAGCATGACTTACAAAAGTACTGTTAATGAAAGACCTCGTTGAGTTCCTAAAGTGAATTAAGGAAAGTGTACTCCTAAACGGATCAAAAAATAACTTTGTTTACATGACACAATCATATGAATGAAGTAAGTTATAAGTGTCTCCTCGTTTACAGGTTTTCTAAATAGTTATCAAAATTATGACAGTAAAGTTCATGCCATATTTCGAGGGGGAGAATATAAAGATCAATTAAGAAAAATACTCTTTATTGAGAGTGAGATAAAGATTAATTAAGATATATGCGACCGTTGGAGGAGTACAACTATCACAACGTTGATACCCCTAAGCAGAGAAATAGCTAAATTTCTGGATCTTTTAAAGTTCTGACAGAAAGATAGCGTAGTCAGCCTCCAAGATGTTAAGGTGGTGCTTAAAACGCCATATATGAGGTTTTAACGGATTAAAACTAAAATAAGAAATTTGTAGATATACTATCTTTAGAAAAGATGGGAAGATATGGGGGAGCATGGTATGTAGAGGTATGTAGAGACCTAAGACTTAAAGAGAAGCGGGACTGCGTGCCCACTTCAGTGATTCAAAACAACAAATTTCTCAATACCTGTTGATGTTGTATGACTTATACAACACCTGTTGTTGGCTTTTCGAAGAAGATGAATAATGTAAACAAGGATCTTATGATATATGAGCATGTAGAATCAATTGCCTCTTGACAATGAAGGGCAACAAAAACCTCATATAAAAGTGCCAGTAGCTGAGGCCCCAGAAGGTCTCAAAGAATTAGTAAACCAGGTTTTTCAATGACCATGAAGTCTATGCTAGTAAAGAAATCCAAATGGAGGGTGATCCCACCTCATTTGAAGAAGCCATGAGAAGCGTTTACTCGTTTAAATGGCAAGAAGCTATGCAAGTTGAAATGAATTCGAAGAATACCAACGATGTTTGGGACTTAGAAGTAATTTCTAATGAAGCCAAAACAGTAGGCTGTTAATGGGTCTACAAGACAAAATATGACTCTAAAGAAAATGTAGAAAGATATAAAGCACGACTTGTAGCAATATGCTTTACGCAAAGAAAATAAAAAGATTACAATGAGAGTTTTTTCTCTAGTCTCATACAAGGATTCTTTTAAAATCATAATAATGTTCATGGCACATTACGATTTAGAAATACATCAGATGGATGTAAAGACGGCATTTTTCAACATGAATTTGTATGAAAACGTTTACATGGCGTAACCCAAAAGGTTTTGTCGTGGAAGAAAAGAACATAAGGGATGCCACCTGTAGAAATCTATTTATGGGTTAAAAGTAAGTCTCTAGACAATAGTTTTTAAAGTTGATGAAACGATAAGAAAGTTTGGGTTTTAAAGAAAATGAGAAGGACAATAGCGTTTATGCGAAGTTCAAGAATAGAAAATTTATTTTCCACATCCTGTGAAGATGACATTCTAGTCACTAGTAGTGATGTTGATCTGTCATTGGAGAAGAAGAAGTTTTGTCCTCAAGATTCAATGTAAATGATCTTGGTGAAGCGTCATTGGTTATCAAAATTCATCGAGATAGAAGAAAATGATGTATTAGGACTATCACAGAGACATACTTAGAAAAGATTCTAAAGAAATAAAGTACGCATACGAGTAAACCTACGCCTGTTCCTATAGTCAAGGGTAATAGATTTGGGAACTTTAAGTGTTTCAGGAACCTATATGAGATCGATCAAAAGAATATATATCCATATGCTTTAGCTGTTGGAAGCTTGATGTGTGTACAAGTACAAGTAAGAACTTACCCTGGCGTAGTTTATGTATCCGGGATATTTTGGCAAAAGTCCAGTCCAGATGTAGATCACTGGAATGGAGTTGAGAATGCCTTGTAATTTAGCAAAGTATCATAAGCCTCATGCTAAGTAAGAAAGAATAAATACTGTCAAATAGTTGATGGTACAAAAGTTAAGTCTTGGCGAGATGTGTAGTGAAATCCACAGCAGTTGCTAACACTCACAGTTGAAGTATTATTGTGGAAAAGCTCCAAAGAAACAGTTGTGGTGTCATCAGTGATGCATACCATAGTATAGCTTGTCATGAGGCTTAAGGAACAGGTAAAAGAGGTTAAGAGAATATATACCCGGATTTAACAATGGTAGACAACAACAATAACCATTTAAAGTAAGTTAACTCCTAAGACAACAAATCAAGTGTGCTGCCAAACACATTAACACTAAGGTATATGTTGTAAGGGAGAAAATCCAGAATCATTTTGAAAGCATTGAGCACAGAAGTACCGAGTAAGTACTTGTAGATCCGTTTACTAAAGGCTAACCACCCAGTGCATTCAGAGAAACACAGTTGATATGGGTTTATGAAAAAGCCTATGATTTCTGGATACTATGGGCCTAGTTGAGTATCTGTTTCAAAACAGAGAGGTGCGTTGTAGCTGTTTAATCTAATGGCAATAGACCATGACGATGAGGCACGCTCTATGCACTGATGAAATGGGAACCAGATAAAGTAAGTAAGGTTAAATTTAAGAAATAAGGTGAGATCAAAGGGGAGAATGTTAGTTTGATCTTCACCAATTGGCCCCCTTATCAGCGCCCTGATCGGAGGCGTCCAACCGCTCCATGGTTGTGGGCCCCCATCGCACAGCACTATAAAAGGAGGTGGGGGCCGGGGCTCTATCTACGAGGTTGACCTGAGACGCCGTAACCACCTACAGAGAAACCATAATCCGATCGAATAAGAAGGGTGCTGCCAGTGACGAAAAGCTCCACCGACTTCGCCGTCGCCTCTGCAGTGCCACTACCGGGACGCTGTACCTCGCCTCGTCGTCGGGACTGCGACTGCACTTCATCTCCGGTCGATGCGGACGCACTAGCTATCAAGCTACACCAACGAACTGTTCGTACCCGCTAGATCTACGCCTAGAGGTTTAGAACTTCCTATCAGTCCATGGTACCACAAGACTTCCAACTGCTATTTCTCCACCAGCTCAGGTACACGGTAAACAACTTCATCACGAGCTTCGCCACGCGGTTGCTCTCCTCCGGCATCTGGCTGACCAGATTCGGTAAAACCATAACCGAGGAACGAACGGTCGACTTTTTTTCCTTGGCAAAACAAGAACAACGGTCACCTTTTTTTCCTTGGCAACCAAGGGCCAACACCTTTTTGCCGAAACTGGTACTCTCGCACGGCGGATTTCCCTAACGCAGGCGTGATTATAATATTGAAAAGAGGCATCGCAGTACCGTCCTGTCCTGCCTTTTCTCTATAAACGACCGACCGACCATTTCCAATAATTTCGGTGGAGTGAGTCAGAGGCATGGCCACTCGATGGCAGATGAGAGCACGAAGAAATTAATCGCCGTTTCCCCGCGTTCCTTATTTCCTTCCTTTCCAGCACGCGTCGCCCTCAGCACAAATTTCCGCCGCAGATTGTGCAGCTCATAGTAACAGGAACGTATAACGATCTGGTGAGCTTCCGAAGTCTGAACCCTGGTTCACAAATTCACCTGGTTAACGAAATATCCAGTCCAGCTCGGTATGGGACGGGACACCCTCTTTTGACTTGGAGCCCCGGCAACTCATGTCACGCCCATCCACTCTGTCGCTGCTGCAAGATGCCGAGTGCCCGACTCACGCCGTGGTGTGGATGTCCGTGGCGAAAACGCGGCCATTAGAGGGGTCATCCTCCTCCTTCCGGCGCATTAGAGGGGTCGACAGACGCGGATGGCCTCGCTTTACAGCTCGAAAGCGCCGGCGGGCACGCCTCGTGTTTTCTACCGCCGCACCGCAGTAGGCGGCGCGCTTGTTTTGCGCACCCACCGAGCCAAGCCACCAGACAGACAGATGATTGGGTCGCCGAGCCGATCCAGTTGGTTGTGCGCGCCAGGACAGTGCGGGATAACAGTGCAGTGCTCCGCTACGCTGACGTCTCTTCGGCAACCGATGTGGACGGACACCCCTGCAGGCTGCAGCTCCAGTAGTCCAGTCCAACGCATCATGTGCGTGCGCCGTTAAGTGCCGCTGTGCGGCTGTCAGCCTGTTCGTTTGGCTATAGCTTAGCTTGTCGTAACCGATCGTAAATTTTTAGTTAGAATAGTATTTTTCTCCGACACAAATCAGCCAGCAAACCGAACCGGTTGTGTGTCGAGCTACTTGCCGTCGCAGTCGCGGTGGTACTGGTAACATGCCAGATCGGAATCGCCGTCGCCGACGCTCATCTCACGATGCTCTTAGCGTACAATCGGGTGGGTGTGAGACCTTGTCTGCGCTAGCTGCGACCTTGTCCTCTTACGCAGATTCTGTCCAGGCAGAGACGTGCTAGTCGCTCGCTCCAGAATTCAACTTTGTTTGCGTTTTGTTTTTTTTTTTCGTTTGACCTGTTACGGCGGCGTATTATCTCCATCGGCTGGATCATATCCGTTCTGTCTGTCATCTGCCTAACTCCCTGTACCCCTTCCTCCAAACCAATCGCTTTTGACTTTATATTTCCCTGTGGCGTTAAAAAACCTGGAGTCTCGTCTGTACGCAACATTTTCAGTTTATTGGTCCTCGGCACCCTTTTTTGAATCAATGAATGAATTGTCGGTAACGTGCAAAGCGGCCAAATATTTCCACGCCGATGTGACCACCGGAACCACCACCACTCCTCTCCTCTAGTGGGCGCACAACGAGCAGTAAGAGTAGTGTGGTCTGTTACCGCCCGCCGGTGGTGAAAGCGTCGGCGTCCGAGGAGTCCGGCGATGTCGGGCCTTGACGTGAGATTAGCGAACAGTGGCGTCGTTGTTGTCATTTTAGTTATTATAGCACGAAAGGCGCGGGCTGCTCACCGGATTTAAGATCCCGGTGCCTGGTTGGTGGGGATACCACGTCGAGCAAAGCAAAAATGATACTATGGCAAAGGCAGGCGGCAAGCGGTGGATCGATCGATGGCACTAGCGAACTGCAAACCCGGCTCACCAATCGTGACAGCGCCCGGTGCTCTCGGAAGAGACAGGGCTCAGCACGCACTCCGTGCTGTAAGATCTGGCCAATAAACAATCATCGAATCAGCCTTCTTGAATCGCTAGCTATTACGTATCCGATATGCAATGGTGTGCGTCTAGATCGTGTTAATCATGAGCTGATTTCCCGATAATATCCGCGATCCCACGACTTGATTAGAATATTGCACTCGGGCTGTACTGTAACAGGATCGTATCCAATCGTAAATAAACAGTAAACGAGAATGAATATCGATCGGTCTGATTGATCCCTGGATCTCCCATGCCAAGCCGGATTCGGACACCTGGAGCCCGCGCGGTCGATGTGGATCGCAACAATGGTTAGGAGAGAGACACAGAGTGGTGGAGGCCATGGCCGTTAGCAGCTAGCAGCAGCAGCAACCTGGTTGGCACGTCGGAGGAAGCCCGCAGACGACAGGATCAATCCCCACCCCCACGAACGCGAATACAATAAACCCCGAGCGCGCGCTGGGGGAGCAGCACCCACTGTGCGGGGGCCGATGCGGCCGACGCAAACATACACCACCAGCGTAGCAATAACAGACCCGTGGCGGCCGCGCACCCTTCCTCGCTGTCCCGCGCCGGCGCCGCGCGAGACAAGAAGGCCAAGGGCACTAGGGCAGCAGAGCGTCCGGACCGGTGAAAACTGCGTCACGTCCACCTGTCATCAGGACCGGCGGCGGCCTAGCTATAGCCTATAGCTAGCGATCGAGCGCCGATCATTGCGGCACCTAACGCGGGCCCCCCTAGCTAGCGATTCGGGTGCTCGTCGTCCCTCCAACAGCCTGTTCGGGAGGCCGTATCGTATCGTGGATTATTTACTGCCGGCTAGTTTGGTATGAGAGAAAAACACTGTTTCCGACTGAAAATTTACGATCGCTTACGAGCAAGTGAACAAGCTGCAAATCTTTCGAAGCTAGTAGTACCAGTCACGTAGGCCGCGTACCGGTTATGGAAAGGGACTCGGCCGTGACGATGGCAGCGGGATTGATCGCGTGATCGTACGCCGCAGTGGGGGCACGAACGAACGAACGAACTGGGATGGGAGTGAAGCAAAACGGAGTTGGTGGTTGTGGTGTGGTGGGTGCGTCTCGGCTTCTTCCGTTCTTGGCGAGTCTAGAGTTCAGACAGAGTACGTACGCAGAGCTCGGTGGCATGGTTCGTGCTCCGTTGAGGACAGGTCAGTCAATCTTGCCTTGTTGTTGACCAAAAGGCAAAAGCTGTCAGTTATTACGCAGAGTACGTAGGCTCGCTCGCTCAGAACTTGGGCATCAAAAGTCTGAACTCTGAGCTGATCTACCAGTAATCTAGGAGTAGTATCTACTAAGTCCAAAATGGACCATCACTATAACAACTAGACCAACGCAAGGATTGACAAAATGCATCGATGATCCATTCTACAACTAAAGTTGGAATTTTTTTTATACCTCATTTAAACGAAGCATGTGTCCAAAAATGATGTTGGTGAAAAAACTTTGAATTTGGAGGTGATCTAGACAAGGCCTAAACCCAAGGCCAAATGCATCGATGTTTCTTAGTTGGAGTATACTCAAACGAAGGCATATTTGGTATTTTGCCAGCTACCCTACCCCCATGATCACGCTAGAGGGTCCACAGAAACTCCCATGCACGCTCTCGGAAGGGGAGTGGATATGTGGGAACAATAGCACTACACAACACCACACCAAAAGGTTTGGGGTCGCAAAAGGGCAACGTGCAGTCGTATGTGCACACGCACAATCTCGACCAAAATAAGATGCGGCAATTTTTAACAGGTATAGGCGTATAGCAGTGAGCGTGCGGCCACGACCAAACCTGTCGCGAAATAAAGAAAGGCCCCACCTGCCAGCAGCCCGCCCGACTCATCAAAACCGGTACAAGTCCACCCGAGGCCCAGGACGACTGGGAAGGGAGGCACATAACGCGCGCTCCGGAGGCCTTGAGGGCACACCGCTCCACACCACACCACACCACACCAGCGAGAAAAGAGCTCTCATCCGGCCGCAACCGCACCGCGGCACAACCAACGGGGAAGAGGAAGGCAGTGAGCTGTTCCGCGCGTCTGATGAGGAAGCTCTGCCCGAACCTCGAGCGCGATGACGCGCTGGACACGGTGCTCGAGGTGCCCATCCCCGAGGAGATGTTCTCCGGCGGCGGCCGCGGCGGCTCCCGCGGGTCCAGGTTCGGCTGCACGGCGTGGATGCGGTCGCACGCCGCCGACCGATCCGGCGCGGGCGAGCCGTGCTCCATGAGCCGCGGGGAGCTGCAGCTCATGCTAGGCGTCATCGGCGCGCCGCTCATCCCGCTGCCCGTCTACCATGCCAAGCAGTCGCCCTGCTCTGTCCTCTGCGAGCAGCTCAAGTCCGATCCCATTGTACGTACGATTACGGTCGCGATCGACCGGCATTTCTCATCGGTTTATTGATCGTTGCTGATCTCGGCTGATCAATTCATCCATCTATGTATGTGCTCGTGCTGATTCCAGGAGTCATCGTCCGCCAAGTACATCGTGCAGCAGTACATAGCGGCGTCGGGCGGGGAGTGGGCGCTGAACAAGGTGAAGAGCATGTACGCGATGGGCAAGGTGCGGATGACGGCTGCGGAGCTCAACAGCAGCGACGCCGACGGCCACGGCGGCGGCGGCGGCGGAGGCGGAGGCACCGGAAACGGGCGCCGCGGCGGGAAGAAGGGCAGCAAGGGCTGCGGCGGCGAGATCGGCGGGTTCGTGCTGTGGCAGAAGAAGCCGGAGCTGTGGTGCCTGGAGCTCGTCGTGTCCGGCTGCAAGATCAGCGCCGGCAGCGACGGCATGGTGGCGTGGCGCCAGACGCCGTGGCACCAGTCGCACGCCTCCCGCGGTCCCCCGCGCCCGCTCCGCCGTTCGCTCCAGGTGCGTAGCGTACGCCCCGCCCCCCGCGCGTGATTTCGTGTACGTTTTCCAGCTAGCGCTGCACTGTGTCACGCGGCGTGTTCTCGAGTGCTTTCCATACGCGTACGCACGCATGCCGTAAGGCACACATAGCCACCTAGGACTTGTCGAATGTACGGTCGCGTAGCATTGCTAAAAACGTACTTAGTACTCATTTCGATCCCCCACCAGTAAAAGCTTGTTCGACTCACAGCACAGTCAGATATGCCGATCTGAATCTGATGTTGGCCCGGACGTACTGAGCAGAGCAACCCCATTCCTAGAGGCTAGAGCTGCTGGACATTGCAACGGACATGATGCCATGGCACGTAGCATGTACACCTCCACTCCAGTCCCAGTGACAGGACAAACTCATCATCGCGTAGATAGATGTCTGTGTCAGGGCATGTCGATCTCCGCTGCATATACTGTCGGCAGGACAGAGCAGACAGATCGAACGCCCACGCGGACCAGAGATATCATGAGGCCTTTTCAGCACTCGCCGATCTCCGGAATAATATCACCGAGGCCAGTGTCGGGGGATAAGGCCGAGTGGTTTCGCTCATCATGATCGTGAGATTTAGGCGCCGGTCGGTACACACAAACTCGGAGACTCACTCGTCATCGTTGGCCGTGGCGACATCCTGTCGCCGCCCGGGAGCGGGAGGGGTCTGGAATTAGCGCAACAGCAGCTGCGCAGAGGATACACACACGCGTAGGCGCTTAGCGCCGCGGGCTAGCGTGGTTAGGGGTCGGCCTCGGCCGGCCGGCCCTGGTCCTTAGCACCCCAACGTGCGGCCATGTGCGCGGGCGCGGCCGGACACATCACGTGGACCTGGGCCTGCTGAGATGAGATGAGACCCTCGCGCGCCACATCAATCGGTTGGTGGCGCGCGGCCTGTCAGCAGAAGCCGGTCCACCCGACTCTCCCCGCTAATCGCGCTGCACCAACCTGCTCGGCCATTTGACCAGCGAGTCAACTACAACTTGTTTGCGTACCCGACACCACTCGCCTTTACTAATGCTGCTCGGTGTTAGCACCACGTTTGCATTTTATTACTGCAATCGGAATCGACCGACACCGGCACGCTGACCGAACGTTTACGTTGTATTGACATGCAGGGCCTCGATCCGCAGCTGACGGCGAGCCTGTTCGCGGACTCGGTGTGCATCGGCGAGCGGAGCATCGACGGCGAGGACTGCTTCGTGCTCAAGGTGGAGGCGGAGGCGTCCAGCCTGCGCGCGCGCAACAGCAGCAGCGTCGAGATCATCCGGCACACGGTGTGGGGCTACTTCAGCCAGCGCACAGGCCTGCTGGTGCAGCTCGAGGACTCGCACCTGCTGCAGATCAAGTCCAGCGGCGGCGTCGGTGGGAGCGTCTTCTGGGAGACCACCATGGAGTCCCGCCTCGGCGACTACCGCGCCGTCGACGGCGTGAACATCGCCCACGCCGGCCGCACCGCCGTCTCGCTCGTCAGGTTCGGTGACTGCCAAGACGGCAACACCAGGACGCGCATGGAGGAGACGTGGAACATCGAGGAGGTGGACTTCAACATCTGGGGCCTGTCCATGGACTGCTTCCTGCCGCCCAGCGACCTCAGGGAGGGCAAGGAGAGCCAGGACGTCGCCATCGTCAAGGCCGACGCGCGACCACCGCCGATAAGGATACCGGCGGTGACCGTGCGCGTCGGGCCCTCGCAGGTGGCTGCCGTGAACATGGACGACTCGGACTCGCTCATCGCGAGGTCATGACTACTCGTGACGTACGTACTTGCAGTGCTCAGTGAAGAGCATGTATACGTGACACTTGTTACTGTAAGATCATACTTGTCGTAAGATCTGTAAATATATTGCAGGTTGAGACTTTTTTTCCCGCTTCGAGAGGTGTGGATTTACCTCAGCTAGAATTGAGGCCAGAAGTAGTGAGTAATCCGAACTAGATATTCCGCGTAGCTGTGTTGTAAATTCTAATGAACTAGTAGTCCCTGTAAATCTGAAAGAACATCCCAGTTCTGTCCAGTCACAATACTAGAGTACGTAATACTTTGTTTCTGCTCATATGCTTCAGCTATTCATCTCTCTGATAGAACAACTTTGAAGCCGCATCACAGTTGTTGCAGACATCCAGAATATATAAGTTCAGCAGTAGCACAAATGTTGCTGCTGATGCAATGCAAAACACACTTTAAACAAGGGTTGCAACAGATTGCAGGTGCATTTCAGATTTTCAGCATATACAGAAGCGACTGATACGAGAACATATAATGGGTAACTAAGCACTGAGATGGGCCTTGCAGCCACATCGTAGTACAGTCATACAACATCAACATCATAACATGTACAGGTAGCTACCTCTAAAGCCGATTGTGCAGAGATTGTCACTTTGGATAAGCGTATTGCATATGGACCTGAGGTCCATGGTATATCAATCCCACCAGCACTACGCAACTGAAGAGGACAGACACAGAAAGAACATACATTTAATCACGATAAGCTAGGCTCGGCCTACAGGAGAAAGAGGTGGCCGGTGGGGCACATAGCTGGTCGCAGCTCTTCCTTGACTGGCTGCCATGGCCTTGAGCTCATGACCAGCAAGGAGATCATGCTCCTGCGCTGCTTGCGAACCAACTTGCATCCTGCTAGGGTACCTCCCATGGAGCATCACTATACACATTGCAAAAGCTTGAAGTAATGCAATGGATGATCTGAATTCCACTGTATAAAGCCCCTCTTTGAAGGAAGTCATACTGAAGGCATGCCTATCTTCTCGCGATCGACCCTGCAAATACAAGTTAGCATCAGTTTATTTGTTTGATAATAACAGAGGTCAAATTCTGGACATAGGCGAAGTGTGTGTGTGTGTGTGTTGGGGGGGGGGGCTGGGGAGGAGAAGGAATAAAACTAGGGCAGACCTGAACTAGAAGCTCAAATCGCTGGCTGCCATCATTTGCCTGGTTAGCCTGAATGGCATCATTTTCTTGGGCCGCATCAGTGAGGACACTCAGCATGCAACCTTCATCCCATCCACCACAGTCACAAGCTCCTCCTGACTTCCACCTCTCAATCAAAGGCAATGGCTGCCCAGATGTTGATGTGCCATGGAAGCCATCAGGAAGTACTGCAATAACTTTGGCTGAAGCAGAATTAGCATTTCTCTTACTAGGCTGGAAGTTTCCCAGTGGGGGGCAACCACAGCCAATTGGTGCTGAATTTCTTTGTCTGGTATTCTGTGAAGATGATTGATTTGAGGTTTCTGCTTCTTGCTGAGGAAGTGCGCTGATAAAAGCTGCAAGCTCTCCACTAACATGTGAATCACCTGATTCTTCAGATGATGGTAGAAATTCAGAACCAACCAACACAAATTCCCTGTGTACATGAACATCTGCTGTATGGTGGCATCTTGATTTTCGACGTGCAACCTTTATTTCCCCAACTATGCTAGATAAAAGGTGATGTTTCTTGTTCTTGCCCCCTGCCTTGATCCAAGCTCCACTTTTTTTCTTAGGTTCTTCAACAGTGAATACAGCATATGTGCTTTCCAGATCATCCTTTTCAGAGATGCCCTTCCTTCTAACAGTGGCTGCCAGGATATCCGAATCACCATAAGACAGCATGAATAAAGGCAAGCCATTCTTCCATGCTAGCTGCAGAAGTGCTTGCCTTGTTGTTGCTGAATCCTTTTCTTTCTGGGTGTATCTTGCAGTGTTCAATAGCACACGAGGAGGCTGATTTATATTTGCTTCGATCGGATAATTCGAATTGACTACCAAATCAACTGACCTTCGCTGCACATTCTGTGGCACTGATCCCCCCAAGTCCATAGACTGCTTGGTGGTATTGACTGGAAGATGACACTTCGGAACAAATGAAGGGTGTAATGGACTAGAATGTCTTGGCTTTAATATTGGATCCAACATCCTCCTCAATGGGCTTCGCCTACCTTTGCTGTTGGGTGATGACCTGTCTCCTGTCTTATCGACAGGAGGAACTACATTGGGTTGTCGAGCATGTGGTGACTCCTTGAGGCTAGAGCTGCGGCTCACTCGATTCATCCCAGAACCTATATGGCGATCAGGCATCCTATCACTAAACTTTGCAGAACATCGTGGAGGATTCTCAGTGACATTCATGGCAGATTGGTTTCGGTTAGAATTCTTATTTACTTTTGCAGCTGTACCAACAAAATTATCTCCAGCCTCAGTGCTAGTGGTGCCAATCTCTTTAGCTGCTGAGTCTATGATGGGAAGTGGACATGAATATGGGACTCGAGGAAATTCAAGTGATGGCTCAATATCCTCCAAGAAAAAATCAGGTGACCTACTGCCACTTCTAGCTGTGTCCATCACAGCATCAGATATTAGTGACTCAAAATTTTCACCATTCAAGCCACTGCTCTGTTCAGGATCATTACACATGGAATCGTTGTTATTTGATGTGAAGAAATGTTTCCCAATGTTATCGCTGTCAGTAAAAAGCCTACGAGAACAATGATGCACAACATCTTCAATCTTCCATCTAGTCTCTTCATCTTCAACCATTTCATGTCTTCTAGAGGAAGAACCTAGAGAGTCTGAGGCTAAAGAAACATTGCTGAGACCCAAGTCAACATATTTACGACCGTTCTCTGGGCAGGGATGTGCGCCATGACCTGGCAATAAGCTCAATACCGCAGAATTTGGGCTAGGCGAACATCTGGCCTTCCCATGGTGTTTATCTGCGAGCCTACTCTGCTGGGCTCTGATGGATGAATGATGATGGTCACTCATTGGGGTAGATTGATTACTCTCAAGGGATCTGCGGCTGGGGCTTGCAGAAGAATGTGATGGAGATGAGAATAGTACAGACCTGCTAGTATTGGATGGAGATGGAGATGCTCCATGGCTTCTAGCGAGCTCATGCTTTTGTTGCTGAGACCAGTTAGCAAGAAGACCCCACTCAAGAACTCCAACATTCAGTGCCTTGTCTTGAAGATGTTCAGAAGTTTCTTTACGCTGTAAATATGAAGGAACATTTGACATATGTTTGACAAGTTCATCAACAGTAGTTGCCTTTCGACCAGGCCATGGTTTTGAGCCCTTCATGCATGCGGCCCTTTCCCCACCCCAAGACTCTCGCTGTCTTCGGAACTTATCATTCTTCACAACTCTAACTTTATCTTCAAATTTTCCATCTACATTTCCATTGACTGCTGTGACCATGTCATTTGGCACGTGTACAATTTGGTCATGCTGTGAATTTCCCTTCTTTTGCCCATCACGACCTGATATGATCTTCACGTTCCTTTCACTGTTAATCTGCCCTTTGGTTGGCATCTTTATGATGGGTGAACATATGAAGCAGAAGTTTCAGATATATCTCTGTGTATGGCCAAAACACAATTATCACTTGATTCAGTTGAGTATGCTGTGGTTCAAACAGAGATTGAGAAAACCGCACTTCCCAAAAACCTGAAAATGCAAAAGATAGGCCAAAAAATTATCAGATATATAATTCCTACTAGGCTACTACAAGTTCACTGCAATTAGTCAAAAGCCAGAAAGTAGCAGGCTTCCCTTCAAAAAGTAAAGTAGCAGGCAGTAGAACTATTATTCATTACTGTATTATATTAAATTAATTAAGAACTAAGAATGCACCATAGATCACATCATTCTGTCTCCCAAAAATCCTGTATGTATGGTTTATGCTGTTTCTACATGTCTGCAGTAACCAGGGGCTTGCCACCGACAGCTTTTGGCACAATAATGTTCTTATGAGGACATGTCAATAAGCGTGCAAGATATAGAAAATTTAATAAAAGAAGGGCTCCCACTAATGATAAAAAAGACACCCAAAAACTTTAAAGGACGGATTGATGCAAATATGCACACACTGCCAGGGGACCAGGCAGCCGCCAATAGTTCAGTACTTCAGTCGTAATGCAATGTGTACCATAGACAACGAAACATCTGTTCTTGTTTCCCTGATTAAAAAAACGGAAGTTTTCCATATATTGAGTTCTTGAATGACTTGAAAAAAAATGGACCAACGATCCTATGTATAACATGGACTCTTACTGTGAGTGACACTGTAAAACTGCAGTTTGGAAACAGGAGCAAAGGCCCAAAATGCTTCTTAAATTATATCAGGAGCTGGGTTGAAACAAAACCTCTTTTCCCCTTCCTTTTGCAGATTAGCCACAAATTGCAACAACAAATGTTACTAGCTAGAGCACTAGAAATAAGGTAAGAAGACACATTGCAAGCCGCAGCACTAAACCCCCAACAGAAACCCCCTTCAGTCGTCACTCTCTCTACCCCCGAGTCCCCTAACGAATCGAATCAGCCCGCAGTACCCACAAATCGAAACGAATGGGCGCATAAAAACGATGTGAGCGCATACCAGTTTGGTCGAAGAAAATCGGCCACTCAAGTCACCAAATCATCAAGATCCAAGCTGGGGATCGCGCCAACAGATCTGCCACTCCTGCAGCAGCACCACCAAGAAAGATCAGCAATCGACCACACAAAAGACAATGTAAAATCGCCCCTGCAACAAAAGGATGCATCACCTGAGGGGGAGAGACGAAGCGAGAGCTCCCTGCAGTGACGGGTGAGACCTGCGGCGGATTGGTATAGGATGGGGGTTGGAGGTGCGGTGGTAGTAGTAGGAGGAGCCGCAGTGCTACACTGCCTACTGGCTACTGCTACTCCCTATCCCCCTCCCCTCCTATAGGCAATATAGGTTGGGCGACCAGGTAGGTGGCCGGTGCCGGCGCGGCGCGCGCTTGTGGTGCTGGTGCGCCCCGCGTGCTTGCTGCTGGCGTGCTTCTTGCCTCGACCCCTTCCCCGGTTTCACTCGACGTTTCTACTTGTACTGCCACGGTGCCACCCTTGTGATTCGGAGGTGTGGTGTGAGGGGCTGCGGGGTACTGGAGAAAAGCACGAAGCTGAGCTGTTTCGTTGTCGTCGTCGGCGTCTGGATCACGAGGGGAAGGGGGCGATTGGATGGGATCGGATATTGAAGTGGTGGGAACGGGGAGAGGGAGGAGGGACCTCACTGCCTCAGCGCCTCATCAGCGGTAAAAAGAAAAGCGCGGGGGCGGACGGGCAGGCGGGTGGCTGGGGCGCTGGGCCGCTGGGGAGGGACCCGGGGTGGCTTTGTCGCAGCGGTGCGGCAGGCGTGAGGGTTGCGTGCGCCAGGGTAAGGTCAGCAGCGGCTGCCCTGGAACGACGCCCGGCGCAGGACGGCGGCGACTTTCTTCTATCTACTCCCACGGCAGGTGGCATCCCATCCATCCATTCGGGGGCGTTCGGCCGGTTTCATTATTGCTCGAGTCCCTGTGCTATAGCTGGTGAATGGTCCTATATATATAAAAAAAAAAGGTGTGCCTGGGTTCCATGCCTCGTGATCCATGCGGTCTCGTAATCTCGTACTCCCTCCGTAGCTGTTGTTTTAGGCCGCGTTTAGATGCAAAAAAATTTTGGGTTTGGGCTATCGTAAAGTATTTTCGTTTGTATTTAGAAATTAGTGTATAATTATGGACTAATTAGGTTCAAAAGTTTTGTCTCGCGATTTCTCACCCAACTGTGCAATTAATTTTTTTTCGTCTACATTTAGTACTTCATGCATGTGCTGCAAGATTCGATGTGATGGGTACTACGCAATTTTTTTTGAACTAAACAGGCCCTTAAATGAAGACAAGCGTTTGTCCGGATTCATTTCTAAAACAACGGTTTATTATAAAGACGGAGGGAGTATCGATGTCTTGTACCAGATTTTTGTTCAGTTCACATTTAGGGCTTTTTTAAATCTAGGGCGTAAAGTTTTGGATGTTATATGGGGATATCGTATAGGATGTTCGAATACTAATAGAAAAATAAATTACAGAATATATCAGTAATCCACGAGACGAATTTATTAAGCCTAATTAATCCATCATTAGCACATGTGTTATTCTAGTACCACATTATCAAATCATAGACTAATTAGGTTTAAAAGATTCGTTTCGCAAATTAGTCGCAAACTGTGCAATTAGTTATTTTTTAGTCTATATTTAATACTCCATATATATATCAAACATTTAATGAGATAGGAAATAAACTTTAGAGGAAGAAACTAAACAAGGCCCTAGACATTTTCTGATGTCCAAACAGCAAGCTCTGTGGTACCTCCTCATTCTAGAAAGGATATAATTCTAGGTTTTTAGAGGTCAAATAATTTAAAATATGACCTAATTATTATATAAAAATATTAACATTTATAATACAAAAGTAAATATCATTAAATTAATTATAAAATATATTTTTTAGTAAATTTAGTTGGAGACATAAATGTTAATATTATTTGTTATCATTTGATTAAAGTTAAACTAATTTCACCGGCACAAATTCAATAGTCGCATCCGGAGAGTAATCGACGAATCGGCAACGATGTGATTGATCTCGATGTGATGTGCTTAATGCTTCGGTGACAACTGAGAACTGTATAATACAGTACCAGCCGGATGTCGGAACTACTACTTCGGATTCTTTCGTGACTACTGACCAGCAAATGTCTTCTGGATTCTTTCGTGACTACTGATTTATATATGTCAGCTTTTTATTGATTAGTTACGTATTTATATGAATAGTATATATATGTGATCTTTTGTTATTAGTTTATATAAATAGTATCTATGTGAGGAAACCGATCCAACCACCGACCGATCGTGTATGTACGATGGCGATTACGTATGCTCGCCTCGTCTGATCTAACGATACTCCATCCGTTCTAAGTTATAAACCGTCTTAACATTTTTAGATACATAGATCTGTTATCTATCTAGATATATACCTATATCTAGATATTATCTTTGTCCTAAAAAAAGCGTAAATCTCATTTGATGAGGAGTCAAAGAATTTTAAGTTTGACTAAGTTCACATAAGATATTATTTGTATTTAGATCTCCAATTATGTTTATTATGAAAATATATTTCATGATTAATCTAATGATACTTATCATGCATCATAAACATCAATAACTTTTTATATATATTCAGTCAAAATTAAGAATCTTTGACTTGTTGATGCAAGTTTAAATGACTTGTTGTCTAAAATATTTAAGGTTAGTCTCAGTGAAAGTTTTATGTGAGTTTCATCTGTATTTAATATATTGTCACATGAGCATTTTTTTATGTCATGACAACCATTTTCAAGAAAAGAGAGAAGTGAGTCTTAACACGGCTATCAACTCTCTACGAGTCAAATTAAATGTTTATGAAACTATAGATTGAAACTTTTAATTGAGAGTAGGTGTTTCATCCATATTTTATTTCATTCTATCTTACATGGAAGTCTTGAAACAACGTCATCAAACTTTTCATTGAAACTGGCCTTAATAAAATAACCAAGGAGAGTAAATAAAGATAGAATAAAAACAAGAGTTTATTAAGGGCCTGTTTGGCATGATTGTGGCTCCAACTTCGGCAGTAGCCTCTGCTGAATAATCGAATGACCCTATCAAACACTTTAGGAGTAGAAACTATTTTATGTGAACAGTAGAGAAGCCGGAGTCATTTTCTAGTGATGAATAGTATAGAAGACGAAGTCATTTTTGGCTATGAGCCGAAGCCACAAAAGTGGCTCCTCCTCAAATGTTTCGGCTCATCCGAAGAAGCACTTGAGGTGGAGCCCTACCAAATAGGACGAACTATAGCAACTGATAAGATCAACTTTTGAAATTCAAAATAAAGATTCATTACTATCTCAATTCCCTGTTATAAGGCACACACACATATCAAAATCAAATTTTAAAATCTTGGGCGTTTAGCTAACAGTTTTTACTATTATAATACATACTTTTTATGACATAATAGAAACTTGATATAGTTAGATTCAAAAACAATTATATTGTCAAATAATCATAAGTTTATAAGCATGCGAAGTGGGCAGTTGATAAATTTATGCATTCAAAACAACTGAAGTTAGTATGTTTAATTGCATGCGTTAGCTTCATTGCAGTTGTAGGATAATACTACAGACATGTGATTATTTTGTTGGGGACTACTCCTGCAACAAAAGAAACTAAAAACAAGTTCGCGGGTATCGTGGCTTTGTCGTACCTGTTTATGGCTGCTACTCCATGTGACTAGTGACGAGACGCTTAAAGAATCTGACAAGTGACTACACGTACTAATCGTGCTTCACGCACAAAGCACAAGCACAAGCACAACACGTATTGATTCTTTGCTCCCCTTTTGGTCTTTGCTGAAGTGATTTTGCTTTGCCTTTGTGCATGTACTTTTACCTGTCGATTCGACGACGGGGCCGGCCGTATAATCGTAACATCATTTCTCAATAGCAGCATCCTTTAATTGCCTCTTCTATGGTTCCCGGAACGGAGTGGCTTTCGGTGTTGTGTAGCAGCATCCTTTAATTGCTGCCGCCTAGTACAAGCATCTCTGTTGGAAGTATGCCTCTTCTAAGTTTCAAAAAAAAAAAGTATGCCTCTTCTATGGTTCACATGTGTAGAGCGCGTGTTCTGCCAAATACAAGCTTTCCCGAAATGGAGCGTGCACCGCGGACGCCATAATACGATGCTTGCCCAAGACATTATCCACCTTCCAAAGCTACGATACAACGAATCACCCTTTCGGCGCGATCTCTCACTGGTTGCCAAAGCTTGCACAGAGGCAGAGCTTAGCAGTACCGCAGCACACCTTGGTGCGAAAAGGCTGCATCCGTAGAGGAGATGAACAAATTAGGCAGATCTCTTTTGTTGGGACGCGATGCTGCTGGTGCGAGATCGGCACGACACTTGCGTGCGCATCGTCTGCTCGGCATCGGCTGCCAGCTGCCGCGCCGCGTCATCCATGTGTATTCTGGCGTCCAGCTCCCCGTAATTTCGCCGGCAGGTTTGACTGCGTATCTGAGCACCATCCTTCGTTCCTTCACATGCCAAATGTCTGGAGAACAGTCCGTGGCCCATGGCGATAACAGATGCGCCGACGAATGGTTAATAGGCAGATGAAAAATGAATGAGCTTGGTTAGCAACGTGCCGGTCGCTAAGCTACAAAAGAACGCGTGACGGGAAGAGATAAGGGTCGCAAAACACGGCCACGAGGGAGGGAAGAAAGGGCGCATCGAAATGATTGGGGGAATCTTGTCCGGCTCCGACGCCAATTAAAGAACCAGCTTTCTGTGCTGTCGCGGAATCTCATGGAGATCGCCGGACGAATTCTTCTCTCGCCGGCTCTTCTTTTCTTCGTGCCGAGACCATCCTGCTGGCTCTAGAAAGAGGCCTACTGGACGCTGTACTGTACAGTACACGGCTCGGAAAAACCGGCGAAAAGGAGAGCAACAAACGCTAGAAATCAGTATAGCACAACAACTGTACAAGCCCTAGTGATTAGTGAAGCCGGCCTGTGCGGAGTCGCTTTGGGCAAAGACCGGTGGGTGTTCGCCACGATCCCATCAGCGGCTTTGGAAGAATCCAAAGGCGAGCGGCCGGCCCCGCGGGCAAGAATCGGCGCCAAATGGGTACCGGCCAGCAGCAAGGAAACGCGGGGGCACTTGGGCTGACCTTTGATTCTTTGCCGGTTCTCACGACACCCTCGTTCGTGCGGGCGCGGAGGGCACGGCAGCGTGGCGCCGTGTCGCGCCGTCGGGCAAGCAAGTGGGCCATTGGCCATGCAGGGGGTCGTTCTTAAGTGTTGATGTGAATGTGGTATTGTGATCGATTGACTGTGCGATCTTCGCGTTGTTTTTTCACTGCTCGCCAGTCTTACCGATCCTCGTTTCGTAGTACTAGCACGGTTTCACTTTCACGCAGGCATCTAATATCTTGGACAGCTATCAATTGCCACAGGCTCTTCTGCTAGTGGTATCGTACTGAAGCCCCCGGCGGGGTTCACAGTTTCACAGACTCGGCCCTCTCAGGATCTCAGCAAAGCAGAGTGGGAGCGTAACCTCTCACGGTCCCACACCCACGGAGCACTGCCCAATTCTTGGGTTGCATAGCACAGCGTCAATCGTCACTGTTCAGTGGACGCTGCAGTTGTACGGTGCTAGTACTCCGTACGTCGCAACAGGACAGACGGGCTCCGTATTCCGTAACCACCCTCGGCGTCCACAAACAGCACGGAGCAGCGACCTGCCAGTCTGCCAGATCGGCTGGACGACGACGGCACGGGCTATGACTATTCCAGTAGGCCCAATACAACCTTTGGCTGGTCCACATAGCACTCGTCCAGATCAGCCCAGGCCCTCCTAAGTTGGCACCAACCCACCAAGTTACTTGGGCCAGACCAAGCCTGCGAATCTCCCCGGGTATCGTCGGCCCGACTCGGTTGGTTTGCCGCGCTGGCCTTCATTCAACCAGCCCAAGAAACCGCGGAACTTTGCAGTTACCCAGGATTTTTTAAATCCCTCAAAAAAAACCCCAGGATTTTTAAATATTTTTTTCCTATTTGGTGTTTTGCAAAAATGTAAGTCCAGCAGATTGCAAAACAAGGAATTATATTAGATTAGATGATCTTCAAACGTGAATAAAACGCGCTTCACCGAGGCCATCTCGCGTGGCCTCGGCGAATGCCGTTTTGACATCCGCCAATTTTTACCGTCTACCGGCAGTTACTTTGGTCAATGAGTACCGGCTTATCCGGTTGGGATCCCTATCCGATTCTACCGCTCCGTGCATATATCTCCCGCACTCAAATCTGTCTGTCGCCTGCCCGCTGGGACCACCAGTCCGCCATAAACAGATCGACCAACTCAGCCTTTCTCCACGTCGTCATCTCTCCCTCTCTCCCTCGGTCACCTCTTCCTCGCTCCCTCCGTCGCCTCGCCCTGGATCCGCGCAGGCGCCACCCACCTCCGCCGCTCTCTCTCCCGTTGGGAACGCCGCCTTCCTTCCTTCCGATGCGCGCCGCAGAGCCTACTGGCGATTGCATGCTCGCAGATGGCCGACCGCCTTTGGCGGTGCGCAAGCGGGATCGAGTATGCAGACGTGGTCATGCCGCCATGGAGTCCTCTTCCCCGGCGGCAGCACCGGCAGATGCGGCGGCCAGATTTGCTGGCGGCTGCGTGCACAGATCCATAATGGAGACGCGGTAACAGTTTTGAGCTGACGCGCTGACTGCCTTCCCCTTCATTAGAGTCTGTCAGGATCTGGTGCGTTCATCCACTATTTGTTTGAGCCTATGATGCGAACTCGATCAATTTGGTTGTCCTCTCCATCAGTTTCCAATCTCCCAATCCTTGCTGCTGTTCTCTGCGTTTGTGAGAATGAGAGAATGAGTTGTTGCGAGTGAACTGCGCGCAATGCAGTCACTATTTGGAGCGTAGTCCTCTGATCCGATATGGACCCGATGCTTCTCATACGTCCCACCGCGCTGGTTGGGTGCGGGTATGGCTACATGATGAAACGTCCAATACTTGCATGCAACCTGTTCGATGGAATGCACATGAGCATTATACCGCTGGAACACCAGGTCGGGTCATCGTGTGGTATGTTTTGGGGGCAAATAGTTTCATTTTTCAGTTCAAAATTGTTGTTCCATCGAGTCTGAGTGGATTCACATGCTTAGTCCGAAATAAATATGATCTTAGCTATCACCAAGGGACAAAGGAAAGTGACATTTCAGGTTGTTCTTTTAAACTATCATGCTATTTTGTTGGGGCTCCGCTATACAGATTCATGTCTTATAGTGATCTGCAACATTGGTCTACTCTGAGACATAGAGATTAGGTAGTAAAGGTGAATTAGCAATTTTGTCCGTCTTACAC
The DNA here is from genome assembly GCA_904845875.1 of Miscanthus lutarioriparius. Lineage (NCBI taxonomy): Eukaryota > Viridiplantae > Streptophyta > Magnoliopsida > Poales > Poaceae > Miscanthus > Miscanthus lutarioriparius. Next base: position 23,265,792 of record CAJGYO010000001.1, read on the forward strand.
CGCTGCTTCTGCCACCTTTTTATGCAGGTATTGTTTGACACAATTTCTGACGCAGGTTGTCTTCCTTCATCTTACTTATTTATACTTTCAGATTCCAAGAAAATCATCTGACCATGGAGATAAAAATGGAACTCGCCACCGTGCGGGCAGTGGCAAAGGGAACGCCCTGCCTCTATATCGATCAAGAGTGGGCGGTGGCTTACTAGAAAATTCTCACCGCAAAGATTCGTTGTTCCTTTCTTTGGTCTTTGGGGATATAATCTTACTCATATCGTATTGCTTTTGATAGGACATTTTTTTTGAACCAATGGCAGGAGCTCTGCCTTTCAATTAAGACGAATGAAGTTTATATACAAGTAAAGGTAGCCAAGCGTGGCGTCAAACACCACGAAAGGTTACCCACCCACGCAATGCGGTAGAGTACACACTACCATGCGTCATCGTTGCCGAGCATAGTTGTAACAGAACCGACCAAATCATAAGAACGTAAGTACAACAACAATCACCGAAGCGATCAAATTCCTGTACTTAAGCTCCCATAATCCCGGTAGTCCAGAAATCACGAAGGATTTCAACCAACTCTCGACATACAAACCAAGATCGTAGTGATTCAACACAACACATCATCCGTTACAACATTTCATAAGTAGCATTCGGATTACATCCGTCGAAAAGCGTAATAAAATATTACAAACCAGGTTCAAATTTGCGGAAGCAACATAGTTTAGTACATAACTTCATAGTTTCAAATACATTTGCCGATCTCGAGTCATGTCCCACAAAAGCATTATCGCACGAGAACTAGTAGAGACCACGCCTAACGGCCTAGTCTTCATCCCATTTGGGAGAAGGCAAGATTTACAAAGAACCAAAGTAGAACCTGGTCATCTACAACGGTGGGAGATAAACCCCGAGTACGAGAAGGTGCTCACTAGACTTACCCGACAAAACCGTAAATAAAAGACACCAAGGATCATGCAAGGCTTTTCGGGTGGGCTAGTATGACACGCTTGCATAAAGAGCTTATGATTATAGTAACCAATTTAAACTTAGCATCAAGCTTATCATCATTTACTCGTCCACTAGATTAGCACTGTACTAGAGCACTCACTTATTAGGAGCAAACAATATTAACCATAGCGGTATAATAAGGTTGTCATCATCATATCATCATTTCCGAACCATTATGTTATTAAGTGTATCTACATTGAAGATAAGCCCGTCAAGTTCTCACTAACCGGGAGAGGCGGCGACTCGAATCAATTACAACTCAGGTGAGGGGTATTTCTAACTCTCACCCTAGCATACTTTGTAAGGGTAGCCAGTGGGTCACCTTTGGAACATCTCAGAACCAAATTCGCGGGTTCGATCAACACAAGACTCTCGTGGATTACCCTTCCGTCGGGACGATCGGGACTTTTAAATCACACGCCCTTGACTCACGCCCACGGCTCCCTTCCGAGGCGCACTTTATACTTATCGACTCCCTACCGAGGTGAGCTACTCGGCTCATGGTCGGTCTTGGACACGGCCAACTAAGAGAGAGGCATGCGCTCAACAAGAACAGAAAGGCTCCAAGAATCACCCCTTTAGCGACACTGACGGAGTCATCAGAACCGGCAAGCCTCCGCCTTGGTCTTCATTTCAAATTAAGACTGGTTCTTTTCCACGATAGCAAATATAGCCAACCGTGCCACATGTATATTCCTATATCTCGCGGTGACAGAAATCACCCGACTTCTACGCGTTTAAGGTGGCTAAGCACTACACGAGGTCGAGCTACATAGAATTGTGGTAACAATATCCGGACAAGGATTGGGTAACCAATGCAAAGCAAGTGTTTGCATCCAACACCTAAACTTAATGCAACAATATATATATGTAACAATAATATTGTAATCGCATTTCAAAAATTAGGAGGCTTAATATGCTCTCCGGCTTGCTTTTCACAAAGTTGCACGGACGGTGATCCGGGCACTCAACGGCGACCTCGTCGGCACTTCTTCCGAAGGTTGCACCTCCGAACCTCCGGTGTTTGCCATCGCCGCCGCTTTCGGTTCCTCGAATTTCAAAGCAGGGTCACTCCTTCCGGGACACCTATTGCATGCCGATGCACGAGATAAATATCATGGATGCATAAGGAATGACATGATGCTTAATGATGAATGAATCATAGTAAGTGTTTACCGAAAACATCACTGGACACTCGTTTACCGAGTAAGACTAGTCCTATTTAAACCACTTTAAAACAGGTATCTAATTTAACTTGAAGAACAAGATCAACTTACCTAACTTGCATAACCTAAGATAAAGATGCTCATCTTCAGTTAAAGGCCTAACACCTAGGAACATTACCACAAACTTAGAAATAGTAAAGGCATATATAAATCAACATTTAAAGTTTCATATGCACACAAATAGTCCCTTAATTCAATCACAACCAGAGTTCTACAAATCCAAATGATTTGCAAGAGGACATTCTGGAAAGCTTATGAAATTCTCTACAATTCATTTGTAAACATCAAAGCATGATTCTTAAGTTAACCAAATCAAATTCCAGTAAACCTAGAATCTATCCCACAATGACAGGGTTACTAACTTAATTATTTGATGATGATGCAAAAGCCTAATTTGACCAAACCAAGTTTACCAGCTTGTTACACATACCAGAGGAACACTAGAAAGTATAATGCCAACTTCTAAATAAATCATTTAATATCCTTTTCTAATTTATTTAGTTAATTAGGTGATTAAAGCAACATATAGTAAAACTATTCATAAAAATCTACAAAAATTACAGTAGCTATCTCATGCTTCACATAGACTACCACAAAAATTTCAAAGCCATTGAGCAAACACAACTTGCTGTATCCAAAATAACAAGTGGCATGCCTATTTTTAGCATAATTAGAAAACCCTAATGAAAAGTGTCAAGCAATGGATTTCACATTTTTCCTAGCATCATTTTAGCATAAGAACCTTACTCACCAAATTTTACCTATACTGGATCTATAGAAAAATTATGAAAATTCACACAAGATCCATCCATTGATAAAAAGAAATTCTATAACTCAAAAACTATACATGCACTAGCTCTGAAATTTTAACCAGAGCTTCTACTCAGCAATAATAGATTACCCACAAAATTTCATAATTTTTGGACTACAGAAACTCAAGATAAAATTCAAACAAGTTTGCATGTATCCAAAAACACATTTCAAAGTCCTATTTAATTCATCCAGAATTTCTAAAACATGTGCTCATATAATATTTTTATTAAATACTAGACATTACTAGAAACTCAATAAAATTGGAACCATAACATTTGGAGCTATATACTAGGAAATACATATTTTTGAATCATGCACACAAATCTGTGAAAACAAAATAAACAAAACAAAACAAGAAATCATTTCACTGTTGTTGGGCCGGCCCGAGGACACGGCGGCCCGCGAAGCGCACTGGCGCGGCCCAAGACGTGGCTCAGCCCAAGCTGGCTCCCGCCTCTGCGCTTCAGCGGCTGACGATGGGGACCCGCGTGTCAGCGAAATGAAACAGGGGAACGGAGGAAGACGACGGCGTGACTCGCCGCCGGTGGCTTCTCCGGTGAGACCAACGGCGCTACTGTGTTTGTCTCACTCGTGCGCATCAAGTGGTACCCTAAATGGAAGCTATTGGCATGGCTACCAGGGCTGGCGACGAGCACGACGGCGCACGGCCGCGGCATGGCCGGCTCCGGCGAGACCTGACCCCGTAGGGTGCGGCTAAGCTGGGGACGAGCTTCCGGAGTTCACTACCAAGCTAACCGAGCACAGAGGAGGGGATGGGAAGGCTGCGGTGGTAGTTGGCCACGTGGAGTGCCAACTCCGGCAAGGTCCCGCCATGGCGGCGGTGGAGGAAATGGCGAATACGCCCTTACCAAGCCCCAAATGACCCGGCTGAGAGGTGGAGGAGGTGGAGAAGAACACGGTGAAGCTACGAACGAGCTGGCCAACACGTTTTTGCGGTGGTGAGCGCGCACGATGACGGTGACGCGCGGTCGGTAATGGCGGACGGCTGCTGTGGCTTGGCGCAGCGCGCGGGGAAGGAGAAAGGAAAAGCAAATGGCACGGCGAGTGCGTCGGGCAGGCGCGCGGGGTGCTCTTGTCACGACCAGTAGTGCCAGGAGGCACACGACGCATGGCAGCATGCTCAGGCGACCGGCGACGCGCGGCACACACGCGTCGGGTGTTTTCTGAATTGGTCAGCCACTGTAGCATCCATTCAGACGAAGAAAACCGACTGACATCGTTATTTCAACGTGTCAACACGGCCAATCTACTGCACCTTTGCAAAAATGGTGTATATGAAAAATGTAGGTCTACCATCCATCTACAATTTCTCTTCAAGGACCATTCCCTAATTCGCCATGGATCAGCAGTTAAATGAAGCCCAAGTTGGCCTGATCCAACTGAAATTGCAGTTTAAGACTTAGACAAAATTTTCAGTGAAATCAGCATGAACTTCTGACTTGTGGGCCATGTTTGAGCATGTTCCACACATTTTCATGAGTTGGTCATAAAACAACTTTTGTTCCTTAATAAATTAGCTACAACTTTTGTAAAGAGTGTACAGCCATGCAAGATTTCTAAGTTGGTCTTTTAAAACAGTCAAACAGTGACACTCCAAGGGTCAATTCAAGTCAAACCTCCACTTGAGGGCATTTTGGTCATTTTGATCTACATGAACAATGTCCCAACAAGTAACCTAAGTATAGTTAAGGTGTAATAGACCATGATCAACCACTTTACCAAATTGTTATACCAACCTTTAATGATCACATGTGATAAAGCAACTAAAACAAGCAATTCACTCATATGTTGCAATGCAATGTTTCACATGTTGCATGACTTTGTTGTTATTCTATACTTGTCACATTACTACCATGTTGCCATGTTTCAAGATATAAGAAACTCAGGTTGCATTCACATGTTACACCATTACTATTCACAATACTCAAGTAGGAAACATACACAATTGGAAAATGTTGCATATGCATGTTTCAGTAACAAAGGCATGATGAGATAGATGATGCACATGTTTATGAAATGAAATGCAATTAGTGGAAGCCAAACACCTAGGGTGTTACAATAGTTGCAAAGCAGCTAGCAGCTCCGACTTCCCATGACAAAAACACCGACGGCCCATCCTAAGATGTCAGGCCAACGGGCCCGAAGCAGGAGGCTGCAACAGGTCATCGTTGCCGAGCTCAACGGCTCCGGGAAGAGCAGCTCCGACTTCCTGCCATGATCCCATGCCCCACCCGCGGCGATTGCCGAGCCTCTAAAGCTGAAAACCCAGTCGTCGGAGAAGGAGGGTTCGACACGCATCATCGTTGCCGAGCTACATCCCCTGATGCAGCAGCTCTGACTTCATGATGCAGAACTCGCCGTCTTGCATCAACCGGGCGCCGAGAGGCGGAGGACATCCGCCGAAGGAGACATCACGGCCGAGATGAATTTCCACAGCGACGCCTTCAGGAAGGGTACGGTGCCGTCGCTTGTCCAGGAATGGACCGGGTTTTCACCCGTGGAAGACATGGCTGGGGGCACAAGAACACGACACCTCCAAAAGGAAAATGGCGCCCACAGGCGTCACCGTCGCCAAGGCTTTTGCCCGAGGTGCCCCTAGCACATACGTCGAGCCAAGATGCTGGACCGTAGCCTGTCGCCACCGTCGTCGTCACTGCCATCCCGCAGAAGCTTCTCCAGAGGGGCATCAACGCGCCGGCTGCTCACAGCAGCCGCACAGCTGCGTCGGCCGCCACCCCTTCCGATCGGGCAACATGCAGAACTGGACTTACCCTACCACGCGCGTCACCCTGCCGCACGCTGAAGCCGTCGCCAGCTATCGTCGCTAGCTCAAACATCCGCCGTCGACGCTGCTGACCTCCGCCAGCCACTGTCAGGTGCATGCCCCACCACGGGCGCTACCCCCTGCCCCGGGGGCACCGAATGTGGCCGTGGCGCTAGACCCAGTGTCCCCAGCAGGCGCCGCCGCCTCCACTCCATGGTCGAGGAGGAAAGGGGGAAGCGGAGGAGGAAAAAGGAGCCCCCGCCACCGCCCGACGCCTGCACGGGCACTGGCCAGCGTCGCCGTAGCCACAGCAGGTTGCCTTGCCGAGCCCCACGTGGCTCTCACGAGGGCACGCCCTGCCGTCCCGCTATAGCGCACACCGCCAACACTGCCGAGCGCGAGGAAGAGGAAGAGGCCCGCCCCAGGCCGACGCAGTCACCACCGCGCGCCCCAGGGCGCAGCGCCCCGTACCCCGTGGATCCGGCGACAACGCGGTGCCTTGGACAGGAGCCGCTGCCACCGATGCCCAGCGCCCGCCCAGGCGCTGCCCGCCGGAGATCCGCGCGAATTCGGCCCTTAGACAGCCGGATCCGATCGTCGAAGCGAGGAGACCGCCGCCGAAGACGCCAGTGCCGCCACTAGCCTTAGTGACCTCACCGAGCCCCAGGAAGCCGCATGCGAGCTCGTCCTCGACCGTCGCAGCTTCCACCGTGAAGAAGAGCCTCGCCGCCGCCCTCCTGGCAAGCCGCACGGCCATGCCGGCGGCCCACTCCGGTGACGGCGCGGCTAGAGAGAGGGAGGGAAGGAAGAGAGGCGCTAGGGTTTGGGTCGCCTCCCGTGTCGCCTACGTGGGGGCAACGCGGGGGGCGGGGAAGATCCACGCCACTGTCTTTTACTTGACCATCCCTTTTGATAGGACATTTCTTTTGTAGTATCAAATATGCTGAACCAAGTTATATTCCCTCCAGTTTAGAGTTAGGATTTAGTCTACTTTCTATGTACATATGTTCATCACCAAGTGAAGGTTCATATAGGACCTAGATTGGCTGACCATTATTGGAAAACTGCTTCGCATGGTGCTCCTTCCCACTTTATGGAATTCAGTTCCTTCGCAGCCAGAATATAGAGACCACCCATTCTGATTTATGTGTGCATATTTGCATTTGCTTCCTTTGGTCAACCAAAAGGAAGCAACTGTCAATCCAAAAACATTCCCATTCTCAGTTGCCTCGATTTTTCTATATCATAAGAATTTAGGTCAAGGCGTTCATGTTTCGTTACTATTAGTTATTGTCCTTATTCTGCTTGCCTTTGCTTTTGTATAATCCCCCCTTTCAGGTTTATATGATCAAATATGATTTTATTGCTTTTGCAGTGTGTAACATCAACAACATGTCTCTTTCAGTAACCATATGCCTATTATTTACCTGTACTGTATTCACCTTTTTTGTCTTTTGGAATTTTCCGCCAAGTCAACTACGAGTCGGTGCCTACCTACAGCCTTACAGGATGGACAATGGACATAGAGGAGATTACTGCTAATGGACATGGATAATAGAGAATATACTACTAAGGACGTCCTATGCTTTTTTAAGATGATCCTTTGCAGTTATTATTTTCATGAACCGAGTTAACATGTATGTTTAGATGTCTCAATAGGACGTGTATTGTTTACAGAGGAATACATTGTTTTTTAATTCTATTTGCATTTTTTGCATTTCTTTGACATGTATGGGTGGCCACGCCGTGGGTTTCTAGTTTTTTATTGGATTCAACCTTATATTTAGGGAGCGTTTGGATGGAGTCCAGAACTTGCTGCACCGTGCCACAGCTTTCTTGCCAAAGTTGAGCGCGTGTTTGGTTCGCTGCCGAACTTGCGGCACGCCGCAGCCTTGCCATAACGGCCTAGTTCATTTTTCATGCCAAAAGCTGCCGCAACTGCGGCGGACGATTTGCTCGCCACAACTTTGGCGCAGCCACAACAACGGCGTGGCATGCAGCGGTAACCATCCAAACGCTTTACTCTTCTATGTTGATCTACTATTAAATTCTATGGTGTTTAGTTTCGGCTTGGACTGGAGCGGGCGCAGTGGAGCGCGCCTCCCGTCCTATTATGTATGCCGCGGGTGGGTTTGGCGTTTTGCTCCCGCCGGCCGGTGCTTTCGAGGCCGCTGCTCGCGGCCGCCACGGCCAAGGCTCATCGCGCCCCCGTGTTCGACGCCGGTGGCCTGTTGCCTTCGACTTCTAGGCCGATGTGCCCTCAAGGCAGACCCGCTGTCGGTGGCCGACGCCTACAAGACTGGCTTCCTCGCGCGCTTGCACTCGACTCATCTCCCTCGTCCCATTTCATGCTCTCGTTTTTTTTCGTTACAAGCTTCTTCTGGCATATTGAGAGAATATTCTCTCTAGAGATGACCTTCTTTGTACATTTTCTAACCAAACACTAGGGCGAACACCAAGACGAAATGAGGTGTCTCGTCTCTAAACTAAATTCATTCTAAATATTATTAGTGTCTGAATTTTTTATTTTAGAAGAATGCATTTAGTTATGTAGGTCAAGAGTATTTTAAGGACTTTCTATTAATTTCTTGTCTGAATTTTGTCTGTGCTCGCCGAAACTTTCTATTAATTTGGTGTTAATAATTTTGAAATTACTAAAGCTTCTCTTATGAAAAAAAAAACAGAACCAATCACCAGGAGTATTTATTTAAGATTCTTGAAAATGAAATAAAGCCAACTACTTAGTAGTAGGGGTATGTATTTAAGATTTTTTGAAAATGAAATGAAGACAGATGCTGGTTCGATGTGAGGAAAGCTTCCTGGAAGCGTCTATTTCTTTCCAAGTTAGTTTCTCATTTTGGCCATGGCTTTTACCTCAAAATGGCAACGGGTACCCGAAACCCGAGTACCCGACGGGTTTTACCTGATAAGGAGACGGGTATGGAAGATATTTTGCACCCGCGAGTACGTTATTGGACGAATTCTTGTACCCATCGGGTATGCGGGTACGGATGTGGGTGTATACTACCCATACCCGTATACCCGCGGATAAAAAAAACCCGCATAAATAATATCCAACCTCTGCAATTTTAGCCCATATAAGCATATAGCCTATATTTGGCCCATATAAACATATGAGTATATATATATTCCAGAACTCCCTCAAACCCTAATCCCCATATAAACATATTTGGAATGAACCAATGAGGCATCTCATCTATTTCAACTAGCTTGACCTGAATATATTTCTTTTTTGCTGCTCTATTGTTGATTTGTTTTGCTGGAAGCTATTATATTTTGGTGTGTGAACTCGGGTATATTGTTGGGTGCGGGTTACCCGTCGGGTAAGAATTACCCGTCGGGTGTGGGTATGGAATGAATTTTCTACCCGCCTGTGGGTACGGGTAACCCGACGGATAAGATTTTGATCTAGCGGGTGCGGGTACGGGTGGCCAATACCCATCGGGTACGTACCCGTTGCCATTTTGACTTTTACCCGACCCACCCATGCCCCCCCAAACCCTAAGCCCTCTCTGCCCATCTGTGCACTCCGAATCTGCTCCCAACTCTGCTAGGGTTTAATGCCCGCGTGCTCCTCACGCATTTGGCCCGCTCGCTGATCTGCGCCTGTTCGCTTCCGCTAGGCTCTAGGGCCCAGGCCCTAGAGGCGGTTGGAGTGGCGGCACGACGAGAGGGGGGAGGCGGATGCAGACGGAGGCGAGGGTGGGGATGGCCGCCGCCACGATGGACGGCAGCGGCGCCGCCGCGGCCGCCGCGCGGAGGTACACGACGCAGCAACAGCAGGCGCAGGCTCAGCTGCAGCACCACCAGCCCCAGCTCGGGACTGTGCCCCACCTCCTCGCCGGCGGCGTCGCCGGCGCAGTCAGCAAGACCTGCACCGCCCCGCTCGCACGCCTTACCATCCTCTTCCAGGTGCGTCTGGACTCCCAAGGGAGGGCGGTCTTGCTTCTGCAGTTCTGCTCGCCAGGCTGCTCAAATGCTCAGAGTGCGACCTCGTGTGTAAATAGCAGAGTCGGCTAATATTTCCTCGGGTCTTTATAACTAAGCCACGGAGTACGTCGCATCTGTTTTTTGAATGAATTGGCTGCAATCCTACTAGAATTCGCGAGAACTAGTAACCATAATGTATTATTGCATTTTGCTTTGGCAACAGACAACTTGGTTAGCTGTTCAAAGGAATGGTGATCACATAGTTGCTTTGCTGATTTTGCCAGAGAAATCCTTTATAGTGTGGATTAGTCTTATTGTTCTACTCTTTCGCAATATGATTGTGTGGCTTTAGTGAAATTTATGAATTGTGCGTGCAGGTACAAGGAATGCACTCAGATGTGGCTACAATGCGCAATACTAGCATATGGCATGAAGCATCCCGCATTGTCTATGAAGAAGGTTTTTGGGCTTTCTGGAAAGGGAACCTTGTTACCATTGCCCACCGATTGCCTTACTCGTCAATTAGTTTCTATGCCTATGAGAGATACAAGAGTGTAAGTGCAGGGCTTTTTGGATAAAATTCTGAATGGTCATCTCTCCCACTGATGGTATGGGAGTAATTTAGCTTTATTATTTCGGATGTGCAGTTGCTTCAGATGCTACCGGGTCTTGAGAAGAATGGTGGATTTGGTGCAGACGTTGGTGTTAGATTGCTAGGTGGTGGTTTATCAGGAATCACTGCAGCTTCGATGACGTATCCACTGGACTTGGTGCGAACACGTCTTGCTGCTCAGGTAAGATACTGTTACCAGTGCTGGATAAAGTTCTGTAAAAACTATTCTAAAATGTTTAGGTGTAAAATAAATTTGATTGGTAAGATTGTCATTCACTTGATATGTCGGTACACGAGTTAATTTCCTTGTAGAAGGTTATATTCACCGTTTTAACTGGAGTGAAGTTACAGCCTGTGCTTTTTCCTGTAAGTTTTTGCCTACCCCCAAAAAAAAGAATAGTTTGAGTTTTATGATTTAGCCATATACTTATCACTGTTTGGTGTGGGCAAATAGGTGCTTGCAATTCAATCAGGGTGTGTTTGGTTTGGTGCCCATATGTGCCCAAGTTAGCCAAACCAAAATCTGGTTACTTTGAATAATTTTGGCCCCCATTTGTTCATGCCAAGATTTGGATCGGTAGTCTTCTAATTTGATAACTTAGTTCATTTTGGGTTGGCTAAATCCTGGTCTATGAATTTGGTGGCAAAAATTTGGTAGAAAAATGTCAAACATGGACAGAAGTTGGTTACAATGAGACTGAACAACATATCTGTCCATACCAACCTGCATTCCCGTCAAACCACCTTTTGCATTGCTTAAGCACCTAGAAGACATTGGGGATGTTTTTTATTGAGCATGCTTTAAGCATTTGAACTAGACTAAACTAACAATTTAACAAAGTTTCGCATTGTTAAGCTAGGTTTTGCAGCACTGATGACTGATATTTTTCCCCACTGAATGGTTGTAGACAAATACTGCGTACTACAGGGGCATATCTCATGCTCTTTATGCGATCTGTAGAGATGAGGGTGTCAGGGGATTGTACAAGGGTCTTGGTGCCACTTTACTGGTATGAGCATTTCCTTTTTTTTCCTGCTTATTTGCATCATTCATTCTGTTATGTACTTACATTCTCTGATGATTCTATAAATCTCAGGGAGTGGGCCCCAGCATTGCAGTAAGCTTCTGTGTGTATGAAACTTTACGTTCCCATTGGCAAGTAGAGAGGTAATTTTGAATTTCATGTTACATATGGACATATGGTATCAAAGTCTTATCCTTGTGCTTTGTAATAGGTTTACTTGTATTGACATTTGATCTTCCAATCAGGCCATGTGATTCCCCTGTCCTAATCAGTTTGGCTTGTGGAAGTCTTTCAGGAATTGCATCGTCAACTTGTGAGTGATTAAGGACCTGGGTTGTTGTTACTGTTCAATAGAAAAGTGTGAACGAGAACCCCCTTTGTTTGACTAGAAAATTCCTCATTACTTTGTAAGGAGTTGTTTAGTAAATGATTTGTGTGCCTATTCAATCTTCCACTTTCACAGCCTTTTCATTTTAATTGGATTACTTGGTATCTTTTCCCCCTTACACTGAATTTCATGAATGCTGCCTTTTAATCAGTCAGTTTTTTTCCCACTGTAACACGCTTCTTTTTTGAAGGTTGTAAATTTAGTTAATGCTGCCTTTTAATAAATGCTGCCTTTTCATGAATGCTGCCTTTTAATAACTAATGGCCTGCTAAAGGTTGTAAATTTAGTTAAGCACACAATGATTATTTGGTGTTCATGTTTTTCCAGTTACATTCCCATTGGATCTTGTGAGACGTCGCATGCAATTGGAAGGATCAGCCGGGAGGGCTCGTGTCTACCAGACAGGACTTTTTGGAACCTTCGGACATATTGTTCGCACGGAGGGTTTTAGAGGCCTGTATAGAGGAATCTTGCCTGAGTACTGCAAAGTGGTTCCTGGTGTTGGCATCGTATTTATGACATATGAGATGCTTAAGGCCATCCTCACAGGACTGGAATCTGATGATTAGATCTCTGCAGTTCTGTCATGCTCCACAATTTTGATATATGGTGTCAGAATAACATTTGAGGCTGATTAGAGTGGGAGAAATATGAGCATGTAGTGTTAGGGTTTAGGATGTGCTAAGTTTTGCAGTTTGTGTTATATGGTTACAGATCTTTATGTAGTGCACCATGAAAGATGCCATAGGTCTTCCAAAAAGAGTTTCTTTTCACCTCACCATCATTTTGTGTATCTTCACAACTTTCACATTGTAATGGTACATGAAGCTGTTGTCAAGCCTGATGATCTTCATACCTGTGAGATATGGTCTCCAATTTCACCAATGTTATAGCAAGGTTGATTAATGGTGGCAAGAGAACTGTGAATAGCCTTGATATATGTGTATCCTGATATTGACCATGGATCTGTTTCTTGTATATCAGTTTGGGAACTTTGATGTTAGCAAGATTTTCGTTGCAAATGTTTGCCCATCATTTTGTGAATGGGAACCCATTGGCTAGTACTGGGCCACTTTGTTTACTTTTTTTTTCTTGCTTTGGAATCCAGATTGTTTGTTTTGGTGAGTTCGGGATTTGATCCAATGACCCAAAAAGGGCAAAACCTGCATTCCTTTCGTTTCCTTTTTTCTTGCTTTGGAATCCAATTTGTTTATTTTGATGAGTTCAGGATTGATCCAATGACCCAAGAGAAGGCAAAACTTGCATTCCTTTGGTGTATGCGGTATTATTGGTAATGTTAGCTCAGCCCCACTGTTTATTTATTAAGGGAATGATTTGTCTTTACCTCATTTGTTGTTAGGGGTATTCGTATGCTGGGTACTTCTAGTCAGGTTGTAATTCTGCTCACGGTATTTTCTTGCTGCTTAGCCCTTGCTTACGTTACATGCAATCAAGAATAAACAATTAAGGTTTTAAAAAAAAGAATAAACAATTAAACCTGCACACGCATGAGTATACACTTCATCATTATATTAGTGTGAGTGACAGTGCATTACATCAGTGCTTTTGGGCGATCTTATTACACTTGGGCATCGCCAATTCCTATTAATTCGAGCAAATACAGCTCCTTTTCTGATTTACTCCGACAGGACCTCTTTGAAAACTCAAGGTCACCGAAACTGAATCACTATGCTTCCATAGCCAACTTCATCTCAATATGTATGTAACCTTTGATATCCATATGATCTTTGTGTTGCGTCCGGCATGGACATTGTCTTTTTTTTCCCTCTCTTATTATACAGGGAAGCCTCCTGTTAGGCGTATATGGTTCAGTGTTTGGCGAAGGCCATACTTGTTGACGGCAGCATACGCAGTTCTGAAACCGTCACCATAGGCCGTTGATGTGTCATTGGCAATCTGGTGCATGAAGAACTCGCCCAGCTTCTTCTCAGTATGAGATATTCCCCCTTTCTTGGACGATGTTGGTGGATAAGACGAAGAGGAGGACGAGGCATAAGATGATGAAGGCTGCGCGTGCCTTGAGGATGACGGAAGAATCTCTGATTCCAGCCACAGGTAAGACATGACCTGGCATATACCTTCTTCAACCTTCGCGTTTAGGTTTCGGTAACCTGAAAAGTACGATTCAGTAGAGCTTTTGAAAATATTTTTTCAATCAATTTCATAAAGAAGAAAAAATGGAGCTATGAATGTTCAGTTGAGTAAATTTGTTCATCCATGTACCTTTGAGGCGCAACCACCCGTGCATCAGCTCATGGGCGAGGATGGAGCCTGTTAGTAGCCTGCAATAGCGTTGTGACACAGATGACGCACTAGCCATAGAATGTGAAAGAACCGCAGTATCTGAATCAGGCGTAAATTGCCTTACCTGGGGAGGCCATACAAGACAAGTATTGCAGTAACTTCACATCTCCTAGTCAGCTTTTGTGGCTGAGTTCTCATGTCTAGGAATCGGTTTCCACCAATTCTGGGCCTCCTAAGTATCTGCAGAAATAATGCACAGTCAAAAGGGCAGAATCTGTCGGTTTCTTCGACTGCCATGCTAATCGAAACGAGCAGTCTGAACTTAAGAGCTTCTTTTCAGTTCATCACAACGAGATAACCAGATAAGACTATCTTATTAGGATTATTGTATAGCCACATTGTGGTTAACCATCCTAGCAACCGTCAAAGTTTGAGTTGAACTTACACTGCTCACAGTCTGCTCCTCCGACAGACATAGGCCCCTTGTTTCAGGCATGTGGTGTGGGCCCTGGATAATGCAGATGTGATGAACGTTAGTGTTTCCGAAGGCCGCACATTTTGCAGGAAAAAAGCCAGAAGAAATACTCACTCTACTCTCTCCTTCCATGGCTTCGTTAAGCGCTTGCCGTTCAACCAAGAGCATGGGTATCTGCTGGTCCAGTTTCATGTTCATCCCCTCATAGTAGTCTCTGATAGAATGGTACAGGGGCTGGCATTCACCGGTGTCCATGACTGCAGATCCCAGGCATTCCATGCACAGGCTGCGGCCGTCCCCCAATGACATATACTTTGTGTTCCTTGGCTGCAGAATTACAACCGAAAAAATTATGGTGAAAAATGCCTTTGAATATAATCAGGTAATGGATAGCCTAGTTTGGAAACAAGTAATCAGACTGCGACCACTTTTCTCTAGTATTTGTACCTCCATTTTCTCACAGCTGCAGCAACGTGCCGTCCTGTCATGCTCATGCAAAGGGCAATACTTCTGGCCCCAGAATGGATGGGCTCGGTACTCTATCAAGCCACTCCTGTTCGTTGGGATCTGCAGAAACACAAAAAGAATGAGTTTCTTGCACCGACAAACTGTAGAAATACTAATGCACATGCAGTTTATCAGTCTGCAGTGCAGATCATTCAGGTTCCAGAGGAAGCCTTACAAACTGAAGGCAGACGTCACATTTTGGATGATGCAGCTCCTTGTAGCACAACTTGTGGTATGGATCTGTACCCAGCAAGGTGAACTGGAAAACAGGAAGAAATAATAATGGATATCATCTCTGATAACCAGGAAGAAACAATAATGGATATGATCATCCCTGATGACACTGAAACACACTTCCACAATGAAAGAAATGCAAGATACTCCCTCTATTCCAAATTATAAGACGTTTTGGCTTTTCTAGATACATTTTCTAGGTATTAGCTCAACAACTTTTTTTTTTGACGCAAAAAACTGTGGGGTGGGGGGGATCCCCACAGTTATGATTTTATAAATAATTTAAAGGAGTGTTACAACAGTTATTAGCTCAACAACTTTGGGCATATATTTCTGAACTTTTTGATAGAAGGCTTGGTATGGATTTTCTGTCTATTGGTTAGCTGTGGCTTAGTAACAATAAATTCTTGTGTGCAACATGTTCTGTGCTGCAGCCCTATGGGGGCTTTGAAAACTGAGAAATAAGCTTTGTTTTCAGGGAATAGCTTGGAAAGACATGACTCATGAGGTCTATTCTCATGAATCTAGCAATTATGTTACAAGAATGGGGTTTACTTTGTCCACAAATGAAGAAGCTGGAATTTTCTGTGAAGTTGGAGGAGCTAAAATGTTTGGCAACAAGACCAGCAAGACTGACTGGCTAGATCAAGTGGAGGATAGGTGGGATAAGCTGATGTTTCAGGAAGCTCTGAATTGGAAGACCAGAGAAATCCCAAAGGAATTGAAGAACAGACTGTCCAACAAAGTTGGTGACTGATGCCCATGCTAGCAGAAAGCCTTGGTTTAGTTTGGTGGTTGACGGTTCTTCAGCTGGTTTGGAGCTTTTAGTTGGTAGTTTTGATGTTTTTTGTGTTCGGGTTGTTGAACTGTTTGGAAAGGTGTGTTCAACCTGAACGCTGTAAAGGATGATGTTTGTCTTGGTTAATGCCTAAGACACGGGCTATGCCCTAGAATTCTAAAACTTAGATTATATTATGTCAATGTATCTAGAAAAGTCAAAACGTCTTATAATTTGAAATGGATGGAGTAGCTTACCTCGGTCTCACGGATAGGGTGACCGCAGGAGATGCAGCGGAAGCACTGAGGGTGCCAGTAAATTCCCATGCAGCTCAAGTAATGGCCATGTCCTATCTCATGCTTGCAGCCTCCGCATACCCTGCAGCATCGACATTGACGGCATTGAGCTGTTTTGGTGCAATAGAGACGAGGTGCATGATGAAATGGTGATGTGAGAGTGGCTAACCTGTGCCCTCTAGGTTGGGCCTGAGAGGGAGCATAGGGGTTATAAGGCGTGTAAGGGTTCATGTTGAGACTGTCCTGTATGGCTCTTGCAAGATCTTCGTCGTTGTTGTCTCCCTTATGGTTTTTCTCTGCGCAGGAATTTGCAGCGACGGGGTGCCAGGATGAAACAATTTAGAGAAATTTATACCATGCTGACATAAAATGTATAGATTGATTCATCCATGTACCTTTGGGGGGTTTGGCATCCTCTGCAAGAGACTCTGCAATTGCACGGTCCAATTCTTCATTATCATTTCTAGGTGGATCATTCTGGAAACAGCAAAGAAAGATAGTCTTTAGCAACTGCTTGTTCGAAGGGAGGATGGTACTGCAATAAATCAAAGAGCTTAAGATGGTAGTATGGTACTGCAATAAATGCAAGTTGAATTGGATGTAAAAATGTGAAACGGCACTGTGTGGATAGATCAAAGAGCCGTTTGGAGACAGAGAGATGAATTGTATAAGAAGGGAGAACTAAGGCCGTTGTGGAGACAGAGATGAATTGTGGAAAAAGAAGGAGGAACTAAGTTGCCTTTACTAGTACAGTGAACAATTATTGTTTATGTGTAGTACCTTTGGTCTAACTGGTCGTTGGTGCCAAAAGCGCTCCTCCTCTTTTGGGCATCACTCTCTGACCACACTGCAGAAGGCCTAAGTTACTAGTACAGTGTAGTACCTTTGGTCTAACTGGTCGTTGGTGCCAAAGCGCGTCCTCCTCTTCTCCGGCCGTCACCTGGGACCGCCGGCGGTTCGGTTCGCCGGGCTTCGGCCCCTTCAGGAAATTGCAGAGCCACTTCATGAAACCGGATCTCCTCTCTGTGTGCAGCGACAGTAACATTAGATATATTAGATAGGCCAATCCAAATGTATACAGGATCCCACACATGGCTAAACCCGAAAAGCTGAGAGTGAGAGCAACTTGCCACCTACCCTTTCCTATCAGTTGACAGTAGGCAGGAAGGATGAATATCTTATTTATTATTGTAAGCAAATTTGTTGTACTCCTATGCTACTCCAAGAGTAAATAAATTTGAACAATTCGATTTTTTTTGTGGTGAAGGGCATTAGACCATTGCACTTCTACTGCATTCCCTTCATCAGATAATATGTACCCCTCTGTTCCAAATTATAAATCGCTTTGACTTTGACTTTTTGTACATAATTTTTTTTGGTACATCCATTTTGCTATGTATCTAGACATATTATTATATTTAGATGCATAGCAAAACGGTTGTACAAAAAAGTCAAAGCGACTTATAATTTGGAACGGAGGGAGCAGTGGAAATGGAGTCATTATACAATGTAACAGTCAATAATCTATACAGCAGCTGTGCTTGTACACCATTAGGAATTCATCACCCTCAGCCAAATTAGTTTTTGTTTTCCTTTTTCACTGTTATGTGATGAGTCCCTTTATTGGAGCATGACTGAATGTATCAAATACTAAAATTAGAAGGGCCAGATATGTGTACCTGCACTGGACAAGAGCAACAAACACACGGATACAACACCGTACGAAATTGCTTCGGTTAGCATGGCCGGACCCCCGCTCTACGCTGTGCTAATCAAAGTGATGTCTTCCTTCTATATTCTACTCCAATTGACAGGGCACGCAGTCAGGGTCAGTGAAGCTATCTTGTCAGAGCTCAGTTAATCCTGGATTATAAGAGTCAGTTTCAGTCCAATTTTTCCTCCCCTCTGAATAACATTGATGTATGCATGACAGTAACTGTTAGAAATGCTCGTCAGGTGATGCGAGTGGGTGGAGCTAGCCTGCTGTTAGGATCAATCAATGAGCTCAGGTTGATCCGACAGAACCCTCTTTTCTAGGACGAGCCCACCATAATAGACGCTTCCATGTTTGACTCGTTGCGTCATCGATTTAATGGTGACGAAGCCAAGTGAGAACTTTCAGAAAAGGGGAAAGATGTATTGGGAGTCTAGTGGATAGCGGTCTCTAATGAAATTGGTTAGTCAGTGATTGGATGTTACACACTAATCAAGTGACAAAATCAATTTCTATCATGAAAAGGATGAATGTCGACACACTAATCAAGCCGCAAATCAATTTCTATCATGAAAAGGATGAACCACGTACTCGGGCCCTTCATTTCAGAAGAAAAAAAAAACAGAACTGAACACAAAGTAACCATGTTTCCTTGACATGGCATCCTCTAGTACGCTTTAGAAACCGAGAAAGATAGATGAAAGGTCATTTTGCTTTTTCCTAAGCAGGATGCCCATTTAGTGTTAAGTCAACACGGATTAAGCGGCAGGAAACAAGAAGGTAAGAAATCTGTTCAGACAACGACAGAGTGGTAGGCAACTTAATTTTACACATGCCAAAACAAGCAGTATACATAGTAGGATAACAGAGACAGGGTATTGATGGCGACAAGAACATCCGTAAATTAGGAAAGAAACAAAGAGAGTTAGATATTACCGTGGTTGCACCGACCACAAGACCGCGAGGAGTAGGCCATTTATGCAACCGGCGCCAACACAGCATATATATAGGGCAGACACGTACAGGGCGAGCACTGAACAAACTGAACCAAAAAAGAACGGAAGCAAGAGCTTGGCAAGATCAACGACGGCGATCGCGATGTCTACGATGAGCAGAAGGGTGGTGAGGGGAAGAAGAAGAAGAAGCAAGAGCTGCAATGGACGGATGAGAAGAGGGAGGACGGGGTTCTTAGAGAATAAAGCGGCGTGGTGGGAAGGCGCTGGCCGCGACAGAAAGAAAAGAATTGAAGGTGAAGCGAGCCAAGGGCGGGCGGCACGGCATCTCGCCCCCCCTCCTCCAGTCCTCCTGCAACGCGCAAAAGCAACGATGAGCGATCTTTCGTTATAATCAAATTCCCTCGCCGTGGCGTTGCCAGTTGATGGATGACGCATTTGCGGCGAGCGCACGGGGAGAAGAATATATTTGGAAAGAAAGGGAGATAGGAGAGCGCAGAGATTCCTTGTGTCAACGGGAATGTATGCTCGCATTAGCTCTGTCCCCTTTTCTGATCGTTTTTTTTTATGCCCTGCGGCGGGAAATGGGGGGGTCGATATGGAAATGTTCGCTCCCAGGCGCTTGCGACCGCAGGCAGTATCCGCTTGCCAAAGAAGATTAATCCCGGTAGCGTCTGGGAAGTGGGAAATGAGCGGTGGTGCCGTCGTGGCCGCCAACCCGCCGTTGGCATCGACGCCATGGCAGCAAGACCCGCCGGCCATTCGCCTAGCAACTGAGACCGTACCGGCGAGGAGGAGCCGCGGGATGACAGGGCCGCCACGCGAATCACGGTTCTTCTAGCAGGAGACATTCGCGGTCGGGATTTCCCGTCCTTCGAATTCCATGGAAGCGGAGATTAGGGCCTGTTTGAGGAATGGGAGAAAACAGAGAAACAGGGAAGGAACGAAAAAACAGAGAAACAGGGAAGGAACAATAGAAATACGTGTTTTGAACGCAGGAATATGACTAGCGGAATTTTAGAGTTAGCTGCAAACTCAACGCGTTATATTATAATTAACAGAAAATATTTTTTCCTTTTAGGAAGCTGGTACGTGTATATCAATTAAAACCTGGAAGAGGGCCCACAGGCTAGCATTTCTTATCCGTTCTTCCACTCAATCGGTACTGTTTCTCTTCCTCATTGGAATAGCAGCATCCGTCCCTCGTTCTTGACATAGGTGCGGCGAGCCGCGGGCAGGTGGCGCGGCTGCAGCGGGCAGGGTGGCGGCGGGTGGTGCAGGGAGGGCGGCGCGCGCGGGACAGGCTTCTCGCAGGCGATGAGGCCGCGACAGGCGGCGCGACTGGCTGCAGGCAAACGACGCGGGAAGCGGCTATGGCAGGTGGCGCGGTGGGCCTTCATCGGCGGTGCTCCGTGGACTCACTTCTCCGGTGAGCCTCTACTCCATTGAGAGGTCGTGAGTGGCTGCCACTCGTTTTCTTCGTCGCTGTGGTCCATGCTCATGATGCTATGCTCCTAGATGACACCTGCCGCCATCTCCTAATCACTCATTTGCTCGAGCAATCACGAAGGAAAAGAAAACAAGGGATTAGAGTGGATTCTTTTCTTTTCGTGAAATCGGCATCTAGCTACGTGAATCCAAAGGAAAGGAAATCTCAATTCCTCCATTCTAAACACACTCTTTGGTTTCCTTTCCTCCGTTTCTTGGTTCCAACGATTTTCCTTTGAAAATCTTCCAATCCAAACAGGCCTTTAGGGGGCCAAGGGCCTGAGGAGCGATTGGGAGCTGCAACTACCCAGCGTGGGAGAAGGAGGGAAGTCGGGGGAGCAGCAGAAAGTGGCGTAGTGTTCCACCGAATCGAGGATGACAGCTGACGGCAGCGCCGCAGCGGTGTGCTCGCTGTGCTATGTGGCTGGCTGCATTGGATCTGAGCCTTTTATATCTGTGCCATTATAAAAGATGGCCGCAGCCTATATGTCACTCAAAAGTTTGAGCGCACCTTGGTGCCATCATCGAACTTTTTTTTGGCCTTCACGCCATTCCGTCCACCTTCTGTTTGACTTCTACCGTTCGATAGTCCTGACATGTAGACCCGACGGTTAATGATGTCCAAAATACCTTTCTCTCTGGCCCTGTCCTCTCCCTTCTTTCTCTCTCTGCCTGTTGGGGCCAAGCTGTAAGTGACCTGGGCACCTTCTTCCTCCGTTGCGCTCCTGCATCGCGCTCCTAGCGTCGCCCACCATCCCGGCCGCCGTGCGCGATCCGCTCGCACACGCGAGGCTTCGCTTGGTCGCGTCATCCCCGTCCTGTCGGTGTGGGCCATGGCAGAGCGCGCGTGGCACGGATGCCATGGCCGCTCCAAGCCAGTGCCACCGCAACCACTGGCACCTCGCAGGACGGCCATGCGCACGCTTTGTTCATGCCAGAGCTCTATTCAGTCACTAGGCGCGGGACGGACACAGCCGTCGCTAGAGCCTCGCCGTGGTGCGCGAGTGCGGGCCTTGGGGAGCCGCGGCGGGGCGGCTCCCGCACGCATGCCGGGGAGCGCCGGCGGCGGGGGGCTCCCGCGTGCAGGTGGTGGAGCTGCCATGGTGGGGTGGCAGTGCGGCCCTGGGCGACGTCGTGGGCGGGACGGTGCGGCGCTACTGCTGAGGGCGCGTGAGGGCGAGGCGCCGGGGGAGGGAGGAGATGGCCCTAGGCGGGGCGGGGCGGCGGTGCGGGAGGCCGCATGGACGTGAGGCAGAGTCGGAGGGGCGACGGAGGTTGGACGAGGATTTCTTGGTCGGCTGTCGTTGGTGGAGACGGTGGACTGGTGGAGGGGATAAGGCCAGAGGGGCGGGCAGAAAGAGGAGGTTTGGGTGGCTGACAAACGGGCCCCACTATAGAGTAAAATGGTCATTTCATCTGTCTATTTAACAGCGTTAAAGGCAAAACTAGATAGAATAGTGTGGAGGACAAAAAAAAAAGTTCGACGATCAACATGCACTCAAACTTTTTAATGACATGTAAGCTACTACCGTCTTTTATAATGATAAGGCTCATTGGATTTCGGCCATCACGTGGATTCGAGCGGAGTACACGCGCTGCTGCTGGACTCCACGTCCGTTGCCACCTAGACAAATAGGCAGTAGGTAGGCCGACATGAGTAGGAGAAAAATGGTATGGATCCTGTATGCATGGCGTCGCCCATCGGATCGATGGCTGACGCGTGTCTCCGGTCACGATCCAACGCTGCGTCGGGACTCGGGAGGTCCTCCGCTGTAGCGGTTCGTGATTTGCCGATAAAAAAATCAGGATGGGTGATTTAGCTGCGGCTGATGACGTCTTGACAAGCCGTGCTTCAGTTCCAGCTAGCAACCACGGCCAGTCTAGGTACGGAGAGAGACACGCGTCAGTCATTGACCTTATGTATGCAGGACGACGGTGATACATACATGATCCATACAATTTTTTCCCATGAGTAGCCGACTGGCTACTATGTTTACAATTTTTCAATTTTAACATCCACTTCTAAATTGATCATAGATCAGTTGGTTGGTTACTTGTAGTGGAGCCTACTCACCTAGGTTTAAATCCTAGGCTTGACATGGGTGCTCGTATTTTTCTAGATTTATTTTAGGATTTAACTACGCTATGCTTTCAGTGATAAACGACGTCCTCGTCAACAGCGAGGTAGTAGTGGTGACTTCGTGAATCTCAAGATCTATCGGTTTAGACCTTCGGAGGTGCTCACAGGGGTAGAGGTTTGTGTACGTGTTTGTTCACAGAGGGTGTGCGCGTTGCGTGTCGTGGATGTCTACGTTAAACTGTATGATTCTAAACAAAAATTAACACCCACTTTTGCATTTTCAAATAATATTTTTTTTAAAATGGTACATGCATACGAAGGAGCCGGGCGGAGGGCAGCAGGAATGACGGGTCTGTTTGTCTCCTTGGATGGTTTCGGCTCGTATCTATGAGCTCAGGCAGTGTGGAAAAAGACCCGTCCAGTAGATGCAACTTGCTATTTCTGGGTCTATTTCTCCGCACAACCAGGCTAGGTTGGGATTATATTTGTTTGCCTGCACAATTAGGTATAGTGACCTTAGAGTAACAAGTGGTAGACTTACCCCGGCAGTGCCATTTCATTGAGCACTTGATCCACTTGAAGTCCACAGCAGGGAAGTCGGAGTGGGAGGACAAGGTGGGAAACGAAGAGTGAGAGCGCAGGGGCAGCTATGGTGTAGTGTCGAGATGGTGAACTAGAGAAAGATAAATAATTTTTTATAAAATTAATCGTATCGGTTTACTGAAATAAATATGAAATTAAAATTAACGGTCTATTCAAGACTACACCCCTCTGTCTAAGTTCACAGACACCTTATAAAGATCCTAATTAGGTAACAAATGTGCCGAGTTAGCTAGAGCTCATCTAATTAATTATAGGAGTAAGGTCACACAAACTATGCCACTAGTAATTCAAGTAAGAGGGGAGCTCCTACACATGGTAGTAAGCAAAAGCACAAAGTCACTTAAGCTCACTAGCAATGCTCAATAACAAGGTTACACAAACTAAATTATAGAGTGCAAATTAACTAAGCAATGTGATTAACAAGGTTACTCAAACCGAATTACTCACGCAAAGGAAGCTACTTCTATGCTACACAAGCAAGAAGGTAACTAGCAAACTACATGAGCTAACTAATTATAAGAGCAACTACACAAGCACAATATGTGAAATATAAATACAGGCTTATGTAACGAGAATGCAAACCAACGGGAAGATAAGAATGACACGATGATTTTTCTCCCAAGATTCACTTGGTTGCCACCAAGCTAGTCCCTGTTGCGTCGACCGCTCACTTGGTGATTCGACGGCTAATTGACACCACTCGCCAAGCCCACACGTTGGGCACCACAAGAATCTACCCCAAAAGTGAGGGTAGCTCAATGACACGCTCTACTAATGTTGCTCTTCGCGGCTCCCGTGGGGTGAGCACGGTACCCCTCACAAATCCTTCTCCGGGACACCGCACAATCTTCTTGCGTGCTTCACGACGGAGAACTCTCCACCAAGCCATCTAGGAGGTGGCAACCTCCAAGAGTAACAAGCACCACCGGCTTGCAACTTGAACACCTAGTGCCACTTGATGCAATCTCTCAATGCAACGCACTAGAATCACTCACTCACTTGATCGGATGATCACTACCAAGTTCAAGTGAGATGGAGGGCTCCCAAACACCACCACACAAGCCACCAAGGCTCTAATGTACTCAGCAACCAGCCCAAGGCCGGCTAGTGCTTGGTTTTATAGCCCCCAAGCGAATAGAGCCATTACCCTTTCACTGGGCAACCTGCGAGGCGACCGAACGTGCCTCTTGGGCTGACCGAACGCACCCCTTGTAGTGTCCAGTCACTCAGATGTTGCCACATGTCCTGTCTATTCGAATGTAGCCGTTACCGCCAACGGCTAGCTCACGTGTGCCTCCAACCAACGATCAGACGCACCACAATGCCGAGACCAGACACACATGTGCTTGAGTCTGATCCTCTCCGTGCCACAGCTCTTCACGATCGGACGTAGCCAACATGATATGATCAGACGCACGAGCCACCGAGTTCGGTCACCAACATAGAGCTACCAGAGCTGGCAAAACAAGATTGGACACGTCAGATCCAACCTGACCGGACACAGCCTTCTCCCACTGCGTGCCAAGTTCAAAACGCCACCACATCACCATATGTCACTCACAACCGGATGCAACACCTGCGCGTCAGGTCGTCTCCTTGCGCTAGCGTTTGATCATTCACCAGAGTTGCGCCACCTATGCGGCAACTGACTTGACGCACCTGGCAGAGTCCGGTCCTACCGAGGCCAGCATTCGGTCACTTCCAGTGACCTCTTTTCACCTCCTTTTCTTCACTGAGTTGATCCACTTCAACTCCAACAACATCTCCTTTGCAAATGTGCCAACACCACCAAGTATACAACACCTTGTGCAGGTGTGTTATCTTTTCACAAACATTTTCAAGGAGTTAATCACTCAACTTGCCACATCACTTGATCCTAGCAACGATGTAAAGTTAGATCACTCGAGTGGCACTAGATGACCAATATGCAAATAAGTTTATCCCTCTTGATAGTATGGCCATCTATCCTAAATCCGGTCATAAACTTCTCTACACACCTATGACCGGTGAAATGAAATGCCCTAGGTTATACCTTTGTCTTGCGCATTCCATTCAATCTTCTCCAATGTCAATGCAACACATGCACCAACACGATCAACAATGATATGATCAACTTCATATCATCATGTGATCATATTGGTTCATCGATCGTGACTTCACTTGCTCTTCACCGTTGCCTTCATCTATTGACGCCAAGTCTTGCTCAAGCTTCACCGCCACGTGGTCCATCGCTCCAAAACCTCCAACTTGCCCTTCATGCTTGCAGCACATGAAGGATGTTGGTAGTGCTAGGCCCAAGCACATGAAGGACGCCCCACGGGGCGCAGACACGCCAGTGTGCCATCCGTGTTCTACGTCATGCACTGACGCGGCCACGGGGGGGTTGATGGTGGCTACAGGCTCTGATTCGGCACCTTCATTGTCGCGGATGATGTCGCGTGCTCACACGTTGCCACCATGCTCGTGCTCCACGACGGCCTGGCTGCTGGACATGCTCCTGTCCGGACTTGAAGGTCAAACTCGGTCCATGGCCACCATGGAGAGGAGGGAGCCGGATCTGCAAGGACCGCTGATGGTGGAAGATGAGGGTGGTGGTGGGGGATGGAGAGTTGATGGGAACCGTTGCGATGCGATAAAAAGATCCGGGCTCTTAAGAAAAGAAGTGCAATACTGTTTCTCTAGAGCCTGGCTCTAGGCTGATTTGAGAGTGTGTGGGCCAGGACCATGACGCATCCAGGAAATCAAACAAGGCCTCTTGTGGCTAGCGTGTCTGTCCCAAAAGGCCGTCCAAGCAATCAAACACATCCAATAAGTATGAAATGTCCGTGCAACCAGCTGGATTGTACTAGATATTTGTATTTTTTTCCTGTAGCCAGCGCTTAGGGCCTAATTGCTGGAGAGAAGTGGGTAGCCTGGCTCATATCAGCCTGGGCAGGGCCCTACCCATGTTTGGTTGCCTAGCTGAATGAGGACATGTTATAATGAGATGCTATTTGGTTGGGTGCATGAGCTAGCTTTTTTTGTGGACTGTGAGCCCTATCAAAAATTTCGAACCTGCATAGAAAAGTAACATAATGATCAGTTTTTGGGGCTCTTTAGAACACAAAATACAAATCCATAGAGGCCAAAGAAGCTCTCCCCTCTCCCTTTTTGTGAGGATTGAATGATTCTTGTGAGATCTAGAGACTGGTTGTTTGAGATCAAGAGAGAGCAATCCCACCTTTGAGCACTTGTGGCACTTGTTCATCATTTGGTGAAGCATTTGTTACTCTTGGAGCTTTGCTCCTAGACAGCTTAGTGGTTGTCGGCGAGTCACCAAGGTGTGGTGCACGCCCGAAAGTTTGTAATGGTTGGCTATGACAGAACCGCCCAATTTATACAAGATCACGTACGGTTGTTCCCGCTAATACGTTGACACACACATACCTTCACTTATATAAACCTGGTAGTCCGCCGAGTGTCACGAAGGACCTCGATAAATCAACATCACAACCAAGATCACGTGATTAAGCAAATACACATCACATACGCAGAGTTGCAGCGGAAATAATATTACAAATGGGTTCACAAATAATAGTACAAGTTTGGGTTTTAAAATTGATTAGTGAAAATAACATAGCTTTTAAATGATTACATTAATATAAGTTCCAAATACATTGCTAGCATAAGTGACATCCTCTGACAAAAGCATATAGATGAGAAATAAATATAGAGTCACTGAGCCCACCGGCGGTTAGCCACCATCTTCAGCAGACCGAGAACTTTACCTCCAATATGGTGGGATAAACCCTGAGTACTCGAATGTACTCAGCTAGACTTACCCGTCATAAACCAGAAATAAAGTGACACCAAGGAGTATGTAAGGCTTTATAGGTGGAGGTAGCTTGACAATATTTTGCATAAAAAGCAACCAATTCAGTTGTACAGTTACACTTTGGTCATCAAGTTAATTATAGCTATTCATCTCTAGATTAGCAACTAACCTATGCCAAACATGTGGTATATTATTTAATAACATACAATAGTAACCATAGCCGGTGTAGTAATTCCATGTTTATCCGAACCATCACATTCCATAATACAATTACTACGATGTTGGTGCTAGCCAAGTTTCTCACTATCCGAGAGAGACGGCGATTCGAATCGATTTCAACCAGCCGGGAATTTATTCCTAACACAAACCCAGGTCTACCAGCCACGATAGCCTTAGGTCACCTTTGGTACTAACTCAGGTCCACATTTCATGGGTTCGCCTAGCGCCGCACAATCAGGGACTGATGGTAGCCAGGTCGCTCAAGCCATGCCTGCCCACGGTCCCAGACCAGGTCGCTCAGGTCATGCTTGCCCACGGTCTATTGATTCACTCCCCACACATCCTTACTTCCTTCAGTGTGCGCACTCTTACAGAGCGGGGCCTAGCCTGAGTTGAGCTACTCAGCTTCGCGGTTGGAACGAGTTATTCAGCCAGCTAAGTGAGAGGCATGCGTTCAATCTTATCAGAAGGGCCAACAACGGTACGATCCTTAATCGGCACAGATGGAATCACATGTGTCAACCTACACATAGACTCTGCCTGACCTCCATTTACATTACCCCATAATTCTTTTCCACGATAACAAATATAGCCAACCGTGCTTCAGTATCCACCTATATCTCACAGGTGACAGGAAATCACCTGACTTTTACCGGTCTAAGCATGGCTAAGCATGTATTGGATCCTAGACCTACATAGGGTTAAAGGTATATTGTTGGACAAGGAAATTATATGCATCAAGTGGTTCCAATCAACTCTTATAACCTAATGCATCAAACATAAATGACTCAAGTGATATTTGTAAAAACATAGGAGGCTTAGAATGCTTCGGGGCTTGCCTGGAATCCAACACTAGGTTAGTGTTTGTTAGGTGACACTCACTTGGTGGGTGTCTCCCATCCTAGCACTTGTCCAGTCCTTCCATCTTCGGGATAGGTCCACCATACACCGTCTTCGGGTTTGGCTCCAACATCACGTCCTTTACGTGGTTCATCTAGCGTATCTAGATGAGATGCAAGATGCAAGTGCATGAATATAAAGAATGGTAATATGAGATGCATCACATAATAGCATTCAAGGCAAACATAAGATCATGCAAGACAAGGCATCTAGAGTTATTTAACTAAACATCACACAACCTATTACAGAGGGATAGCAAGCATATTAGGCATGGCACACAAGTGAAGTTAAGTTCAGATATTGCACACACGCATCGATCAAGAACTAACCAACATGTTTAGCCAAAACAGAGCAAGCTAAAGCAATCACCTAGCACATGTATAGAAATCTGGACAGCAGCACAACAGTCACTTGTTTTATCCATAACTGGAGATCCAGACATCCAAAGAAGGTGATCTTAGACTTTCTGGAAAGCTAACGATATTGCCTACAACATTGTTATTATCACCAAAAGCTTATTCTAAATCTATCTAGGTCAAATATGCCAATGTTTTAGATCTGCACCGAACTAGGACAGAAAAGTTGTAGTTTCAAAACGGCATGACTGGAGTTACAGATATCAAACAAGCATGAACCTTAACTTTCTAGAAATCTTATTAAATTATATAAAACATGTTTATTATCACCACAAGGTGATTCCACCATTAACAAGGTCAATCAAGCACAATCGAGCACCTCTGTCCAGACTTGGACAGATTCTACCATGCAACTTCACAAGCTTATAACTGGAGATTTAGACCATCAAACGGAGTGATATTTAACAATTTGGAAAGATCATGAAAAGCACTACACTTCTTATATTATCTCCAAGACATGATTCAAAGCTTAGTTGGGTCAAACAACACAATCATTCAGATCTATACAGAGAGCATGCAAAACCTGACAATGAAATTGTAAACTCTATAGCTCCTAAATTATCAGGCCTATAGTCATGAAAATTTAACACAAGCTATATTATGAAATTATATACAAATTTGGTATTCACTACAACCATAGAAAACATCATTTACACTATGAAAATAATTACGCAACACATGCAGCCCAAACAGCAGTGGTACAGAAAACTGATAGGAACTTCAGAGAAGCATAACTGGAGTTCTAGATCTCCAACAAATATGAATCATAACTTTTTGAAAATATTATGAAGTTACCTACAACTTTATTATTCTCATGTTAAGATGATTCTACAGTTAACAAGGTCAATTAATCCAATGAATGCATCTCTGTCCAAAACATGGATATAATCTTACATGCCACTTTCAACAGCTATAACTAGAGTTATACATGTCCAATAAATGTGGTTCTAGACTTTCTAGAAAGCTTAGGAAATTCTAAACAACTTTGTTATAAACACCTAAAGCTAATTCTACTATTAAAAAGGCCCGACAGTACCAACAAGGAAACCCTATCTAGGTTTGGGCAGAAACAACCACCGAAATTTAAGCAACAATAACTAAGAATCTACTTAACCAAAAATTATGCGATTTAAGAAAAGTACTACAACTCATGTATTGTCATCAAGTCATGATTCATAACTTAACTGAGCCAATTAATTCGAACATGCAGGCCTATTTAGAATAGGAGCAAAGCAATACAGGGCATTTGTTATTTTTATAACTCTTAAACCATCAAACCTAAACTCTTGAATTTTTTTACCAAACATCAACCATCACCTTAGTAGCACTGCAAAAAAATTTCACATTTATTGGAGCACAACAACTGCAGTTATGAAAAAGACAAGACACAACTAGTATTAAGAACTTAACTGCACAAATTGATTTTCACAGCAAAAACTTTAAACTAAAGCATGCCATATTATAGATCTACTGCATAGATAATTTCACAAGGATTCCAAAAAGTCCTCATTTACTATTTTATGATTTTTCTACTAATTACTATGAATTTGCAAAGTTGATCATCCAAATCTACAAAAATCAAAGAAAAGGAATATAAATCTTGCATCGGGGACCCTGTAGCAAACACAAATTAAACTCCAGCGAAGAGGTCCTCATGAGCACTATTCACATGAGTCTATGGTTCATAGTTAGGCCCTTCCCTTTTGTCGAATTGTTGCGCGCGGTCCTTGACGTGATTTCAACAGGGAAGGTCGTCGAGAGTTCGCTGTTCCGATCGGAGGAGGTCATGCCGACGGCCGGGAGTGGCGGCGCAGCCTCCCTGTGGCCAGGCGCATCCGCCATGGGGCGTAGCCCGACCCGAGGATGACCGTGGCCCCCTAGCCACGTGCGTGCGCCGCCGCCGGTGGCTGTGGCCGGTGATCCGGCGACTACGATGACAGATTGGGACGGCGTGCTGGAGATGGAGGCAAAGTTGATGGTGGTGCTCATAGGGAACGAGGAGGCTGGGAGCGGCGGGAACGGCCGTGGCTCCGGTGAGCTCAGAGCTCGGCCATGGCGGCCATGGAGGAGCGCCGAGAGAGAGCAAGGAAGAGAGCTGGGAGGGCGAAAAGTGAGTGAGGGAGGCCGAGAGAGGCTCGGGCGCTCCACATGAGGCAGGGAGAGGGCAGGGGCGCGTGGCGGCATTGTAGGGCACTGCTGCCCTGCATGGATGCCAGGACGTCAATTCGACGAACACCTGTCGGGCGGCGAAGTGGCCACTGAGGGACGCTGTTTTGGGCTGTCTATGGGCCGAATTGGCGAACGGTCCTTAAATGAAGTTTGATGTACACGAACTGCTCTACAATCTTCATTTAGGGACCATGGTCATTAGGGCAGTAGATTAGCGGTTAATGACACTCCAAGATGGCATTGTCAATGCATTAACGACAATCAACAAACTCCAAAATTGATGGTCAAAATGAAGTCAACAGAGTGCCATCTTTATACATGCTCTTCTCCATCATTTATACTCCAACTTTTATTTTGGTACCCAATCATGTTGCTTTACAAAATCACAAGAACGCAAGACGCCAATGTCGATGACAATGAATTCCAGACTTAGAAAAATTTGAAGTACTAAAAACAGCTGCTGATTCAAAGTTTGAGCCTCGGTTTGACTTGATTACAAGCTGATCTAGCTCTTGGTCCAAAAACAAAGTTTGTTCTACTCCATGCAAACTTCAACTTTTATTAAAGGTCAAACTTCATATCTAGTACATGAACCAATTCTTCATCTTGGTCAAAGCAGCATCTCGTTAACCCTAGAATTAGGGTTTTCGACCAATTGAGGCCTTTTCTTGACATGTGCTCGACACGAACCCTTCATGAATTTTGTTGTAGAGTTCAATTAGAGTCATTTGGGCAAGGTAGAAAGGTTTGATTGATATCTCATAATCCCATTTACTTAATGAAGCAATCCAAGAAAGATTATAACTTATCATTTCATATGACTTCTTGACTCCAAACTTCATGAAACTTTTTCACTGGTCAAGATGGATGCATGTTGATATAATGTACATGAAATAAGTATGTTTAACATTACTCTTGCATAATCTTAACAAGGGTCCACATGTAATAAGGGTGAGCTGTCCAAGTTTAAGTTGGAGCTCACTCTTATAGATTTGATCTTGACACCTTCATCACCACTTAACATGTCACGTTTGAGCTCAAACCCATTGCTTAACTGGTGACAAACACCTGGGGTGTTACATTGGTCTTTCCGCTAAAAGAGGAAATAAGACTCCTTAGTGGAAAGGTGGAAAGATGTCGCTTTGGACCGGCCACGAATTGACCTTTGTTGGGTCACTCATGGCTTCCACAACGGAGACGTACAACTCACTTGGTTTTACAAGGAATCAACACACTACATGTCTAGCAACCTTTGGTAACAAGTAGAATAATTTATATAGGCATAATCTCTGTCAATTTGAGATTTCATGTTTCCCAGGTTCGGGAATTTCGACCCTAGATCAGAATTTCCAACCCCATATCAGAATTTCTGACCTTTGGAGGTTTGAAAATTCCGAGCATGGTCGAAAATTCCAAACCCGTTCGTTGCTGCATGTTTTATATTTTCAGGAAATGTCTATTCACCCCCTCTAGGTGACATCTCAGTCCTTTCAGGCTACAGACAATAAAATTGCTATCTACCATAGATACTACATCAAATCGCCGAAGCCGCAGCAAAAAAGAAGCTATAGCGAACAGGCAATATGTGTTATGTTGTAAGAGCATCTCCAAGAGTTCCCCAAATTTTCCTCCTAAAAACTCTATGTTTTCCAACTCCTAAAAATGTATTAGGAGAAAAAAGAAGGCCATCTCCAAGAGTTCCTAATATTTCACTCTAAAATATCAAAATTTGGTCCCACTTGGGTTTTTTTGTGGTTTTTTCCGCTTGAAACTCTTCGTGCTCACGCGTTTCCACATCGCCGCCGCCGCCTCCTTCGTTTGTGTCACCTTAGCCCTACACCTCCTAGCTGGCCGTGGCCTCTTCCCAGGCGGTCATTGATGAGGACATGGCACCTTCAGATACGAACAATGATTATAAGGTGCGCTCGTTCCTATATTTGCATAGTGGCTTTGGTTATAATTCACTTGGTTCCACATGTACATGTCACTATTTGAATGTAGGTACAAATATGTCTCAACATGCAAGTTCATCAAAGTTGAACTTTCAGTTCACTTAATGGAGACGGGGATCCCGATCTTCCGTCAGGTGATGGTAACTATCGTTGTGGCAGAGAATGACACACCGATCCGGCTTCAGATCAAAAGATCGAACCCTGCAATCTTAGCACCACAGCTCCTCTGGTTATCAACCGAGTCACGGACCAGGTTGACCTGGCCAAGAAGGCTAATCCCTGCCTGCGCAACGAAGAACACAAGAAGAACAAGAAAGATCGCAACCAAATTGCAAATGTATGATTAATCTCACGAGTTGGGGTCTCACAAACCGAAGAACGGCGAAACTGTTTCTTGACAGAATAATCTAAGCAAAACCCAAACCCTAAAGTAGGAGGTGGCTACTGATTATATAGCCTAAGGGACGTCCAAAGATCTCTCTTCACGTCCTAAAGGTGTCTCAACACGTTATAAGGCCCAACGGCCCAAAAGAAGGTGTTGCAGCACCCTGACAGATTCTGGACGCTGACTTGTTTTGACGATTCCCGTTGATTCCGAAGAGCTTTTGATGTGAAACCACTTGGATTGGCTTCCTTATCAAATTATCTTTCCTTCCATATGTGGATCATCGAAAACGGAGTTCGGATGCGTCCTGGGCGTCCTTTTTATTGCAGACTGGTCCTGATGGCCGAGGCAGACTCGAACTCGGATTGGACTGGGCCTCTGGCTTGGCTTGGACGTCCTTGCTGGCCTCCTAAGGTGGTGGCCAAGGAGGAGGACGTCCAAGGCCATCTCTTAGGTGTTCTCCATCTTCTTGGGGCGTGCTCCAACTTGGGCCTGGGTCCCAAGGATGTCTAACAAGCCCATGACGACAGTGTAGCTCCCGCCAGAAATAGCGACAGAATATATTGGTGATTTGGAGGCCTTGCTGACGTGATATTGAGATGGGACCAGATCTATTTGAAATCTTATCAAACAAGCTTTCCATCAAGTGCTCATTGACCTCGATCGCACTCCGGATGGATGAGTTATGGCCTTCCCAATGAGGCACTGTCGGGCTGCCGACGAACCGAAAGTTCAACTTTGATGAACTTCCAAAGTCCGACCGAACCTCAAATATCCCCCATCTTATTCCTACTCGTTTATAACTCCACACCAAACTTTGAGCACCTGGGCTCAGGAATAAAGTCACCGACTGACTCAAACTGTACGTAGGACATGTTGCCTGAACCAGTATAAACCCCGTATCATTGAGTGCTAGGCCATATCCGATCACAACATACGACAAAACTACAAATATTTATGTGTTGGTCACTTTTCGCACCAACACACTCAGTACCTAAGAGAGTGCACTAAATCGTGTTGTTCCGTCGAGCACACCCCAAGGGAGAACTCAAAAATCCATATTTTTCCATCAGGATCATAAATGAGAGAATAAATCTTACAACATTCTTAACCATTTCTTACATCACTTTATTACAACATTAGTGTACTTAAACAAGTTGAATGCAATAGCAAAATTAAGACAGTTTTACATGTAAAAGAGTTTATACATTCTAGGTTTACATTTTTATCTTGCAGTGGAGAACAACATATGATCAGAATTACAGCGAAAATAAAGATTAATGGTGAATCATAAAACTTTTCTTCTAAAAAATTATAGTGAGGGTTATAAATAAACACTACGATCGTAGCGTGAAAGGAATCCTCTCTGAGCCCACTAGGAGGTTTCCACACACAAAAGTCATCTACCATCCATCGGTCACCTGCAACAGGGGGAATATAACCCTGAGTACTCGATTGTACTCAGCAACACTTACCCGATAGGAGGAAAATAAAAGACTCCAAGGATATGCAAGGCTTATTTGGCTTGTGGGTTATTGCATCTACGGAAGCATTACTAAACGTGCGTCCTTATATTAAATTTTATTAGTAGTCATCATTAGTTTATTAAATAACCATTCTATATAAGCACCTATGCTACTTTTAAGCATGTGGTAAGCAATCAGAACCATTTTACCATCTTTCATTTTCCAGTTCTTACTACGGTGCTAGACCATAGCCAAGTCATATCATCTCACAGAAATGGCGATTCGCGAATCAATGTATCCCAGCTGGGTACCTTGAAACACACGTCTTGCTTGTACCCTAGGCACAAACAAGACCAACCTGTTCCACTCCTATCAAGGGGTCCAGGTCCCTGTCCAAACTTGGACTTCAAGCCCCCAACACCTGAGACCCGGTCTCAGTATGGTGCTTAGACCTCCACCTAATACCCATCCCTAAAAGTTGGTCCAAAAAGAGCCGGAACCCTTGACAAGAGAGTAACAAGTCTTCCCACTCCCATAAGCAAGTATGTGCTCAGGATAATAAGTCTTTGACCTGACTACCATCCACAACAATGAATATTAAAGGTTATGCATAGCATAGCAATCTACACAATCAGGTCATACTAGTAAGACTCATAGGGTAAGGATATATTTATGCAAGTGGATTTCATTCAACTCCCTTAAACTTAATGCACAAGCATAAACTAAAGTGCAAAATATTAGAGGTTATGCACCGAGGCTTGCTTGGGCAAGATGTAACCAAGGATTTGCATTCCACCATGGTGACATGATCATCAAGGCACCATCTTTTCCGCTACTCTGATCATCTCCATGATCCATCATTGTTCCTATTATGACATACGTGGATGCAACGTAGAGACACAATTAATCAATGGTAACCGCAACTCTTAAAATACGATTACGCCCCTTAAGCTATGAGCTAGCTCTAATGACTAACGTACTAGGCTACGTATCCGCGATAGGTCATGATTTTAGAAACTTAACAAAATTAGTTTCACAATTTTTTTGGTCAGCTACACAATTTTATATCGAATTTACAAGTTTGCTTAGAAACTAAATTAGGAATTGCTTAAGAAAAAAAGGAAAAAACTGGTGGTAGCTAATTCGGCCCAGTAGCCCGGCTTGGTCCAACGCGGGACGCGGGCGCGCGCAGCAAGCCGGCCTAGCAGGCGGCCCACGACGGGATCCCTCGCGCTCGCTGGCTATTTTGCAGAAAAGACCTTGATCTATCAATTTATTAGATGGCACTATGCGCACTATTGCAGAAAAGACACGCCTCGCATCTAACACCCAATAAAAACTCGTCTCTACAACGGCATGCCCCTGGGCGCATGCGCGTGATGGCGCGGCTCACCGACGGCATACGACAGATACGCCGGGCAACCTAGCGACACTCCAGTGAGACAGAGGGGTCGACCAAGCTCTATGGCCAAACGCACAAGGATGGGTGGCTGTTGGGAGCTTAACGGTGCGCTACCTCGATGACGGGCAGAACCGTGCGATGGCACGACTATTCTGGTGGCCTAAGGCACTATCGGGGTGGTATAGATAGTGGGTAAGCACCAGTAGCTCATCGAGATTCGCGCTGCGGTGGTGGTTGAGGCGGAGGAGTGCCGAGGTGGCCTGGCCACGTGCGCGTAGTGAGATCTGTGATGCTCCAAGGTTGACACCGACGTGTTAGGTCCTCACCCGCGTCGTTCCTGGTCAAACGAAAATGAGCAACATCACGAGGGGATGAAGGTGAGCTCATAGGAACAACAAGTTGAACCCCTACCGAGGGGTAGGGCCTTACCCCCAAGTCATGCTCTGTTTCGGATGCAAGATGACTGAGAGCTCAGAAATTCCGAATTCGGCCAGCCATAAAGGATTGAGGGGCTCAAAGCAGGTCGGCTGGCTAGCCAACTTCCAAAGCTAACCGTGGTTGCAAAGAATCGAGCTAAGATGCTCAGGATGCCGTGAACGGCGGCGGTAGAACTCGACTGGAGTTTGACGCGGCTGTGGCAGGTTGAGCACCTCTGAGAGAAAGACAACGAGAGAGGGATAGGGGGTTCGACTGGTCATGAGCACGGCGTGAGGACGAGCAAGGAGATAGAAATGAGGATGTGGCGGGTACGGCGATGTGAAGACGAACAATAGTGTGGTAGGCGTCGGCTGGCAGAGGGAAACAAGGGTGGGAATGGGACAAGCAAGGGCGCCAGGCACAGCGCTCCTAGGCGACAATGGCGCATGGCGATAGGACCGTGGTGGTGAGATAGCAACACTATGAATCATCCGAGGCAAGCAGTGCCGTAGCGGGTAGGTGGGATGAGTGGAGAGGCAGGTGCCACGACGGCCTGATGGTAACTGTCGTGGCGTCGGCTGGCTCCGTGCACAGCCTGGCCGGCAGCGCGCAAGCGGCAGCCACGCTTCAGCAACACCGTAGCTCGGCTCGGCCCTACAGAAGATGGCTAGGGCCGTCGTAGCCCGACGTATGGCTGGCAGCCAGTAAGGTCGGCCACGGCACGATCATGGCCAAGAACGGCCAGGCAGCAGCCGCCTGCCCACGAGGTGACTGTAGACCCAGGCCGAGTAACGACGAACGGTGATGTGCACGGATATTAAAGCAACATGAAAACTGCTGATTAACTCAACTAAGGCTTAAGCAAATGCACTACCCTAAAGTTGACATTATCATCTATCTAACAAAGCAATCTTCATGACAAAAGGGCAACCAGAGAGGAAGATAGAAGCATGCCAACACGAGCTCATCACGCTGAATGCTAGTTCGCGAACAGAGCGCCCACAACATGATTTCGCACGTTTTAACGACGTTTGAGCAATTTTAAAGGAGGGCAATGTGACGTACAACACACCCATGACCCACACCATGCCCAAGTGCTCACTTAGAAGAAATCAACAATACTAAAACATGTAGCTAGTGTTTAAACATTTTTGTTAGAAATTAAATGTCAAGATAGCATTGTCTTACTACTTTTCCCACTCTTAGAAAAGTTAAGGTTCAGTTTGAGCTAACAGCCATTAACACTTTTGTTACAATTTTTAAAAGGCCTAAACCCTATTAACTCCAACCCACAAGTATTTCATGCAATGGTCCATACTTCATACTAACCCATAGGAACAAAATATTAAAACACTAATTAATTATTTCGCCCACGATAAATTGCCAAAAATAGTACTTTAAACGTAAGTTCAAGTGTTTGCCGACTTAACGAAAAGAGCTTATCTTAACTTCAAATTTGATTTTTGAGCTCCCAAGAGCACTAGTTAACAATATTTATTTTGATTTTTCTCAACCACAAAAGTGAGTCACATAGAATTTGTTCATCATTTTAGGTAGGTTTTAAACTCTTAAACCCAGCGAACTTGTTTTGCTAATATGTTTTAGGTCTTAATCTTGGTGCTAAGCAAGCTCATAACACCAGGGGTGTTACAACTAGATTGAGCAAATTTGAGAAGAAATGTGATGAAGGATTCTTGCTTGGATACTCTACCACTAGCAAAGCATATAGAGTTTGGAATTTGACAAGTGGTACTCTTGAGGAAATTCATGATGTTAAATTTGATGAAACCAAGGGTTTCTAAGATGAGAATGAGAATCTTCATGATGTTAGAGGCACCCAACTTTCAAATGCCTTGAAGAACATAGATATTGGTTGTTGACGGTCACTAACACCAATTATAAACCGTCAACATAACCTACATTTATACTTAATTTTGTCACTAAACATAGGTATAAGGGTTTAAACTAATAAATTCTATGAGTTTTGGTGAATCTATGTTTTCAGCAGGGTTTATCTAGAAAACCGTTAAGGGGGACCTATTTATCAAAGGAAATTACATAATTCCGCCGCGTAAACAGCGTGGGAAGATTCTAGAAGACTTCAGGGGCCTCTCCACCAAAGCAGACCCCGAGGGGCTACTATGTGGGGCTAGCCGCCCCCACCTGCAGGCCGGCTGGCCTATGGGTCCCACCAATTAGCCTCTGCTTCGAAAGTCGGTTTTCCACCGCCATTAAGATCCAATATTCGCCGTTTATTCAAGTTAGTTTGATCCGAGGGCTCAGGATTGATGCTCCGGCCTATATATATCAGCCCCTACCCTCTCCCTCAGCAGATCCCTAAAACCCTAATTCATATCTTCAGGATCAGAGCCAGCTATCAAGAGAAGATTTGTCCTCCATAGGATCTAGTCTTGTAAATAACAGCGAGAAGGAGAGTGAGGGAAGAGTTTGGAGGAGATGCCGGCCTATCAGTGCTCTTTCTATGGCTTGTACCTTGGTGGATCCAAGTTCTATCTGAGCTTGCCTCTAAGATTTCTTTGGTAATCAACTTCTGATTCAAGTAAGCTTCTTGTTTATATTATGCATCAGGTTCACAACTTGTTTGAGTGCTTTATTCTTTATCTAGGAAGAGTAAAGTAGTAATTGTAGTGTAAGTGTGGTGCTTAGACTCTAGTTACTTGTGCATGCATCCTACATTCCGCATCGGTGGTAGCTCGCGAGGGTGACTCTTATAGCCTCGTTGAATCCTCTGTAGTCCACCTCCCATTTATAGGGCAAGTAGGACGCGGTTACTACGGGAAGCATCCTCTGCTGGTGTCTTTCCTTAAGTAATGTCCCTAGTTAAATAGTAGAAGACATACCTTACCTAAGTCAGAACTAGAGAACCTTAGTTTTCCTCCCTACGCTCCTATTTATTTTAACCTTGTTGCTACCCCTAGTTAAGTTAGACCATAGTTAGTCTCACATGTTTTCCTGTGGATGCAATACTTGGAATACTTCCGGGTGAAAGCTACAGCAGTATTCATGCGCTTGTGGATTTATCTGTGTGAGTTAAATATACCAACAAGCTTTCTAGCGCTGTTGCTGGGGAAACGGTTGCTACATTAACTATGAGCCTAGCTTAATCTCTTATCTTTTATCTTCTTTCTTTTATTCTTTTCCTTTTTATCATGGATTCCACTCCTATCTACCTATATG
Organism: Miscanthus lutarioriparius; assembly: GCA_904845875.1. NCBI lineage: Eukaryota > Viridiplantae > Streptophyta > Magnoliopsida > Poales > Poaceae > Miscanthus > Miscanthus lutarioriparius. Next base: position 23,305,335 of record CAJGYO010000001.1, read on the forward strand.
CTGCACCTACAAGCGCATGCCTAAAGCCACCAAAATCTATAGAGCCTATCCTTACACCTGGTTATGAGCTGCACCCGTGTTTTATAAAACTGATTCGAGATCAATCCTTCTCGGGAGAAGGCAACGAAAACCCATACTCACACCTACAAGAGTTTGAATAGACCTATGCATGCTTGCATATCGCTGGCATGTCTACAAAACCTTAAGATGGAAGTTGTTTCCATTCTCTTTGACGGAAAGAGCTAAACAATGGTTTAGTCAAACCATAGGAAGTATGCAAAGAGATTGTGAAATGCTATACTCTAAATTTTGTTTATGTTTCTTTCCCATCTCTAAAGTGGTTAGCCTTCGAAAAGAGGTTCTAAATTTTAGACAACTAGAAGAAGAATCTCTTGGCATATCGTAGGATCATTTTAATGGCCTCATCATCACCGGCCCAGACCTTGCTATTCCAGACCCAATGCTCCTTCAACATTTTCATATGGGTCTTAGCAAGGATTCCATGGAATCCCTTATTGCAGCATCTAGAGAAGCTTTCCTTCATCTGTTTGCTAGTGAAGCAAGGTCTATGCTTGATAAGATTAGTGGAAAAACTCCCTATACTAGCAATCACAATAAACTCCTCGAGGAAGAGAAGGAATCATCTCCTGAACAAGAAGCGAAAGTTTTAATAGCCAAATCACAACCAGTTCAACCCCATGGTTTAGCTATCAATCCCGAACCATCTATACCCCAAAATCCAAATCCTCCAAAGGAAGAAGAAATTCAACCTTTTGAAATTTCTTGTGATGATGATCTTTTTGATAATTTTGGAAAAAACTTAAACTTCCAGTTCCACAAGAGACCTTCGAGCGAATATAATTCAATTACTCTCAAGAAGAGATCTCTTAGAAAGTGTCCTTATTCCCATGTAGAACATTGGGAAGAATTCAAGGATGACATGTCTAGTGAACCCATAGAAGGAGAGCCAAGTCATTTAGAAGCAATTCCTATCTTCTCCCCTTATATGTCCACATTAGATGTCTCATTCAAACCCATCCTTGACCCTGATAATTCCTCTTATGCTCTTTCTCCTGAAACTCATGATGATCCTAGAAATCCACCAAGACACCCAAAGTATAGCAGTCATAAAGGCCACAAGAATGACCAAGAAGAGCAACGACAATGGCTGGAATGTATTAAGAACTTATATGCCGTTGCTAAAGAATGGATGGACAAGGACGAAGCCTTATCAGTAGAATCCAAACTTGGCTTAGATCCAAATGTTGAGCTTAAATCAATCTCTTTAATAAACAAGACTCATCCAAGTTTGGAGGAGGCCTTAGACGAAATCAACCTGAGAGCCACCAATCCATGGGAAATCTTGGACAATAAAACATCCAATGAATGTCACAGGCATAGAATGATGGAGATAATGTTTTCGCTTATAGACATTCATGAAGAAACACCCCTAGAGCTTGAAAAGGAAGATGACATCGATGAGCATGGAAGTTATTTCATGAACATCTTATCAAATCCAAGCTCACATGAGAAATCTCCTGAATTAATCGGTCTTTCCAACATTGCCACACACGAGATCTTCAACCCCTCATACTTTCTGTTCATAAAGACTTTGAAAGGGTGGTTGTAGATGCATATATTTATTATAATTATTGTAAATCTCGTTGGCATGAATCTTGAGATAGGCACCCAAAGATTGGTGTTGGAGGAGAAACCACTTCACCAATTAGAAACGCAATTCGAAGGTTTCCCAAGGATGAGCTTCTGTCCTAAAACAAGCACTTTCGAAAGGTAATATGAGTTTTCACCTTCTGCTGTGATACCCTTGTGAAATGAGCATAGAAACATAATTATGAAAATATTCCTTCAGGTATTATTATCACTAACCATTCTAGGTTTGAAGCAAAAAGGACAAACGATGATGACTCAAGATATGTCCAACCAATCATCATGCAACATTGAATCACATCCATCCAAACTTGATTTTGCCTTGCAAAATTCAAGTGTGGGAGATGAACTTCTCTGAAAAATCTTATGCCATGTTGCTAATTCATCTTGGTTGTCTCTACCTTTAAGCCATGCTCAATTTGCTAAATAACAATCATTCTCTTTCATCTCTATTTGAATAAATCTCTATAATATTTTCATGCTACCTTTGTTTACTATAGTATGCTTAAGGTTTGGAGTATGATCTTACATCTTCTAAATTAAGCATGGTGCTTAGTTTAAACTATTTTTTTGAATTAAATTAGACACGGTGTATAGTTTGATTCTTGAACCAAAAGGTGTGCTGATTTTACTTGTAAAGACTTTTATATTAAGCGTGGTGCTTAGGTTAAAATGCCTTCCTAAATCAAATTAGACGTGGTGTCTAGGTTGATTTTTGGGCCGATAGTATGCTTGAGTAGGCACTGGATATTTTGTGGACTAACACTTATAGGAAACTCTCACATCAATATTGGTAAGTCTCGAGATGAATTCAAATCGGAGATGAAGCCAGGCACATGATGAACTCCAATAACATTGTGCAAAGAAGACACACCTTATTCATGATGGATGGAAGAACTGGATGAATGAATATAAGCTACGTCTGTTCATGGTTTGACATGAATCTATAAACCTAGCCACCACTACAGCTATGGAACAAAGAGGAAGAAGATGAGTGCATAAAACAAAGGGTGAGGCGAAAGGACCAATGAAGTGGCAAGATCAAAGAAGAAAAAGATGACACGACAAAAGGATGAGAAAGAAAATGTACGATCTAGGAAACAAGAAGCTCATGAATAGCTCAAGATACGAGACTAGCCAAGCAAGGAAAACTTCAAGTAAAAGGGAAGAACCATCATGAGTCATCTACCCTTTGTCATATGGTGCCTTCACGCTCTAATGACAAAGGTAACATCCTAATGTAAATGGTCATTATTTAAAAAGCTTTTTCTGATTCTGGTAGGCACACAAATAAGAAACAAACATGTTTGGGTTACAACTCTATTACTTGATCCAACCTAATTAACTCAACATGCTAAGCTTGTTCCTAGCACCACTTTCTTGATCTCATAGTCTTAACCAAATGAGTTCAAAAGTGCACAATTCATCTCTGGAAGATGATAGTCATAATCATGTAAAGATTGATACATTATGTAGAAAGAGATAATCCTTCAGTAGGTTAAGCAATTTAACCATTTTGGCCAAATATACTTAAATGCTATATTCATACTCAATCTTCTGATCTTACCACCCATGTTACAATTAAACAAAGTGCATAACATCAACTTTATCTTGTCCCATGTGTCTAAGGTTAGAGAAGAATAAATAAAATTTTTGGTTTTGTTGGTGTTTTCCCACCAATAGAGCCCATGCACTTGATCTATACCTTGTCTTATGAGCAGGACACACTTCAAGCAAAGTGTAAGGAAAAGATAGTCGACTTCCTAATTTCTACAAGTGAAGGTCCTGAACCTGTCAAACCAAAATAAAAACTCAAAACCAAGACATGTTTGGTAAAAAAGGTGACATCATCATTAGAGGCGCGACCTCAAGAATTCTCATCTTCAGAGCAAACCAAGGTACTTGATCAATGAACTTCATAAGGAGAAGTCCCGTTCGAAGGACTTACAATACCGAACCCTCACCGAAGGAGCTAGCTTGAGAGAGAAGCACTCCCGTGTATCCAGGTAAGTATTCTTTCCCTTTTTATTTAGTTTTAGTTTCTTTTTAATAGTTAAAAAATGATGAATGAAAAACAAAATAAAAAATTATCTTTACATTAGTCAACTATAGTAATAATGTGTGATCTAGTAAAATTAAAAATAAAATAAAAAAAAGTGTGTTTAGTTTGCTTTAATTTATTTTTAAGAGTTGAATAAAATAAAAAGAACTCAGAATAATCTCTTAAAATAGAAATGATGAATAATTGCCATATTGTAATTCCTTTCAAGTACCTAGTTTTCAGCCTTGAATTCTCTCGAGTTTAGGATAACATTGTTTTGATATAAGGATTTACTCTGAACTTGAAACTCTTGGGTAGCATATGCTTGATCTAAGTCTAGGTAATTGACGATATGATATGAGATGGCCTGAGCTGTTGTTTATCTTGTTCCAAGTGACACTAAAGTTTTGGAGATTTATTTTTTGAAAAAAAATGCTATATGATGAGTTCCTGTATGACAAAGCTTGAATTTCCACCAGAGCCATACATGTTATTTAGGCTAGGAAAACATCCACATATATGCTGCTTGCTTTTGCATTGAATTTTGTCAAGCTTTGTTGACCCTTATGAGAGATTTGTCATGCTCTTAAAATCAAGATCATGTACACACCACCCACATATGCAATACTCCCACACTGGAGGTAGGCGCAAAAATATGCCTTCCATCTAAATCCATCCAAAAATGTTCTACTCCTACACTGAGAGTGAACCAAAAAACATGCTTGTTAGGTTTTCCACCTATCAAATAAATGCTTCAGGTTCTTATTGATATCTCTCTCAAAGTTTTGTTGCAGAAAAGAGACATGGGGCTATGCAAAAGTTATTCAAAACTAAAAAAGAAAAGAAAAGGAAAAAAAGAAAAAAAGAGATTGAGAACAAAATTGACAACTGTTCGAGATATCTAAAACTATGAGTATTTGGATGTTCGCCTGAAAAAAAGATGAATAAGATAGCATCTGCTCTCTAGCAAATGTTTCTAAGTTTCAAAAGAGAGACATGTTTTCAAGGAGCAAAGTAGAATTAGGTAAGCCACCATTTATATCCACCATATACCCAAACACATGCACATCTTGAATTGATTGTATGAGTCAACTCTCTTTGGATCCATTGTTTGACTTTACAATATATGCATTGCAAGTATACTCTAGCTTTCTCCCTACCTGTGAACTCCACATAAGCCTAAGTGGTAGGGAGAGAAAAAGGCATAATATCATTATTCTCTTGGTGAGGATCCACAAATACCAAATATATTGAGAGACTTGAGAGTGTCATACAATGGAATCTCTGAGTTTTATTTTGAAAACTTATAAAAATTCTGGAATAATGGTGAAACAAAGAACTTGAGACATAGTGCTTGACTTGATCGTTCTATTTTTTAATTGCTCAAGACCCAAGTGAAGGTTAAGAAGCCCCATGGTTGAAGGTAATATGGGTAAGTTCAAAAGTCAGATCAATTTATTCTAATCCGGAGAAGAATTTTTTATTGAACGCATGTGTACTTTTGAGGCGTAAAAACATTGTAGCAACTCCTGATCCATTGCTGAGTTTAGCTTTGCTCAGGGACTGGCAAAGGTTAAGCTTGGGGGAGCTTAATGACGGTCACTAACACTAATTATAAACCATCAACATAACCTGCATTTATACTTAATTCCAACACCAAACATAGGTATAAGGGTTTAAACTAATAATTCCACAAGTTTTGGTGAATCTGTGTTTTCAATAGGGTTTATCTAGAAAGCTATCAAGGAGGACCTACTCATCAAAGGAAATTACGGAATTGCACCGTGTAACCAGCATGGGAAGATTCTAGAAGACTTCAGGAGGCTATCCACCGAAGCAGACTCCAAGGGGCTACCATGTGGGGCCGGCCAGCCCCACCTGCAGGCTGGCCAGCCTATGGGTCCCACCAGTTAGCCTCTGTTTCGAAAGTCGGTTTCCCACTGCCATTGAGATCCAATCTTCGCCGTTTATTCAAGTTGGTTTGATCCAAGGACTCAAGATTGAGGCTCTAGCCTATATATATTATCCCCATACCCCCTCCCTTAGTAGATCCCTAAAACCCTAATTCATATCTTCATGATCAGAGCCAGCTATCAAGAGAAGATTAGTCATGTCGGTGTTTCGAACAAACACCAACTAGTAAATTTATATTTGTTGCGCGTTAGGCCCGGATGGTGTACTAAAGGACATAAGATTTATACTGGTTCAGGCAGAATGCCCCTACGTCCAGTTTGCTGCTGCTTATGTTATTAGCACTAAAAAAGGTTTGTAGTAGGGGATACAAATGGTCGAGAGAGGGACAGGTCCCAAGTCTCTGATGGAAAGGTCGAAAGAATGCCAAGAGCTCGGTTGCTGCTTGGTTGTGTGTGTGATGTGTGTTGAATCGATCCATCTCCTTAATGGGGTGTCCTGCCCTCCCTTTTATAGACAATGGGGGAGCAAGGATTACAGATGGGAGAAAGAGGAAAAACCAGAGGAAGAGTAGGTCCTTCAAAGGTATCGGGTCTTCCTTTTCCCTTGAGCCTGCCCTGCTGACATGGCAGACGATGCCAGGGATAGCATGTTCGTCGATCCTGATAGGGTCATGCTCTGGCTTCATTCTGTAAGTGATCACGTCCCATCCTACTCTGGTAGACGGTGCGACGTGCCAGGGTGCCGAGCCATGACCCAACGGGGAGTAGACGGGTAAGTGACCATACGTCCGTTAGTGTAGATGATGTGAGTTCCCTCCTAGATTGTAGTAGTTGTCGTATGCTTATGTTAGGGTCCGCGTTCGAGGGCTGATGGCGGCGCCCACAACACTATAAGGCAAAAGTCGATGCCTACAACATTGTTCGGGCTCTGTCATGCCTGGAAGGGCTTAAAGCACCCATCCCATCATATCCTGACGGTACTCGCCCACAGGCGTGCATGATATGGTCCTCGGTACTGCGGTTGACTCGAGTGTCCTGTCTTACCCTGTGCTCATCATTATGAAAGAGCAGGGCGTAGACGTTGGGCGAGGTGGAGCCAACCCTTGAACGTCGGGCGAGGCAGAGCCCAACCCTCGGGGGTCGGGCGAGGCGGAGCCAGCCCTGGACGTTGGGCGAGGTGGAGCCCTGCCCTCAGACATCAGGCAAGGCGGAGCTTGCCCCTAGACGTCGGGCGAGGCGGAGCCTGCCCTCAGACATCGGGCGAGGCGGAGCCGGCCCAAAACATCGGACGAGGCAGAGCCCTGCCCTCGGACATCGGGCGAGGCAGAGCTTGCCCCCAGTCATTGGTCGAGGCGGAGCTAGCTCGAAACATCAAGCGAGGAGGAGCCCTGCCCTCGAACACCGGTCAAGGTGGAGCTTGCCCCCAGTCATCGGGCGAGGCGGAGCTCGCCCTCAGACGTCTGGTGAGGCGGAGCCAACCCGGAACATCGAGCGAGGCGGAGCCCTGCCCTCGGATGTCGGGCAAGGTGGAGCTTGCCCCTAGTCATCGTGCAAGGCGGAGCCCACCCTCGGACGTCGGGCGAGGCAGAGCCTGCCCTTAGACATTGGGCAAGGCGGAGCCAGCCCGGGACATCGGGCGAGGCGGAGCCAATCTTCAGTCGTTCGGGCAAGAAGCGTAGCTGCGTCTTTGTCTATTCGGAAGCATCAACGTTTGATGGTTATTAGCTCCACCTCATGGGGTACCCTAGTATTAGGTCCCCGACAAGTCCTCCGTAGGATCTAGTCTTGTAAATAATAGTGAGATGGAGAGTGAGGAAAGAGTTTGGAGGAGATGCCGGCCTGTCGGTGCTCTCTCTACGACTTGTACCTTGGTAGATCCAAGTTCTATCTAAGCTTGCCTCTGAGATTTCTCTGGTAATCAACTTCTAATTCAAGTAAGTTTCTTGTTTATATTATTCATCAGATTCATAACTTGTTTGAGTGCTTTATTCTTTATCCGGGAAGAGTAAAGTAGTAATTGTAGTGTAAGCGTGGTGCTTAGACTCTGGTTACTTATGGATGCATCCTGCATTCGGATCGGTGGTAGCTCGTGAGGGTGACTCTTATAGCCACGTTGAACCCTCTGTAGTCCACCTCCTATTTGTAGGGCAAGTAGGACGCGGTTACTATGGAAAGCATCCTCTGCTGGTGTCTTTCCTCAAGTATTGTCCCCAGTTAAATAGTAAAGACATAGCTTACCCAAGTCAGAACTAGAAAACCTTAGTTTTCCTCTCTATGCTCCTATTTATCTTAACCTTGTTGCCACCCCTAGTTAGGTTAGACCGTAGTTAGTCTCACATGTTTCCTTGTGGATGCAATACTTGGAATACGTCTGGGTGAAAACTACAGCAATATTCATGCGCTTGTGGATTTATCTGTGTGAGTTAAATATACCAACATTGGTGAATTAAGGTCTAGATAAGTGAATGACGATGAAGATGATCAAGTTCAAGTGCTCTCCAACTCAAATGTGCAAGATGATTCAAATCAAGCAAGTACAAGTGGCTCTCATGACAATATGCAAGACCAAGTAGCTAGCTCATGATCTCAACCTAATAATCAAGCAAGTGCAAGCAATCAAGTTCTAATACTCCAATCAACCAACATTGCAAGAGATCATCCATTGGATCCTATAATTAAAGATATTTCTAGAGATGTACAAATAAGATCAAGATTGACATCATTTTGTGAGCACTTCTCATTTGTGTCATCCATAGAACCAAAGAAGATAGAACAAGCATTGAAGGATGTTGATAGGGGGAATGCTATGCATGAGGAATTAAATGACTTCACAAGAAATCAAGTATGAGAGTTAGTTGAGAGACCAAAGAACCATAATGTGATTGGAACTAAATAGGTCTTTAGAAATAAGCAAGATCAAGATGGGATAGTAGTAAGGAACAAAGCAAGATTGGTAGCACAAGGCTACACTCAAGTTAAAAGTCTTGACTTTAGAGAAACATATGCCCCGATTGCTAGATTGAAAGCAATTAGAATCTTGCTAGCCTATGCTTGTGCCCACAACATCAAGCTCTATCAAATGGATGTGAAGAGTGCATTTCTCAATGGCTACATCAATGAGTTGGTATATGTTGAGCAACCTCCCGGTTTTGAAGATGACAAAAAGCCCAACCATGTGTACAAGCTAAGAAAGGCATCGTATGGATTGAAACAAGCATCTAGAGCATGGTATGAGACATTGAGAGATTTTCTCCTCTCTAAGGGATTCGAGATGGGAAAGGTTGACACTACTCTTTTCACGAAGAAGATTGAAAATGGCTTGTTTATATTGCAAATCTATGCTAATGCCATCATATTTGGATCAACCAATCAAGACTTTTATGAAAAGTTTGGGAAGATGATGGCCAATGAGTTTGAGATGTCCATAATTGGAGAGTTGAGTTACTTCCTTGGTCTTCAAATCAAGAAAATGAAGAATGGTGCATTTGTGAGTCAAGGCAAATACATCAAAGACATGCTCAAGAAATTTGGCATGGATGAGAGCAAAGCTATTAGTACACTAATGAGAATAAATGGCAATTTTGATAGTGATGCAAGTGGCAACAGGGTGGACCAAAAGTTGTATCGGTCTATGATTGAAAGCCTACTCTATATGACCGCATCAAGGTCGGATGTTATGTTTAATGTGTGCATGTGTGCAAGATTTCAAGCCTCGCCAAGAGAAAGTCATTTGAAAGCAACAAAGATAATATTGAGGTACTTGAAGCATATGCAAAATATTGGTTTGTGGTATCCCAAAGGAGCAAAGTTTGAGCTAGTTGGATATTTGGACCCTGATTATGCGGGATGCAAGGTTGAAAGGAAGAGCACTTCGGGCACTGTTTCAAAGAAGCAAAATAGTGTTGCATTATCGATCGCCAAAGCCAAATACATATCCACCGGTAGTTGTTGTGCACAAATTCTTTGGATGAAGACCACCTTGAATGACTTTAGAATTAAATTCAAGAAAGTGCCATTGCTATATGACAATGAGAGTACAATCAAGCTCACCAACAATCTGGTTCAACATACAAGAACAAACCACATTGATGTCCGCCACCATTTCATAAGAGATCACCAATAAAAAGGGACATTTCAATTGAGAGTGTGGGCACCGAAGATCAACTTACCGACATATTCACCAAGCCATTAGATGAGAAGAGGTTTTGCAAGCTAAGGAATGAGTTGAACATATTAGATTTCTCAAATATGTGTTGATGCACCCCCACCTATATGACACCCTCTCCTTCGAGCAATCCAAGGTAAAAGTTGATTGGCATGCATACATTCTTTGCTAAGGACTTATTTAGTGCATCTAGTCATTCCTCATGTTTTATAGGCTCATTCATGAAAATCAAATGAATTTGATGCTTGTATGGTACCACTATTGCTTCTATGCTTGACTTGATCTAGTGGTAGCATATGACTGTTTGTGGGCTTATGGACCTAGTGTTTAATCTAGAAAATGAGCAATAAGTATTTAACTCAACATGGTCAAGATAACCCTTGAAACGAGGTGTGAAAAAGCTTGTCCTTGGGTCAAACCGAGTTAAATATCTTTGGCAAGTATTCTAGATTGAACCAAATTTGGGAAAATGATCCTCACCCCATTGATTGACATTGACAATTTTAACCTTCTAAAATTGAACCTTTGTGGTCATTGATGACAAAGGGAGAGAAGCAATTCACAAAGATAGAGAGAGAGAAACAAATATAGGGAAAGAGAAATGACAAAGTAAGTGGATCAATTAAAATTGAAGCATACAAGTAGGGGGAGCAAGCTCATAAACTTGTTTGATGCATTTGAATGTGCATTTCATATGTTTGTTTGCATTGCATGAGTTTGTAAATTAAATATCGATGCTTGTGTGGTGTATGCTAGTTGTAGATTTGATTGATGAAATAAAAAAAACTAGCATGCATAGGATGATAGTTAGATATGCCTTTCATTTATTTTCACAAGAGGTACTAGAACCTTACTTATAATATTGATCTCACAGGGTATCTAGTTCTTTGTCTTTGCAAGTGGTATCTAACTAACAATGGTGCTAAAGATGGTATATTTGGTGCACTCTGAAAGGTCCATCTCTTATACCTTAGTATCATTTGGTAGACATTGCCCTCCCACATTTCCTATCTATGCATATGTGCAAGCTTCTATCTAAACTCTTAGCATGTATGTAGGGGGAGCCAATGCTACCAATTTGGGTTCATGAAACTTGTCCAAATCCTTTACACATGGTCAAAATGCTTGGGCAAGCAACATGAATTCAAAATTGTTTTCAATTCATATCTTTGTGAAAGGGTTGTCATCAATTACCAAAAATGGGAGATTGAAAGCTCTAGTTTGGTTTTGGTGAATTGATGAAACCCTAAGTGCTAACCTTTGCTCTAAGTGATCATGAGATAGGTTAGTGCTAATCCAAGTGGTGGAGCAAGTGAAGGATGATCATGATGCTGGTGGAGGCCATGGTGATGATCAAGTGCTCGAAGCTTGAAAAAGAGGAAAGAGAAAACAAAATGGGCTCAAGGCAAAGGTATATTTGATAGGGCCATTTTGTTTCGGTGATCAAGACACTATAGAGAGTATGATCATATTTAGGATAGATGGTCGTACTATTAAGAGGAGAGTTCTTATCGGACAACTCAATCATCTAGTGCCACTAGTTGTTGGATAACTTGCATTTGCATTTAAGGCCTCGTGCACAATCGGTGAGAAGTGATTAACCTTTAAAAATGATTATGAAAATGCTAACACACTTGCACATGATGGTAAAACACTTGTGGTGTTGGCACATTTGCAAAGGAATCAAAGGAGGCAAAAAAAGGGATGAGGTGCTGCCTCTGGGGCACCGCCACCACCTGTCCGGTGCACCGCCACCCCTGTGGTAGTGATCGTTTGGCCATGGCCGAGAGGGAGAAGTTGGCGCTGGCACCGCCAGTGGCGGTGTACACCGCCCTAGGCACGATGGTGCACCGCCCCTTTTCAACAGAGAGCAGGGGTAGCCAGGTTGGGCATCACCACCCCTGTGACGGTGCATCGCCCTAATTATCTAGAGAGGGGTGTTTTCGAGGAGTTGGCGGGGGTGGCACCGCCGCACCCTATCCAGTGCCACCGCTGCCTGTTTGGTGCCCCAACAGCCGTTGGAGGGGCACCGCCACCCCATGTCCGATGCCATCGTAGAAAGTAGCTCAAAGGGGTAACGACTCTATTTGCTTGTGGTCTTATAAATAGAGGTGGTGGCTGGCCTTGGACACTCTTGGCACTTCCCACACCTGAGTATATTCTTTGGGAGCTGAACAAATACAATCCACTTACTTGCACACTTGATTTCATCATTTGAGTGAGATTGGAGAGCCTCTAGTGTATTACTTAGTGATCTAGCATCTTGTGGCACTAGATGGGCTATTTGGGCTGGTGGAGTTCTTGTTACTCTTGGTGTTTGCCGACACCGAGACGGCCCGATGATTGGTGGATCGTTGAGTAATTTGTTGGTGATTGTTGTCGGCTTCGATCATTGAGCTTATGAGGGGTTCTTGTGCCTTCTCCGGTGGAGCATTAAAGGCAACTCTAGTGGATTGCGCGTAGCTTGGTTGTGCGGCACCCGGTTGCGGATTAGGCGTGTGATGCCTATTAGCGCGTGAACCTTCAAGTAAGTGAATCGCCACAACGGGGACTAGCTTGACGGCAAGCAAGTGAACCTCGGAGGAAAAATAATTGTGTCATCATTGTCTCCTTGGTTTTCTTGGTATTCATTGTGATTGTTCACTTGCCGGGATTGGTATCTCCTCTCTATCTCTCTTGCATTTACATTCCTAGTGATATATTGTGTAGTGGTAGTTAGTGTAGCTAGTGTAGCTCTTTTAGTTGTAACTATCTTGCTAGCTTGATCAGCTAGGTGTAAATTAGTGACATAGCCTTTGTGTGATATACTAGAGATCATAGAAATTAGAATTGGTTAGGTGGCTTGCAACACAAGTGTAGTGCTAGTGCAAAATTCACTTCGTCATTTTATTTACTAATCATTTGTCTTAGTGTTGTTGTAGAATTTTTTAAATAAGCTATTCACCCCCTCTAGCCATTAGGACCTTTCACGTGGGCACCTCGGAGCAGGCCGATAGCCCCTCCCAGACACAGGCCGCCAGCAGCACCTCCCAGTAGGCCAGCCATGGCTACTGAGAAATCACTATTGCAAAGAGAATTGGAAGATTCATCATCAGATGACGATGGCTATGTCATCTTGTCAGCAGCTGCAATTGTTGAAACTTATTTGAAAGAAAAAGGAAGACATGGTGGTTCTGTCCCATGCCATAATGTTATTTATTGAGATAGAGAAGGCGGGCACCAAAGGATGTTTCAAGATTACTTGGTTGATGATCCGATATACAGCCTAAATTTATTTTGTCTAAGGTTCATGTGCATTCACTTGTTATATGTACCTAGAACGCTAGGTAATTGTTCCGCGGTGGCATCGATCGAGGAGCTAGACGACAAGCGATGGAGGAGCGATCTCTCTTGTATGCATCGGCGATGAAGGAGATGGCGATGGAGGAGCGCGCGAAGGAGACAGTCGCGGTAAAAGAAGGCACGCGAAGATTGACACCGCGCGGGAAACTCGTATTCGCGCGATGGAGGAGTAGCGCAAAGTTACGCGCAACGGGGGTGGATTTTCGAAGTGGAGGATTAGGAGTTGTTAGAGAGGGATTTTTTCTCATCTTTCTAAAAACCAAGGATTAGGAAATAATTTAGAATACTCTTGGAGATGCTCTAACACATGATCATGTTGCTAATAATTAATAAGTAATACTCAATACATTTCAAATTATAAGACTTTTTAACTTTTCTAGACATATTGATTTTACTATGTATCAAGATGGGATATATATCTAAATACATAATAAAAATTATATATTAAAAAAGGCAAAACGCCTTATAGTTTAGAATAAAGAGAGTAATAAACAATATTATAAGGAGGGACTGATAGGGATAGAGATCATTTAATAAGAATACAGGGGACATTCGGAAGAAAAAAAAGATAAGCCGGCTCCGTTCCAAAAGAAATGTAAATCTCGCTCCACAAGAAGTGAAAAGTCTTATGTTAGATTAGGTTTATAGAAGATATTATTTACATTTAGATCTTTAAATAGGTATATTATAAAAATATATTTTATAATTAATATAATTACTTATTTTATCATCAAAGAGCGAGTTTTTTTAGAGCTCTCTTTCTATAATAACCGTTCGATCTAGATGTCGTGTTATATGAGTCATCCGTCATCTGTGATCGCATGTAAGATGTAAGACTCTTCCTAGACCAAGATTCCTCCTGGACCCCAAAAAAAATCTGAACATATGTGATTTTGTTTGTTACGATAAAAAGATTTCCTTTAATAGAAAAAAGGAAAATAGAAAACTAACATGCGAGGATGATGCCTACCTCTTCCAACGGTGCTTAAGATCTAGGAACAACGGACGGACTTTCCCTGGATTTTGTTTTTCACCGTGTTTCCGTCGTCGCCGAGGACAGGGAGATAACGTTTGGGATAGCTTTTTTTTTTTAAAAAAGGTTTGGGATAGCTGCGATGGATGGCCAATGGGAATGACTGTTGTGGTGCGGTTACAAGAGTTAGGACATGTGCTGCATTTTTTTAATAAAATTTTATAAAAATTCAATCCATTTTGGTTTATTTTATAGAGTTCAGTCCATTTGCGTTCAGCCCTGGTTTAACGTGACTACACTTTGAGACAGAAAAACAAAATAATAATAAAGAAGTAAATGTCAGAAAAAACAAAAATAGGTCAAAATATTCTAATATTAAAAGGAGAAATTTTCTTCCTTCAAAATTTTATCCGTCACTCCAGATTCATGTGTCGCTTCACTCCCTCGAGCATAAAAGTTCTAGCCAGTACATGATAAATTAGAGACAAGAGTCTTGATTTGGTTAAAATTTGCATGGGTGTTGTTTGGAAATAACTATGTAATATAGTTCGATTCCAAGACGTATTGTAATATGTGACACAATTGTTAAATAGATTTTTGAACCCTATGTCATTTAGATGATCGCGTAAGAAGTCCCGTTGTTAATCTAATTACTTAGAGCATCTCCAAGAGTTCTCTAAATATTACTTCTAAAAAATCTATGTTTGTCAACTTCTAAAAATATTTTAGGAGAAAAAAAAATCCATCTCCTATAGTTCATAATATTTGACTTCTAAAAAAAATCAAATGATGGTCTCATTTGATTTTTTTTCTATAGTATTCATTTTTCCCCACTCACCGTACAAAACCAACCATCATGTACAGCAACAGCTAGCCATGTCTTCTGGAGATCACACACCGACGACACTGCTGCTGGTACGGTAGAATACGGTGAACTTGCTAGTAGCTTTTGCTTGCCGGCCCGAGCACTTCATTGGCTACCTAGCATAGCAAGCATATATAGCTAGCGAGCTGCTACACATTGTTCACGAGGCCGACGGTGGCGGCGGCGTCGTGTCGTCGTTCGTCGGCACGCTCCGTCCCGGCACGCCGGGCCCCGCGTGGGCCGGAGCCGGAGGACACGGCCTGCCGTACAGCGGCTCCGTGCGGGGCGGCGGCCGCGCGTCCTGCGACGAAACCGGCGCCAAGCACGGCGCCGGCAAGGGCTCCTCCGGTGGGCTCAGCTGCCACAGGTGCGGCGAGCAGTTCAGCAAGTGGGAGGCGCCGGAGGAGCACCACCTCTCCAAGCATGCAGGTGAGGAGGCTCCTGCTGCTCACATCTCTGTTGCATCCGCCGCGTTGCTTGCATCTCCCACCGTACAGATCACGAGGCCTCTTCTTCACGAGGCTGCTGCTGCTCACATCTCTGTTGCATCCGCCGCGTTGTTCACGAGGCCTCTTCTTCACGGCGCTGCGGCGGCGGGCGCGGCCCCGGAGGCGGAGGCGGACGGCGTGGCGAGGAGGAGCTTCTTGAGGAGGCCGGCCACGGCCAGCGGGGCCCTCTTGGAGGCGACGGCGAAAGCCATGGGAAGATGTCTCTCCCTCACCGAGGTGGTGACGCCCAGATGCCTCGACAGCGACGGGAGTGGGGTTGGGTACCGGGGTGGGGGCACGCGCGGGAGGTGCACGGCGTCTCCGCGCATGGCTTCATACGTGTAAAGTTAGGAAAGAAATTTCTTAAGTTCTAAAAGTTTAGATTAAATATTAGAAGCTGTTAGAGTGAGTTTTTTCATATCTTTAAAAATAATAAGAATTAGGAAAATGCTTAGAGAACTCTCTCTTATTTATTTATGTATATCACAATATAAGCATCAATATTTTTCAGAAAGCGAGACTTATATGCGAGGAAGGAGAGCGTACGTCTCGGCGTGCCCGCCACACCGCAGTTGCAGACCCACCGGGGCAGGTCACCACGAAGCGAACGCGTAGACGGCGCACCACGTTGGCACCTCGCCACACGTCGATAGAAAACGGGGAAAAAGTACTGTTCGTCTGTGGTAAACCATCGTAAATTTTCAGAGTCAGTATCGTTTCAGCCCAGCCGAACGTGCCAAGACGTTCACTGACCGAAAAAACGAAACAACTCAGGCGACGAGACGCGAGAGTTTATCTAGCTATCCCGTCCGCTTCGCCCACCTCCTCTCTCCTCTCTCCTCCGTCCCTCCGCCCCCTTCGCCCTTCCCGACGCGCCGCCCGAAACCCTAGCTCCACCGATCTATCTCTCTCCATTCCAGCCCAGCCAGGGGGAGGGGATGGCGGCGGCGCCAGCGGCGGGAGGGCAGGGCGGCGGGGGCATGGACGCCGCGCTCGTCGACGACATCATCCGCCGCCTGCTCGAGGTGCGGACCGCGCGCCCCGGGAAGCAGGTGCAGCTCTCCGAGTCGGAGATCCGCCAGCTCTGCACCGTCTCCCGCGAAATCTTCCTCAGCCAGCCCAACCTCCTCGAGCTCGAGGCGCCCATCAAGATCTGCGGTGCGTACCTTACCTCCCTCTTTCTCGTTTCGGGGCGGCCGTGGCAGTAGATCTGGTCTGGTGGCGCCGCCAGCTTACGTCTCGTGGGATTCTGGCGATCGCTTCTCTATGAAGCAGTGGGGTAATCGTGGGCGTGTACCATTAGTTTGGGCTCTTCTTTATTTAGTGATTCTGTTTATTTAGTGATTCTGTTTTTGTTGGTATATGGACGTGACTTATTAGAGCGTTTAGTATTGATTTATTCTCCTGGGTTTTAATTTGAATATGGATTGATGCCATGCTGGTGAGATATTTTCAACGAGGAAATTGGGCAGTAATATATGTGCTTGCATGGAAGCAAAAAAAACAGCTGCAGGCATGGGGGGCATGGCGACAAAGAGTGGTTTTCCCTCTATTTAGTTCATTCTGTTTGCTGATTAACTTGCACTGGTATGCTTGTGCCTCTTTCCTTATGTTCTTTCTGCAAGTTCCTTAGGATGGCTGGGGTGGCTCACCAGTCTTATTATTACACTAATGTTCTGTTTCTATGGTAAGGGTAAGGCTGCGTAGAAATTCTCTTCCCCAGGCACAAGAGTTTATGCAAGCTTTCTGTGCTGGCTATGCCCTTTTTAATGGCCACATACAGAGCTATACTTATCTGTTTACGTATACTTCGCATACTGAGACTGTCTCCAACAGAGCATGCAAACCGTGACCCAAACGTAAAATAGGTCATTCACAGTGTTTTGCCTACCAAAAACAACACTCCAACAGAAGACCCAAACACCTTACCCATTTTGCATACGAGGCTTGCCGAAACGCAAATCTGCGTCGTCGAGAGAGACCGATGCAAATCTCTGGCGTCGTAGTGGTGGGCCCGTAAGAGCGGGGCGCGGCGAGGCACGGCCAGGCGGACCGCTGCGGCGAGGAGCCGGCGCGGCGAGGTCCGCCTTGAGGCGCGGCCGGCGGGTACCGCGTCGAGGCGGGGAGCGGGGATCCGGGGTCCTCCTCGCCCACGACCGCCGGATCCGGGAGGGAGGGGCGCCGTGCTCAACGAGGGAGGGGATAGAGGGACGGGCGGCGCCGGGGTAGAGAGGGAGAGAGGGACAGGAACGGGCGGCGAGGTCCGCCTCGAGGCGCGGCCGGCGGGTACCGCGGCGAGGCGGGGAGCGGGGATCCGGGGTCCTCGCCCGCGACCGCCGGATCCGGGAGGGAGGGGAGGGAGGGGTGCCGCCGTCGGCCGGATCCGGGAGGGAGGGGCGCCGTGCTCAACGAGGGAGGGGAGAGAGGGACGGGCGGCGCCGGGGTAGAGAGGGAGAGAGGGACGGGAATGGGCGGCGCGGGGGAGAGAGGGACGGGCTTTTGGGTAGGCTGTTGGAGAATGCGAGTTTTGGGTGCGTCACCCTTTTGCTGTGCGTGACCCAAACTATGGAATGGGTCTCCGATTTGGGTCTGTGCTGTTGGAGATAGCCTGAGGATGATCCACATGTAATTAGCTTTTATTATCAAGTATCTACACTAGGGTGACGTTGAACATTTGAGTAGCAAGGAACTGTTTTGTGTCTCCTGTTTGCGTGGTTGTAGGCACATAATCTGTGTGGGTGTTTGAAGCAGCAATGTAGCTCCTGCCCCCTTGTTCCATTTGCCATTCAAACTGCTGAACTACCACTTTTTTTCCTGATCTACTGAATTGTTTTTCCTCTATTATTCTCATGTTGTTGTTCCTTGCCTCATAAAATCTGTTGTATGCTTCTATTTTTACTGACGCAAGCTTTCGACTGTGATTGTGTCCTTTGTCTTCACTGATATTCTCATATTGTTGTTCTTTGCCTCATAAAATCTGTTATATGTTCTACTTTTACCGATGCAAGCTTTGGACTATGATTGTGTGTACTTTGTCTTCACTGAATAGCTGAATATTAGTATCTAAATATAATCTCCCCTGTCATTTGGTATTCAGGTGACATCCATGGTCAATACAGTGATCTTCTAAGGCTTTTTGAATATGGAGGCTTTCCACCTGAAGCCAATTATCTATTCTTAGGTGATTATGTTGATCGAGGCAAACAAAGTTTGGAGACTATATGCCTTCTTCTTGCTTACAAAATCAAGTACCCTGAGAACTTTTTTCTTCTGAGGGGCAATCATGAATGTGCCTCAATAAACAGAATATATGGATTTTATGATGAATGCAAGCGTCGATTTAATGTGCGGCTATGGAAGGTCTTCACAGAATGTTTTAACACTCTACCCGTGGCTGCTCTTATTGATGATAAAATATTATGTATGCACGGCGGACTCTCTCCTGATCTAGCACACTTGGATGAGATAAAGAACTTGCAACGTCCAACCGATGTACCAGATCAAGGTCTACTGTGTGACTTGCTTTGGTCAGATCCAGGAAAAGATGTTCAAGGGTGGGGCATGAATGATAGAGGGGTCTCATATACCTTTGGTGCCGACAAGGTTTCAGAATTCTTGCAAAAGCATGATCTTGATCTTATTTGTCGTGCTCACCAGGTACCGCCTTATTATTTAGTGCAGCTTCTGTTCTGATCTTTTTATTTCTCAGTTAACTCGAAATTGAAGGTGTTTATATTGCATGTGATGTGATGTCAGGTTGTCGAGGATGGGTATGAATTCTTTGCTGACAGACAACTTGTCACCATATTCTCGGCCCCCAATTATTGTGGTGAATTTGATAATGCTGGTGCGATGATGAGTGTCGATGAAACTTTGATGTGTTCGTTCCAAATTCTGAAACCTGCTGAGAGAAAAAACAAATTTATGGGGCCAAACAAAATGTGATAGTGAAAGCCATTTTGCTTCCAGCAGCTCTGAGGTCAGTTAATCTTGTTTCAGTTTTTTTCCTGCTGATTTACTTGCTCCACACAATTGTTGAATCACATTGCTTATGCATTTGTGGATTGGGCTACATATATTTATGAGAGAATTCCCTGTGTGCCATAAAAAAAATTGCTCTCCCATCTCTACCACAGAAAGTGTGTTACCCTTCTGCTACCACAATTCAAGTTTTTTTACATCTACTACCACTGCTGTCTGTTTTTGCTAACTTGGGCGTTAACTGTGACAGGAAAAGACCAATTTGCCCCTGTGTGCTGTAGCTTCCTGCTAGATTTCGTTTCCCTTCGATGCCACTCATCGTTAAAGCACTGATGCTGCTTTTCTCTGTAGTACAGACCAACATGATTGAAAGCAACTACTACAAATCAAGACTACTAGAAATTAGCACTCCTACATTACCAGAAGCTCACAATTCCGCAAAAGCTTCTTGTTGGAACAACATTAGCAGGACAAGCTTATACCTTTCATCTTTCACCCCAACTCCCAAAGACCACCATAATTTATTGATTACAACTCCTTTGTACCAAAACAACAAACAAGATCTTATGAGAAACCCCGCAGTCTGCAGCTAATCTAACAACATCCAAACCAACCTAACAATAGAGGCAGGAGTGCTTGTTGTAGCACTGATGATCAGAAATCAAGCAGATGCCAGTGCCACCTCGCCGCTGTCGTGCCTGTAGACCACAGGTGAACAGAGAGACCTTGTGGCCCTGTGGGTGCGCCATCGTTGGGCGGAGGCAGTCATCTGTAGGGACGGGAGCGTGAGCAGCTCACCCCCCCCGTGTCCTCCTCTTTATCGCGACCTCCCCTTTGCCAGCCCGTGAAAGCTTCCTCCTGGCTGTGGCTGGCAGAACGAGCAGCAGGGGCAAGGAGGCGCTGACCAGGATGGGGGATTCATGCGCGGCAGCAGCGGGTGACCACATCCTGGCATGGACGGAGAAGAGGTAGCCGACGGGCACTCGCGCTAGCTGGGGCTGCTGCGGTTGGGGGAAACTAAATCTAATAGCAACCTACAGCACATAGGCAAATTGGTCTTTGAATTACATAGGCAAATTGGTCTTTGAATTATGGTACCAGAGGAAAACACACTTGTTTTGTCGTAGAGATGGGAGAGCAACTTTTTTTGATGCCACATGGAATTCTCTCTACATTGTATTGTTTGTCAAATTTGCAGTTTGTAATATCATAGATGTCTGATTTACTTGCTCTAGCGCAATGTTGTAGCTACAAGTGGATTTAATCAGCAAGGAGTGACAAGTACATATGCACAATTAGCTTTGCTATTTACATGAAAAGTTGGGTCCGCTGAGGCACAAAGAACTAGTTCTACACAACAGTTCTCATAATTTTACTGAAAGTGCCACATGAAGAAGTCTAGCAGTATGCCATCTGGAACTGGGAAATTTGTTAATTTCTCCATCAAAGATGTTAATCATCTGGAAAAATAAAGACCTATTTTTGCATTGCCTAGTCACTCTGTTAATGATCATTAGTCTTGTTAGGCTGAGGTTCCCAGTCATGAATGTTCTGTTTCTGGATTACAGTTGATTCTATCCAGGGGCAGAGCTTTCTTAGGACTAAAAGGGGCATGGTCACCCTTGATTTGTGTACTTTTTGTATAAACAATATATTAGAAGTCAATTAGTTGATTAGCAACTTGGTTATTGCATTGCTGTGTCCCTTGTAATCTGAGCAAGCTCCACCACTGATACTATCAATTGTGTATCCTACCTATGAAATGATTTGTGACTTCATTTTAGCTAACGGCACTAATGTTGTGTAGGCTCTCCTGTGGATGCATAGTGACAACAGCATGCTGGCGCCAAGCTTGAGGGCAGCATTGGGCTACTACCAGAGACCAAATAATATCATACCTAACTGTTCGTCTGGAAGTTACTCTTCATGGCAAGTGCCTGAATTTTTTCCTCTTTCCTGTTACCGCGTGTCAGAACAATTATGTAGCTGTAGATATATTGATTATGGAAGGATGAAGTTGCCAAATTGACCTGAGGCGATTTCCTTCTCCAGCCAGGAAAAATTCTGAACATCAAGGAGTTTCTGTTTGCAAGTTTCACTATTTAAAAGCAGTCGTGTCCCTTGTGCGGAGGTAAGGACTGGGCCGAGGCATCAGTTTCTTGGATATGGACTGTTGTGCTAGTTTCGATAGAGGTGTCAAACATCAATTAGGATGAAGAGGTGAGCAACATTCAAGGAGGTGCTGAGGCTTGCCGACAAACCTATGAAAAGGCGTTTCTGTAGCTGACTACTTGGTTTGTCGGTCAGACAATTCTAGACGTGAATTTTGATCTGTTGGCTAGATTAGCTGCCAAATAGTATTTCATATCTCTTGATTTATGGGATTCACATTTACTATTCTTATTGCGATTCACTTGCCGTTGTTATGGTGCTACATTGGTGCCAAACTCGCTCTGCAAGGCAATCGTTTGACTCCGCAAGCCAAATGGTTCTGCTTCGTTCTGCAAGGCAAACTTGTTATGGTGCTACATGCATTTTGCGCACAACCTTCCTGTGCATGGTTTTGCCTGTTGGCTCCTAATCAAGGCTTCCTCGCACCGTTTAGAGGTAACGTTGTGCTGCATCAGGCTCCGGGCTAGACTGCAAATAGCCTCCTGAGTTCGCGTAACAACCAATTCGCACCTCGAACGGCCCATGCGCATCAAGGACTGGTTTTCCCTTGCGCCTAGCCTTGAGCCTGGGCTGTACTGCCTGTACATGCACACGTCGTCCGGACAGCGCGGACGTGCATTAGCACTCGAACTCGCAGACTCGCCTAACGATGTACATGCACACGTCCGGACAGCGTGGGCGTGCATGAGCACTCTTCTTAACATACATAGGGGCTGTTTGGATGATGAGCGTGCGGCCTGGGGCCAGGATGCATCTACACAAACCTGTGTTGTCATGCCTCCCTTCAAGCAAACAGCCCATATATGCGGATTCGTCTAGTCTAACGCTCAAACTCCAACAGGCGGACTCGTCTAACGCTCAAACTCGAACATGCGGACTCGTCGAACGCTCAAACTTGAACATGCGGACCCGGATTCGTCTAACGCTCAAACTCGAACTTGCGGACTCGTCCAACGCGCAAACTTAGATTAAACAAGACCGAAAAGTTGTTGAGCCCAATTTGTGGATTGAGAGCAGGGAATAATAATTTGTCGAACCGACCTTTTTTTTTTCTATTTAATTGCTCCCAGTTTACAAGATGAACCAGTGTGGGAATCGGGTATACAAGAGTATGATACAGTCACAACGATCTCGACTGAACTCTACTTATGAATGGTAGCCACCAAAAGAACTGCTTTGCACCAGCATCTTGAAAATGGCATGAGATCAATACATTCACAACGCAAATCAGTAAGGTGGAGCTTGTGCCCATGCCACAGTATAGAGGATTGAGCTTCACATGTATCACTGGATCGTCGCATAAGTTTCTTGTTTCATTTTCATCAGATTGCTCTCAATGTCTCTTAATACAGGTCTGTATCTGCACGAGATGGCAATGGTTTAATTTCACCTAGACGAAACAAAGTGGGCTTAGGGGCAGATAAGCATAGCAGTATATATACTTACAAGCGCGCAAGGTTATTCTGTGCTTGGACTGCTTTCCTAAGCTCAGCTGAAAGTTTCATTATCTCTGCCGACAACCCCTCAGATCTGCTCTGTTCTTTTATAAGCTGATCCTATATGAAGAAAAGTATGTACATTACAAATTATAATAAATTAATGGCATCATTTTAGTTACAATCGACTATAACCAATAATCTAAACAAAAAAAAAGCTCCAGTGATTAACCTTTAGAGAAATATTCTCGGTGACCATTTCTGGTGGGTTTGAGATACTGTTTTCAATTTGCCCATCTGATTGGGTAGCGATATTGCTTACTTTCAACAGGCTAGCTTGTTCAAGTCTTAGTTTCTCCAAGTGAGAACGGAGCTCTTCATTTTGCTTCAGACAATCTCTAACCTGAAATTTTCTGTTAAGTCAAGAGGCAGATTTCTTATGCAAAGGGTTGCATAACATAGATGCACGAAGTGACCAAGAAGGCCAATGGCACACCTGGTTTTCCCATTGTACTGTAATAGCCATGGCTTCTTGATAAGAAGTAGATAAGGTTGAGTTCTCCTCAAACAGTTTCTCTATTTCTGACGATTGAGAATCAATCTGTCTAACACGGTAAAAAATAATCAACATTTGGGACTAGTATAATTCAAAAAGAAAGTAAAGCGGCATTAAGCACCTCCATTAGCAGTTTTTGACGACTCCCCTCTAGCCTCTCAATCATCAAAGCCATGTCATGCAACTGGTTTTCAAGTTTTTCCCTATCTTGCTGTCGTAATGAAAATTGGGTCAGTAGCTAGGTACAGTTTACGTGAATAGCTTAGTGAAGCTAGAAAAATACCATGAACAGACAACACTACAGATGCAAGTAACCATTTCAGTCACCCCCTTAAATACTCTCTTAGGTTTTGACAAAACCATCAGGACTGAAGGTGTTTCAACCATCCAGATTGCCAGTTGAAATGCATAGTAAATTATATTGGCTGTCTATACCAGAACATCGGGTTATCCAGCATACGTGCAAAAAAATTATCAACAGAATTAACAATCCTAAAGTTCGTTAGATACATTACCATTGAAAATGCCTTGCGTGCAGCAAACTCAGAAGCATCCTCTGCACCGAAAGAAAAGATTTAATTCAAGGCTCCAATCCATGCAAATATTTTTTTCTGGAACATGCAAGAAAAATTGCATATATCATTTAATTAAGAAAGAAGAGAATGCGAAAGGGATTAGAGAAACCCCCACAAGATACCCAAGATGATCATAAGCCAAGAGCACTAGCCTAATGGAATGCCCTGGCAATTAACTCCTGGAGGCCTTTTGCTCCAGTACACCGAAGGATGCATTTATTTGTGAAATGTGCCAAAGTCGTTGCAGTTCTCAGCAAATATTATATCTAGAGTGTTGTCAGCAAGCATGCTTAATTTTGGATGTCACAAGATAAGAACTACCTAGCATGTGGCAGTAATGCTACTATAGTATGGACAGTGAAGTAATCAAAGACACTACAGAATGATAATTATGGAACAGAACACATGCTAGTAAGTAGAGTGAAGTTACATGTTTACTAGCATCAACTGTTGTTCTTCCTCACATTATAAAAGACAGAATAAGTATATGTATCCTCCATACCTGTAGCTTTCTTTGTCAACATAGTAATTTGGTCTTCCAACTGTTGCTTTTCAGCCTCCAGAGAAGCAATACGGGTTTGCTCTCTGGCTAGTTTTTCTTGCTCTTGTTGCCTCAGCTGGGACTCTTCAGCTAATTTTTGTTGCTCCTGTTGCCTTAGGAGTGACTCTTGCTGTGTTGTTAGTTTAGATGTAATGATTAGAGAAAGCGTGAAACAAGATAAAACACGCAGATTTTTTGAATAATCCTTACCTTTAGCTGTGCCTGTAAATCTTGTATCTCCTTTTCCATGGCAACAGATTCCTCATTCGATGTTCCCATTGTATATCCACTGTAAGAGTGGCCCATTACTTGCTGCTGCAGGGTATTTAGCTGTGCTCTCAAGGAGGCTGAGTCTTCTTCTGCCTGTACATTTCAAGATTAGCAAAGTGATCACTCCACTAATACGGAACATCTTTCAATAAATACCCTATACTGTTCTTCTTCTGCTTCCTTGAGTCGTTTCTTCAGGCTCCTGAGTTGAGCTAGAGCATCCTCCTACTCAGCATACCAGGCAAAAGACATAATGAGAAGGCATGCATAATTAGACCATCAGACACATGATAGCACAGATGCAACAAAAAAAAAAACAAGTGTTTAATACCTTAGCAACTACAGCAGCATCTTTCTCCAAAGAAATGTCATTCAAAGTTTTTTTCAAAGAGGGCACTACATTCCGCTCCTGCAGAGTGCAGAAAACAAATCACGCCAAAAAAAAAAGTAAAGGACAACAAAAACACGGAGCTCAGCACCAATAACAATGTAGTCTTGACTCACGAGATCATTCAAACGGTTTACAAGGGCATCCTTCTCAACTTCCTTCTCAGCAATCTAGCAGAGACAATCAATGTCAGAACCTCTGAGTAACTACACAATGAAACCAAATTGCATACAAAGTACCTTGGACAAGAGCATTTTGTTTTCCCTCTCCAATTCCGTGTTCCCATTTTCAAGTTCTTGAACTCGAGCAAGAAGCTAGCATTCATACAAAAATGCTTGGTTACTCTCTGGAAAACACCAGGGGCTTATATTTGCAACCAGAAAGCAATTCATCAATGATCGAGGGCTCGTGAAGACGTGAACGATATAGAATGCTAAACTGACCTCAGCTCCGGTTCTTTGGTTCCCTAAAGATCATCAGCATTGGTAGAGACATACAGGGAAGGAAAATACAGCACAAAGTTAGCATCAAAGTAAAAAGTAAAGCAAATTAAGAGAACATCACAACAAATAGTCAGCGAGTGAGGGGTGGAGAAAAGGATGTACCAACCGTGAGAATCGACGTGAGACGCCGCGATCGGGAGGGCGTGCTGCATCCTCTCGGCGGCTCTCTTCTGCCGGATCTCCTCCAGCTGCCACAAACACGCGCACAAGATGGCATAATTGGGACCTCGGGTCTCAGATCTCAGAAGCTGGAACTAGCGGGCACACGGATCTGCGCGCCATCTCATCATTTCAAAAAGGGTCGAAATAAGGAGAAACGAGAAGGGGGCATACGGTGCGGCGGCCCCGCGAGGCGTGGGCTTCCATTGCCGTGTCGGCTCAACGACCGATGGATCGATTTATTTGGGAGCTCCGGTTCTAGGCGGCCGGAACCATTGGCGGACCGACCTATAAAGGGCGAGGTACTTCCCCTCCGGTTGGAACCCCTACCCTGGTCCCGCCGCCCTGGAGCTCGAGTACCGATCGGCGACCGCTCGTCCGCCTGAGGGATCGCGCGGAGGTTGAAGATTGCTACGGACAGGGGAGGTGGTCGCTGCTTCTGGTTGAGTTGGGGGCGCATGGGCCTTTTAGCCGGCCAGGCGTCCAGCCCATCAGTTAGGCAGGCCGCAGGCCTGTTTTTAATTGGCTGGTAGCTATTGTTAATTTGTTGTCATTGGCTATTAGTTTTCTTGTCAGTAGTTCAGTTTCAGCAGCAGTTTTTGGCTCGGTTACCGTCTCTGTTTAAAAAGTTCAAAGTTACGTTGGTTCAGTGTAGTTCTGTTTCAGTTCAGCAGCTGAATCATTTTGGGAACAGCAGCAATGCAATTTGTTCATGATTTACATGTCTTTTGTAGCCAAAATTTTGTAGTCTAAATTCCCCTACCTCTGGCTGGGCCCGCCACACGCCACTAGCCAGAACTCCCTGGTTCCCTCCGTTCTCCGATGCCGTGGGGGAGGCGAGATGGGCGAATGGGCGAGGAAGGACGGATGCGAAGTGTCGGAAGCTCCCAGGTTCCCCTCTGCTCTCTTCGATGCAGTGTTTGATAAAAATGATTTTAGTGGTAGTTTTATTTTATAATAATTTGTATTAAATTTGAAAATTACATGTGAAGCTCTTTAAAAATATATGTTTGACACAAAGCAACTTGAAACAACTCATGAAGTTGCTGAAAGAAGCTATGCCAAATAAGACATAAATGGGATCGAAATTTCGAAACCAACTCATGTGTAGCTTCAGGCTTAGCCAAAATTTGAAAAATACATGCGCGCATATGTTTAGTTGTTTTTTTTCTTTTGAGGATCTTTACATCGATCCGATGGCTCCCTCTACTTTTGAGGGTCTAGTTTTTTACATCTACTCTAGCAGGAGTCATCAAATCCATTCCAATAGATACTAGAATATGGGATGCACTCATTATTCCTATTCTTTCATCTTCCTCGCTCTTATTGAATGAGCTACGAGCACTGATAGGCTAAAGGAGCCACACCGGGGAGCAGAGGAGGCACCGGTGGGCAGGGGAGCCGTGCCGGGAGAGGAGCCAATGGGGGAGGAGGTATAACAGAGTCGTCGTTGGGGGGAAGGGTAGCCGCCTGGCGGCGACGCGTCAACATGGGAGCCGCGTGGAGTGTTGAGCGGTTGGGAGGGGCGGAGCATCAGGCAACACATAGTTCCGAACGGATGAGGAGATAAGCAATCAAAACTAAAAAGTAGGGGTCTGTTGTGGGTTCATTTCCACGACAGTAATCGGATTGTTCAATGTGGGTCGATGTGCGTGCCTCCGGCGGCTTAAGCACTCAAAACACAAGGGGTTTATCCTGGTTCAGGCGTCTAAGCCCTATGTCTAGCAGTGGTGTTCTTCGTGTTAGGAATGCTCAACCATGATCTTACAATGGAGAGAGAGAGAGAGAGAGAGAGAGAGAGAGAGAGAGATGTAGGGAAGCACTATGCTGCTCTAGGGTTTGATTGGCTAAAATCTGATAGATCTCCCCTACAGGAGCCCATGCCCGGCCTTATATACCAGAGGATGATGTGAGTACAAGTTGTCTGGTCTCTAGGGATTTCCTTGGGTTTCTCACCCTAGGCTTCCATCTTCTTCTTCACGGCGCCCCGAGTCCTCCTTTGTCTTGTAGTTGGGGCTGACAATGTCCCAACCGCTCCCTGGTGGCTACTGCCGCTGCCTGGCGTTGACCGTCAAGTGTTGTCTGCTGTCGTCGTGCATTTCCCGGGTGCGCCTTCTTGTGGCTTCCTTGACGCGCCGAGCCCTCTCCCCCGCACGGAGGGAAGCTGTCGTGCGGACCTAGGGTCTTCTACGTAGACACGTGGGGATCCTTGTCGTGCGCGCGTTATGCCTCGGCCGTGTTCCTATTCTAGGAGTGGCTGACACCGTCTCACGCCGGTGGAGAGAAACGAGCGCCTAACACTCTGCTCCTCCTGCGCTCCTATGAGGCTCTGGCCACCTGACAGATTTCAGGCATATTCCTGGTGTTGCTTGGGGTGGGGGCTCGGCTCGAGGACCCGAGCCAAGGCTAGGGTGACTGCGGGGATGCTTGCTCGGCCTAGGTTTCCTTGGGTTGAGAACTTCTTGTGCCTTAGCTGAGCCCTTGAGCAAGGATGGATCGGACGGGGACTTGGCCCCTCTATCTCATGCCCCATTTGACGGGGCTTTCTCCGAGACGGGCCTTTAGAGGCCCACAAGCCATTCGCTTATGGCCCGGAGTGTACGCGCCAACGTACACGATAGGTGTAGCCTCCGAGCCCCTGGCTGATTGGGAGAATTAGCCAGAGGGTTAATTGAACTATCATGTCATTAATTGGAGGGTTGAACGTACGTCTGTGTTTGACTCCCGTTAAGGTCATTTCTAGGGTCTCGAAGAATGAGGGGATTATGACTTGAGAAAAGAATTTGAAGACCTACCTCTAGGGTCTGAATAAGGGCTACGCTAACCTGCGTTTTTTACTTGAACTCTTAAATTTTGGTTTACAGGTCTGTTTGAGGACCCTGTTAGAGTTGGTCTGCGGCGTTATATAATTTATGGTTTTCTAGTGTCAGTTTATTTCAAACCCTAGGTTAAAGGTTTTGAATTAGGGTTTTTCTAATAGTCATTTCTTTTGATCCTAGGTTAAAGATATTTAAATTAGACAGCCAATTTATCTTCCTCTTGGACGCTAACAAAGACCTCTCGAGATCAAAAAAAAAAAAAAAAAAAACTCTCAAAAACTGTCAATGTTTTGCTGTTTGTGATGTTCGGCAAAGAACAGTTCTGAAAAGCTAACTCAAAAAAGAGCTTCTGCATTTACATGAAGGATCTTACATGAAGTATATAGTGATCGGAGACGTCCAGCATAATAAATCTGACAACATATATGAGGACAACATGTATGAGATGATATTAGGTGCATAATTTTTCAGATCAAGCACATTTGCTGATATATAATAAAGAATCTACAAAGTAGCAGCCGATCTGTTTACATTTCCACAAGTGATCATGATTGGTCATTTGGTTTTCAAGCTTCTGCCTGAATTGACACAGAATGAACCTAACACGTACATTCCGCCTAATTCCACATTACAATAGTAGTCTGATCGAGTTACAATAGATTTTCGCTGCTCTGCCTAGTTCCACATTTCTGACATCTTACATGCCCTAGTTTGGGCCAACAAATATATTTACAAATGAAAGAATATTGTACAAGTCCACCGTCCCTCAACCTGAACAAGATTTGAGGGCACACGGCAGCAGTCAATGCCTCTGGCTCTGCATCTGACAGAGCCTGGTGTTGAGAGCTTCAATATATGTGCGCAGTCGATGCCGATCGGATCTTGTCAGAGTCAAAGGGGGGCTGAGGGCAAGTGATGGTGCCTCGATCAAGAGAAACCGCAGCATGGATACCGCCCTCATATACCCAGTCATGGCATCCGCTGCTTTCCCAAACATCTCATCAACCTGTGAATTAGGATGAGAAACAAAACAAAACGGGTGGTCAAGAGGTAAACATGTCAGACTAGTTCTGGAACTAGTTCTGGAATGGAATACACTGTGCTTTACTTACACCGCCTCGCCTTCCTATAAGTAAAGCCGACTGAAATATTATTTCAATTGCATCTGGCATCTCTGTACCATCTGTGTGCATAAGAACACTATCAGCATCCAAAAGGGTTTACCAAGAGACGGACAGATGGTAATGATCCACAATTGGTGGTGTGTTTAACATACCAGCTATCTGTCCTACAGTGCTGGCTAGTTCTTCGGCATATTCAACTTCAGAGAGAAACTGTTTCTCTATCTGCATGCAGGCATCATCAGCTAGCTTTGAGTTCGCAAGCAAATGGGAAGCATCAGCACTAAGCTCCTTCATAGGGATATCATGTGAGGGACTCTCCCTTGCAGGTGAAGCGACAAAGGTATTGCATAAATGAATTGCTTGCTTCCAGGTTGCAAGAACGATTAGCTGAATAGAGAATGCCTCCAAGTGTCTGCCACCTTTGATCTTCAATCAGGTGGTTGATCAGCAAAACAAAAGCAAGTCAGTGGCAGCTTGTTGCTATTAACAAACATTTTTAATGGCTAAATGCTGCCTATATTATAGAAAAATTGGGTCTTGAGTCAATGGGATTCAAGCTTAACGACAGTTCACATAACTCAAAAGCATTGTTTGCTACTCCCTCCATTCCAAATTGTAAGTCATTATGACTTTTCTAGGTACATAGATTTTGCTATGCACCTAGGTCCAAATAATAAAAGCTATGTATCTAGAAAAGCTAGAATGACTTACAATTTGGAATGGAGGGAGTATAAACAAAGCTTGGGATAGATGAAAAGTGCACACTAAGTCGTGGTATGGACGAAAGTATTTCAATGAGTTATAACCATCTCCAAAGGTTGAGTCAAAGTAAAATAAAACATAGGGAAAGCAAAGAAACTGGGCACCATCAAGCAGATAAAATTTACCTCATCTCTGACCAACCCTGCTATGGCTGACGCATATTGCTCCAACAATCTAATCCTCGTCAGATAATCTGATGGGGGCTGATCCATGGCATCACTTATATCCGCAGATCCCTGTGAAGTGCCAGATGCTGGAGAACAGTGGCTGTCGAAGCTACCAGTCCCAGCAGATTGTTGTCTATTAATCGGCAAACCATTTATCGGCATTGGTGCACTCAAGAAAGTTAACTTCGGTGGCGAAACAGACGAATTATCATATTTTGCAGGTAAGTTAAGCTGCTGAGAGGCATTTGTTGAAGACGATGATCCCTCCGGGTGTGGTCCAGACACAAAGACATATTCCTGATCTACAAACTCTAATGAATCAATGATAGGGGAATCTACATTTACAAAGTAAAGAAATAATAATTTCAGTAAGAATTGTTCATAATAAAAATGAGGAAGTGCAAGATAGTCACTAATGACTTCCATACCTTCTGGATAAACACCTTTCGGACCTTGTACTTCATGAATCTTGCTTTCCTTTGTCATTTTACCAGTATGGCCATGGTGTTGGCTACTAGGTGCATGATTGTTGCCCAAGACATACCTGGAGAACAGACTGGTATGTTTCGATGGACTCTGGCCTGAAGTTTTATCCAATCTTTTACCCGTGGGAAACCCATAAGATTTCATCGGACTCTTACTGTCAGGAACTGGACCATCGTCCTGTCCACTTGACTCATCATCTAAAGGAAAAGGCATACAATCTTCTTGTGAACTTTGGCTTGAAGGCCTTGTTGGACTGCTATTATTTATTGGAAAGCCATCTCTTATGTCAGATGGTGTCCGGCTGTAAATGCTTACAAAATATTTAAAACATCCCAAGATGCAGTAGGAGAGAATATAGTGGAGACAAATCAGTACCTCAAGGTCCTCTCTGGAGCATGTTCAGAAAGAAATGGGTGGTGCACAAATTCTTCGACTGTAAGCCGCTCCACTGGATCAATTACACAGATTAGCACACATCGTTAATGATAGCCGATAACTGTACATGATAACAGCAATAGTATAACATCACATTTCAGCCTCTCTTTTAAATACTATGGTTGTACAGGAGTATTAGCTTAGGCACTAGTGCTATGCTCAAATGCAAAAGTAAAACCACCCACTCTCGATGTTCTTATTTCCTAAACATACTTTTGCAGAAAAAAATATGCCTTGAAAAAAGTGGTATTCTGAAAACACTTTTATCTAAAACTGGCTAAATCTCTGCTGCAAAATTTCTTAATGTTAAGGAACAGTCTGAGTTGAACGTCAAATCTAAAAAATAGGTACTAACAGAGTCATAGTAAAAATAAAAGGACAGATGACAGGGCAGTTAAAACTGCTCTTGCATGGTACCATTCATTTTCCAAAGAACAAATGTAATACATTAACATACAACAATACTTGTGAAATTTCTCCATTCCAAGTCGCAACATAAGAATAATAATAACGCGGGGCAAATTTCTTTGAACCATCAATGACAATATCATAAAGCTCTATATGCACAGTGAGGAATTGAGGATATCATAGGAACTTGATGCAACTACAAATTAGTGATTTAACCTGAATTGAGCTGCAGCAACTTTCTGCACAAGTCGATGCAGCCATGGCTCAACTCACAATCAGATGGAAATCGTATTTCACGTGTCCTGAGTATATTTTTAAGCAACTGGGGAACAAATAAATATATTTTTCCATTAGCACTTGTAGTCAAATCTAGATCAACCGTACTGAAGTTATATCTGAAAAACAGGAGAAAACCTGGATCTGATTATCCCCATTAAAAGGTGGTATTCCAGTAACAAGTTGATATAGAATGACACCAACACTCCACAGATCTGCCTGTTCTGTCAGAAATGGCCATTAAACACTGGGTCAAGCACCAGTAGTAAAAGATGCTGAAACTGATATGAAACAGAAAAAAAGCTCAGACCTTTGCATCATACTTCTGAGCTTGCATGACTTCTGGAGCCATGTAAAGTGGTGAACCACAAAGTGTTTCGGCTAGGGCAAAAGGTTGCAAAAATCTGCTCATGGAAAAGGGGAAAGCAAACTATCATATGTCTGATACTCATACTATCAAGCTGTTGAACAGCTCATTCAGGCATCCACCCCTTAAAGTGAACTTGGTCCAACAAAAATCATGTTGCACGGAGAGAAAGCTGTGTGAATGTTACTATGAACTACAGATGCAAGGAGCCGAAGTCTACCCTAAGCCTTGTCTACTGTTGTTCAGAGTAAGTAACCTTGAAATATAGTCTTGTATTCATGTACTTGGTTTCTCCACATACTCATAGGGAGCGTCTAGTACAATAGTTGACACTATGCAGTCAAAGAAATAGACTCGAAAGTATTCCATGCAGGATGTACACTGGGGACATCTGTTAGGAAATGAACAGATCAGTTTGTCCACTGTACAGGGTGTTTTCATGTCCTTGATCGTTTCAAACTTTCAGACATTAACTAATCACTACCAGAAACAATTTCAAAGAACAATAGAAAACACATTGATATCAGTTGACTCCACCATCAAGAAAGGGAGGAGTGGAAAAGAAGGAAGGCCATTTGTTCAATCTGTCAGTAGCAGTACTGGTATATCAATTGCATCGAAACCCAGTAGAAATAAAATCACAAAAATGGGCATATGCAACTCAGTTGTGGATAAACTCAGAAATTTACGACATTTGTAGAAATAGGTGCTAATATTTCATCTAAAAAATGAAAGAAATGGAACTCACTTTGCAAATCCAAAGTCGGCAATCTTCAACAGAGAATTTTCATTATTTTCAACAAGAAGAATGTTCTGTTTGCAAAACGAGAAAATTCAGAATCCAATAAATTAAATAAATTTAACCACTGTATATTTCTTGAACTCTTGACCATGGAATATTCAGCTATCGTGGAAACAGAAACTAGAAAGCAAGTAAGCAAACCTGAGGTTTTAGGTCCCGGTGAACCACGTTATTATCGCGAAGCATTTGCAGACCAGATGCTGCCAGAAAAATGAGACATTATGAGAAAAGCTAAGGAGAGAGAGGGAAAGGGGCTGACGATTAACGAATCACTTGCCTAACTGACGGATGAAATGCTTAGCAACCTTTTCAGAAACTCTTTTATGGCTTTGAAGGTATGCATGTAAGTCACCACCTCGACAATACTCCAATATGAGATATATCCTCCCATGATCCTAATCATACACAATAGTTATTTATGGTAATTACTAATTAGAAACAGAGTGTTCTACAGTCACTGTGCATGGGGAGCTTTATTTGCTGAACAAGAAAAAGATAACAACATTAATACCAGAGAAAAAGCCTATGAGTTTGATATTAAACTGGTAGAATCCACTCACAACATCGAGATTCAGCATTAAAAGTACTTCTATTTCCTATGTTCCACAAAATCCTAGCTTCCAGAAAACATTAATCTAACAAATTAACCAAGCTAAAACCCACATAGGATTTCACGAAACCATTAGCCCGACAGGACAGAACCTCCTATTTCAAGCATGGCAGCAACCGGTGAGCGAACATCCCTTTGCAAACTAACGAGTTCCATCCAAAGGGACATCAAGTCAGACAGGGAATCCTTTGCTTAGTTCCTACCTACCTAAAATGCTCACAGTAAGCTAGAATTCACCGGAGTAACTCCTCAATTTCACACATCCTAGGCCTACAATCAGAACCCAGACCCCACCAGCACCAAGACCTTGCAGATCTACATCGATAGAACGGGAGATCATGAGCGACATCAAATGGGGCGGCCAGCCGCGGGCGGGGTACCTTGATGGAGTCGTGAAGTGCGATGACGTTATCGTGTCGGATGCGACGGAGGATGTCGACCTCGGAGAGGAGGCTCTCGCGGAGCTTGTTGCTGAGACGCTCCATGGCGATCTCCTTCACCGCCACCTCCGTGCCCCGCGCCCGGTGCCGCCCCAGCCACACCTGCGAGTACGCCCCCGACCCGATCGGACGCAGCAGCTCGTACTCCCCCACCCGCCGCCCGGCCCCGCCTCCACCGCCGCGGCCGCTGGCGCCGTCCGCCATCGCTCCCGTGTCCAGTAACTTGCCTAGCGCGCCGTCGCAGCTCTCGCGGGGACGGCGCCGCCGCGCAGGAGATGCCGCCGTGGGGAGAAGCAACCGCGTCGTTGCTGCGCGGAACAGAAAAGAGAGACGAGGGAAGGAAACCGGGTCAGGTCGTGTTCACCCCGCGGCGGCGGGGCCGGCCCTATGGTTATTCCGACGTCTTTCGTAAGATTCTCCTTCTTGGAATATGATATATCCGTTTATTTTGGCCACAAAAGCAATATATAGTGTTAGCATCATATTAATGTCGTTTTTTATGATGTGAACAGGGAAAACATGCTCTTCATATCATATATATAATAATAATATCTACTCCCTCCGTTTCTAATTATAAGTCATTCCTACTTCCTCGGAGAGTAAAGCATCTCCAGTTTGACCAAATTTATATAATAAAATAATAACGTATATCTATTTAATGTTATAAATTTTTGTATTTTTCTCTATAATTTTAATCAAATTTGAGATGCTTTGACTTTCCATAAAAGTTGGAACGACTTGTAATTTGAGATGGAGGAAGTACGTCATAGCCTGTGTGTTTTCTATGGGGCTAACACGAATTTCTTCATGACAAAATCACCAAGGACGACCTTTTTTCCATCTTTTCTGTGCCATATAAAAGCTTTTAGAACAACATACCGCTAAAATAATCACCATAGCTGCAAAATGCAAAACGATTACTCCCTCCGTTCCAAATTATAAGTCATTTTGACTTTTTTTTGGTACATCTATTTTGCTATGTATCTAGATAGAAAAAAAAAGTCACAGCGACTTATAATTTGAAAGAGGGAGTACTACATAAATAAAAGCTTTTATTAGAACAGCATACCGCGAAAAATTAATGACCGCAGCTGTGAAATTATGTTAGATTGTCGAATGGGGTTAACTGTAAGAAGGAATGCTGGGCAATCAGCTACACGCCCACAAAAAGCAAGGTAAAAGTTTCATCAACTGGCGCACAGATTCTAGGCGGGGTCATAAAAGTTTCATCAACTGCATCCGCATGCATGACTGCGAAAACAAGGTGCATCTTATACAATACAATCTTCAACACATGTGTCAATCCTGGGAAACACATGATGAAAAACAGTCTACACATATGAGATCGTAATACTAGTGTGCACTTCAGACAGCTTAAGATTTACAATCAGAAGATACAATGCATCCAGGAACTTCAGAACGCCTCTGATATGTGAAGGAAAAATGCAGTGTCGCCACACCAGAACACCACATAGAATGCCTGTTTGATCAATCTGAGAACCTTTCCGAGTGACAAATCTTTTTGCCGTTGAGTTAGATTGGTTAATTCTATGGTCCATGACAACAACATCGCAAGAAAAGCTAATGTTATCCCTGCAAATTCCACCCAAGTTCCTTGCATTGCTGTTCATCCGGCTGCAGCGTGTTTGGTATTGCACCGAACACACAACGGGCAGTTTCAATCCCAGAGATCGTGTTATGGAAAAATGCTGATGCCTCTTCCATGTTCTTCTGCAGTTCATCTGGGGAGATGCGCATGAAATGCGGAGAAGCTGGCGGTTGTTGCCCCACAGGCATAGTTGGTGCAATATCGGCAACCCTAACGAATCTTTCTGTTGCTGCCTCCCAGGAAAGCTCATGCCTCAAATCATCTGACAGTGGGATAGGCTCTTCTCCCAAAGCTTTCATTGTTAGTCTCACAAACTCTTTCTCAGTACTGTACATGTGACAATTAGGAAA
This sequence comes from Miscanthus lutarioriparius, assembly GCA_904845875.1. Classification (NCBI taxonomy): domain Eukaryota; kingdom Viridiplantae; phylum Streptophyta; class Magnoliopsida; order Poales; family Poaceae; genus Miscanthus; species Miscanthus lutarioriparius. Next base: position 23,342,026 of record CAJGYO010000001.1, read on the forward strand.
TCTTTTGAAAAATTCATTTGAAGGATGGTTTGCACAGATCACAATCTTCCCCATCGCCAAAGCTTCTGCAGTTGTTGTGCATACCACATCAGTTGTGCTTGGGTTTATGAAAACCTTGTAGCTGAGACAAACAATGGAATGGATAATACAGTTCAGTCGAGACTCAAAGAGTATAAAGCGATGGCATAAAGAACTTATCATAAATTATACCTGAACATAAAACAATCTAGCAGCTACTAAGACTGTATAAAAAGGTATTGTTCATCTATTGAATACTCACTCGTGAAATATTGAATCTCCATGATCACGGCCTGGATAGACTCTAATATCTAAGCTCAGTCGCTCAGCTGATGCTTTTACTTCATCGGCATCTTCCCCACTGCCATACAACTCCATTTTAAGGCCAGACAATTCCATTTGGTGCTTATGAAGAAGATGAAGAAGCTCTGTGTAACCTTTACTCCAAACCATCTTTCCAATATAATATGCACCCTTGAAGAATGCTTGTTCTCTTTGGCATAGCTGCTGATGTTTCAATTTGCCAATTTCAATAAATTTGGGGTTAACTCCATGAACATTACAAATCACAGACCTAGGAACATCCTGAGTTGCTGCAGACAATCTTATAACCTTCAAGAGAAGGGTTATAAGAAGAAAGAGTCAGAAAAACAGCACATAAGAAATCAAAGGTAAATTATGCTTTAAATAAAGTGGAGCACATGATTATTATATATAATTATCAATGGATTTCGAATTACCAATACAGATATAGATTGGTAATAGTTCCAAAATATATAAAAATATGTTATAACGGCACATGATGTCATTATGGTTTGTGTTTTACTGTCACGTAGTAAGCAGGGAGTCTACAGGCCTACAAGAAAAGGAAAACCATTATAAGCAGGGGCAGATACTGCCCTAAAAAAGGGAAACAGATGTAAGCAGGGCAGCTACTAACTTAACAAACTAACTGTTATTATCAAAAAAGAAGAAGAATGATGGATGAGTTTTATCTGATCCCTATGTAAAATGGTGACACTATCGATGCATAACATGTTTGTTGATTTAATCAAGTTATGTTCTTCAGTACGTCGGTAGCTGATAACAAAGTAGAAGAATTAGCAAGATACACAAATTTGACGAATCCAAGGTTTGAAAAGTACTATTCAGGTTAAGAACAAGTTGGCCCTGACCATGAAGAGTACAAAGTGAACAAGAAGGCTAGTAGGTTGACAACTGCTAAGGGTATAAGTGTGATTGTCTAAGATTAGCACCATGTTTATCTTTGGCTAGAAGTCGCTAGTTATGCCTTATGCACTCATTATACTTAGCACCCTGTTCTACCATATTAGAGCAACTCCAAGAGACTCTTTATATCCTTCCTAATTGTTAGGAATAGAGATTTTGATAGAAAATACACTCCAACAGCTTCTCTAAGTGGTTATCAAATATAGCCATCCTCTATTATGGATTTCTAGCTAGCCAAAGATAGATAGCGAAAATGGCTCTCTAGAGTGTACACAAGATGTAGAAAAGCTGTTGAAGAGTGAAAACATATAGAAAGCGATTTTTATGCAAATGGCTCTCCAAATGATGATTTAGAGAGTGAAATTTAAAAAGACTCTTGGCGATGCTCTTATACATGCTGATAGCATGCCATCTACTTGCCGCGTTTATAGTGACGTCTGGTATTATCCTTACTTCAGTTCAATCTTGCCAAGTTTCTTGGGGAGTTGCAAAGCAACAGCAGACAGCTCTGGAAGTCATACAATAGTTGTCAACTGATCACAGTTCTCGTTTTTCAATCTCGAGACTGTTGCATATGCTTAAAGAAGGTGTAAGGGTGTAGGTGTTTCAATCTAGGATGACTGCACCAGTGAAATATTGTGTTTGGTTTAAAATTGTGTATCCATGTTGCCTATATATTTTACCATTGGGCCACAGAGGACAACATTGCTATCGTCTATCCAATCTTAACAGAAGCACCGATATTAATCACCATGGACGAGCCTGGAAACAAAACAAAAGAAACAACACTGAATAGAAAAATGGGAGGGCTAACCTTATGACAGTAGATATCTGTAACCCAAGAATTAATGTGTTTTAAGATAAACGCACTGATATATCCATTTTTCTCTCTTTTCACGTATTCCAAATAGTTTGTGTGAACAACACCTATAACTTTTTGGAACTTGCTTTTCCACCTCCGTCCATGATGGTACCAAGTAAGATGTTCTGGCTCTTCTAGCACTGCAATATCTGCTTTATCATCAGATATTGTCTGACTGATGTCTCCAACAGGTAGAATACTTCTTTTCTCAGTTGAAAACTGCATATGGACATCATCAGAAGGTTAGTCTATCATATTATCTCAAGGTCAAGAACATCATCTTCAGCATAAATGACTTGTACATTAGTAATTTTAGTTCCCTCCTTTCTCCATATGCTAAAGCCAGTGCCACTAAATCAGAAGTCTAAAGGCATGTTTCATAGCATTCTACTATGTGCTCCACTACCACAAATTTTCTAGTCATTCGAGTATTTGATGTACTTGCATATAATTTGCTAAAAACGAACTGTCTCATACCATCTATTTCACTTGTATCGACTATTGAGCACACTGTTGTATGTTTAAATTCCGTCGTTAACACAAATTCATGAGATGCTTGTTTGAAGACATGAACGAGCTATCCCAGAATTCAGAGCCCCACCCCCCTCCCTTCTATTTGAAAGCAGGTAAGCCATGCATCTTTGGTAGGAAAAGAGTGGGGGTCTGCGTCTGGTTTGTACCTAAGGAGTAAACTATGGTAATCCATACCTGTACAACCATCATATTAACATGGCACTTAAAACTATATATTCAAGATTTGCTTGACTTTTACCTTCCCAGGATAGAACTTTATGTCAAACTTCGGCAACGGCCCAGTCCGCTCCTCAAGCCACCGCCGCACATAGCTTTCCTGCTCTGCCGGCAAACTGAACTTGATCTTGTTTGGATAAACGAGCTCCTGATCCCCCTTGGACAGCCAAGGCACCACCAGCGTGACCTCCCAGTCTCCAGCCTTGGCAAGGTATGCAGCTCGAAACAGTGGGTTTACCGCAGTCCCAGTCATCCACGGCAAGCTTGCTGTGGTAAATATGGCAACATGCTGCTGCTTCCGCGCCATGGACATAGAACCACCCACAGCACGTCAGCACCCCAGCTGCTGCTGCAATGTCCAAGAGACAGCGATACTAGTACTTCAATCATAGGAGTATTGCCTAAGAATAGCATAATAACTGAAGGAAAGAAGAACATAATGCTGACATCTCAAATTTGTTTGCTCGTGACACCGCCCCCACCAAAAAGGTCGAACCCCCATCAAATCCAGAGAATCAATTGACTCGTTGCCGATACAAAGTTGCATAGTGGAGAGCATCTAGTTCGACGCCCCACAAATGCAAGCGTGACTCACGAACGCTAGGGGTTCCACGAGAGAGAGATCCACCAAGGAGAAGCCTGACTGGGACAACGATCTGAGCTATTCGGCCTCTAATCGTCTGCTTGGTTGCGCTAATTGGCTCATGAACTGCCCAGGGCCATCGCATATTATACAGCTATATACTAAACCAAAACTCTCAAACCATCCAATTCCCAGACCCAAGCACCCTACTCGAGCCATTCTGTTCCATACAAATCACCCTGTACCATCCCGCATTCGTAGCCCCCAACCAAACACACCCCAAATTCGAGACGGCGTGCGGACGGAGAAGAACCAGGAGGAAGGAAGATGAACTCACCTGTGCGGTTGGCACCTTGGCAGGCGCGGCTGTGGTTGGGGCGGGAGGTTGAGGAAACAACAGTTGGAGCCTTGGAGGGGAGGAGAATGGAAGGAGGGCGGACGACAGGGCAGCCAGGTGCGGACGGCGTTGAGAAGCAGGTGCCCACGCGACACCGCTGTCGGATCCCGTCGTCCAGCCCCGTCGGGACCCGGGGGAATCTGCGCTCCGTGGCCCCGGATTCGTCGGCCCAGCGAGGCCGCTCTGGGGGATTTGGGCCGATAGTAAGTCCGGTTAATCCATCTAGTGGGCCGTCGTTTGAGTACTTCTCACGTACGGGCCGGGATGAAAGGGGCCGGCATGTTGTATCAAATCTACGCAGGGAGTTATACAGGGTGCGTTTGTTTGCCTGCACCAGCTGGGCCACTGCGCTCGTGGGCTGCAACCCGGGGTGTTTGTTTGTCTGGCCCCATTTTTCAGCCCGGCCCGCACAATCATTAAAGCAGGCCTCGGCCAGGGGGAACGAAAAAAGTGGCTCGATCCAGCGCAACAGCCTTGCATTCCGTCACCTCCAAGCCACTTCGGCGTTTTCACCTCCCGCACACGGCACGCATGAGTCACGGCGGGCCACCGGAAGGCCTCGCCGGCGGAGCCACCTGAGCCACGCGCGGGTCCGGCGAGGCTTCTTCACCGGCGGATCCGGAGCCTCCGTCGTTTGAGCCGCCCTCCCGAGCCTCTAGCGGATTCGCTCCGCCCTCCGCCTTCCGAACCAGCACGAGCACGCGCGGGTCACCGGAGCCTCCATCGACGACGCCGACGAAGTCGACCCGGACCTCAACCTCGTCCATGGCCGCGGCAGCTCGCAACTCCGGGAGAAGATGAACGAGGGCATCGGGGACCGCGTCATCGCCATCGTCAACGATTCCAAGCTCGTGTCGCGCCCCAGCTGCACGGACGCCATCGCCCCAGCTTGCAGCCGCTCTAGCTGGCCGGCCGCCACCATCTGCGGCGCCCAAGAGATGCAGAACTCACACCTCCGCTGGACATGGCCATGGCGACGCAGCAGCGCGCGCCGGCGCCGGAGAAGGGGCCGGACGCCGCGGTGCCCACAAAGTGCTCGATGGAATGCCGCCAAGGGAAAGGTGGGTGGTATCATCACCACAATCCAGATGCAAGGTCACCGTAGCTGTTTGTACGGGCTACCGATCAGCATCTCAACTGAATCAAACATGTGCTCTGAGCCATGCCAACCTGAGCCTGACTCTACTTGGCCATACCAGCCACCCTCGTCCAGGGAACAAATGCACCCACAGGGTCTGATTGTTGCACAACTCTTTATCGAGGATACCCTAATGCAAGCCAGACCTGATTGGTTCCGTGCACAAGGTCTTATGCAGGCCAGCATTCTCCTCGAAGCAGTCTAGCAGGCTGTTTGAACAGTCCTGTCATATTGATGTTGAGATACTAAATGAGAGGGCTAAATATGAGCTAATTATAAAACTAATTGCATAGATGGAGACTAATTTGCGAGGTAAATTTATTAAGTCTAATCAATCCATCATTAGTACATGTTTACTGTAGCATCACATTGTCAAATCATGGACTAATTAGGCTTAATAGATACGTCTCACAAACTACTCTTCATATGTGCAATTAGTTTTATAATTAGTCTATGTTTAATATTATAAATTAGTGTCAAACATCCTCCCACCCAAAAAAAAAAAAAATCTGCATCCCACGTTCTGCATCCCACGTTCCCACTGTTAGCTCAAGTGCACACTTGAGCCACGGTCTAGCCACTGCATTCGCTCTGCAGTTTTGGCACCCACTGCACGCAACGACTCGACCTTTCCAGTTCTTGCCTTCTTCGCCACGACGTCGAGTGCTGCCTGGGCGGGGATCCGGCATGCGAACAGCGCCACCGCGAGGGAGCCCTTGACGCTGGAGCCGTCGACGAAGCCGAATAAGTCCGTGACGCGTGCGACCGGCAGCGAGGTCGAAGAAGTCCGCGACGCGCGTGGCCGGCGGCGAGGTCGAAGAAGTCCATGACGCACGCGGCAGGGTTGCCGGAGAGCTCCTGCACCCGGAGCTCGAGCGGACCATCACGGCCATGGCGAGCGTGCCACTATCGACGCTCCCATGGAGACCATACGGACGCGGCCCACACGGATCACGCACCCTCCAGCGACGATGCGCCAAACAAGGACGCTGGACTCGAGGGGCACCTGTTGAAAGAACAGCTAGCTTGCTAGCTAATGGGAGATCTCCGTGGCCAGGATGTAGCCAGGATGTGTAGTTGTTGGCTTGTTGCTCTGCAGTCTCCGTGGCTCTCGTTGGCTAGTGGCGACCAGGGCTCCAGCAGCCAGGGTGTTCGATGAATTGCCAATGTTAATTTGAGATGCATAGTGCAACCAAACACAGAACACAGATTACTAGATGCAGTTTGTCACTGTACATCCAACCAAGCAGACACACAACCAGTACAAAAGAGTAATACAGTCTAACCAAACAACGATGAATTATATTCACTTGTGCATGTATAGCATATACTGTTATAACTCTTAACACAACGCAAGTTCGGGGCGTCCGTCCGTCCCGGAGGCTCCATAGATGGACCACGATGCTAGCCCAACTATCCCTTCCTATTTGTACGGGGTTTTAAAAAATCGGTCTTTTTACCTTACGGCCCTCTTCCTTCCCCAACGTGTCGCACCTCCACGCGCAGCTCGCAGCGTCGTGTCGTCGCCTGCAACCTAGACGGCCACCGGCGCAGCCGCGCGCCTGAAAGGATCTAGCAAGTGGTCTAGGGGGGGTGAATAGGCCTTTTCTGAAATTTAATCACCTTATGAAAAACAGTCAGAACGAGGAACCTCCGGATTTGAACGCGGAGGTTCCGGGACAGAGCGTGGAACCTCCGGGGATCAGAGTATGAAATCGATCTACTGCGGAATTTAATGAATGAAAAATAGAACGAATGTAATACCAGTCTTCCTGAGGAGTATGTTGAGCTATTCAAACAGTTGGTTGCACCTAGAAGATGAGGAATTCGTAGATCGGATGCAAACCCTAAAAATCAATCCAAATCACAAGTAGTAGCAACAACAACAGCAATCACAGTGAACACAAAGATTTATCCCGTGGTTCAACTCGCCACAAAGGCTTATCTACATCCACGTTGTTGAGGTTAGCCACAAAGGCTATGGAGTCTCTTTCAACTCGCTCCTCTTCTCTAACCTATCACCAAGGCAATGGGTTAGAGGGTTCCACTAAGTCACAAAGAGTAATATAAACTTTCCTATGCTCAACCACAGCGGATTGGGAGCTACCGGACGACCGCTAGCCATCTAGGAGCCAAACTCCAAGAGTAACGAACACACACCAAGCGACTAGGGCTTCACCAAGTGCACAAGAACGGAGGAGAATGGTCTTCTAGAGCTTTCTCACACTCTCTAGAGCCAAATCCCTCAAGAAATCACAAAGATTTGAGCAAGGGAGATGGGAGCACCAAGCTTGGGTGAGAGAGAGAGAGCTTTAGTTCGAGTTTGAGTGAATAAGGAAGAAGATGACCATTGGGGGTGAAGGGGTATGGTATAAATACCACCCACGCCACCCACAAAACAGTCTGGTCAGCATAGACCCCGGAGCCTCTGTGTTTGAGCACGGAGGTTCTGCGCCTGAGCGTGGAGGTTTCGCACAGGCCAGAGCAGATAAGAATTCAGCTCGGCTGGCCTTTTGTGGCTGGGATTATTTGAGATGTAGATAGAGTTTTGAGCAATTGGTTCCACCCAGCACACCATTAGTATCCCCCTTGATAGTACGACTTGTCCTATGACTCAATTTCAAAATATAAAATGAATTAAACTAGCTCTTGGAGCCATGGTAAGCCATCCATTCGAGTTGGGGGTCTCCTCCTTTGTTTCTTTGCATCCACGATTAAAGATATGTTGTCAAACACTTGTCAAAGCCATTAGTCCTTTGACTATGTGGTCAACATCACTAAAATTCACTTACAGCTTGATTGCACTTACAATCTCTCCCTTTCTGGTAAATGTTGGCAACACAATTAAAGCCTACATTTAATTGAAAGATTGAGCTTTTGATAGCAAGAATACAAGGGCTCCCCCTTAATATATGCAAGATTTGTTTGGAATTATAAAAATGTCCCTTCAAGACATACTTTGCATATATTAAGAGCAAGTGTGAAAGATACATTGTATTCATGCCATCGTGGGGTACAAAAGAAGTGTGTCAAATAATAATCCGTGATGCGTATGACAGTTTATGCACAAAAGAAAATATCCTAAGTCTACAGACCGCGGAGCCTCCAGGCCAAAGCGCGGAGCCTCCACGTTCTGCACACTTATTATCTTCTAATCAGAACAGAAAGCATCACATATATATGAACAAACATCACACAGTTATGGAATGCTAGAAACTTATGAATATGAAGAAGTTTTGCCATAGTTCTAGCATTTCATTTCACATAAAATTCATATATCCATGTCCATGACCACCAATCGCCACACAGAGGCGAATCAAAGTATTATTACATACCACTAAGATAGAAAGAGAGTTCAAAAAAGACCTCGACTCTCACAACTCACAACATCCACTACTACTACCACCATGACGAAAGATAATGATGACACAAAAGAAATATCTCAATCTTGCCTCTCTCCCCCTTTGTCAACAGATGCCAAAAAGGGAAAGAACAAGAGAGGTAAAGTACGATCGTCTCACTACTCCCTGCTCCAGTCACTGCCAATGTCACTGTCATCATCATCTGCCGGGTCGGTCTGCTGCCTACTGCCAGAAACAATCCTCTCACCAGACTCCTCATCACTATCACTCACAATAGCCCTGCCGACCCTGTGTGTAGTAGCTGTGAACCTCTATGGCCTGGACTGTCCTCTCTCATGTCTGAGGATGTTCATCCTCTCACCAAGTGTCTCCTGATCATGAGGATACTCCATCTCTTCATCATCCTCACTACTGTCCTCATAGGGTGGAAACACTGGCGACGATAGAATCTCTCTAACCTCAAGTCCCAGCTGCCTCTTCATGTCTTTGATGTCCTTCCTTCCCTCATAAGCGGCATCCACAGCATATTGACACATGCAAATATGTTCTTGAACAACTCCTTGAGCTTGCTCCCCCTAGATCTATGGTGGGAAGAGGAAGGCCTGCTGCTGCTAGGTCTCTCTGAGGGTGCAGCCCCTGCTGTAGCTGACGTGCCAGCAGCCCCAACCAATGTCTCCCAGCCTATGTGCTGCCACTGTGTCAACCTGTATGGCTTGTGCTCCACATCCTTCTTAAACTCAATGCCGGACACCCTCTCAATGATATACATGATATAAGGAGCATATGGGAGACCATTCCTAGCATCATCTAGTGAGTCACTCAACTCAGCCCAAATAAACCTGCTAACAGAGAAAGCATCACTCCTTAGAGCCATCCTTGCAAGCAAGTTCTTTGTATACTTCCTCAGTGAAGTTGAGTCACCACCTTTTGGGTTGATTGTCTCTCTAAAAAGGTTGTTCATGGCATAGTAGAAAGACTTCAGCCCTACTGTTTTCCCATCAGCTAGACCTCTCCTCTCATATGCAAATACAATATCCTTAGCTTTTGTAACATTCTCTGTCTGGATGGTGTCTACATATCTATCTCCACTCTTAAACCCTAGAAGACGAGCAAAAGTAGTGAAGTCTACCTTGTAGTGAACTTCTTTCGTCAACCAATGAATGATCTCATTTGCCACATCATGGAAGAAAGTGGCGTGAAACTAAACTAGGATCTCTTGATTCCAATCATATTAGAAACCCATGATGTCCTTCAGCCCATGCTCAGTCACTGTATCTATCACTCTCTTAGAATCTAGGGTGTTCATGCTCTCAATGTGATCCCAGTCAATGTACTTCATCTGCACTATCTTCTTTTCTTTGGCAAGAATCACAGTCTTGTAGAAGTCAAACTGAAATAGAGACCAAAACCTGTAGTTTATCCCTCTGTCATTCAGCCACACATAGGGATTTTCTGTCCTAGCTCTCTTGACTTGCACTCCTAAATTGTGATAGTTATTGTGCTATCTTTGGACTCCATGATCATAGATCGTTGGCTCTCTCCTCACTAGGGCACCCTGATGCTAAACCATATAGGACTGATCAAACTCTAAGAACCGAGGGGGTGTCTGGCGCACCAACTGTAGGTATGATCTTCCCTTCTCTTCCTCCATCATTGGCAGGTCCTTCTCCATGTCCAGTAGCACCAGCAACACGGCCAGCACTACCACAACCAGCACCACTACCACTGCCTCTTCTAGGTTGAGCTTTTTGGCTGCCTCAACCTCTGCCCTGCTGCCCACTGCCTTGACCAACATCTTCACTGTAGGGGACCGTGACGCCTAAGAGGGAGGGTGAATTAGACAACTTAAAATTCTAACTTAAAACTATGGCCTCTTCTTCTACCCTTAGCAAAACCTATGCAAAAAGATAAACTATCTAAATGTGCAACTACGATTTTGCTAGTGTGTTGCTATCTCTACCGCAAAAAGAGTAATGCAAACAATGTAAATGCGGAAGCTAAAGAGCAAGGTAGAGGGTAGAGATATGCAAACTCCCGTCGACGACTCCGGTATTTTTACTGAGGTATCGAGAAGCGCGCAAGCTTCCTCCGAGTCCTCATTGGAGCCTCTCGCAAGGGCCAAGCTCCCTGTCGGGTAACTCCGTGGATAGCCTCGGGCCTTCCCCACGCGCAAGTGGGTCTCTGATTAAGCTACTCATGGCAAAGCCTCTCCCGGACCACTCCCCGCTGTCTTCACTATCAAGCTTCCGGCCGAAACGCCACGGGCCTTGTTCCCTCCGGTACACGGTGGCGGCCACACCACAAACACGGTTGGTGTGATCTCGCAAGACTACAAGCCCCTCCGATATACAACAATAGTGCGCGCAAGTACCGAGTGGTAAGAGGTATGCAAACCTCACTAAACACTAGGCCTAAACCTAGAGCAAGCGCATAAGCGGTGGTCTAATCAACCTAAGCACTTCGCAAAGCACCTACGTTAATCACCTAATGAAACACTAAGCACTATGCAAGTGGAGATCACTAAAATAGTGTGTCAACACCCTAGATATGTTTCCTTAGCTCCACCCTTGTGAAATGGCCGGTTGGTGGGTCTATTTATAAGCCCCACTGAGAAAGTAGTCGTTGGGGATGAAATCCTGCTTTTCTGCTACTGACCGGACGCTGCTTTCGTCCTGACCGGACGCGTCCGGTCATCCTGACTGTTAGAGCGCGAAAACTGATCGGACGCTGATGGCGTCCGGTTACATGCCAGCGGACGTGTCCGGTCGCAATTTCGCTGCTCTAGAACCTCTCTATACTCGATCGGACATTGCAGTTCCTACGTCTGGTCAATTTGCCGCCATCGTCCGGTCAATGCTGAATGTGTTGCCGGGGTGATGAACAGTGCCATCATTGTGTCCTATCACTTTTAGTACTCAGCGTTCGGCCACTGCTGCAGTCGCCTTCGGTTGCCGAGCAACTGATTGGATGCGTCGGTCCCTTAAGGGTTGCATCCGGTCACTACGTCTGGTCACTCCTGTGAGCTCGTTTCTTCACAATCTTGCGTCTTGCTTGGTTCCTATCTTCGTGCTTGGACTTTGCTTGGTATCTTGGGTCTTCTCTTGTGCTTCTAGGGTCTTGCTTAAGGTGTTGATCATCGGATCATCACGTCGCCTTCGTCCAAGTCACGTCTTGCACCCTATTGAACTACAAAACAATCACTTGCAAATTCATTAGTCCAATTTGGTTGTGTTGGTCATCAAACACTAAAATCCAAAGTAAATGGGCCTAGGGTCCATTTTCCTTACAATCTCTGCCTTTTGGTGATTGATGACAACACGACCAAAGCAAGCAAATAATAAAATTTTTGGCATTTAAAAACTATCTACTTGCTAGGATGCAATGCAAAGGACAAGGTTATATGATGCTAAAAGATACCACTTGTAAGGCTAAAAGGTACCATATATAAACATCTTTTGAAACTTATCTTGCCCTTGCAAATGTCCCCATGTAGCATTATGGATTTAAGCCTCGCTTTTTGGTCCTACAAATTCTCCCCATTACATAGACTAATCCATAATCCACTATCCTCCCTTTCTTGGACCATTATCACTTGTAAATCATTATGATCGGGCTTGCTTTTGGTCCTACAAATTCTCCCCCTTTGGAATCAAACACCAAAAAGGAAGACATTAGTAGCACAAGGGAGGGTCAAACTTTGTGATCCTTTGTATGTGAAGTGGAATAGGTCAGAAAATTTGACTCTCACATTACATAGACTAAGCTTCACCTAAATATATGCATACATATGATGGAGAATGTAGTTAATGCATAATTGGCAAATTAATACTCAAGGGAGTTTAATCTATATAATGCATGGAGAAAGCATATAAATATCAAAGTGAAATCAACATGATGATATCGGTTTAGAAATACCACATGTAGAAACCAATTTGATTTATACCACTTGCAATAGGTGGTGGATATTTGAAGCATGATGCTTAACTTCGGGGACTCCATTTTCCTTGCAATGAGACTACTACACACATGATAAGCTTGAAAAAGTGTTAGTCTCAAAGCATCCAACTTGTAGAGTAACCTCCCCCTAAATTTGTGCACACAAGTATGGAATACTTGTAGGAGATATGCACATTGATTTTAGAATAAAAAATACCACTTGAAAGATGACATCACATGAATATGAGAATCATTTTTGAAAATGATATTCGGGAGAAATTATCTATAATTTGGACTTTGGCACATATTAGATAAACAATTGAAAGACAAGCTATGTGCCGTGCTTCTAAACAATTTAAACCATATAGGTTTGCTCCAAGGGTTAAGAATGAAACCGAGCAAACCTACCATATGATTTACCTAGTGTATGCATGACAAATGATATAAGCATGCAAATGCAAACCTAGCCATGAAAGGAACTAGATGCTAATTGAGATTGCAAGAATTTAAATCTTGATACCACTTGTACGAAATACCAATTGAAAGAATTTACATCTAGTTACCTAACATGGAAAGGGGAATTTGGGTCCATAGTATTCACCAACTCACTTGGCAATTACCTTGTCCATAATGATGCACCCCATGAAATGCACCCATACTTAGCCAAGTCTTCAAATTCCCCGAAGTCCATCAGACTTCTCACTTCTCTTTTAGGATCCAAACCTTCTTGGTACTCTTCATATTGGAAATGATCTCCTTTGGCACTCAAAAGCGTTTGACCCTATTGTTGGCTTGCTTGTTCACCTTGATGGCCACCACCTTATCATTTTTCTTCTTCTTTAAGAGATAAGGTGTGGATGCCTTTTTGTCCACCTTGTTGGTATAGGTGTTGGAGAACTTGCTTGTTTGCTTTTTCTCTTTCTTCTTTGCTCCTCCCCCATTCTTCACCTTGCACTCATAGGACTTGTGGCCTTCCTTGTGGCACACATAGCAAACCACGGTTTGTCGTTCATCAAGCTTCTTTACTCCCTTGACGGTGTAATCTTGATGAAGTTGGGCTTGCTTCGTTTTGCCTTTTACTTTAGTCAAGTCCTTGGTGAGGCGAGCCACTTCTTGCTTGAGTTGCTCATTCTCCTTTGCAACCTCTTGTGTGCATGTATCTACAATAACTTTCTTAATACAAACTTGGTTGCACAAGGGTGAGTCTAAACATAAATCATTACAAGAAGTAGAGGCATCCTTTTTAGGCATGTCAAAGATTGAACCTTTCTTATTAGGTGCCTCGGTGGGGGTTGTACCGATGGCTTCAAGATTAGCAACTTTATTAGTTACCTCATCACAATGTTTGCACATGGTTTCCATTTTAGCAAGCAAACTTTTATAAGCATTTTGTGAGCTAGCTAAGTTTTCTTTTAATTTTTCATTTTTCTTTACAAGTTGCTCATCATTGATTGTGAATGCATTTGTTGTTGAACTAGGCTCAAATTGCTCAATTTTAGTAGATAGCTCAATATTGAGATTGGCAAAAGTTTCATATTGTTTAAGCAAGGTTTTATAAGCTTTTTGCGAGCTATCTAGCTTTTCTTTTAATTTTTCAAGCTTCTTTTGTTGACTAGTGCAAACTTTAGCATAGTTAAGATTTTGTTGCATAATTTCATCATAAGAAGGTAGCTCATTATCACTATCACTATCATTGTCACTATCATTAGGGATAGACTTTTTGTTACCTCATGCCATAGGGCATATTCGTGAAGTGCTTGATGATGAGTGCTTGTGCCCTCGCCTCTTGTGATGGTCTTCTTCTTCACTTGAAGAATCATCCTATGACCTTATTGATGTGAGGGCTTTGTCCTTGCATGCCTTCTTCTTTGTCTTGGGTGTGGGATTGTTTGGACAAACTTCCACAAAGTGCCCCAACTCACCCCATCCATAGCATCCTCTCTTTCTTTGCTTATTTCTTTGATTGGTAAAGATGAAATCTTGAATTTGGATGGGCACACCCTTGTCATTGAGTATTCGGATCATCTTCTCCACCTTGTTGATAAGCTTGATAGGTTCTTCATCAAGGTCGAAGGTGGAGGAGGAAGATTGATCATCATCATCATCATCATCATCTTCTTCTTCTTCTTCACTTGAGGAGCTTGAGCTTGAGCTTGTCTCAACTTTCTTGCCGTTCATCTTGTTTTTCTCACTACATGCGAGAGCTTTGCCTTTGCTTGATGAAGAGGCTATTTCTTGACCCATCTTGCGTGACATTTCAAATGCCACAATCTTGCCAATGACTATGGCCGGGGTCATGGTGCTCAAGTCCTCCATGTTGTGAAGGATGGTGATGATGCTTGCATATTTCTTTTGTGGTAGCATGAAGATGATCTTCCTCACAATATCCGCATCATCTAGCTTTGTTAATCCTATTGAATGGAGCTCATTGATAATTAGATTCAAACGAGAATACATATCACGAACAAGCTCATCATCATTCATTTCAAAGGAATCATAATTTTGCTTAGCTAGACAATGTTTTTGCTCATGGGCATTAGTTGTGCCGTCATGGAGCTCTTAGAGTTTTAACCAAATTGCATGTGCCGTATTTAAAGTGACCACTTCGTTAAACACATCCATGCTAAAAGATTCAAACAAGCAATTTTTAGCTCTAGCATTGAAATGAATTTCTTATTCTTCACTCTTTGTGGGTTTATAGAGATTCTTAATGGGTTTCATCCCGTCATGAGTAGCTCTCCAAATACCCAAATAAACCACCTCAAGATGACAAGCCATTCTAGCTTTATAGTAGGAGAAGTTAGTGCCATCAAAGTGCAGAGGCCTAGAGGTATCCATCCCAACCACTCTAAATAGCGTCGGCTCAACGGCGGTTAAGCCAAAGGTCCAAATTGAGCCAAGCGGCTCCGATACCATTTGTAGGGGACCGTGAAGCCTAAGAGGGGGTGAATTAGGCAACTTAAAATTCTAACTCAAAACTATGGCATCTTCTTCTACCCTTAGCAAAACCTATGCAAAAAGATAAACTATCTAAATGTGCAACTACGGTTTTGCTAGTGTGTTGCTATCTCTACTGCAAAAGGAGTAATGCAAACAATGTAAATGCGGAAGCTAAAGAGCAAGGTAGAGGGTAGAGATATACAAACTCCCGTCGATGACTCCGGTATTTTTACCGAGGTATCGAGAAGCGCGCAAGCTTTCCCCTAATCCTTGTTGGAGCCCCTCGCAAGGAATCCCTCGCAAGGGCCAAACTCCCAGTCAAGTAACTCCATGGATAGCCTTGGGCCTTCTCCACATGCAAGTGGGTCTCTGACTAAGCCACTCGTGGCAAAGCCTCTCCTAGACCGCTCCCCGCCGTCTTCACTATGAAGCTTTTCTGCTACTGACCAGACGCTGCTTTCGTCCTGACCAGACATGTCCAGTCGTCCTGACCGTTAGAGCGCGAACACTTCGTGGCAAAGCCTCTCCTAGACCGCTCCCCGCCGTCTTCACTATGAAGCTTTTCTGCTACTGATCAGACGCTGCTTTCGTCCTGACCAGACATGTCCAGTCGTCCCGACCGTTAGAGCGCGAACACTTGATCGAACGTTGATGGCATCCGGTCACATGCCACCGGACGTGTCCGGTCGCAATTTCACCGCTCTAGAACCTCTCTATACTCAATCGGACGCCGCAGTTCCTGCGTCCGGTCGATTTGCCGCCAGCATCCGGTCAATGCTGAATGTGTTGCCGGGATGATGAATAGTACCATCATTGCATCCGGTCACTTTCATTGCTCAGTGTTTGATCACTGGTACAGTCACCATCTATTGCCGAGCAACTGATCAGAAGCGTCCGGTCCCTTAAGGGCTGCATCCGGTCGCTGCGTCCGGTCACTCCTGTGAGCTCGTTTCTTCACGATCTTACGTCTGGCTTGGTTCCTATCTTCGTGCTTGGACTTTGCTTGGTATCTTGGGTCTTCTCTTGTGCTTCTTGGGTCTTGCTTAAGGTGTTGATCATCGGATCATCACGTCGCCTTCGTCCAAGTAACGTCTTGCACCCTATTGAACTACAACACAATCACTTGCAAATTTATTAGTCTAATTTGATTGTGTTGGTCATCAAACACCAAAATCCAAAGTAAATGGGCCTAGGGTCCATTTTCCTTACATTCACCACCACCAGCAAGTTCTCATACAACTATCCCTCTGATCTGGTGGTCGACAGGATCATTGGAGCGCTTCGACCTCTTCTCATTTCTCCGACCTAGATCACATTCCATCTAACGAAAAGAACACATAGAGAGGATAAGAAACAGTGCTTAAACATAATAGCGACATCATAGTAGGTTTGAGTTGAGTTTTGAAGCAAATCAAGGTACTCAGTCTGTCCAGATCATGAAGCCTCCACGCTCTGACCCAGAGCCTCCGGGGTCCGGACCCTCCGCGCAGATGCCCCGAGCATCTGCATTCTGGCGGATGAGCCCTTAATTTGATTCAACTATCAACTTGATTCTAGCATAATGTACCATCAAATCCAGCACTAAATAACTAAAACAACTCTGTCTACGCAAGAAATCGATTGAAAAGATAACCCAAATTCAATCCATGGTGGAATTAGGGTTTCACCTTAGATGTGAGAAATCGAAGGGGAGGCAGACAATGACGATCGCAGACGGCCTCAAGGACTGCTCCTCTGCTATGGGCGTAGCCGGGGAGCCAAGGATTTTGGTCGACGGCGTGGATTCCTCGGATGGCGACGAAGATGGCTTCTTCTTCCTCCTCCATGGACTCCCCCTGAGTCCTGACCTCCGACACCACCACCACAAATGCCCGTGTGACACAGGGGAGCAGGGCGATGGAGAGGTTGCGGCGGGAGTGACGGTGATGGTGAAGGCGAGTGCGCACATGAGAGAGAGTGAGAGCGGATGGTGTGGTGAATGAGAAGCCCAGTAACTCAGGATAGTTACTGGGAGGGTTAAAAAGGGAAAGATGAAAATTGTTTTTTTATTTTACCTAAACCCTTGCGAAATCGTCAAGGCGTGGAGCCTCCGCGCTAGGCCGAGGAGCCTCCGGGCCATGGAACCTCCGCACAGAAACACGGAGCCTCCGCGATCTGACATCGAGTAGAAACTAGGTCTGTATTTTAAGGTAATTTCTCAGTGTTTTGATTATGGTCAAGAACTTCTTGTCTCTTGTAGCTAGCCAGCAGATCAACAATTCATAACAATAGCTACTTGAGACAAGATTGGACATAAGAACCAACATTTTGAAACACTTATGAATATTTTGCAAACCTATCTAGTTTAAATAGAAAATAACAAACAGAGGCATGCAAGATTTCAAAACATGTTACGAGAGTCAAGTATATTTAGTTCACTCCTCAAAGCACTGAACCTTGACTCGTTGAGAGGCTTTGTGAAAATATCGGCTAGTTGTTTTTCGGTGCTCACATGGTGAATTGCGATATCTCCTTTGATTTTGTGGTCTCTCAAGAAATGATGATGGATGTCTATGTGCTTAGTTCTTGAGTGGCTCACGAGATTGTTTGCAAGCTTTATGGCACTTTTATTATCACATAAAAGTGGGATTTTGGTAAAGCAACATCCGTAATCATTAAGAGTTTGCTTCATCCAAAGTAGTTGGGCACAGCATGCACCGGCCACCACATACTTGTCTTCAGCGGTGGAAAGGGCTACCGAATTTTGCTTCTTAGAGCTCCAAGACACTAGGGACCGTCCAAGGAATTGACATGGCCCCGATGTACTTTTTCTTTCTACTTTGCAATCGGTGTAATCAGAATCCGAATACCCAAGTAGATTGAAATTTGAGCCCTTAGGATACCACAAGCCAAAGTTAGGAGTGTGTACTAAATATCTCATGATTCTCTTAACGTCCATAAGATGACACTCTTTTGGGTTAGCTTGAAATCTAGTACACATGCACACACTAAGCATAATATCCGCCCTAGATGCACATAAGTAAAGTAGGGAGCCGATCATGGAATGATATACCTTTTGGTCAATAGCTTTCCCATCTTTATCCAAGTCTAAGTGCCCATTTGTTGGCATAGGTGTCTTGATGGATTTGGCGTTTGCCATGTCAAACTTCTTGAGTATATCCCTTGTGTACTTAGTTTGGCATTTGAATGTCCCTTCCTTCAATTGCTTGACTTGAAACCTGAGGAAGAACGTCAATTCACCCATCATAGATATCTCAAACCTCTTTGTCATAATCCTACTAAATTCTTCATAAAAAGTTTGATTAGTACTACCAAATATTATGTCATCGACATATATTTGGCACACAAATATATCATTCTTAATCTTTCTGGCGAAGAGAGTAGTGTCGGCTTTGCCTATTTCAAAGCCTTGCTTGAGCAAAAAAATCCTTAAGGCATTCATACCATGCTCTTGGTGCTTGCTTAAGCCCATAGAGTGCCTTATGGAGTTTGTAGACATGATGAGGATGCTTAGGATCTTCAAATCCTAGTGGTTGCTCCACATAGACTAGCTCAGAGAGTGGACCATTGAGAAAGGCACTCTTCACATCCTATCGGGGACCAATACTAGGGTACCCGAAGAGGAGGAGCTAATGACCATCAACATCGATTCATCCGAGCAGTCAAGAGCACGACTACAGCTCCAACCGACCCCCAGGTACGCGGGCTTCGCCTTGCCTGACCTCTGGGGGTGGGCTTCACCTCGCCCGACCCTGAGGTCGTGTGCTCCAATTTGCTAGACCTCTGGGGGAGGGCTCCGCCTCGCCCGACCCCGAGGCCATGGGCTCTGCCTCGCCCGATGGGGTCCCATACCACCGCCAATCACTCTAGGTCTAGGCGTATAGGCCTAGGTCAAAACTCTGACACCAAGGAAGAGACTGGCATGCCCTGATGTAAACCGTGGCCGTGATGGGCCATACCTAAGGGTTCACATCAAGAACAGCGTGCGTGCTGATGTTGTTCTGCCTAACTATCGTACGAACGCTGACAGGCGCGTTAGTTCATCATGATGTCCATCAGGACGGAATGGAACACCATGATCGGCAGATGACGCCTGCGCGTGGCGCTAGTGACGGATAGGGCCACCACGTGGAGCTACCCCTGTTGACATCCACAGGGTCAGCGGGACCCGCATGAAGAAAAAGAAGGACCCGACGATCTTGAAGGACTTCTTCTCCCTCTCATTCTTCTCTTTTCCTCTGTTATAACCCGTGCTTTTCCTTGACCTATAAAAGGGAAAGCATGACATCCCATGGACGGGATCGACCCATCGAGGACCGATCGAATCACCCCGAACCGATCGGAACACGAGATAAACACACAAGAACACAACATGAACACACGGCTGAGCAGCGATTGACCTCTCAGCACCCGTTCACTCTTTCCACCAGATACTTGGGATCCTTTCCCTCTCTTGCCCATTTGTACCCCCTACTACAAACTTGCAGTGCTAGTAATATGAGCAGCAACAATGAACTGGATGTAAGGACTTTCTGTCTAAACCAATATAAACCTCGTGTCCTCTAAGCACACCATCCGAGCCAGACGCGCAATATTAGAAATTTACCCATCGGTGGTAACTCCAAACACCGACAGTTGGCGCGCCAGGTAGGAGCCTTTTGCGCGTCTTGACATCCACTTCAGGTCTTGGATGGCCAGTCACGGCGTCAGCTGGGTCTCGGGCGCGCACGTGCGCTTCGGGGACCTAGACTTTGTCGTCACAATGGAGGGAGACTTGGCGCAGGCTCCCACCGCCATCCAACCTCTCCACTCTAACGGCCTCGACGTGATCGCCGAGGTGCTTGAGGAGCTATAACTACACGCACTAGAGTCTCGCGCCCCCGAGAGCGACCAGCTCCTCGGCTTTGACTATGGGAGGTTAGAGCGCCAGCTCGGTGCCTTCCTGGGACCCCGACCGTCTTGGGAGGACCTGCGCCACCTCACTGTAACACCTCTGGTGTTACGAGCTCGCTTAGCACTAAGATGAGCATGCAATTTTAAATTTTGGAGAATAAATATTGTTAGCTAGTATTTTGGGGAGCGCAGAAATTGATTTGAAATTAAATCAACTCTTCTTGGTTAAGTCGACAAACAAATAAGCTTATGTTTAAAATGCTATCTTTGGCGAATTATATTATCGAAAATACCTAAAAAGGGTGCTTAAATATTTTGTTCCTATGGGTTAGTATGAAGTATGGACTTCTGCGTGATATACTTGTTAGGTAAAGTTAAAGGGGTTTAGACCATTTAAAAATTATGACAAAAGTGTTAATAGTTGTTTAGTTCAAGCGGGACTCTCTTCCTTTCTAAGTCTGTAATGATAATCGACAATGCCATTTCAACATTAAATTCCAACAAAATTGATTAAACATTTTTTATATGTTGGAGCACTATTGGTTGTCCCAAGGTGAGCACTCAAGAATGGTGTAGGTTATAGTCGTGTTGAGTGTCACGTGGATCTCGAAAATTTTTGCCTAAGTTCATTAGAACGTGCTGCCAGCTCTGTGTCAACGCTCTATCACGGACCGGAACTTCGAGGACGAACTCATCTTGGCACGCATGTATCTTCCTCTTGGGTGGCCCTTTTGTTGTGTGGATTGCCCCATTAGATAGCTGATAAGATCAACTTTAGAGTCGTGGAATTAGTTGACCCTCAATCGTGATCGTTAAAAATTTTTGTGCCGCTTTAAAATTTGTGCAAACTCATCGTTCGCCTGTTTGGCTCCGTGGGTGCGGTCACCGTGCCTCGAGGGCGCATCGCCGCTGCGTCGGTGCGCTCAGCATGCGCACATGCATTGCCATGCTTGGTCAGCCAAGGCTACCCTGTCTTGGTAGCCTTGGCTCGACTATGTGGTGCCGTCGTTGCTGCCGCTCGCACGGCGGGATGGCGCTGCCCTGCTCCGTGCATTGATGCACCACCACCGCCTTGTGCCACACCATAGTCACTGCCGCTGTAGTCTCATCCATTAAGCTTGTGTCTATCTATTGTGCCCGCTCCTCATTGCTGGCCCAGTTTGATGTCGTGCACACGTGGCTCGCTCACCATCACATGCCATTTGTGGCGCAACACACTCCTCCATCCCTCACGAACGACGAGTTCATGGGCATGACCGAATATGTCATGGAATCTTTCCATGACCTCCTCACAGGAGAATCAGAGTCAACCTCCAGCTCTAACTCCAGCAGGGGGAGCCATCATCCCTCTCATGAATGTTTTATGGCAGGTACCCCCGAGGGACACATCGAAAGCATCCATGAGGGAGAGGCTACCCCAACGAATGACTTCGACGATGAGGTCGAGAGGGATGTAGGGGCCCCATCTCGCTTGTGGGTAGAGCAGCTGAAGGCCTGGCACCAAGAGCTCGAGGAAGCATGACTCCAGCTCAAGCAGGAACGCGCGGAGCTCGAGCGAGAGATTGAGCGCCACGGAGACGGTGGGCGTGCGCATGCCATGGCCCGCGACATGAACCAGAAGATCATCGAGGACGATGAAGACCTCCCACACTTCACATGGGTGAGCCAGAACATCGTTGCTGCGGCCGCCTTGCTCTAGGGGCTTATAAGGCCCACAACGCCCGAGGATCATTGAGCCCATCATGAGATTCGCACGCTACTCCAGCGTGTGGTGGCACAGCAGGCCGAGAGCTCGCTGTCCCGATGATGTGAGCTCGACGCCAGCCAGTGCATGCCCTCAGAATGATTCGATAAGGATGAGCCAGTCCACTAGATGCTACAAGGCGGCAGGCCACGCACCGTGGTCCCAGTGCATGAGCGTCTTGGTCGCCACCATGACGCGCCTAACACCCTCAATGCCCGTAGGCATGCCCGTGGTGATGTGAGGGAGGGGGCTAGCGATGGCTACCACCCTTATCATGGCGGACGCTACGACAGCAGCGAGGATCGAAGCCTGAGCCTCGACTTGTTGGGACCTCAGGCCTTTGGCCGACACATCCTCAACGTCATCTTACCACCATGGTACTGACCACCGACCAACATCCTAAAATACTCTAGGGAAACAAACCCCGGACTATGGCTCAAGGATTATCAACTTGATTGCCAAGCCGGTGGAGCGGATAATGACAATTTCATTATCCGCAACCTTCCATTGTTCCTGGCCGATTCGGTACGAACATGGTTGGAACACCTTCCGCCCAACAGAATCCAAAGTTGGGCAGACCTGAAAGAGATCTTCGTGGGAAACTTCCAGGGCACATACGCGCCTTCTGACGTCATAGGAGCTTTCCTGTCTGAGACCACCTATGAGTCCCTAGTCCATAAGCTGGGACATAAGGGCCCGTGAACCACCAAGGAGCTCCTTGACATCGCCACCAGCCATGCCTCGGGTGAGGAGGCGGAGCGGGACGAGGATGCCAGTGAAGACCCCTCCAACTATCCCAATAAGAAGAAGAACAAGCAGTAGTGCAAGGGCTCGCTCGTGGCCACCGCCGACCGCAAGGGGGGTCAAAAGCTCGCCGAGGGTACCCCAAAACACTTCGAGAAGCTGCTCAAAGGGCCATGCCCAAACCATGCCTTCCCCATCAAGCATCTATACAAGGATTGTGGCCTCATGAAGCGGTTCTTGTCTAGAGGCTCCAACAAGGGGGAGCATAGGGGGGACCCCAAGCCGGCCGCATACGACACCAAGGGGAAGGATGGCGGCTTTTCTACACTAGATGGCTGCCTTATGACCTTTGGAGGGTCGGCAGCCTATGACTCCAAGCGCCACTAGAAGCTTACGCGTCGCAAGGTCTATATGGCCGAGCCAGCCGTGCCTTCCTTCCTCCGATGGTTAGAGTCTGCCATAACCTTTGATCGGACTGACCACCCGGAAAGCGTCCCACAGTCGGGACGATATCTGCTCATGGTCGACCTAATCATTGGCATGAAGCGGCTCACCAAGGTACTGATGGATGGAGGCAGCGGCCTCAACATCATGAACGCTGAAACGCTCGATGCCCTGGGCATCGATCGAGCGCATGTCTGGCCGACCAGGGCACCTTTCCATGGCATCATGCTTGGAAAGCAGGCCGTGCCACTTGGGCAGATCGATCTACCTATCACCTTTGGGGATCTATCCAATTATAGGATAGAGACCCTTACCTTCAAGGTGGCCAGGTTCCATGGAACCTACCATGCCAACCTAGGACATCCATGCTACGTGAAGTTCATGGCCCTCCCCAACTACACCTATCTAAAGCTAAAGATGCCAGGTCCATGTAGGGTCATCACCATCGGCACCTCCTTCCAGTGCGCCTATGAGTGCGAGGTTGAGTGCTGCGAGCACGCCACGACAATTGTCGCCTCCAAAGAGCTCGCGACCATTAGGAAGGAGGTCGCCAAAGAAGCACCCGACCCCAAGCTGTTGGCCGAGTCTTTTGAGCCTGTAGAGGGCGCCAAGGAGGTCCTCATAGACCCTAGCGGCTCTAAGGGCAAAGTGGTGCACATTGGCACCACACTTTCCTCTAAATAGGAAAGCGCGCTCATCGACTTCCTCCGCGCTAATAGAGATACCTTTGCGTGGAAACCCTTAGACATGCTAGGCATTCCGAGAGAAGTCACCGAGCACGCCTTGAAGATCAGGCCAGGCTCCAAGCCAGTGAAGCAGCACCTATGTCGCTTCGATGAGGAGAAACGTAGGGCAATTGGCGAGGAGATTGTGAAGCTTTTGGTGGCCAGGTTCATCAAGGAAGTATACCACCCCAAGTGGTTAGCCAATCCCGTTCTTGTACGAAAAAGAGTGGGAAACGGAGAATGTGCGTTGACTACACGGGTCTCTACAAAGCGTGTCCAAAGGATCCATTTCCTTTGCCACACATAGACCAAGTAGTCGACTCAACCTCCGGGTGCGAAACCCTTTGCTTCCTTGATGCGTACTCCGGGTACCATCTAATCACGATGAAAGAGTTCGACCAGCTCACGACATCTTTCATCACCCCATTTGGATAATTCTGCTACGTCACAATGCCGTTTGATCTGAAAAACATGGGGACTATGTACCAGCGTTGCATGCTCAAGTGTTTTAGGGACCTCATCGGATGAACCGTTGAGGCCTACGTGGATGACATCGTGGTCAAATCCAAATGGGCTGACTAGGTCGTAGCTAACCTAGAACAGACCTTCACAAAACTCTGAGCAAACGGCACCAAGCTCAACCCCTAGAAGTGTGTTTTCAGAGTCCCAAGGAGTATGCTGCTAGGTTTTATCATTTCCAAGTGTGGCATCGAAGCCAACCCAGAGAATATCTCGGCCATCATGAGGATGGGCCCGATTCTGAACATAAAGGGGGTATAGCGAGTTACAGGGTGCCTCGCCATGCTCAGCCACTTTATCTCGTGCCTCAGCGAATGAGGTCTCCCCATCTATCGGCTCCTGAAGAAGGCCGACCATTTCGAATGGATGCCTAAGGCCCAGGAGGCACTTGACACGGTCAAGTAGCTTCTGACAAAGGCCCTAATCCTGGTCCCCCCGATCGATGGACAACCACTTCTGCTCTACATCGCGGCCACCATGCAAGTGGTCAGCACCGCCCTGGTGGTAGAGTGAGAAGAAGAGGGACACGCCCTCAAAGTGCAGTGTCTCGTATACTACATTAGCGAGGTCTTGTCTGATTCCAAGACCCGCTACCCCCAAATCCAGAAGCTCCTGTACACCGTTCTCATCGCCAAAAGGAAGTTGCATCACTACTTTGAGTCGCATCTAGTGATGGGCGTGACGTCCTTCCCTCTCGGTGAGGTCGTCCAAAATAAGGATGCCACGGGAAGAATCGCCAAGTGGGCACTTGAGATGATGGGTGAAGACATTTCATATGCCCCCCGGACGGCCATCAAGTCCCAAGTGCTAGCTAATTTCGTTGCAGAGTGGACCGAGGTCCAAATGCTGCCAGCAGTCATCGACTAGGAGTACTGGACGATGTACTTCGATGGATCACTGATGAAGAAAGGCGCCAGCGTGGGGCTGGTCTTTGTTTTGCCCCTCGGGGTACGCATGAGGTACATGGTTCGCATCCATTTCCCCTCCTCTAACAATGTCGCCAAATATGAGGTGCTCATCAATGGCTTGTGCATCACCATCGAGTTGGGTATCTGATCGCTTGACATCCGGGGCGACTACCAGCTGGTCATCAACCAAGTCATGAAGGAATCAAGCTGCCACAACGCCAAGATGGCTATGTATTGCTGAGAAATCCACCAGCTAGAGGACAAGTTTGATGGTCTTAAGCTCAATAACATCCCAAGGCGTCTCAACAAGGCGGCCAATGCACTAGCGAAAGCGGCGTCTGGCCGAGAGTCAGTGTCGATAGGTGTCTTCACCAACAATTAGTACAAACCCTCGGTCCGCTATGAGGAGCTAGAATAAGCCAGTGATGGGCTGCCTACCCTAGGCTCGGGGGCTAACTAGCCGTTGGCTCCATCCAACCCCGAAGTCATGGAGCTTGATGAGGATCCAACGACAGAGCTCGACCCTCTGGCCGACTAGAGGGCGCCTTACCTCGACTACCTCATCTGTGAGGCACTGCTGATGGACAAAACAGAGGCTCGGTGGCTCACACATCGCATCAAGTCCTTTGTCGTTATTGATGGTGACCTCTACAGGCGAAGCCACGCTGGGGTCCTACAGCGCTGCATCCCCATCGAACAATGGAAGCGGTTGCTGAGCGATATCCACGGTGGGGTCTACGGTCACCTTGCCGTGCCTAAAACCCTAGTCAGAAATACGTTCCGACAAGGCTTCTACTGGCCGACCATGGTAGCTGATGCTGAACATATTATGCACACCTACGAAAGGTGTCAATACTACACTCTATAGACCCACCTGCTGGCCCAAGCACTCCAGACGATTCCCATCACGTGACCGTTTGTGGTCTGGGGGCTCGATCTAGTCAGACCTCTCAAGAGTTCGCCCTGGGGCTATACGCACTTGCTTGTCACCATAGACAAGTTTACAAAGTGGGTAGAGGCTCAATCGATCTCCACGATCAAGTCCGAGCAAGTCATGCTATTCTTCCTTGACATTGTCCATCGCTTTGGAGTCCCAAACTCCATTATCACGGACAACGACACGCAGTTCACCAAAATTAAGTTCCACCGATTCTACGATGAATACCACATCCATGTCGATTGGGCCACCATGGCGCACCCCTGCACGAACTGGCAGGTCGAGCGCGCGAACGGCATGGTCCTACAAGGCCTCAAGCCTAGGATGTTCAACCGATTGAACAAGTTTGGCGGACGATGGGTCGTGGAACTTCCCACAGTGCTATAGATCCTAAGGATGACCCCCAGCCGGGCCACCGGCTACATGCCATTCTTCATGGTCTACGGTTCCATGGTTGTCCTCTTGACCAACCTCGACTATAGAGTGCCAAGGGTTAGGGCGTATGATGAACAGGGAGTCGAGGCATCCCTCAAGGGTGCCATGGACTAGATAGATGAAGCACGCGATGTTGCCCTCCTCTGCTCAGCCAGGTACTAGAAGCGTTACGCCGGTACCATAGCCGTCGAGTGTGGGGTCAGGCCTTCAATGTCGGGGACCTGGTGCTCCACCTCATCCAGAGCAACAAGAACCACCACAAGCTCTCTCCACCATGTTAGGGACCATACGTCATCACGGAGGTGCTCTGACCAGGCACCTACAAGATCAAGACCATCGACGACGAAGTGCACTTTCTCTTATTAGTTTTGCTATCGACTCCTCAATGTTTAGTGACACCCAACCCTAGCAACGGCAAGGGGTCGGGCCTCACTCGGGGGCTAATAAGAGCATATCTATGAGGTAGAAATTATCTATGTCTGACCCTTTCTCACGTTGAGACCTGGAAACAAGGGTTACGGAAACGAACGCTAAGTAAAACTAGTCAGACTGCAAGAAACCTACGCCCCAGCAGCTACGGTGTTTTTGCTCACCAACATGATCAGAGTTTTTTCCACACCCCGAGATTTTTAGCCTTAACTACGGAAAGAGTCGGTACGCGTCTAAGAGTATATCCACCTGACAAACATTCTCTACGCCTGACCCTCTCTCATGTTGAGACCTAGAAGCTAGGGTTACGGAACGAACGCTGAGTAAAACTGGTCGGACTGCAAGAAACCTACGCCCCAGCGGCTATGGCATTTTTGCTCACCGGCATGATCAGAGTTTGTTCACCCACACCCTGAGCTTTACGGCCTCAACGACAGAAAGGGTTGGAACGCACTAACCTTCTTATACAAAAAGGGGAGAAGGGCTAAAAAGCTGTTTGGCCATAACGAAATTTAAGAACTTGTCCATTTATTACAAGTTCATCGCCCGGCTTATCTGCCTAACTAATTTTTAGGTAGGACGATCTCATCCTCTATCTTCGCAGATAAGTCATATGCCAGCGGGTCACACAAGTCGATCGGATGGCTTGGCCGCTACAGAGAGATGGGTAAGGAGCAATAGGATGCCCCATGCGGGTTATGCTGACTCTGTCATGAACGATGGACCTGGATTCCACTCAGACATGTCTGATAAGAGCTCTCTGAACTTGTCACTCGAGCCATCAAGGTAATTCCTATGCCAGCAGGTCACCCAAGTCGATTGGACGGCTTGGGCCGCTACCAAGAGATGGGTCATCTCTAAGTGACACCCAACCCTAGCAACGGCAAGAGGTCAGGCCTCACTCGGGGGCTGGCAAGAGTGTCTATTCCCTAGACATTCTCTATGCCCAGCCCCTTTCTCATGCTAAAACCTAAAGGCAAGGTGTGCGAAAACAAACACTGAGTAAAATTGGTCGACTACAAGAAACCTACGCCCCAGCGGCTATGGTGTTTTTGCTCACCAGCATGATTAGAGTTTTTGTCCCCACACCTCGAGCTTTAGCCTCCGCCTTCCTAGGAAGGGTTTGGAGGGGCCCACCTGTGGAATCTCCATCGAGGAGAGGCCAGCAGGTCACCTAAGTTGATCGAACAGCTTGGGACGCTACCGAGAGATGGGTCATCTCTAAGTGACACTCAACCCTAGCAATGGCAAGAGGTCAAGCCTCACTCAGGGGCTGGCATGAGTGTCTATTCGGTAGACATTCTCTATGACCGACCCCTTTCTCTTGCAAAAACCTAAAGGCAAGGTGTGAGGAAACGAATGCTGAGTAAAACTAGTTGGACTGCAAGAAACCTACGCCCTAGTGGCTTCAGCGTTTGTTTCACACGAACATGTTCCACTGCTCCTTAACCCACCTCAGGCCACTGCCGAGAGACGAGTAGGGAGCAGCTAGATGCCCCATGTGGGTTATGCTGACTCCATCACGAACAATGGACCTAGATTTCACACGAACATATTCGGTAAGAGCTACTCGAACCCGTCACTCGAGCCATCGAGGTAACTTTACCAACCCCCACTTTACTTCTCTAGTTCATGAGCATTCATTCATCCATTCTCGTGCATGCATGCATACATTCATCTCATACATCCAAGCATCGCATATGCAATTATTGTGTCACAACGCTTCGTGTTGCATCACGAAGCGATAGTCGTCTCATTCGATATGAGCAATGATCGACCAAGGTTCGAAGGCCGGCCCACGAAGGGCTCGAGGCTACCTTGCATCAAACAGAGCCAGTGGAGAAAACAAAGATGAGCCCTAGTGGCCTTTGCCTAACCCACTCAGAAGTGGATAGGGTCATCTCGACCTTCTCGTTCGATCCTAACCTTGAGCCAAGCCCACAAAATCTCCATTGAGAGGAGGCCAACGGGCCACCTGAGTTGGTCTCCGGAATGACTCGAGCATCTGCCTAGAGGTGGGTTAAGGACCAATGGAATGCCACATGAGGGCTATGCCAACCCAGTCATGAACGACAAACCCGAATTCCACTCAGACATACCCGTTAGCGAGCTCACCGAGTGCGACACTCGAGCGATCGAGGCAAGTGTCATTAGCTCAACCCCTCCGGTTGCAAAAACCACGGACGGGGCGATGCATAAAACTCGGCCGACCCCTACCGAGCCCAACGGGGCTCGGGGGCTCGAGCCGCCCGACCCTGACTCAAGAATTCGATCGACTGAGGTTTGAAGGCTAGCCCACAAATGGCTCACGGCAGCCTCGCGTCAAACAGAGCCAGGGGAGAAAACATAGATGAGCCCCAGCGGCCTTTGCTTGACCCGATCAAAAGTGAACAGGGTCATCTTTACCTTCTTGTTCGATTCTTACCTTGAGCCAAGCCCATAGAATCTCCATCGAGGAGAGGCCAGCGGGCCAGCTGAGTCAGTACCCAGAATGACTCAGGCATCTGCCGGGAGGCAGGTTAAGGAGAAGTGGAATGCCACATGAGGGCTATGCCAACCCCGTCACAAATGACGGACCCAGATTCCACTTGGACTTGTCTGTTAGCGAGCTCACCGAGCACGTCACTCGATCCAACGAGGCAAGTGACGTTAGCTCAACCCCTCCGGTTACGGAAACCATGGATGGGGTGACGATCATAAAGATGAGCCGACCCTCGACCGGACCCCAGCTATGCATGGGGGCTTGAGTAAAGTTGGACTCACAAGGAGACTGAATGCGCGGTCGTAGAATGATGGCTTAGATCCTAGGGAGGGGTTACATGCAAAAACTAAGAATAATGTTTCTAAAACAAGATATGCTTTCTCCTACTAGTTTCGCTATCCTCTCCTTGATCTTTAATGACACCCGACCCCAGCAACAGCAAGGGGTCAGGCCTCACTTGGGGGCTGATAAGGGTATATATACATACTTTCTGAAACAATCATCGTGCCCAACCCCTTCCTCATGTTAAAAAACCTAGTGGCAAGGTTTGCGGAAATGAACGACTGAGTAAGGCTGGTCGGACTGTAAGAAACCTATGCCCTAGCGGCTACGGCGTTCTTGCTTACCAGCGTGATCAAAGTTTCCCGCCTACACCTCAAACTCTATGGTCTTAACAAACGGATGGGTTGGAACACATTAACCCCTTTTCACACATAAAAAGGGAGAAAAAACAACTTTGTTCACACCAAAATAAAAGAACAGACTTGTTCGAACAAAACACAAGGGTCAGAACTTGTTCGATTATTACAAAAATGATCGCCCGACCTATTTAACTAACTAGGCCCTCTGGGGGAGAACTATGCCTTCTATCCTGTCTGCCAGGCCCTACAAAAGGGGAGCCACCACCGTTTCCATCTCCTCCAGCTCGTGGACTTCATAACCGGGCACGTAGCCGTGGCTCATCGCCTCCAGATCGATGATGTCCCCATAATGAGAACGAGCAATCATGAAGAACTGATTGACCCCGGTGCGAAGGGCATTCCTCTTGAGCTGGTGCACCCGAGCTGAGACCTCGATGGCATGGGCCACGAGCGAGCCGGTCCCCTCCGACCGCACCACCTCAAGGTCATCGCAGACCACTCCCAGGGCGGCGCTCAGGATACCGAGCTCGTCACTCTACGCCTCAATATTCCTCCTCACCTCGGCAAGATCCACAGCCAGCCCTAGTAGAAATGCTCTCGGCCTCTAGCCTCTGGGTCGTCATGCTTTCGAGCTCAGCCTAGAGGGAGCCGACCCTCTGCTACGCGTCGTCACGCTCTTGGCAAGCCTGGTCATGCTCTCGGAAAGCCTAGTCGCGCTCCTCGCTAGCCGCACCGCATTCTGAGCGGAGCCTCTTTGTGGTTTGGATCAGTTCATCCTACTCCTTACGCAGCCGAGTGACCGCCGTGGCATCTAGGCTCGCCCTCTTCCCTAGGGCCATGAGCTTCTCCTTGGCCCCCAGCTTCAGATCCCTTTCGTTCTCAACCTCGCCCAGAAGGTTAAGGATCTGTTGGTGGGTCTCGGCGTCCTTCTAGAGCAACTCATCCCACTCCTTCCAGACCCCAGCGACTTCTTTGTCATCCTTTGCGACATCACCAACAGGGCCTCGAGCGCCTATTCGGCCTCATCAGCATCCTAATGGGCCTCCGCCACCCGCGACTGAAGATTGGTCGCCTCCTCGGCGAGGGGGGTCAGCTCGGCCACCCTCTGCTAGGCAGCAACAAGCTGAGCTATCACCTCCCCGCGTAGACATGCCTCGTCGATGAGGCAGTCCTAGGCTTCATTTTGTTGACGAAGGAACCAAGATTTCCCCCGGCTACGAGCTATAAGGGACTGCAGAAAGACGATGGTCAGGATACAAAAAGTATATAAAGGAAGATAAGGATAAGAAGCAGGACCGAGCAATACCCGGCCAAAGGGAACAATGATGTCATGCAATACACCCACGACGTGGTCTAGGGCCTCAAGCATGTACGCAATCCCTACATCGAGGCTCACTCGCTCCATGCTCTCAAAGGCATCATCCAGGGTAAAAAGCACCGACGCCGGATCCTATGGATCTACCCACTAGAGCAGGGGCTCACCCTGTGCGGGTGAGGTGCTGCCCACTAACGTCAGGGCCAGGGATGACTCCTCACTGGCTCCAAGCGCCGCCGACCCCTGTCGCCATGACGTCCCCGCTGGGACACCCCCTCTGGTGACGGAAGGGGTCAGCGGTGTAGACGCCAACCTCTCTCCTACACCATGACTCCTGGGGACCCCTCGACCGTGCCCCCCTCCATCCGACCCACGCCAGGCGCCATCGCTTGGGCGGCCGATGGCACGGGTCACGCCGGTGCCTCAGGCGCCGCTGTGGTTGCGCCCGGCTATGACCCATCTGTCATGGCTGCCGCCACCTCCACCTGCGTTGGTGGGGTCATGACCGGCTACGCCACGCCCACCACAGTCGGCGCCACGAGCGCGGTCGGTAGCCCCATCCGTCCCATCATCGGCAGCAATATCATGGCCGTCACTTGATGCTCCGTGACCTCTAAGGGCGCCCATTGAATGCCCACGTTCGCCCATCCCACCAAGGGTGCATGCGCCACTGTGGGCAGCGTAGACCCAGCTGGTGACACGGTCACACCGGCACCGCTCCCGCCTGAAACGGGCGCGACACCAGCCGATGACTGTCGCCTCGATTGGAGGGCGATGCTCTTATTTAGCGCCAGCGCCAAAGGATTCCACTACCTGCCAATGCTACAAGGGA
This sequence comes from Miscanthus lutarioriparius, assembly GCA_904845875.1. Taxonomy (NCBI): domain Eukaryota; kingdom Viridiplantae; phylum Streptophyta; class Magnoliopsida; order Poales; family Poaceae; genus Miscanthus; species Miscanthus lutarioriparius. The sequence goes on from CAJGYO010000001.1 coordinate 23,374,290, forward strand.
CGAAAAACATAAGTCACGATGAAATCTGACTAAAACAGGGAAAATAGAGGAATCAAAAACTTACCTCAGCACCATCGGGCGGCAGATGCGTTTGGGGGACGAACCCCCCGATCTTTGCTCTGCCTTGTCGGAACAAGGCCGTTTTGAGCCCGCACCCAGCTCCTGGGCAAAGGGGCTCACCCCTAGAACCTTCTAGGGCACACTGGTGGAACGCCCCACTCCCCTTGGCTCTTCGGGCGCGACGGTGGAGCCGCCCACCTCTATTGGCTCCTAGGGTAGGCCGATGGTACGTCCCGCCCCCGTCGGCTCCCCTGATGTGCCCTCCCCTCCATGGAACAGAAAAGATCCCGACGCCTACAAGGACGAACCAACGCCTATCAGCATAGCATCGTTCTCTAGGTTGTCCCACTCGATATCATCGGCTACCGATTTTTCTTCCTCTATCACCTCATCATTGTCACCATCGTCATCGCCGTCGGTGTCCACCCCTCATTCCTGCGCCTACAGCTTCCACTGCTTCTTCCTCTTCTTGTCCTCCTTCGCCTTCCTCAGCCGCTCGCCCTTGGCACATTTTGTCGTCCTCATAGTTGAATCCCTCAGCAACGGCGCCAAGTGATCCATGAGGATGAGGTCCCTCGGCTGGTCCTGCCCCTCTCAAAGTTAGTATCACAGGGTTGGGAAATCAATTGAATATAAGGCAAGAGAAAGGGAAACTTACAAAGACAACGTAGCCTGGCTCCGACCGCATCGGAGGATGTCCTGGCACCGGGTAGATGAAGTCGAGGGTGGCACCCGCATCATCCTGCAAAGGCTCCATCACCTCCTTGATGCGTTGTGCAATCTCAGAGTTGGGGAGCATTCCCTCAGCGAGCGTCGTTCCATCGAACGATGCCTCGGGCGCCATCGCGTATAGCGGGAGTGCACGTGTCATCAACGGTGCCACCCTCCTCGCGTGGTAAGCCCCGATGATGCCTGACCCCTTTAGGCCATTCTCCTTCAGGATGTGCTCTCGGATCTTCTTCTTATCCTTCTCCAAGACGCCCCACTTCCTCCACTACTCTGGGTGAACTCCGGTAGAGGGGCAGCGGCATCATTCTTGAGGTAGAACCACTGCGAGTGCCACCCCTTGTTGGACGTCGAGAGCCGCATGGATGGGTACTGACTGACCCGATTGTTCCGAAGTTGGATGCTGGCGCACCACATCGGCATGTGCAGCTCTTGCCTACCACTTTTCTCCCTCTTCTACTAGAGGTTGATAGCAAAGAAATGCCTCCATAAGTCAAAGTTGGGCTGATCCCTAGGAATCCCTCGCACGGCACGATGAACACCGCCATGTGCTAGATCTCGATGGGATTGAGATGCTGTAGCTCAATCTTGTAGTAGTGCAGTAGCCCCAGGAGAAATTTGTGGGCGGGGGTCGCGAGGCCACGCTCATGGAAGTGGGCAAACGACACCAAGTAGCCATTGGGTGGCGACGGCAAATCCTCGTCGCCGGGTAGCAACCACTCCTCGACCGAGGTCCGCGTGCATAGAAGACCATAATGGATGAGGCCCTCCATGCGCTGGAAGGTGATGTCAGAACGGTACCACGTATCCATTAGAGGTAGGGGTGGATGGATGCGGGCTCAACGGCGGTGGAGATGCGGAGGCGGGAAACCTAAGCATTGGCGGCGACGGTGTGGCTGCGGAGGTAAGGATGCAAGCATGCATATGAAACATGAAGGGCTAGCCCTTTGGTTTTATAGGGGCGACGGGTGCGAGGAAACCAACCGTCTGCCTAGATCTCCACGCCTACCATGACATGTCACCATGACTCGTCGTGGGGCATGCGCACGCAACCTATGGCCATCCCCTCGGAAAACGAGCTGGACGTTTTGCCTCCCCGAATGGACCATGACCCATCACAAGTAAAAGGGATACGGAGCTAAAAAGGCTACTATAGCCCGTCTAGGCCCAAGAGTTTGAAGGTTGGCCCACTGGTAGGTTCAACAACCGCTCTAGGCACCTTTAGAGTGAGGGGTGTAAAGGGATGGGCCCGCTAGTGGCTAGAACCTGGGCGCACGAGCATTCCGCCCCACGTTCGAGTCTCGGCCAGATAAGATCCATGGTTTTTCCTCGAAGAAAGGCAGAGAGCCCTCGGGACCGGTTGAATGGACCCAAGAACTATATGGATTGACTGTTGAGAATCAAGAGTCGGTCACCAGTTGACCCAAGCCAGACCCCCACGAATGGGTTACCGGGGCCCCATTTGGACTAGCCCATTAATAGCTCATCGAGCGCCATGATTTGTCCATAAAGGAAAGTCATGGCATGGCTCAGCCCCACCATTTTTATCAGAAAAAAAATGCTTGAGGGAAAATGATCACAAAGATGAGTTGACCCTCGACCAGACCCCTGCTACGGGCGAGGGCTCAAGGAAAGTTGGACTCACAAGGAGACCGAATGCGCGCTCATAGAACAATAGACCCCCGTAGGGGTCGGAATCAAGAAAGACCTTTTTCGACCCACCAAACCTCATGGCTATACCCTTAAGGGGTCCGATCTCGATGAAAGGGAATCACCATCCCTAGGTCATGCCATGGGCTACAAAAGAAGGCCAAGGCCCTCAGACTCCTCCTATTTGGAAAAGCCTCCGAAGGAGTATTCTACTCCTCCGCAAGCTCGGGGGCTACTATCGGGGACCAATACTAGGGTACCAAAGAGGAGGAGCTAATGACCATCAACATCGATTCATCCGAGCTATCAAGAGCGCGACTACAGGTCCAATCGACCCCTAGGTATGTGGGCTTTGCCTTGCCCGACCTCTAGGGGTGGGCTCCGCCTTGCCCGACCCCAAGGCCGCAGAGGAAGGGCTCCGCCTCGCCTGACCCTGAGGCCATGGGCTTCGCCTCGCCCGACCTCTAGGGGAGGGCTCCACCTCACCGGACCCTGAGGTCTCAGGCTCCACCTCCCCCGACAGGGTCCCATACCGCCACCAACCACTCTAGGTCCAGGCGTATAGGCCTAGGTCAAAACTCTGACACCAAGAAAGAGACTGGCATGCCCCGACATAACCCGTGGCTGTGACCGGCCATACCTGAGGGTTCACATCAAGAACAGCGTGCGTGCCTGTGTTGTTCTACCTAACCATCATACGAACACTGACAGGCACGTCAGTTCATCACAATGTCCGCTGGGTCGGAATGGAATGCCATAACCGGTAGACGACGCCTGTGCGTGGCGCTAGTGATGGACAGGGCCACAACGTGGAGCTGCCCTGTTGACATCTACAAGGTCGGTAGGACCCGCATGAAGGAGAAGGACCCGACGATCCTGAAGGACTTCTTCTCCCTCTCATTCTTCTTTTTTCCTCGGCTATAACCCGTGCTTTCCCTTGGCCTATAAAAGGGAAAGCACGGCGTCCCATGGAGGGGATCGAACCATTGAGGACCGATCAAATCACCCCGAACTGATTAGAACACGAGATAAACACACAAGAACACAACACGAACACACGGTTGAGCAGCGATCGAGCTCTAAGCACCCATTCACTCTTTCCACCAGAGACTTGGGATCCTTTCCCTCTCTCGCCCGTTTGTACCCCCTACTACAAACTTGCAGTGCTAGTAACACGAGCAGCAGCAACGAACTGGACGTAGGGACTTTCTGCCTGAACCAGTATAAATCCCGTGTCCTCTAAGCACACCATCTAAGCTAGACACGTGATATTAGAAATTTACTCATCGGTGGTAACTCGAAACACTGACACATCCATATGATATAGCTTGAAATCATGATGGACGACAAAGGCTAGAAGCATTTGAATTGCTTCAAGTCTTGCCACCAGTGCAAAGGTCTCTTCGAAGTCTAGCCCTTCAACTTGAGTGAACCCTTGAGCAACCAATCTTGCCTTGTTCTTTATCACCACACCATGTTCATCTTGCTTATTTTGGAAGACCCACTTGGTGCTAATCACATTAGTCTTGGGTCTTTCCACCAACTTCCACACATGATTTCTCTCAAAGTTGTTCAACTCTTCTTGCATAGCCATCACCCAATCCAAATCTTTAAGAGCTTCATCTACCTTAAGAGGTTCTAAGGAGGAAACAAATGAGTAAAATTGGCAAAAATGTGCTAGACGAGATCAAGTTGTTACCCCCTTTCTTATGCTCCCAAGGATGTTATCAATGGGATGATCCCGTTGTACACTTTGATGCACTCTTAGATGAGGTGGCCTATCTGAAGGTTGATGTAGGGGTTGGTTGTCATCAACTTCATCAGCTTGAGGCTCATCATCTTGTATTTGTTCCACCTCTTGCTGATTGTTGTCCCAGACCTCGGAGCCTTCGTGTCCTGGCGTGGAACCTCCAGGCCCCGGAGCCTTCATGTTTAGGCGTAGAGCCTCCGTGTCCTGCATGTTCACAGGACCTAGGACAACAATTGGCCCTTGGAGTGGTGTTGAAGCCTGGAGTGGAGGGTCTTCTTCTTCGGTCACTTCAACTGGTCTCACATCACCTATGGCCATATGCTTGATTGCTTCACAAGGCGGCTTTTCTTTTCCTACAACATCTAAATCAACTTGCTCCACTTGAGAGCCATTAGATTCATCAAACATCACGTCTACTATGATTTCAGTTCTTCTGGTAGAAAGATTGAAAACCCGATAGGCATGCTTGTTTGGACCATAACCAAGAAGAAAGCCTTCATCAATCTTAGGTGCAAATTTAGATCTTCGGGGCTTCTTGTTAAGAATGAATCATTTGCACCCAAATACTCTAAAGTATGACACCTTGGGTTTATTACTAGTTAGAAGCTCATATGAAGTCTTCTTGTAGTACTTGTGAAGATAGAGGCGGTTGATAGCATGACAAGCCATGTTGATTGCTTTGGCCCAATAGTTGTCCGGAGTCTTGTACTCATCAAGCATTGTTCTTGCCATGTCAATGAGAGTTCAGTTCTTTCTCTCAACCACCCCAATTTATTGAGCGGTATATGGAGCCGAGAATTTATGCTTGATGCCCTCCTCATCAAGAAACTCTTCAACATTGGTGTTGCTAAATTTGGTACCATTATCGCTTCGCACCTTCTTGATAGGTAGCCCAAACTCCCTTTATGCTCTTCTAATGAAGGTCTTCACCTTCCCTTGCACTTCACTCTTATCATACACAAAGAACACCCATGTAAAGCGAGAATAATCATCAACAATAACAAGATCATATTTGTTACCGCCAATGCTAACGTAGGCAACCGGTCCAAAGAGATCCATGTGGATGAGCTCCAATGGGCTTGAGGTAGTGATGATGCTCTTTGGTGGGTGTGGTACGCCAACTTGCTTTCTGGCTTGGCATGCGTTACATATCCTATCTTTCTCAAATTGAACATTCGTTAGTCCAAGGATGTGTTCCTCCTTTAGATGTTTGGCCAAGTTCCTCATCCCAACATGAGCTAGTCGGTGATACCATAACCAACCCATGTTAGATTTTGCCACTAAACAAGTCTCAAGCATTACTTTGTTTTTGTTGAAGTCAACTAGGTAAAGCTTGCCCTTCAAGCGACCTGTAAAAGCAATAGAGGAATCTTCCCTTCTAATGGTGGTCACACCCTTATCCGTAAAGTGACAATCATAACACATCTCACATAATTGTGATACGGACAATAAATTGTAACTTAACGAATCAACATGTAAAACATTGGAAATTGAATGATCTTGAGTTATAGAGATTTTATCGACATCAAGCACTTCTCCTTTTGAATTATTCCCAAATACTATGTTTTCACTTGGACCTTCCATTTGGGCATAAGATGAGAACATACTCTTCTCTCCGGTCATATGATTTGTACATCCACTATCAAGCACCCAACTTGATCCACCGGAGGAGTATGCCTGCAAAACAAGTTTAGTTCCTTTTTTTAGGTCCCCAATTAGCATTGGGGCCTTGAGTGTTAGCCACTAGAATCTTAGGAACCCATAGAGATCTTTTCACATATATGTTGGACTCATTTCCAACATATGTGGCAACAACTTTACCAAGGTTATTGTGTCTCAACACATAGCTATAGGACATGCTCTTGTGGGGTGCATGGGCCTTGGGCTTGTAAGCATACTTATTCCTCTTTGGTATGATTGGGCTCTCCTTGTCCTGTAGACGAGTGTTAGATGCTTTAGGAGCTTGTTGTCTTGGTTGAGATGGTGCCTTGATTCTGTTGGTGCCACTGTTCTGCTAGACCCCGGAACCTCTACGTTTTGGCACGGAGCCTACAGGGCGTGGAACCTTCACGTTTGTACACGGAGCCTCCATGGCCTGCACTGGCTACACCTCTCCAATGGTCTCTTCTTCTCAAACCTGGTGCAAGACACTCTATTCACCATCTTCCTTTCACCGGTCTTGCCACCCTTCTTATGGCCGAGACCATCCTTAATAAAAGGATGTCTTCCTTGAATGAACTTGGGCTTCTTGCTTGCATCATCCATGCATATGATATTGTTGAGTCTTGCAATTTCCTTATTCATAGCTTCCATATTAGCAAGGTTAGTAGCACAAGCTTCTAAATCAACATTGTAGCATCTATCACAACCCTTGCTAGTAGATGCATTAGAGATCTCACTTGCCTTCATAGGATGAGGTTTTATCCCAAAGGATGCTAAATTGCTCTTCAAGCTCCTCATTTCTTGTCTTGAGGGCATTGTTCTTTTCTTGAAGAGTATTTAGGTCATCCTTACGGGTAGCTATGACACTTTCCGCTTGGTTAATTTCCAAACGTAAAGTTTCAACCTCACTTCTTTCCGACGCAAGAACTTTCTTGCAAGTAACATAGAGTTTCTCTTGTTTGGTAAGAGTAGCTTGAGTTCTCTCTAATTCATCTACCACCTTGGCTATGAAGTTTTTAGATTTTTTATCTATTTTACTTACCAAGTTGTTTACTTCATCATCACTAGAGTCCATGTCGGATTCATCACTAGATGGAGGAGAGGGTTTAGGCTTGGATTTTGGTTTTAACTTTTCTCCTTTGCCCATGAGACAAAAGAGTGTAGATCTCTCCTCATCATCGGTCAAGTTGGTGAAGAGCTTTGGTGAACAAGAATGCTTCTTGATAGCAATGGTTGCAACTTTCTTTGTTTCTTCTTCACTTGAGCTATCATCGTTTGAATCCCATTCATGACCAATATGAGCTTGACCCAAATAGTTTTTCTTCTTGTGTTGGGTCTTGTCATCTTTCTTGCAGTGCTTCTTCTTCTTATCTTTCTTGTCCTCTTTGTTCTCATAAGTACAATCGGCAATGAAATGCTCCATGCTCCCACAATTATAACATTTCCTCTTTTGCTTGTTGGGAAATCTCCTCTTCACAAACTTGTACCCTTCTCTTTTCAACCCCTTCTTGTACTTCCTCATGAACAAAGCAATATCACCAATCTCACCGGAAGATACTTCATTATCTTCATCATCACTTGAGTCACTTGATGAATCAACCATCTCAACCTTTCTTGATCTTGATCTTGGTGGCTTGCTCGAGGTGAAGGTCTTGTTTGATTTGTTTGCATTGAGAGCTACCTCCTTGACCTTCAAGTTCTCTATCTTTGCTTCTAGCTCTCCAAACTTCTTCCTTTGTTGTATCTCCATCTCCATGAACTCATGAGTGAGTATTCTTCCAAGGACATCACTAGGGGTGAACTCTTCAAACCTATTCTTCTCTCTAATCAATGTCACAAGAGTTGGGTTTCTTGGTGCAAATGCTTCCAACATCACTTTTACAACATGATGATCATTCAAGTCATCCCCACCCAAGCCTCTAATCTTGCCAACTATCACCATCAATCTATCAAACATCTCTTGAGGGCCTTCTCCATCCTTGATAACAAACCTATTGAGTTGAGCCATCAATAGATCAATCTTGGACTTCTTTACCTTACTAACTCCTTCATGTGCAAGGTGAAGGGTGTCCCAAATCTCCTTAGCAATCTCCAAACCAATCACTTTGTTGTACTCTTTCGGGCTTAATGCACTTAGAAGAGCACTAGTAGCTTGAGCATTGCGATGTATCATGCGAATCTCTCTTGGTGTGAGATTTTTGGATCAACGGGATCTTCAAAACCTACACACATAATATTCCACATCTCTGGATGGACTCCAATAAGATAAGCCTTAATTATATGCTTCCACTTGGCAAAGTTGGTCCCATCAAATTGGGGTAACTTGCCCGCGGGTATGTTGATGTGAGTGTTAGTAGGTAAATTTATGGAATCATAATTAAAGGATACACTCGAATATGATCTCTTGGTGTTAGACTTGAGTGTCCTCTTTGGTAGCCTTTGAGCATAGTACTCATCATCATCTCCATTCTCCGACTCGCTGCTTGGTTGTGGACTTGATTGCACCATTCTTCTTGCTTTGTGTTTCTTCTCCTCTTTGTTCTTGTTCTTGTTCTTGTCCCTTTCCTTATCTCCCTTTGAGGATCCCTTAGCACCAAGCTTGAGCTTTGGAAGTCGCTTAAGCACTACTGTGGCATCATCCTCAGGAGCTTGGGGTTCCTCTTCACTAGGAACATCCTCAAAGCGGTCCTCTCCATCTTCCTCCGGTACACTTTCTCTAGGACTTGCCATTTCCTCACACGGTTAAGTGCTATCACGAGGAAACCTGCTTCGATACCAATTGAAAGGATCTAGCAAGTGGCCTATAGGGGGGTGAATAGGCTTTTTTCTGAAATTTAATCACCTTATGAAAAACAGTTAGAACGCGGAACCTCCGGATTTGAATGCGGAGGTTCTAGGATGTGGAGGTTCAGGGACGGAGCGTGGAACCTCTGGGGATCAGAGTATGAAATTGATCTACTGTGGAATTTAACGATTGAAAAAATAGATCGAATGTAATACCAGCCTTCCTGGGGAGTATGTTGAGCTAAGCAAACAGTCGATTGCACCTAGAAGATGAGGAATTCATAGATCAAATGCAAACCCTAAAAATCAATCCAAATCACAAGTAGTAGCAACAACAACAATCACAGTGAACACAAGGATTTATCCCGTGGTTGCACTCGCCACAAAGGCTTGTCTACATCCACGTTGTTGAGGTTAGCCACAAAGGTTATGGAGTCTCTTTCAACTCGCTCCTCATCTCCAACCTATCACCAAGGCAATGGGTTAGAGGGTTCCACTAAGTCACAAAGGGTAATACAAATTTTCCGGTGCTCAACCACAGTGGATTAGGAGTTATCGGGCGACCGCTAGCCATCTAGGAGCCAAGCTCCAAGAGTAACGAACACACCAAGCGGCTAGGGCTTCACCAAGTGCACAAGAACGGAGGAGAAGGATCTTCTCGGGCTTTCTCACACTCTCTAGAGCCAAATCCCTCAAGGAATCATAAAGATTTGAGCAAGGGAGTTGGGAGCACCAAGCTTGGGTGAGAGAGAGAGAGCTTCAGTTCGAGTCTGAGTGAATGACGAAGAAGATGACCGTTGGGGGCGAAGGGGTATGGTATAAATACCACCCACATCACCCACAAAATGGCCTGGTCAGACAGACCCCGGAGCCTCCACGTTTGAGCGCGGAGGTTCCACGTAGGCCAGAGCATATAAGAATTTAGCCCGGGTGGCCTTTTTGTGGCTGGGATTATTTGAGATGTAGATGGAGTTTTGAGCACTTGGTTCCACTCAGCACACCATTAGTATCCTCCTTGATAGTACGTGATGTAGACTAGGCCCGATATTTCGAAAGGTATGATAGCGTCGATTGGTGGAGACTCGACGTTCATGATCTAGGCTTTGAACCAAGACTGATTTAGACCCCCGCAACCATTACACCACTGCTCCGTTGGTTATCAACCACGCAAACGCGATTGACCTCATCGAGAAGGCTTTCTTACAAGCGAATCGAGAACACAAGTAAGAACGGGATGAACGCAATCTGAAATTGCAAATAAATATGAGGCTTATGAAAACAATAAGGAGTTCAAGTCTTTATTCGAAAGGACTAATCGTCACAGGCGAACAAGATCAAGAACTGGGGCCTGGTTCACAGCAAGCAGCCTTGGCGGCACAGTTGTAGCAAAACAATGTCTGTTTCACGAGAAAATCAAGATCTAAACAAAACCCCAAACCATAAGGAGAGTGACGGCTGCTAATTATAGAGTCTTGGGCATCACCCCCCTGGACACGCCCCCTAATGGGCCCAAACACGATATACGGTCCAACGGACCAAAAGACGGTGTCGCAACACCCTGGCAGATTCTGGACGCTGACTTGTTTTGACGATTCCCGTTGATTCTGAAGGTCTTTTGATGTGAGACCACTTGTATTGGCTTCCTTATCAAGTTAGCTTTCCAACCATATGTGGATCATCGAAAACGGAGTCCGGATGCATCATGGGTGACCAGTTTAAGGCAGACTGGTCCTGGACTCCGAGACGGGCTCGAACTTGAGTTGCTTTGGGCCTCCACCTCGGGGACTCGAACCGAATTAGCCTTGGACCTCCTTCTTGACTTGGACACCCTTGCTGGCCTCCTACCCCTCCATACCATGTGCCAAACATGGTCATATGCATGGGTGTCATGTCCTCATCGGTACGGCTTGTCCTATGACTCAATTTCAAAATATAAAATGAATTAAACTAGCTCTTGGAGCCATGGCAAGCCATCCATTCGAGTTGAGGGGTCTCCTCCTTTGTTTCTTTGCGTCCACGATTAAAGATATGCTGTCAAACACTTGTCAAAGTCATTAGTCCTTTAATTATGTGGTCAACATCACAAAAATCCACTTAGAGCTTGATTGCACTTACAGCGCCCCAACTGCCTCCTCGTTGCTTCAACCCGGCATCGCGCCGCCCTCCCCGCTGCCACGCTTGTTCCCCCGTGCCCTCCTCGCTGCTCCGACCCGGCATCGCGCCGCCTTCCCCGCCCACCTGCCGTGTCGCCACGCTTGCTCCCTTGCGCCCCCGACCGCTGGCTCCTTGAACTCAGGGTGGGAGCCGAGGACCACCGGCTGCCCTTTTTTCTGAGATCCGTCGCCTCCTTGAACTCAATGTGAGCGCCATCTTCTCCGCTCCTCACCCCAGGCCGCTGCCTCCAGTGAACACATGTCGACGAGCCTCTATTCTCCCAAGCAGCAAAGAGATGTTGTGCTGAAAGCGCATGTTACAAATGTATGATTCAAGTGTTTCAGATGTTTCAAAGGTATGCTGCAAGTATTTTTATATGGATGTTGCAAAGTAGATAGGGACGTTGCATATGTTGCAACGGTTGTACATGTGTGTTGCAAGCTTCTGTTCCCAATGTTTTATTTGTTTTTTCCAGACGTATGTTGCAAGTGTGTTTATTTGAATGTTGCATATGCTTTACAATATTTTTCAAGTGTTTTTCATGTGTTTTTGCAAGTGTTTTAGATGCATGTTTCAAGTGTTTCATCTGCCTTCTGACGTATGTTGCAAATGTTGTATCTAAATATTTCAAAAGTAGATCGGGTGTTGTATCTCCATCCTCGCTTTTTGTTGCCTCGCCCGGTGTCTCCTCCTTCCTTGGTGTTGGCTGTCATCCGCCGTCCCCTCTCCCTCTTATCGATGCCGGTGATGTTTGGAGAGCGCATAGGCCCGTGTGGACGCGCGAAACGGCACGGGAAACGACTGTAGGCGTGGACGTCCGAACACTAGCAAGCCCTATGCAAGTTCTATGCAAGTAATCAAACTGACCCTTTTCATCCGTTCGAGCAGTGGCTAGGAGGTGGCTTGTCGATGAGACGACCAACCCCTTTTGTTTTCCTCATCTTGCATCTCGATCACAGTTTAATGCTCCTCGTCGTTGGTTGGAATCTCGCTGTGTCTCAACCTCACTTCGGAATCGCTTGTTAGGCAAGACCACTGGCCAAGGAAAGCTTTGTCTACATCTGCTAAACATAAGGTTATTCTTCTAGAAAATCCAAAGTCCTTGTAGAGACCAAAGTACAGGCGAACCTAAACATTTCAGGTTAAGGTTTGTGCTTGAAGGAAAAGTCTCCTACTTCTAGTTCTGATGATGAAAGTAATTGTTGTTTAGTCTGAAGATTTGTCGCTGGCATATAGATACAGCTTGCAATCAGCATAATACATCAGACGAGATACTTAAGGAAAAAAAAAGGCAGATCCACGGACCGCATGACACGACTGCTTAACCACCTAGACAAACCAATCTATCTGGAACCGAATATATGCTCACACTGCCAGGACCAGAGGAGCTAGAGATACGGACAGAGGACTAGCAGCAACCTCTCTCTCTCGAAAAAAAAAAGAGCGACGTTTTTTACTTTCCGTCATGTTTGACTGTTTATCTTATTCAAATTTTTTGTGTAAATTATAAAATAAATAAATTATTATTAAAGTATCTTTAATTATAAAATAAATCTTAACAAAATAGATGATATTTATACAAAAAAAATTTAAATAAGATGGATGGTCAAACAAAATGTCTGAAAGTAAAAAACGATACTCTTTTTGGGACGGAGCGAGTAGAGTACATTAGCCATAGCCAATCATACAGAAAAGAAAGAAGAAGAAGAAAGCAATTTCTGGGTGTGCATAAGGCAGTATAACCTCCCCCTCAAAAAAAAAGGCAGTATAACCTGACATATATCTTCCCTGAAGAATAGCTTACTATGTTCCGTGACAAATTTCATTGAAGAACTTCAGTCGACTCTAACATTTCCTTAGAAACTCTCAGATGGGCAGTAGCTCAATCACCCGTATCTATATGGAATGACATAAGAAATTTTTTACAATGGTTGGGGGTAATTTCATTAGGAACGCATCCACTTTATGATAATCTGCTAGGGATGGAGAACAAAGGAGTTGCTCATCAACTTATAATAACACGACGAAAACTTTTGTTATTTCCATTCATCTGATCCCTATCTACACGCACGGAGCGAAACCTGAAATTCGTCTTAACCATATATAGCTGACAAACACTAGACAACTGGTTACAGTTGTAGACAAGAGAACCGAGCAAAAAATCAAACAACAAAAGTATGAAGCACATTGCGATGGGATGCAAGGGGCCCTTGTAATTTGGATTTGGCGCCCCACCCAGATTTCCTCCTCCTGGATCACATCACATGACGATCTCGGGCTTGAGGATGCTGGATTTGATCTCCTTGTGCGGGAGCACGACGCCGCCGTTGCTGTAGATCTCGTCGCAGACGTGCACGTCCTCCCCGAGGATGGTCATGTTCTCCACGCGCGCCCACTTGCCGACGGTGGAGTGCCAGCCGATGATACTGCTGGAGACGCAGGAGTGCTGCTTCACGCGCGCGCCGCGCATGACGGTGCAGCGGGACAGCCGCACCCCGGCCTCCACCACGCAGCCCGGCCCGACCGCGACGTCGGGCCCGATGAGGCAGCCCTCCCCGATGACCGCGGTCTCGTGCACCAGCACGTTGCCCAGGACGTGCGCGCCCGACGCGAGCCTGGCGGGCGCCTTCTTCCGCAGCGAGTCCAGGTACAGGCGCAGGCCCGTGATGTAGTCCCTCGGCTGCCCGATGTCCATCCAGAACCCCGGGAGCACCATGGCGAAGAGGGCCTCGTCCGCCGCGATGCGCGGGAACACCTCCTTCTCGATGGACGTCGGCTTCAGCTCGATGCGGTCCAGCACGGACGGGTTCAGCAGGTAGATGCCGGCGTTGATCTTGTTGCCCACGAACGCCTTGGGCTTCTCCACGAACCGCTCCACCTTGCCGGTCCCCTCCTCCATGACCACCACGCCGTACTTGGACGGCTCGTCCACCTTGGTCACCATGATCGTGGCCTCGCCACCGTGGGCCCTGTGGAACTCGATGAGCTCCGCGAACGGGTACTCGCTGATCACGTCGCTGTTGAGCACGAAGAAAGGGTCACCGGAGCCGTCCACGAGCTTGTCGCGGGCCAGGGCCAGCGGCCCAGCGGTCCCGAGGGGCTCCGTCTCCTGAGAGCAGGTGATCTTGATGCCAAGCTTGCTCTCGAAGTCCTTGAGAAAGTTGAGCATCACCTGTGCGCGGTTGTTTTACCAAAAGCATCGCCAGTCAGATAGATCTGAGCGTCCGACAAATGCACAAAGGTTCATCATGTGCGCTCCATGCTGATGGAGACAGAGACAGGGCTGTTACCTCAGGCTGGTAATTGATGGCCAGGACAACCTCCGTAACACCAACTTCCTTCAGAGCCTCGATCTGGGTATCACAGCATTCAGTAAATTCAGTCAGTTGAAGGGTTACTAAAAGTCTAGAAGAACCAAATACAGTATCAATTCAGCAACAGCAAGCAAGTGATCCTGCTTGTTTTCTGGTGACTTGGAAAATTCGAATCATATCAGAGACATCCATGTGTTTCTATTGCGATTATTTGTCACCAAGAAACACAGGAGCAGCAGTACATGCAGACGACTATTTCTGCGAGGAATCTATTCACATGGATCCACCTTATCAAAGCATGATTTGCAGCTTGTAACAACTCAGACTGGTCAACCATAGTCAATTCCTACAAATGGACTTCCCTGGTTCTCCCTGAGCTGTATCTAATGACTTGGTAAATAAAGAAGTGAAATTTGTCGCCGAGACGGAGCAATCGTGCTAACCTGATGCAGGATCATGGGCTTGTTGCCGAAATCCACCAGCGGCTTGGGCACGCTGAGCGTCAGCGGCCGCAGGCGGGTGCCGAAGCCTCCGACGAGAATGAGGGCCTTCATGGCTTCAGCAGTCCTCCCAACTCAGCTCCCCACCCTGTGAAAAATGCAACAGGATAACAGTGAGATCCTCCGATCCAGAAGCTGCGGCCACGGAGCGTACAGTTAGCAGTGAATAGCCACTGAACTCCAGGACAAGCCCTCTCCTCCTCCCTGCTCCCCCTGCCTACGCGGACGCCATGTGTGATGTGCCCCCGGAAAGAACCTACCCGGGTGGCAGTGGCATGGCCGCATGGAGCCTGCGGAAGCTGCAGGCATGGTTTTTTTGTGTGTGTGTGTGTGTGTGTGTGTGTGTATAGATAGATAGATAGAAAGTTAAACCAACGCGGCAGGCGGCAGCCCTGATTCGAAGGCCAGCACGCGGATAAGGACGACCTGACGTTCTAGACCCCTGGGATGGACTGCTTTATTATCGGGTAGGTGACGAGGAAGACGGCAAATGCAGCTAGAGGAGAGCAGATCGGCCGATCGGGGGTATCAGCAGAAGTGGAAGGAAATGGTAGGGGGCCGCGCGCGCACGAGGGCCTGAATGCGTGATCCATCTATAGCTCTGTCCGTATCCGGGCGCAATATGCTGCTGAAAACGCAGTTGTCCCTATGCTTGTACTCGTAAATTCTAGCGGCTGCTGCCTCCCCTCCCACCCGAAAACCAACCAAACAATTATAGATATCCGGCCACCGCAACAGCTGACTTTTTCTATTTTTGTCTCTGTGCATCTATTAATCAATCCCTAGTAGTATCTTTTTTTTTATGGGCGAAATGGTTACAGGCTGGATCCATGATGATGAGGAGGAGAGATGAGATAAGATGAGGTGATGGCATGCTCACCAACAGTAGTATAGTTCCAGAAAAGAAAAGGGAACAGGGCAGATGGGGAAGATGATAGGAAAGGAACGGAAGAAGTGAACAGTGGGGGTTGCTCTCGCTCATTGCAGATCTGTCCTGGCCTGGATGATCTTGTCTAGTTGTCTGCGGCTTCGTGAAATCTTTAGGCGTCTCCCTACCGACACAATCACACAATGACCACCGCGAACCATCACGGATGAGATTAAAGGTGTGAAAAGACATGGTGATCTGTCCCCAACCGACGGCGAATACAGGCACTGACGCAGAGAGGAAATGAGAGAACATAGCAGAAATCGTAACAGGCAGCAGCAGAGAATTCGCATGCCAGCGCACCTTCTCTGCAAAGCGCGGTGTACGCACCTTGAATCCTTGACGCGGCGGCGGCCGTCCCGAGACGACGAGAGAGGGGGAGGCGTTTCGGTCAACGGCGGCGGGAGCTGCAGCGAGGAAGAAGACAGGGACCGGGAGAAGGGAGGAGGAAAAGCGTCGGCTGCGACTCAAGATCGACGCGGCTGCCAACGACCGACGCCGCGCCTTTATACCGGTTATCCTCCCTCTCCCTTGAGCACTACTAACTTCATGCGGTTGACGCAGTTTAATGTACTGGCTTCGGCGCCAATTAATCATCGAACTTTCGTCTCCTCTCTTTTTGTATTTTTGCAGCAACGATTTGCTGGCCCGAGCTCGTCCCACGCCACCTACCCCGCTACCCGGAGACTAAACAACGGGCGCCCACCAGCTTACGCAGAGGCGTCAAGCGGGAGGATGACATGCGGGCCATATGCTGCTACCTCCGGCGGCACTGTACCACCTCTGAAGTTAGGCGCGTTCCCACCTCCGACGACGAGGACGCCGGCGACCTGGTGGTCTGGCATTACCGATTCCTCTCTCGCGCACGGTTTGGCACTGTGGCTCGTGCTTTACGTGGGCGCGCGGGCTCGATGGCCAATGGGCCCGCGGTCCGCCCTACCCGTCCTTCACGGCCGTGTTTATCGGCGGCACGCCACCTCGTCATTCGTCCAGGCACATCGCACGCCTGGTACGTGGGTCGCGCGCGTTCATCTTCGCGCCTGGCTTGTTTGTTGTTTCCTCTTTCTTTCTTTTCCTTTTTCTTCGTCTTGGAGGGAGAAAGACTTCATACGAGTTTAATTTCATTTAGACGGTCCTGAAATTGGGTAGGTACGAGTACAACAAAAGGCACGAATTGGTCAGGGATGGCCAAGGGCCGGACCAGTGCCTTATCATTTATTGATAATAGATTTTTCTTACACCAAACCCCGCCATTGATTTTTTTTTGTTAACTTATCATTCAAAAAAATATCATTTATTGGACGAACAAAGGCACGAATTGGTCACTGATGGCCAAGGGCCGGACCAGATCCTTGGTACTAACGAGATTTCCTAGCAGGTCAATGGACGGCGTCCGATTGTAGAAAGCATGATCCTTCCATTTTGCTACTGCTCACGCTGACTCGGCTCGGCCCGTTCGTGATACTGATACGGTGATACCTTCTCTTCATCAACTTTATAATAACTGCATTGGAAGCAATCCAGCGCGTGAGCTAGATAACTGAGCCGATTTAATTTTTTTTAATCCCATGGTTTGCAGTGCTTTGAATATTTCTGTATGTCTTCATTACGTACCACGTATCCGGAGCTTTGGTGGGAAAACAGAATGATCAACATAATCACACAATTGTGAATCTTTGGGTGGGAGACAAAAAAAAACTCAAAATAGGTATCATGGCCCAAATTTTACGTCTAGGCGAACACTGACCTGGGAAAGTTTATGATCATTCATTATACTCCTTCCGATCATAATTTAAATGTAAACTAGCCTTTTTGTTAGCATGGTCTTCAAAGTACAACTTTGAATAGTGATTTCTTGATAAATTATTTATTAAACATAGCAGAATTATACTTTTATGAAACTACATTCCAAGACAAATCTTTATGAATTTGGTCGAACATTCTGAAAGACAAATGAATTCTCCTGAGAGAGAAAATATCATTTTCAAGTCGAATATTCGAAATAGGGCCTATATCATTTTCTTTCAAATATCTAAACTCAACCTATAAACACTTATAAAGACTTATCTGTGATCAAAGATTGAAACTGTTGACTTAAACCACGAAATGCCACTTATTGGTTAAAAGTGTAATATTGAGTACAACATGACTAGCTGATTGGTCTAGTGAAGTGCTAGTAATTGCTTAGCTAAATATGAGTACTTTTTTCTTTATCATACCATTCTAGCTCCAGCCGATCAAAGTGTGTGCGGGTTGTTGTGAGCAAAGCCACTTAGGGCTTATTCGGTTTGGTGGGATTGGAGAGAGATGAAGAGGTTTAAATCCCTAATAGGTTAAAATTCTCTCTTAATCTCTCCTTCAATCCCTTCTAGATGAGAGATTAATCGAACAAGGCTTTAGAGGGGTTAGTTCATGGAAAAAATCCATTTATAATACTAATATGATATACCACTAGTACAAAAAAATCATGGTCTTTTCCTATATTTTGGTTTCTTTCTTCGATTTATCTAACTTAGACCATTAAGGTCTCTAAGTTTCACTTTTTTATTTTGGATTTCTCAATGGATTAGTACTCGTCTAATTCACGCTTTTTCCTATGATCCTCCTATTTAAATATATATATATATATATATATATTCTATATCTATATCGATATATTATCGAGAGCATAAGGCTTCTAATAATTAATGGAAGCCTTAGCCCAAACTGTAGCTATCCGTTACAGCCGAACCAGCAGCCCAGACTAGGCACACTATGTGGTCCCCACCTGTCAAAAAAAAAGAAAAATGCGTGGTTCCCTCCATTCCTCATCCTGTATCTCTCTCCATTCAACCCTCCTCTCTCTCCCCGTTCATTTTGAATTCGCCCTTTCTCTCTCCTCTGAGGATAGCCACGGCCACGAGCGGCGATGGCGGCGGCTCCTGGCACCTCGCCAGGCTCCCTCCTCCTCGACGTTATGGCGCGCCGGCGACACCTCATCCACGACGTGCTGCTGCGGCCTCGAGCGGCGCTCCTTCCCTGGCGGCGGCGCTCCATCCAGCTCGCGTGGGCAGCGACGAGCTCGGGCCAGCGGTGGTGCCGGCGAGATCCTGGGCAGTGGCGGCGGCCAGTGGCGGAGCTGGTGAATTTTGACGCCTAGGGCCACTATCTAAGTGAGTGAATCACCAGCACCGGTTTTACAGGCTTGCCGGCTTAAATACTCTATAGATAAGAAAAGCAACAAAGAAAATGCATAATCAACAAAAAATCTACAAAAAAACTGGATATAAAAGTAGTGAAGGATATACATGTGTTTCCATCTTTATGAATTCAGAGATCTGCAATGTACAGCATTGATTCATCCAATCTTAATAAAATATACAAACGGTGCCATCTACTATGTCAGATGCATACATGAACACACTAATGGAATTTTGGGTTGATCTAGATTGGGTGGATGGATGTTTACATTGGTTCGGAGGAGGGCACCACCTCTTGCTTTGGTCCGGCGACCACCATGCCCTGAGCAAGACGTGCATGCTATGGACACAGCCGCAGATGCCGCGGCTCAACCTCTTCTAGGCGCCACGGCTTCACCTCGCTCCGGCCTCCGGGAGAAATTTGTCGGCTGCGATGCCATCATGACAGACATTGCTAGTCATGCGCGCTAGGGGTTTGGACATTAGTGAGAGTCTGAGGCGCCTAGTGAGAGGCGGCGTCGCGAAGAAAAAGTGGCGCTAGGGAAAGGGCCGACGATCATGACGCTTGAGATGCCCCAGCGCGAGGCCGAAGCTGAAGCAAAACCGGGCCATGCGACCATGGGCTGCGAGCTTGGGCCAGGAGAATTTAAGAGGGACATAAGAGGTTTTCTGGGCCACGCCTAGGGCCGTGGCCCTAGCCCAATATCCGCCCCTGGCGGCAGCTTCAGCATCCCGGTGCCCCTTCCCTAGCCGCATGGTCCCGGACGTCGGCGCGGCCAGATGCGCGGGCATGGCGGGCCCTGGCTGCGGCGTGGCCCGACCCACAGGCACGGCATGCTCTACAGCGGCGCGGACCCGTTCCTCCAACCAACGGCGTCCGTGCCCCCAACAACTCCTTCACCTGGCAACCTCCCTCAACTCGAGCGGCGGCGGGGCCCTCCCCTCGGCTGGCTGCGGCCACTCTCCCCCGACCTGCAGCGGGCCCCTCCCCTTGACCAAAGGTCTCCCTGTGGCGGCGGTCGCGACCCCTTCCCCCACCAGGACCTTCGACGTCGGCGCCGACCCTGCTCCCTCCCGGATGTGGTAGCGGCGACCCCAACACTCCCAGCTGCGACGACGATAAGGCCAGGAGAGGCTGTGCTGGCCTGCCCTGCGCGGCGCATGACCGGCCATGACGCATGATGGGGAAGGAGCTGCATCCCCTCCTAAACGGTATGTGGTGGTGGCACCTCCTCCCCTTGCAGATCCTGTGGTGTGGTACCTAGCTGGAGGTTCGATGGCTGCAGCCATGGTGCACGTCGATCTCTATCCTTGGACTTTGATTTGTTAGTAACTGTTGCCCTATTGGTGCTCGATGAAATGCTCTGCTGGTGTTCTGTCTTGGATGAATGATTATTGGTTTGCATCCGCAGGAGCTGATTTCCTTGTTGTTCGGACAATTCCCACGTCCATCCCAAATGTGAAGTTCCAAGTAAATTTCTTTGTCTTGCATCTATTTTTCTTTATGTGCATTAGCTTATGTTCCTGAAATACCAAGTATGTTCGTGAACATTTGTGTAGTCATGTTCCTAAAATAATACCAAGCGTGTTTATTTTGGAATTCATCTCTTGGCAACGTATCTATAAGTTGATTAAATGTGCCATGGTTCTTCTGAGGTCATGTTACTAGCAATTTCTTTTGGTGTGGAATAGGCAGAGCTTTGCATCTCGGATCCCAAGAACCCTGTTGATACTTGCTAATTCCCATAATCTCTTGGTTTTTTATGCTTCTTAAGCTATAGTTGCTATGCCATGTTTTGATTTGATTTGGTCAAGCGTTGTAGGAACATGGGTTACGGCAAATGAAGAGCTAGCAATGTAAGCAAGCATGGTTTTCTATGCAACATTGATGTATCCATTTAGAGACAAATTGTTTATGTTCTTGCATACATATGCCCTGTTCGCTTGGCTTATAAGCCGTACTTTTTTAGCCAACGAACAATATTTTTCTCTCACAACAAATCAGTCAATAGTACTTTCAGCCATGGCTTATCAGCCAAGCGAACAGGACAATAAATTTCTATGCATAGCAATTATGATTTGAGAATCGACTAAATAAAATATTTATTTAAGATGGTTAGTGCAGGTATCTAAAAAACTAGAAAATTAATGATTCTCACAGTTTGTTTTCATGTACTTTGATTTTTTTTTGTTTCTACACTTCTTGAGCTAACCAAGTTGTTCAACCATATTTTTTTTGATCGAACAAGACCTAGGATGCCGCCTAGGGGGGGTGTGAAAATAACACCTTTAAAAGCGGAAACAGTGGAGGAGTTTCCAAAAGTATATTAAAGTACTACGATCTACAAGAATAAAGGAGATATTCAAAGTTGTACTAATTAGAACGGAGAATTAAGTTGATGAGCCATACTATGAAGCTATGGGAGAGAGTTATCGAGCATCGTATCTTGAGAGCAATAACGTGGGTCTCTATGAACCAATTTGGTTTCATATCAAAGGTCAACCATGAGAAGTCATTTTCTTAATAAGACAAGTTATGGAGCGATATGGGAGAAGAAGAAGGACATACACATCATTTTCCTTTTATTGACTTGAAGAAGGCTTATGATAAAATACCAAGGAATGTTATGTGGTGGGCTTTGGACAAACATAAAGTCCCAGCGAGATTGACAATATGCACGTTAGGCTCATTAAGAACATGTACAACAATGTTTTGACTAGTGTTCAACAAGTAATGGAGACATGGATGACTTTTCGATAGAATATGACTACATCAAGGGTCAGACTTTGAGTCATTATATGTTTGCCTTAGTGATGGATGAGGTCACAAGGGACATACATGATGTTGGATATCCCTTGGTGTATGCTTTTCACGGACGATGTAGTACTAGTTGATGAAAAGGACGCGAGTGAGTGAATCGGCTGGAGTTATGGTCCGGTATGGGAGACTTTGGAGTCCGGAAAAGGTTTTGAACTCGTGAGAACTAAAACCCGAAGTATATGAGATGTGACAAATGACACTACTACTACCGGAAGGAAGAAGATATTAGTTTGGAAGGCCAAAAGTAGTGCCTAGGAAGGATACCTATTCGATATTTAGGATCAATACTATTAGAGAGACAAGGGGATATTGATGAAGATGTTAGCCATAGAATCAAAAGTGCTAACATGTTGATGTGGATAAAGTGAGCGCTTATTCCATTCATCAAGTTCTGGTGTCCTATGTGACAAAAGTGTACCATAGAAGCTAAAAGGCAAGTTTTATAGGACTTGACGATTAGACTGCTATGTTGTATGGTCTTGAATGTTGACCCACGAAAAGAAGACATGTTGATCATCCAGATAAGTGTTATCTTTTCAAAATTTAGCAATGTTGTATTGAGATTTTGCGGTCATACAAGAAGGGATCGACATGGAACGATGATATACATGGTAGATTTTGTCTTGGGTAGCACCAATTGAAGAAAGGCTTGTCCAACACACGGTTGAGATGGTAGTCCTTTAACATGTCCAATCAGAGACCTCTAGAGGCACACTGTGCGTGAGTGGAATCCTAAGAATAAAGGAGATATTCAAAGTTATAAGAGAATTTAGTTGATGAGACCGAAGTTGACTTGGGTAGAGGCAATAAAAAGAGACTTGAAAGGATATAATATATCCAAAGACTTAGCCTTAGATTGGAGTACTTGAAAAATAGTTCTTCACATGCCTGAACCTTCATGGCTTCTGCTGGGTTCCAACTCTAGCCTACTCCAACTTGTTTGGGACTTCAAGGCTTTGTTGTTGTATGCTTCTTGAGCTAACTGTGTAAGCAACAAATCATCTGGAATTGTATACATTGTTGGAGCACATTTTATATATTGCTGGAACATAATTTTATACATTATTGGAGCACATTTATATTTAATGTTGGAACACATATTTCTATACATTGTATTAATATTTTATACATTATTGAGCATAATTTTATACATTGTTGGAGCACATTTATACATTGTTGGATGAAGTGGCGAGATCTTGGTGTCCTATGTGACAAAAGTGTACCACAAAAGCTAAAAGGCAAGTTTTAGGTGATTTATGTTGGATCCGAATGTTGACCTCAAAGCAACCACCGCTTCATGTTGCATTAGATTTGTGGCCAAGAGGCCCAATTCGAACCATGATATACGTGATAGATCTCCCTCCTAGCACCAATTGGCGCCCCTCCATCCCGGTTGAGATGGTTTCCCACCCAACTGACGACTTCTAGAGGCACGGTCGCGGCCCACCCCATGTGGTGCCTTCACCACATCTCCAGCGGCGTCATCACACTATAGAGACAATAAAAGGAGACTTGAAAGGGATCCAAAGAGCCTGGAATGTTTGAAAAATAGCTCTCCCACGAACCTTGATGCATCAACCTTGGGTTTCAACCACCCTATGCTTGTATCTTCAATTTTCTAGTATTTGCATCAATGTGAGTTTACATTGTTCGATCATTAGTGAGTTTCTATGCATATCAAAGTTGGTACTACATCTTCAATTTTCTATGATTTTATACATTGGTGAGCACTTACATTTTGATTCAATTGCAAAGATGTGGATTGTCGGGGATCTTTGCTTTTGCGGCATGGCCAAGAGGCCCAAGTGTCCATGGTGGGTGCTGTGGCGGCGTCCCACCCAGTGGAATATGTGGATCATTTTATGCACGTGAATTATCCTTTTTTATAGCTCCCCACGCTTGCATCAAAATGCTTGTATCTTTTTACTAGGATGATTTGAGTTTTCGTTTGATCATTAGTGAGTTTCTCACCATATCGGCCGTTAGGTTTACTACATCTTCAATTTTCTATGAATTACACCGTTCGCTTAATTGGTTCAATTTTGATGTGGATTTGGGGATCGTTTTTTCCGCATTAAGGACCCGTTTTGCGAGGCGAATAATGGGCTAATGGATTTAGGTATGCACATGAATTTACCGTTTAGCGTTTGGATAAAAATGTTTTTACTAGGATGATTTGGTACTGCTGAGAGATGATTTTCATGTGATTGCTTAACACTTTTTATTCCCTCTGAAGTGGATGTTTTTATGCTTATCCTTGATATAATGTGAATGAAGTTGAAATCTTTAAATTTTGAATGCATTAATGTAGCTAATATTAGTTTCATTATTGTTTTTATGCTTTTCATTGATATGATGATGCAGTGAAATTGAAGTATTAATTTTTTGGACACAGGGGGTATGTATTCTATACATTGTTGGAACAAATTTCTATGCATTATTGGAGCACATTTCTATATATTGTTGAAGCAGTTATCTGTGCACCTCAATTATCTGTGCACTTCTACACAATTCTATACATTGTTGGAACACACTTCTATGCATTGTTAGAATGGACATACTTTGTTGGAATAGTTATCTGTATATTTGTACACAATTCTATACATTATTGGTGCACAATTCTATACATTGTTCTATGCATTGTTTGGGTTGGGCAGTTACGATCCCAGTACAATAATCCCCCCAGAATTAAGAGATGGTATTTTGGTTCTATGCAATGTTCCTCTATTAATTATACGTCCCCAAATAAGAATAATGGTTTGTGTTAGGGCTGTCATGGTTTTGGTTAAAATAATCCCTCACATGGGAGGGTTTTTATTGGGTTCTATGTATTGTTTTTCTATTAAGGCAAGGTTTGGTTTGGGACCATAATAGATTTTTGTGCTTGCAAAAACATGTTTCTATGCCTTTCTTTTGCCATCGCAAGGTTTTTGTGCCTACTAAAATATGTTTTTATTGTGATGTAGGATGGTTGGAAGGATGTTTCTGCGCGGCCTCCTCTTGCTCCCTCGTCGGCCCTAATACTACCCCTGTTGTGGCGGCATCGGATCCCCGCTCCATCGACTGGTGGCATGCGTCCACCCCCTTTCCAATTGGCGGCGTGCGACAAACCTATCCACGATCGGCGGCACATGGCCACCCCCTCCACGATTGGCGGCCCGACCTCCCAATAGTGGATTTGTGCACGGCCTCCACATCACCCTCTCTCCCTCCCACCCAGCGGCGCATCCTTCCCTCCCCTACCTCCCAATGGTGGCTGCTTGCTTTGATTTTGTTTGTTGATTTTGTGTCCTAATGCTTGTGTGTATAAGTTTTTATCCATGGCTAAACTGTAACTTGGGATGTATTCTAGACATTGTTACAACAAATTTGTATACATTGTTGGAGTAGTTATCTGTGACTTCTACACAATTATATACATGGTTGGAGCACTCTTCTGTGTATTGTTAGAACACTAATTTCTATGCGGTAAGAATTATTTTTTATTTATCTAACTACTAAATTCTATGCAATGTCGACGCCAAAAAAAATTATGCGCATCTTGATCATTAATTCTATGAATCCAATCATCCTCCCCTTTATTTTTTTCCAATTTCAAAGTTTGGAGAAGACGAGTTCTTCGATGTGTTTTATACTTGCAGTCTCCAAGTTCTATGTATTGTTCCCATGTTAATTATACACCCCTATAGTGGGAAGCATGATGTTATTTGAGACAATCACGGTTGTGCCAGGTGGAATATCCATCTTGCGGAAAGGTTTCTAGGCGGTAACAAAATTAATTTTTATTCACCCAACCACTAATTTCTATGCAACGTCGATGTCATGCACATCTTGACCAGTGATTCTAATTTCAAATTTTAAATTTTGGAGTAGATGAGATCATCTCCATATTTTACGCTTGCAGTCTCCACGTTTGATGCATTATTTCTATGTTAATTATACACCTCTATAGTGGGAAGCGTGATGTTGGTGGGAGGCAATTACGGTTGTGTTAGGTAGAATGTTCATCTCGCGGAGAGATTTTTACGCGGTAATAAAATTAATTTTTATTCATCCAACTACTAATTTCTATGCAACGTCGGTGTAAAAAACTTTTTTACGCATCTTCACCACAATTTTTATGCATCCAAACGGCCATCACGTGCCATGATACAAATTTTCAAATTTATGAATTTTAATTTTTTCAAAAATTATTCACAATGGATCTTGAATCGTTTATAAAAATGTCAGGAGTTCAATGGTGAAAACCGTTTTTGAATCGGATGCTTTGTTGAAGAATTATAATAAAAAATAGAAGAGATTGGATTGAGTTGCATGCATGCGTGCGCGCGTCAACCTTGTCGGTTGTGTCAAGTGTAACGTCCGGCTCGTGGAGATGTTTCTATATGGTAATGAATTAGTTTTCATTCATCTAACTACTAGTTTTTATGCATCGTTCGCGACAAAAATATTTCTGCACAGCTTTATCTATAATTTTATGCATCCGATCGGTAGGGTCTGCAGAGGTCCCCCACTTGCGCGCGTGTTAGCTGGACGGACCTAAATGCTTAGGCTGGGTGGTGTGGCTGGCTAGGGCTCTCCATTAGCTATTAGAAGCCCCGAGCTCCCAACAGTGGGACCCTATATCTATATCTATGTTTTATAATACTAATAAATCCTAGTAGAATTTTATCTTGACGTGCAATCATCTACATCAGTAGCCTACTAGCACATATAATTATGGCACATATCTATTCATGTAAACTATCCACCTCAACAAGCCATATTACTTGCTAACTTGCATAAACAATATTGGACTTAAATTACCTTTGTTTCATGGGCTGGACCAAGTCCCTGGTCCGTCCATATCTAGCTTTGTACGTTTTCTCTTTCTAGAGGTTAGCTTGCCCTAAGTATTTTTTATACTTGTTTTTAAACCTTGCAATTGCATGGTTGTAGGCCAACTAGAGTTGTATTTTCACTTTTTGGTTATATAAGAGTTGTAATCATTGTTGTGAGAAAACAAATAGTCAAATACGAGCTAGTCACTCACAGTAGAGAATTTTATTTCGTGGTTTCCAAGAAAACCATGTCATCTAAAAGAGATTTAGGTTGATGAATGAAACAAGATCTTCAATTTACAATTTTATTTAACGATTTTATATTATTAGCCATAGCATTTAATTCTTACATTGTTTGTGAAAACAATCACAGTATGGTGCAATTTCCATTTCCAACGCATAAGATGAAACAATTTGGTCATAGGGTGTTTTTTCCGAGAACACGATTTCACGTGTATTTTATTAAGGAGAACACAGGTTTCATTCCATTTCCAAGGTATAGGTAAGGGTGTAGATGACCCGCAAAAAATAATAAAAGAAAAAAGTGTGTATATAAATATCAGACTCCATCTTTCGTTCAAAAAATATATCAGACTCCATCTGAACTAAACTCGTTCCTTTTCTCTTCATATATTTCTTGACACGCGGGCCTGCTCGGCCGTTATTTTTGCGGCTGTGCTGGCCGCGCTGGCTGTTCGCTGCGTTAGGCGGAGGGAGTTGAAGTTGATTCGGTGGCTAATGAGCGGGCATCTAGATTGAAACTCTTATAAAATATGCATTGATAATAGCCTTGGAACAAAAGATTTACAAAACACTTTAGGAAAATCATGAATGAAATGTGAAAAAACATCAAATCCTATAGTATTTCAGAACAAAAACAAAGTTTAGGAAGATGACTTTGGAAGCAATATTATAGGGAAAAACATACTCCGTATATTTCAAATTATAAGTTGTTTTGACTATATTTTTTGGTACACGTCGATTAGGAACGAAACAATGGGGTCAAAGCTTATGTCTAGTTCCTTCTTAAAATGGTCCTAACCCGTTAGAGGGTTCGTTCAGCTGGTTGAAAAACCAGCCGGATTTCACTGTTCGTGGATGAAAAATACTGTTCACTCTCTCACAAATTCCTCCAAATTCCTCCCAGCGAACAGGGCCAGAATTTCAAAGAAATTCTTGGAAAACATTCTTTTGTTCCATAGGGTTTCATTAAAAAAAATCCTATAAAGAAAGGCGATTTTTTTCGTCAAAATTCTTCGTTCCAAAAGGGGGGCTTATGGGACTCGCATTGAGTGTTGGAAAAGGCGATTCATACTCTGGTTGGAAGCTATACAAGACATGCATGCGTCATGCGATGCAGGTGTGTTTAGCTTGCTTATATCTCTTCCATCCATATGCTGCTAACTAACAAGGACTGCAAACTGAAACTGTTAAACAGCGACTTGCTAACTGGAACAAATGCTTATGCTGTCGCTGGGTCAGGTTCTATTACGGACCGTACCTGATGCAAACGCGATGGACGCAGTACCGATTGGTGATCGGCATTTACTAATCAATTGCTTCGCCGATAGATCCGAGGCTTGCATCCTCTTAACCCTGCAGCATTTAGTGGATCACATGGCTAAATAGGCCCTACATGCACCGCAAATCCGTGATGCGTGCAAAAGTTTGTTGATTTCACAGAACCGGTGCCACTGTTTCACCCCATCTCACGCGGAATATCATTACGGTGTCCGTGTGATTCTGTGAAACTGCCCCACTTACAAGTCATTTAATGGTTAACGAGAACGTTACCGTGAGACTTGCGTCACTCGAACAAGGAACAAAGCTTTAACGGTTGTAGTAACGGTAGGGCATTTTTTAAGGCCCGTGGATTTGTCGGCAGTTGACACTTCATTTGTCGGTGGGAGCTGTCGGTTGATGCTTGATGTTGGCGATGTGTGAATCTATGATGGATCGATCTGTCAAACTGTTAACTACTGTACACTCCTATTTAGGCGATTGACATATAATGGTCTCCTCTTCCATCGCTACTTTTTTTATCCAAGCAACACCAATTAGAATGTTGTTTCTTTATAAAAAAAAGGATGTTCTTTTATTTCAAGGAAGTAGTAGGTGCTAGAAAGGATTAGTTCTCTAGCTGTATTTTACTGATTGTTACACAGTATGGCCATAACTTACAAGAAGACCTTGCAATAAAGTCCATGTTCGTTTCTCTTATAATCCGTACTTTTCAGCTTTTTTTTTTTTCAGTCGGAATAATATTTTTCTCTCACAACAAATTAGCCAAAATAATGTTTTGCCTTGTTTTTTCAGCGAAGCAAACGGGGCCAAAAATAAATCCCAAGTTGGTCCACGGCCCACTTCCTTTGAGAATTCAGTTGATCTGATCTGTTCGTTCCACTGTTTGCCTTCAATCTCCATCAGACTACAGTTAGAATGAGCATCATATTGCTTCGCAATTTGAACTCACTCCTATTTAGAGTAGCTTAGTATTTGCTTCGTGACCAGCTCCGTTGTTGCTCTGTTCCCACGAGATCTGGCTAATACAAATTAGAATGAAACATGACCAGCTCCGTTGTTCTTGTTTGCAACAGAGCAACTGCCAATCCGAAACCAGTATCTAAATGTTATTAGAATGTTGGGTTAAAGGTGTGGATCTAGAGGATGCACCGGCAATTGGCTCACCTATCATCATGGCTGATTGCTATCAGCAAGTGGGTACGTCATACTCCATCCATCATTCCATCCGGAAATAACAAACATATTTTCATCCGTGAGTTGGCAATTTTTTATCAACGACTAGTCAAATTATATTGGCTATATGCGGTCATAGATCCTGAAATTTTTTATTTTTTCTAAAAAAATTAGTCAAATTATATACAGATTTAGGGCATAAAACTTGCATCAGTATATTTGTATTCTAATTGCCTTTGAAATGGTATTTTTTTTAACATTCGACGGTTGAAAATGTGTGACGAAAAGAAGTGGGCAAGCATGAAGCATCACAAATGGGATTATGACTCTTTTGGTTAGCAGTGGCACCACCGGAAACAACAGTCCACCCTAATTAGTGGCCCAGTTTATATCAAATGGACGCCGAGCTATCTGTCCATTACCAGCCCAAAGAACTTCCGAAATTCAATGGCCCAGTTTTTCGCTAGGCTCGACTGGCGACCCATACTAGCCCCAAGCTTATTAGGCCTAAAATCGACACTTCCGGCCCAATATAAAGCCACGGCATTGATTGATCGTCCCGTCGTCGTCCTCGAAGTCGAATCTGAACAGCTGTGTGGCGAGAAACTCCAGTGGACCACCCAAGTATTCCGCGACAGTGCGACACGGAGGAGAATACGCGACTAGCTCCCCCTCTCACCTCCATGACCACGAACGTTGATTCCCGGTAACTGACCGGTCGCCATTTTCCGTCACAAGGTTCTTCCGTTCCAGGCGGAGAAGAAGGCATCGACGCACCTTCGTTGGTCCAAAGCCTCGACGCCTTCCCAAAAGGCAAAAGCAGAGCAGCTTTCGGATCGTTCCGATTCTCTTGCAGCGCAAGGGGCAGGGGGACAGACACATTCGTGGCCGCCCGCTCCTGCCGTCCGGCGACATGCACCGGCCACCATGTCAACCATGCGTTCCACTACTTTCACCACGATCGCCGGCACGGCATCTTCACCCGCGTTCATCGGCAGTGACGCTTCGCAAATCGCAATCGAACAAGCAGCTCGAACGATGAGTAAGCAAAGTTTAAGCAGGAAGCGCCTAGATGAGCTGTGGGGCGTGCAACTGCAACGGCTTAGGAGTCCTGTACGAAAGTTCCCCGTCTCGCATCTGGCGTCACCGCGTGCGTTGGGTCACTTGGGTGGCCCAAAGCAAGGGCAAAATGCCAAAGGCGGACTGGGGTTCATTCCAAGCTTGCATAGTAAGGTGGCCTTGGACGGGTTGGACCCCCAAGCGCGGCACGCAAGAGCTCGTGTTTCACGGGGAACAGATTCTGAGGCTCCACAATCGGCGAAACAAGGTAGCGAAAAAAACTACTGTATACGAAAACTGTCGTGCGGAACGCATCCTTGATTCCAGTACGCTGTTTGTAAAGCTGAGGCAACTGCTACCGCGTCTTCAGTGACGTGTGGAATTCCTACAGCAGCTAGACTGAATTTTTTTCTAATGCTAAAAGGTTGTGGACTCTCATTAGGAAAAAGCCGTCAACTAAAACTAGGGCCATTAACCCTAAAGCCGATGGACCTCCGAGCCAGGTGTGCGAGCGTGACGGCTACCTTCAGCATCAGCGTCCCGAAAAGCAGGGACCGAAACAGAAAAGGGCCGACCCAACCCCCTGACGTGGCCCGGGGACGATAATTGCCGTCCCGATCGAAACAAGCAAGCAGAATCTCCGACGCGATCGCAAAGGCACAAATGCAGCGACCCACCCAACCTAGCGCCACGCAACAGGTGTCAGCGGCACAAAATCCTCCCGGTCCCGATAAGAAAACGTGATTATCTTTTCGTTCCTTGAAACCTTGTCTTAGGGCTACTCTGGCAACACAGGGTGATTAACCCAGGAAGAAAACGGCAGGGTTGGTTTTTTTTTTTGACATCGTAGTCCCCTTCTCCTCTCCGGGGGAGATTTCACGTGCGGACACCTAGCTCTCCAAGGACACCTTTTTTTCCCCTGCTGTTGCTGTCGGCAACGGACATCTAGCTCTCCGTGGACCATGGCCGTGACAGTGATGGAATGCAGCCCCGCCCTCTCATGCACCTGCCGCGCCACTCGCAGCCCGCAGGGAGCAGCCGCCAAGCAGCCTCGCTAGCCGCAACATCGGGAACAGCGAACAGGTCAACCAAGTTGAATCCAGCGAGGAGCTGGCGAGCTGCAACGCCTTCATCTCCCAGAGGTAGCAGGTAGGCCTCCCGCGCTACAGGCACCTGCTGCCGTCTGCCGACGATGGATTGATCTCCATCGGCTGGCGCAACGGCTAACTGGCTTCTTGATCCAAGTCTTGATTGGGGCGTCTAGCTGTTCTTCCGTTTGATAGTCCCGTCGCGCAATGCTATAAATAAAAAGGTGGAGCCGGCGCAAGATACGAGGTTCACCGTAGCCGCCAGCGTCCCATCGAGGTTCCTAGCCCTAGTCCGATCTAGAAAGGCACGCTGTAAGCGACGGAAAGCTCCACTGCCGCCACTGGACCGTGACACCACTGCGTTGCTACCTCTACTCTGACACACGCCGCTGCTACTTCGTTGGCGGCACCATGGCCACGACTGCCCTTTGGTGAGGTATATCAGCAAGTCCCCTTATTTAAGTTTTTACCCACTGATCTACGCTAGAGGTATCAGTTCTATCATGGCCCTCGTCACGACGACGTTGTTCATGAGAAGCCTACTCTGTCACTGATGTTCATGAGCGGCACTGCCAATGGAGAACGGACCGGACCACTCTCGCCATTGGAGGTCCTTACAGAACCTGCTGCATGGGCCAACGGTGGCGGGGAGATGGTCGATGTCCAGTCACCCTGTTGGCTATGGCTGCTAAATCGAACGACCACGACATCATGGTTTTGGTACGAAGCGAACTAACATGTAGTCGGGCTCTGTTCGGCTGCCATTATAAGTCGGCTTATAAGCCGGCTTATCAGCCATAGTACAATATTTTCTCTCCCAATAAATCAGTCGTACAAATCAGCATAAAGTGGCTTACAGACCAACCGAACAGAGCCGGCGGCTACGTGCAGAGCGATGGTCGAGGCACCAACGCACCGTCACGACTCGCGAGAGAGGGCCGGGGAAGCGCTCCCAGCCTCCTATCTCAGGGAAGAGGACTGATATTCACGTCTCCGCGGTCTTCAGACTCCGGGGCGAGGGGATCGGCCGGCGGGTTTCTCACCCCGGAAAATCACGGGGATCCCGACAGGGTTATCTGCTTCCAAAGTAGCCTTGAATTTTTTTCTTACCACCCGGCCACCTCCACCTCTCCTCGACTCGACGTCGTGATCAGGTCGTAGCATGGATGGATGCGTGCCTCGTGTCCGCCATGATTAGGCTGCAGCGGGGGTTGTTTGTTGACTCGCTACTGCTGCACGGAGCACGGCTCACCAACCAGCACACCACAGGAAAGGACGGACTTTTCAGCGACGAACGAGCCGGCAGGAGACAGCGAAAACACCGTGGAAAAAGTCTAAGTAACCCCTTAACGTATCGTGGGTGGTTTACCTAACCGTCAACCTATAAAAATGGAAATCCAACAAAATTTAGTAAAACCAGTCATTTTATTCCTGGACGGTTTTGGACACCTGGTTTTGCCTATGTGGCGCTGGTTTTGCCTATGTGGCAGCGCTAGGAAGGAAAAGGCCGAGCAGATGCTGCGCATCGCGACGGGGGCCTCCCCGTAGAAGAACTCCAGCTGCGCGATCTCGCAGAAGACGTCGGAGCCCGTCATCGGCCCGCTCCCTCCGTGGATGGCGCGGAGCCGGCGCCTCTCGACGAGCGCGGCCGTCCCCCATACGCTGCAGCTGCGTCAGCCCGCCGGGGCGCCCCGTCAGCCGCCGCGCCGCCGGGATGATGGCGGCGTCGTGCAGCACCACCCACAGGAGCACGAACACCACCTCGACGGACACCAACGATGCCACGGGCACCTTGAACCACCCGCCCAGCCGCGTGTCCATGGCCATCCCCTGCTGGATGAAGGTGGTGGTCATCTGCCCCAGCGACGCCTCGTACAGCACACACGTCACCCAGATGGGTAGCATCCGCACCAGGATCTTCACGCCCTCCACCTCACTCACAGTGCACAGAGCTCACAGTGCACAGAGACCATTCGCCCTCCTGCTCCTTGTCTCCGTCCTTGACGACGATCACGGCAGCCTTGTCAAGGCACCGTTGACCCTTGGTGCGCGACAGCAGCTGCTGCTCGCCGTCATCGTTGGCGTCGTCTTCCTTGAGCAGCACCGCCGCGCCGTCGTCCCTTTCCATTCTCACGTTGCGCTTCCTGATGGCGGTGACGAGCACCCAGATGATGTCCTTGAGCGGGCTGCCCGTCGGCATCTGCACCCTGTAGTCGGCGCTGCGGAAGCTCGGCACGACGTGTGATGGAGCGGCAGGTCGTGGTTGCGGGAACGACGACGGCGCCGTGGCGCTTGCGGCAGAGGAGACGAGCCTCAAGCGTTTTGCAGTGGAGCAACGAGGTTCCAGGGCGGTGGCCTTCGACTTCAAGGACGCCGGGCGGCGCTGCCCCTGACCGCGGCTCGAGCAAAGAAGAGGACGCGGGGGCAGGCAATGGGGCCTGCTACTAACTGTGCCCCATCTCTCGCTAGAGCACGTACGGGGACAGGTCGATGAAGCGGAGCACGTACATGTTAGAAGTTTAGTTCTGAGTCATGTAAAAACTTTTGTAATCCCGTTGAAAGTTTTCAGTAGAGTCGCAGTTAGTTTTGCTGGGCGTAGATTCATGGGTGGCAAGTGATGTGCCCTGGCCACGCCGTGACCGTCAGGAGTCTGTCCCCGCCACGACGGCGTGTGCTGCGCGTCCCACAACGATCCGATGGAAACAGGCTTTGTGGAGCCGTCGCTGATCCAGGAGCAGAGCTCGGTCTCTGTTCCAACAGTACAACACCGACGGGAGCACCGGCTAGAGCAGCCGCGTGGCCGCCGCCTCGCCGCCGCAGGATGCTGGCTCGTCAATGTCGGTGCTAGACCGCCTGTGCGGCTGTGAGAAGATGGCGCAGGCCGGCGTGGTGGAGCTCTAGGAGGCTACGCGCTGCGTCGTGGCAGTCCTAGATCTCGTGCACGACGATGGTGCCCTCGCGGCGCCCCGACGAGGACGTTCGCTGCGTGGCATCGGTGTGGTCCAGGGACTCGAGCCTGGCGTGGATGCAGGCAGTCGAGAGCGCCACGGATGGCCGCCACCTCCGCCCCCTGGAAGAACACGCGCCCAGTCGTCTGTGATGACGCCGGCGCCCGACTCTGGGAGCTCGATCCGATCGGCCCCCGACTCCGCGGCCAAGGGGGCATCTGCTGGAGCCGTGGCAAGGAGCAGACCCATGAGCGGCGCAATGCGAGTCGCTGTCGGGCCGCACTATTCGAGCTGTCGCGCGCCTGTGCGCGAGCAGCCGCCGAGCCGCCCTGCTCGAGCCATCGCGGGCCCGCGAGCGAGACACCAGCGGCCGGCCACGCGTGAGGCGCCTCCACAACGCGCTCCTCGAGCTGTCGGGATGCCCTGCGCGATGCACACTGCCGGGCCCCCATCCGCTACCGGTGTCGACTTGCATCTTCCACTGCAGCTCTCACGGAGAAACCAGAGGATTCAGTGAGACCCGTGTCCGCCTGAGCCTCTCCCTATCGTCCACGTCCACGTCCACGTCCTCGCCCTGCTCCTCCATCGCCAGGAGCTCGGTCCCGGCAGCACCCACGCCGCGGTCTAGCCCCAGCGCCGGGCCCGCGCTCGCGACCATGCGGACCGCGCCAGTGTAGTGGCGTCGCAAGGCGCAAGACCCTCCGCCGCGACGATTCGGAGGAGCGCGACGGCCAAGGGGGCATCTAATGGACGCACCTGTGCAGGGCGAGGTCCACCAGCAGCGCGGCCGGGTCGGTGACGCCGGAGAAGAAGAGCAGGGCGCGATTAGAGTTGTTAATGGAGCTGGTTCTAGGCTGATAGGTGGGCCTAGATGCCACATCATCAAAACCAGCGCGCGTGGATGGCAACATCAGTAAAAACCATCTACCAATACCACTCAAGAGATTATTTGACCGGTAAAACAAAGTATAGCGTATAGAATAAAGTTTTATAGTTTTGGGTTAAGTAGGGTTATATAGACTTTTTTTCTAAAACACTATTGTATGCTCAGTGTTTGTTCTGCGTGTCAAAGGACCTCAAGTTCAACTGCTCAGAGCATCTCGGCGACACTTTTTAGATTCAGGGTTTGATTTTGTATAGAAGCGAATTTTAGATTGAGGTTAAAAAAATCTCCTCGACTATATGGAGACGAATTTTAGGCTAAGACTAAAAAAAAATTTCCCCTCACAAGTCTAGAGACCGATCTAATCTATTCTCATAGGGCAACGGTGCCGCGGCCGCGGCCGCTGTAAGAGTGGGGTAGGAATTCGGAAGTTTTCTAGATCCACTTAAAAATGCCTTCTTCTAGACCTACGTCAGAAAGTGTTCTTAATGTAATGTTTGGGGTGGCCGTACCGTCGTAGGTCCAGTTTGTGCTGCGTGTAACTGTGTTCATCTGGAAGCACAATTTTATTGGACAAAAAACTTTTTTAGAGCTTCTGGGAGACGGCACCAATGCAAGAAAACATCCGTCCCCGGGGTATTGTATTGTATTCAAGGTTGCACAGCTGACGCAGCGTCGCCGAACGCGTCAAATCGTTTTGGACAACCATTATTATGGGTCAAATTGTAAAACATGAAACACGTAACCGAAGGAGCACTTCACGATCTAGTCAGAGAAGGTTGGAAGGATTTGGCTAGTGAAAGGGGCACTGGACTATATATATTATTACAATTAATTTCTCGGACGCTTGATAAAGTTTCTTCAAACATCGGAAAGGCATGAGCTTTTCTATTTGCAGAATTTGATCGGGGAAGAAATCTAGGCGGGCTGATCTGTCCGACCGCATCAGAAACGCGCCAAAAAAGCTAACGGGCTGGTATCAAAGCCTAATCCAGCTCCGGCTGATTTGTAGGGAAAGAAAAATACCTTATTCTAACAAAAAAAAAAAACCGTAGACTAGCCGCTGACCCAGCTGATAAGTTAAGCGACCAGGCTAGTACGAAGCAGTATGCAACTCTGCTAAGGTTCTCACTGTTTTGTTCGATCTTTGCTTTGACATTTGTTCAATGATTGTTCGGCCGAAGCGAAGGTGAATTGGGCTCCGATTTGAATTTGAATTTACGGACGGCCAGGAAATCAGCGAAGAACGGCTAGTCCGTTGGATCCGCCGATCACGTCCTCGGGCGCCGCCTGAGGTTGACGACGACGACGCTGACGTTGTCCGCGCTCTGCCGCGCCAGCGCTAGCTTGGTCAGCAGGATGGACGCCTCGGCGCACGCCCTGTCCTCGCTGCTCTCGCCGTCGCCGTCGCTGTCGCTCTCGGACCCCGCGCCGTCGCTGGGCCCAGCGCCCTCCTCGTCCCCGCTGCTGCTGCCGCTGCCGCTGCTCCGCCTGGGGCTCAGGTTGGAGGTCGGGCTCGACCGCTCCCCGCCGTGCGGGTGCGGCGCTCTGTTCCGGAGGCAGGTGCGCACGACTTTGCATGCCACCTCGTTGCTCACCACGTCCCACAGCCCGTCGCTGGCCAGGATCAGGAACTCGTCCTCGCCGTCCTTCCTCTCCACCACCCGCACCTCCGGGTCGGATATCACGAACGGCTTCAGGTAGCTGTCACCAATGGCGCGGGACATGGCCAGCATGCCGAACACGCGGGCGCCGTCCCAGAAGATGACGCGCCCTCCCACTGCGTGGATCCGTTCCAGCTCGTCACGGCGGTCAGGCTGAAACGAATCATCACCCATACGAACTTGATTACAAAACGCAGGTAGCAATAGCTCATCAAGTCTACAAGACCGAGCCTGAAACAGTTTTTTTTTTTTTTTGCTCTGTTCGCAGTACCTTGTGGTCATCTGAGAGAGGGATCGCAGCGCCTCCGCTGCAGAGGACCGCGCGGGAGTCGCCGCAGTTGGCGACGACGAGGTGGCGTGGCCCCACCACGGCGACGACGGCCGTGGAGCCCACGTGGTCGCACTTGGGAAGCTGCATCTCGCAACGGCAGGTGGGCGCCGGGTCGGCGGTGTCCCTGAAGCCGACGGCCTCGTCGTCCATCCTCGAGTAGCTCTTCTCCATGACATCCCTCCACCGCGCCGCGTCGTCCGAAGCCGACGAGCCTGCGGCAGCGGTCGCCTCCTCGGCCACGATCTGGTGCATCCGCTGCCCGCACGACGTCGCCACCTGCATGCACATGCAGCCAATCGGTAGACACTCGGCGAATCGAAAAAAAAAAACTGCTCGGGCCATCACAGTTCAGTTCAGTCCAGATGCCAAGAACTGAACTGTTTGAAGAGGAATTGGCGAGCGGGCACTTACATGTGAGCAGCCGTGGCCGTCGAACACCCCGAAGAAGTGGTGGCCGTTGATGAACCCAAGGCGGGCGGTCACCGCGTCCTCCATGTCCCTGCGCCGCCCGCACACCGACGTTACGCCGTACCTCGGCGCCGGTCCCCTAACCGCGTCTTCCTCATCCACCTCCAGCCTCCGCCTCTTCGCGGACGCCTCCTCGGCCACCACCCTGAGCCGCCGAATCTCCATCCTCCGCCTCCGCGCCGCGCGGCTGCCGGCGTCCGCGCCGACGCACTCCCCCTTCCTGTCCGACCCGGCCGCCGCCACCTCGCAGCAGATCTCGGCCCTGAAACGAAGAACCGATGCCACCAAAGCACGCTCTTTGAGCAGGCAAAGGCGAGTGCTCAAGGAAGAAGAAATGGAGCCCCGGCTGATGCTGCTTCTCGCTAGTGGGATTTTGAGGCTTGAGAGCGAGGGGGGAGAGGGGTTGGGTTCCAAGTGGTGCCCCGGGGATATAAAGGCAGGGAGGCCACGCGCCACGCGGCCGCCGGGCCGGCCCCCGTACAGTTGTCGAAGCCGTCGGATACGCCCCACGTGACGCGAGCTCGTGGCCGGAACGTGCCCCCGGGACGCGTGTCGACGCGTGGGCGCGTCCACCAGGCGGAAGCGAGCTGGCGCGGCCGCGTGCCACGAGTAAACGGGGCCGGGGCGGGCCGTTCGGCCGGCCCGCCGTGGTGTTTGGTGTTCGCCGCGGGCGCTGTGTGGGGGTGGGCGTGGCACGTTGGTTGTGTGGGGATGGGGAGGCGGGGGAGGGGGAGGGGCCCAGTCTACGTGGTTGACGCATCCTTGCGTGGAGGGATAAGCGTGAGGTCGGCAGGGGAGGCGCGGGCGGTAGACACGTGGAGGCGGAGCGGCAAGGGGTGGTGTACGGGCTACAGCTCTCTTCTCCGGTTCTGCCTCTCGCTGTCGTCTCCCGCTCTAGCTCGCGTAAATGGATCTGCGCCGTGCACCTTGGGCTATGTCTCTGTAGCTGTAAATTGGCAGCTTGATTGCTGTACCGCTATCTCTTTATGCGATTTTGAATGGGTGCCACAAACTGGCAATGGAAATACAGTCATGCGTCTCGAGTACAGTACGTACGATCAAGAAAAGGATCAGAAGTCAGAACCAAGAGGAGTGCTGCTACTCAGTACTGTATTCTACTAAACGCCATCATCTCTCCACGCGAATCATATGTGAATAATGTGATTATGGTCCCGTTCGCTTGTCTTAAAAATGGCTTATTCGACTTCTTTTTTCAGCCAGAACACTGTTTTTCTCTCACAACAATTCAGCTGGAACAGTGTTTTTCAGCCAGTTTCAGCCAAATTTCAGACCAGCGAACGGGACCTATGTGCGCAACAGATGGGACACATCCCAGTGTCCAAGAGGGGGGAAGTGATCCTCATGAAGATGGGTTTCACGCATCCGAGCGCCCAACCCTCCTCTGGGGAAAGGCGCAACTTCGATGTATTCTTCAGCAGGAACATGACGGGTCAGGAGGTCGAGGCCATGGGCGAGCTCTTCCCGGCAAACATAACACGCGTCGGCAAGACGACTCGCCGGCCACTCGCCGCGGCGGCCTAAACTTAGGCACCACACCAACCGGTTGTTCCTGTTTCTATGGATAACACAACCGTATTGTCATGGAACGTGCGCGTCCTCAACGCGCTCACGCTGGGATGCAGTACGTACGCTGGTTGACGACATAAGGCCGTCCATAGTGTGCCTTCAAGAAACCAAGCTCGATGTAATACCTCATACAATGGTCCTGTCGATGTTGGGCATTGCGTTTTCGGAGTTTGCCTACTTACCGGCGTCAGAAACTCGTGGTGGCATCCTCATCGTAGGACGCCAACCTGATGAGGACGGAGACAAGGTTCTCTTCCTTGAAGAACTGGAGGCTATCAGGGATGCATGCCCCGAACCATGGGCGCTGACAGGGGACTTCAACCTCATCCTCAACGAAGCCGACAAGAGCAATGACAAGGTGGACAGAGCCAACTTGAGAAGATTCAGGCGAACGGTGGTCGTGCTT
Source organism: Miscanthus lutarioriparius (assembly GCA_904845875.1). Classification (NCBI taxonomy): domain Eukaryota; kingdom Viridiplantae; phylum Streptophyta; class Magnoliopsida; order Poales; family Poaceae; genus Miscanthus; species Miscanthus lutarioriparius. The sequence continues at coordinate 23,413,769 of CAJGYO010000001.1, forward strand.
GAGCTGCAGGATCTCCACCTCCACGAGAGGTGCTTCACTTGGAGCAACGAACATGAGAACCCGACACTCGTCCGCTTAGACAGAGTCCTCGTCTCCTTCGATTGGGACACCTTGTTCCCTAACGCGCATCTGCGTGGACTGGGTTCAGAAGCTTCCGACCACTGCGCCTTACTTCTACAGACAAACATGGGCCAGATGAGCAAGGCCCGGTTCCATTTTGAGGTGTTTTGGCCCAAGTTCGAGGATTACGACGAATTCATCGTCCAGGCTTGGAAGCGGCCCACAGTTGCATGCGACCCATTGGCACGGCTTGACCTGATGCTCAGGAACCTGGTGCGCCAACTGCAGAGCTGGTCGGAGACCAGAATTGGCCAGATCAAAACACAGCTCCTAATGGCCAGGGAGCTGGTGCTTCGGCTAGACTACGCGTAGGAGCGGCGACATCTACCAGAGGCAGAGAACGCCCTTAGGAAACACCTAAAGATGAGGTGCTTGGGCCGATTGCGGTCAGTGTTCAACGGCGATCGGTGAATCAACATGGACTCCCTCTTCGCCCTCGTCTCCTGGCAACTATGGAAGGAACGGAACGCAAGATGTTTCTGGGAGTCGACATCGATCGTCGGCGACCTACTGCACATCATCAAGGCCGAAGCCGACCACTAGATTCAGGCCGGAGCAGGCGGGCTACGTGCGCTGGCGCAGGGCTAGGACGTCATCAAGATAGCCATGGATCATGGATCAGGAATGTTTTATTTCATAATGTACCGTGCACAAAAACTAACGACCGGGAGCAGAACTCTTGTATTGTATTATAAACACTTTCTTCTAATACAATGATATGCACACTCGTGCGTATTCGAGAAAAAAATAACATCAGCCCTAGCTCCAGAAACAAGTCCTTGTCCGATGACAGTGCTAGTATGCCATGTGTGCTAAAATCCGAACATGTACTTTAAACACACATTAACACCAACAAGAAACACTTATGGCATGTTCGCTTGTTGGGCCAATAGTGTTTTCCTCTCACAATAAATCAACACCCGTCGGATTTAAGAGCCCAAAAACCAACCAGCGAACAAGCTCTTAGTCGTAATCACGCGACGGGATATGTGTCAAGCCTTGATATTTGCTTGCTGTGCCGGAGAGCTAGATTTTTAGGCAACGATAGAGCCCCAGATAATGGGTGGAAATGAAACAGGTACCGCTGGAATTCAGATATTTGTTAGTCAGAAATCTACAATCTTGCTAGATACGAATACAGATTTGAATTTGAATATTTTCAAATACGAATACAAAATAGACAGTCCTTGTCGGTGTTTCGAATCAGCGGCTATTCTGACCGGGATGGCTGTGCTCGGAGGACACAAGAATTTATACCGGTTCGGACAGAACGTCCCTACGTCCAATCTGCTGCTGCTCGTGTTATCGGCACTTGGTTTGTAGTAGGGCTTATAAACAAGCGGGAGAGGGAGAAGGTCCCAAGTCTCTGGTGAAAAGATTGGGTCGGGTTGAGTTCCCTGTCTGCTACCGAGCACCTAAGCCTTTCGCCGCTCAGATGTGTTAGATGTGTCTTGGAATCGCCCCCTCCGTGGGGTGCCCTGCTTTCCCTTTTATAGATGAAGGGGAAGATGAAGGTTACATCGGAGAGAGAGAGAGAGAGACGAGGAGAGAAAGGCTTTCGGGATCGCAGTGTCTTCCATCTCCTTCACGCGGGTCCCGCCGACCCTGTGGATGACAACGGGGATGGCTCCACATCGCGTCCCTGTTCGTCACTGATGCCGTACGCGGGCGTCGTCAGCCGGTCATGGCGCTCTATCCCGTCCCAGCGGACGGCATGGCTCGTTGATGCCTCCGCCCAACGCCGTACGTGGAGTAGGTAGTACAGCGCTGGCATGCCCGATGCTATTAGCGATGTGCGTCCTTAGATGTGGCCCGTCATGGCCGCAGATCACGTCAAGATGTGCCTGCTCCCCTTCTGGCGTCAGAAGTTTGACCCCGAACTCGTACTTTTTAGACCCGTGGTGGTTGGGGGTGATACGGACCTCCGTCGAGCGAGGGAGGGGCCTATGCCCTCGGGGGTCGGACGAGGCAGAGTCCGTGCCCTCAGGGTCGGATGAGACAGAGTCCGCGCTCTCGGGGTTAGACGAGGCAGAGTCTGTGACCTCGGGGTCAGACGCGCCCTTGGGGTTGGGCGCGATGGGTCTCTCACCCGAGGGGTCGGGCGAGACAGAGCCCGTGCCCTTGGGGTCGGGTGACCCGGATCCCGTATCCTTGAGGTCGGGCGAGACGAAGCCCGTGCCTTTGGGGCCGGGCGAGACCAAGATACACTCTTGACCATCTGAGGGAGTTAGTGTCTGCGGCCATTAGCTTCCTGCTTTCGGGTATCCATGATACTAATACCCGATAGTAGCCCCTTGCCTGTGGAGGAGTAGGATACTCCTCCGAAGGCTTTTTCGGATGGAAGGATTCTTGGGATTTTGATCTCCCTTTACAGGCCGTGGGATGTATTGGTATGGTCGAGATTCCTTATGTGTGGACTCCTCGGAAGCATGCAGCTGCGCGATTCGAGGGATCAAAGAAGATCCCTCTTGATTATGATTCCTCTCTAGGATCCAACCGATCTGTCATTGTTATGCGACCGCATTTCGGTCACCTTGCGAGTCCAACTCTCGAGCCCCCGCGCGCAGCAAGGGTCCGATCGAGGGGTCAACTCATCTTAAGGTCATCCTCCCTCAAGCGTTTTTTCGATAAAACGGAGAGGCTGAGCTGTGCCATATTTTCCTTGATGGACAGACTATGGTGCTCGTTGAGTTGTTAACGGGCGAGTTCGAGTGGGGCTCCGACTTCCCATTCACAGGGGTCCAGCATGGGTCAGCTGGTGACCAACTCTAGATTCCTAACGGCTAGTCCATATAGTTCTCGGGTCTGTTCGACCGGTCCCGAGGGCTCATTGCCTTTCTTCGAGGAAAAACCATGGACCGTGCTCTATCAAGACTCAAACGTGGGCTAGGATGCCCGCGACGCTCGTGCACCCAGGTACTGGCCACTAGCAGGCCCATCCCATTCCACCTCTCACTCTAAAGGTATCCCGGAGAGGTTGTGAACCCGTTGGTGGGCCAACCTTCGAACTCATGGGCCTTAATGGGCCGTGGAAGCGTTTTCAGCTCCGTATCCCTACTTACCCACGGTGGTTTTTAGCCCATCGAGGGGGTGAACCGTTGTCTGGCGTGCTCTTCAAGGAGCGACCGAGGGTGACGTGTGCATGATTCCCGGATAGGCGAAGTAACAGGGCATGCCGACGCGTCGATCTAGGCGAACGGTTCACCTCTCGTCTCACCCCGCCTTATAAATAGCGAGCTCCTCCTTCATGTTTTGGCATGCCAAACAACATTTTTGCCTTCCCTACCTTTCCGCCGCCATCGTTCGGATCTGTTGCCTCTGCTTGTCCGCCGCCAGTGCCCTAGGCCCATAGCTTTCGCTTCTCTGCCATCGCCAAAAAAAGTCCTCGCTCCTCTGTCTTCACTTTCCATGGAGTCATGGTACCGCTCCGACGTCACCCATGCACGCATGGAGGGCATCGTCAAGTGCGGTCTTCTTCATGGGAGGACCAACGCGATGGAGTGGCTGGTGCCCAGCCACGAGGAGGTGCCCTTTCATGAGCGCGGGCTCGCGATCCCCCCTCATCCGTTCTTCTAGGGGCTGCTGCACCACTTCCAGGTCGAGATGCAGCACCTCAATCTCAATGGGATCTAGCACATCACGGCCTTCATCGTGATGTGTGAGGGGTACCTGGGGATCAAGCCATAGTTCAACTTGTGGAGGTACTTCTTCGCTATCTCCCTTCACAAGAAGAAGGACAGAGGCTGGGAGATTTTGGTGCCGATGGGATGCATGGGCATCCACCTCCGGGGGCAGCGGGTGACTGGGTACATGCCTTGCCAGCTGTCTAGACCCAATAAGGGGTGGCACACATAGTGGTTCTACTTGAAGAATGACCCCGCCGCCCCCTTGCCAGACTTCACCGTGCGTTTGATCGGTGAGGCGCCACCGACGTGGCCGTGGGGGCCACCTGTCAAGGAGAAGAAAAAGATGCGCGACATCCTCGAGGCCATCATGTTGCTGAGGAGCCATGGCCTTCATGGGGCCAGCATCATTGGAGCATATCATGCGAGGGTGGCGTCGCTGATGGTGCGCGCCCTCCCGTTGTTCGGGATGGTGCCCGTCGTGGAACTCAGCGGGACGGTGCTCGCTTAGGGACCTCTTCACAACAGCAAGATTGCACAGCGCATTAAGGAAGCGACGGACAAGTTTGATGCCGTGTTCTCGATCCCGGGACATCCCATGATGTGGCTGGAGCCGAGCTTCATCGAGCTACCGATGAATTTGGGCTTTCGGGCCTCTGTCGCGCCACTACCGGAGAATGCGGCCATGAGGGCGGTGAACTGTGCCGTAGATGAGCGGAGGAAGAAGAAGGATGACAAGGAGAAGAAATGGCGGGTGAAGGAGCGGGTGAAGTTGCAGCGAGGGAAGCGGCGCCAAGGCTCGTCAGAGGAGGAAGATGAGAAGGAAGGAGAAGAGGAGGAGGAGGAGGGCGATGGCTCTGGGTTGCCAATCCCGTGGGACAATCTGACCGATGGGGACGAGTTCCCGCCTTCGCCGCAGGCAGGGCCCTTCCTATGGCATCTCCTGCAGCAAGAGGGGGAGGACTCAACCCCGGAGACGGCGGGAGCGAGTTGCCCTGCTCCATTCGGACGTTCTACGGCGCCCCTAGAGCCGAGGGGAACCGGCGGCTCTGCCTCATCCGAGCCTCCCAAGCAAAGAGAGGGCTCGAAATGGTAGCGCAATGTGGAGTCATAACCAGGGCTGGGCGGGCTGACCTTGAAACATCAGCGCCCGATGGCGTCAAGGTAAGCTAAGAGTTTTTATGTTCTTTTGTTTTTTGATGGATTTTCACCGCGAACTAACCGTCGTGCCTTCCGCAGCTTTAGGGGGCATGGGACCCTCCTAAAGCTGGCGCCGAAGAAGACACTCGCCCTTCGGTGGGTGCGCTGGGACCCATCTGGTGCCATGCCGGAGGCTGGTGGCAACGTGGCTAGGAAGACCACGGTGTCGACCAGGGAGGCGCAGCCGTCGGCCACATCTACAGGAGGGTAGGCAGGGGAAAATGTGTCGGGGGCGCCCATGGCAGGAGCGATGCGGCTGGGCACGGCCGCGATGCCGTAGGTGGATACAGCACGACCGGAGTCGACGTCCGTGCTAGTGGGCATGTCGGTGATGGGGCAACCAGGACTATCGTCCGGGCAGACGGTGGCACCCGTGGTAGGATAGATGGAGGAGGCCACGCCTGGTGCACCCTCGGCAGGCGCAACGGCGGGGCAGGCTTCCTCGTCCGTGTCGCCTACCCCTTCTACTTCTAGAGGGCCTGCTCCTGAGGAGTTGCGGTCATGAGATGGTTCGGCGCTACCTGGGGTCGACGTGGTGGCATCTTGGTCTCTGGTCTGGGTCGACGACGACCCTCACACCTGGGGAGGACCCCGGATCAGGTGGGCCGACCATCGGGACCCGGGGGCGACGCTCTTCACCCTCGATGATGTCACGGAAAAGAGGGAGTGGGGGAACATCCACAAGAAGGTGGGGGTCGCAGTGCACGCCCTGACCACCGTGCTGAGTTGACTGTAAGATGTTGTCGCTCTGGTTGGCCAGGTATAGTGCATCAGCGTTTTCGACCTTCATCTTTCCTTTTCTTGCCTTTTAACTCTTACCCTTTTCGTAGGTTCTCATGGACCGTAGCCAGGAGAAGTCTACATTCCTTCACCATGAGAAGGGCATTTGGGATTGCCTCACGATGGAGGAGTAGTTGCGAGCCAAGGGGGAGCGGCTATGTGAGGAACTGGCTGCCCAGCTTGCTGTCGCTCGTCAAGAAGTGGTCGAACTTGCCCCCGTTCGCCAGGAGTTGGCCGACCTCCGGATCAAGTACGTGGATGCTCGTTACAATGCCCATGAAGCTGAGGAGAAGCTCCTGGACCTGATCGAGAGTACGCGCACAGACACCGTGGATATCAAGCGACTACGAAAGGAGCATGACGACGCCCAATAGCGAATCGACCTCCTGGAGGGCGAGCTCCAGGGGGAGAAGGATCTAAAGGTCGCGGCAGAGGCGGTGACCACCAGACTTGTCGTGGAGGTCAGCCAACGCTAGGAGCAGTGTGGCAGAACTGCCTGAAATAACACGCTTTCGAAGGCACTCGTCTTACACTAGACCTAAGCACCTCGAAAGTGAGCTACATCGAACAGTTTCATCGAGCACACCCCAAGGGAGAACTCAAAACAATCCACGTTTTACATCCAGCATCCAATAATGAGTACGAGCTTACAATACTTAGTCCATTTCATACAAGAAGAGTTCTTGGAAATTATTTATTATAATACCAGAGTTCAGAGTGTGATAATTAAACAGTGGAATGAAAATAAACATCTAGCGGAAACGATATAAGGATCCGTCTGTGCCCACCAGAAAAATCCTCCACACAAGAGCTACTCCTCAAGTTGCACTTGCAACAAAGTAAAATAAACCCTGAGTACACAATGTACTCGTAAGACTTACCTGACTAGTGGGAATAGTTTTCTGACTCTAAGGGGTATGATAGACAATATGGGTTTGCTGTTTTCTTTTTGTTTGCGAAAAGCATTACTAGAAGTACGTCGTTAAGATCAAGTTTAATTAGTAGTCATGATTACTTCATTAACTAACCATTCTAGGTAAGCACCTGTTCTACTTTCGAGCAAGGGTTGAGCAATCAAAATCATTTCACCATCTTTCATATTCCAGTTCTTATTACGGTGCTAGACCATAGCCAAGTCGTAATAGCTTCTCATTTAACATTTTTATTAATCATTTTAGGTTGCGATACTTCATCTATTCATTCCATCACAAGCATTATCACGTAAATATGATGCTCATGACATGGTTAAGTAATTTGTTTAGAGTGTAACACAGAGGGTGTTATAGCTCTACCCCCGTTAAACAAAATCTCGTCCTAAGATTTCATGTGTTCCTAGTGTGGGAAAGAGATAAGAAATAAATTTGAAATTTACATAATTACCTTGGTGAACTAGAAATGAGATGGGGATAATGCTCTAGAATATAACTCTCCTGTTCCAAAGTTGTTTTGTCCTTCGAATGATTTTGCCATTGGATCTTATAGAATTTTACCACTTTGTTTCTAGTGACTCTCTCTTTTTCATCCAAGATTTTGACGGGATGCTCAATATAAGAAAGATCAGGTTGGAGAGGGAGTCCTTCAATTTCCACCTCTTCATCGGGAACTCGCAAACACTTTATCAGCTAGGAGACATGGAAAACATTATGGACCGCTGATAAAATATCTAGAAGTTGGAGACGATAAGCAACAGAACCACACCGCTCCAAAATTTTATAAGGTCCAGCATAACGAGGAGCTAACTTTCTACGGACTCCAAACCGATGCACACCTCTCATCGGGGATACCTTTTGGTACATATGGTCACCAACTTCAAACTGCAATGGCCTTCTCCTCTTGTCCGCATAAACTTTGTGATGGTTCTGAGCCGCTTTCAAATGACTATGAATAACACTGACCTATTCTATTGCCTCTTTGATAAAATCAGGCCCACAGTACCCATGGTCACCCACTTCCACCCAGTTAAGGCGTGTTCTACATTTCTTACCATATAGGGCCTCGAACGGTGCCATTTGAATGCTCTCTTGATAGCTATTGTTATAGGAAAACTCAGCTAAAGTCAAGCATCCATCCTATTTTTCTGGATAACAAATGGCACAAGCACTCAACATGTCTTCAAGTGCTTGATTGACCCTTTCTATTCGACCGTCAGTTTGTGGGTGATACGCTGAACTTCTGAGGAGACAAGTACCAAGACATTTCTGGAGTTGCTCCTAGAAGCGAGAGACAAAGACTGACCCTCTATCCGAAACAATGGTAAGAGGAACTCTATGTAGGGTCACAACCCGATCAAAATACAACTTGGCATACTTCTTGGCTGAATACCTTATATCCATCGGAAAGAAATGAGCAGACTTGGTAAGGCTATCCACAATGACCCAAATAGAGTCATACCCCTTTGCCGTGCGGGGCAAACCCACAAGAAAGTCCATGGAAATATCCTCCCATTTCCAAACAGGGATAGGCAAGGGCTGTAGAAATCCTGGTGTACGCATATGGTCTGCATTAACCCTTTCACAAATGTCACATTCTAAGATGTATTTGGTAATATCCTGTTTCATATTTGACCACCAATACAAGTGACGCAAATCATGATACATCTTGTTACTTCCCAGATGAATGGATAATTTGGAGTTGTGAGCTTCATCCAATTTTTTTCTCCTAAGCTCATCACTTGAGGGAACCACCAATCGGTTCTTGAACTTCAACACACCTTGATCATCAATACTGAAATGAGGACCACGCCCTTCGGCAATTAACTTCTTGATATGCGGAACTTCTGAAGTATTTTGCCTTTGCTCTATAATAATTTGCTTAAATAAATCCGAGACTAGAGCAATATGGGCTAACACCTCAGAATGGTTGAGACAAAGATTCTTTTTCAACTTGATGCGACTTCCGACTTAAGGCATAAGCTACCACATTAGCTTTTCTACGGTGATAATGAACTTCTAAGTTATGTTCTTTGATTAACTCAAGCCACCTCCGTTGCCTCATATTCAACTCGGATTGAGTGAAAATATATTTGAGGCTCTTGTGATCCGTAAAAATGTGTACTTTATTTCCCAACAGGTAATGTCGCCAAATTTTTAGAGCATGCACAACTGCAGCCAGCTCTAAATCATGGGTGGGATAATTCAACTCGTGTTTTTTCAGCTGACGTAAAGCATAAGCGAACTCACGTCCGCCTTGCTTAAGCACACATCCCAGTCCCATCCTAGAGACATCATAATACACATCAAATGGCCTATCAATATCTGGTTGGGCAAGAACAAGAGCAGAGGTAAGAAACTTCTTTAGGGCTTGGAAAGCTTATTCACAAGCTAGACTCCATATAAATTTGATATCCTTCTGGAGCAACTTGGTCATTCGTTGAGCTACTTTAGAAAACTCGGGGATGATGCGTCGATAATAACCAGCAAGACCAAGGAACTAACGAATCTGATGCATCGACTTTGGAGATTTCTAATTTAGCACATCCTGCACCTTGCTAGGATCCACAGAGATGCCTTCAGGTGTTAGGACATGTCCCAAAAACTATACTCAATCCAACCAAAACTCACACTTGCTGAATTTGGCATACAGCTTGTGTTCCCGCAATCGGGTCAGGACTATGCAAAGATGTTGTTCATGCTCTTCATTGTTCTTAGAATATATCAATATGTCATCAATGAACACTGCTACAAACTTGTCTAACTTCGGCATGAAGACTGAATTCATGAGATACATGAAGAATGCAGGAGCATTGGTGAGACCAAAAGACATGACTAGGTATTCATATAACCCATACCTAGTAGAGAAAGCTACCTTTGGTATATCTTATGGTCGGATCTTTATTTGGTGATACTCAAAACGAAGAGCAATCTTTAAAAACACCTTGGCACCAGCCAACTGATTGAACAAAGTATCAATATGAGGTAAAGGACTCTTGTTCTTAATGGTTACTGCTTTGAGAGGGCGATAATCCACACACATCCGAAGAGTGCCGTCCTTCTTCTTCACAAAAATAGCTGGACAGCCCCATGGTGAAGAACTTGGATGGATGAATCCCTTCTCCAATAATTCCTCTAACTGTTTCTTCATCTTAGTCAATTCCTATGGAGCCATGCGGTAAGGATGCCGTGAAATAGGAGCAGTACCAGGTTCTAACTCAATGGCAAACTCCACATCCCGGTCCGGTGGTAACCTAGGTAGATCTTCGGGAAAGACATTTGGAAACTCACAGACCACAGGAATAGAGGCAAGGTCAGGAGAGGCTTCAGTATGAGCAATAACTGGTAGGGTGGAAACTGAAGACATAAGGAGAGACATTCTATCCCGAGAAGAAGGAAGCTTCAACTCAACAATTCTTTGCCTAAGGTTCAAGGCTACCCCATAGTTTCTCAACCAATTCATTTCCAGAATTACATCTATGCCTTGCCCAGGCAACACCATGAACTGGAGACGATAAGAGTGAGTTGCTAGCACTAGTCTCACTATGTCCGTCTGAGTTTTAATGCACAATTGCGCACCCGGGGTTCTTATTCTATAGGTAATAGGAATAGTCACAGTAGATATATTGCGCCTTTGTGCAAACCCCATACTCATGAATGAATGTGATGCACCAAAATCAAATAATACATATGCTGGGTGAGAATCAATGGTGAACATACTAGCCATCACAGGCTCTCCCTATGGGATCTCCTCAGCCTCAGTGAAGTTAACCTGTCTCGAGCGGCTCATGGGCACCTTCTTCCTTATGATAGTCCTCTTGACCTAATGAGAGTTGGCTGAAGGCTAAGAAGACTGAGTAAGCTGGTTCTGGGGGCACTCATGAGCATAGTGGCCTTCCTTGCCACACTTGAAACAAGCACCCCACTTGTTCCCCTATCCCTGATGAGGTGGAACATGCTGTCCCTGAGGCTGCTGCACCTACTAAGTAGGTGCACGATACTGAGTGGGAAGTGCTTGGTGAGTCTGCTGAGTCTGGCGAGATGACTGTCCACTCGAAGAGTGATAGGACACCCTCCAAACAACCTGTACCTTCTGAGACTATGGGTGACTAAAGACCCAGTGATCACCCTCTTGCGCTTCTACTCACCCTGAGAGTCATGTTGAAGTCCCTCTATTGCAACGGCAGCATTCATCAAAGTACCAAAGGTCTGATAGTACCCTGTACATAACTTCTCTTGCAAGATGCAAGAGAGACCATGATTGAAACGGTCCATCTTCTTCTCATCAGTATCCACATGAGTCCTAGCATACTGTGCGAGATGGTTGAACTTGTTCACATACTCCATCACAGTTATGTTTCCTTGCGTCAGCTCTAGAAACTCAGACAGCTTCCTCTTCAGCAAACCAGCAGGAATATAGTACTGACGGAAAGTCGTGGTAAACTCCCGCCAAGTCACATGGTGGTCCATAGGGTGCATGGCGTTGAAAGTGCCCCACCAAGCACTGGCAGATCCCAGAAGCTACTGTGCAGCAAAACGCACCTTCTGCTCGTCAGTCACATTGAGCAACTAAAACTTCTACTCTAGAAGATGAAGCCAATGCTCCGCGTCTAGAGGCTCAGTAGTTGGTGTGAACATGGGCGGGTGTGTCCCCAAAAAATCCTGATAGGAACAGGGCCTCTTGGGACCGCGGGCACCACCCCCATTCCCGCCATTGCCACCGGGGCCTCCACGGGTGAAGCCACCAATAGCCTATGCCAGCATCTCTAGGGCATGGGCCGACTCACGACGAGCTACCAACATCTCAGCCATCATCTCGGCATGGGTCATCGGAGGCGGTGGTGGTGGCGGAGGAGGACCAAGGAATGGGGCCTCATGGCTCTCCCCATTGGCATTACCATGATAATCGCCACGACCATTTTCGCCCTGGTCGTCACCATGACCACGGCCCGTCCCAGCACTGGTGCTCCCGTGACCAAACCTCAGGTTCATATGTAAACAAATAGGAACCCACCATTAGGGACAAGGCCTCCATACTTAGAAACAAATGGCTAGAGAGATGATAAGGCCCGATAAATGGTTACAAATGAGAACTTTTTCTTAAGAGTTAAAGTATTTCCCTTTATTTATTATCCTATCAATTTACTATCCAAAAATTATACGTGTGGAGGGAGTTTAGTTTAAGCAAGATTCTCTTTTCATGATGCATGGATCGACCTATTTGTTCGCTCAGGCTGGAATATAGCGGCATTCGTATATAATTTTTGGCACAGCGCACACTCACTTCCCGTACGCTAAACAATTTCTACGCAGCGTAAGTTAGTGTACCTACAGAAGATTGATTAGTTAAAACCAGTGCCACTATCCTAGATAGACCATATTACTAGGGCTTATACTTATTTACATAATTTATCGTATCCTACTTTTCACAAAGCTTTTGTTGGTCAAATTTTAGATTTTGAAAAGAGTTTTTTAAACTCATAGACTCATTATTGGCTCTGATACCACCTGTGGCAGAACCGCCTAAAATAACTCACTTTCAGAGGTGCTCATCTTCCACTAGACACTAAGCACCTCGAAAGTGAGCTACATCAGACAGTTCCATCGAGCACAACCCAAGGGAGATCTTGAAACCATCCACGTTTTACATCTAGAATCCAATAATGAGTACGAGCTTACAATACTTATTCCACTTCATATAACAAGAGTTTTTAGAAATTATTTATTACAATACCAGAGTTCAGAGTGTGATAATTAAACAGCGAAATGAAAATAAATATCTAGCGAAAATGATACAAGGATCCATCTATGCCCACTAGAAGATTCCTCCACACAAGAGCTACTCCTCAAGCTGCACCTACAACATGGGTAAAATATACCCTGAGTACACAATATACTCACAAGACTTACCCAACTAGTGGGAATAGTTTCCTGACTCTCAAGGATATGATAGGCAATATGGGTTTGCTGTTATCTTTTTGTTTGCGGAAAGCATTACTAGAAGTATGTCCTTAATATCAAGTTTAATTAGTAGTCATGATTACTTTATTAACTAACCATTCTAGGTAAGCACCTGTTCTACTTTTGAGCAAGGGTTGAGCAATCAGAATCATTTCACCATCTTTTATATTCCAGTTTTTACTACGGTGCTAGACCATAGCCAAGTCATACCGTCTCACAGAAACGGCGATTCATGAACCAATGTATCCTAGCTGGGTACCCCAAAACATACACCCCGTTTGTACCCCAGGCACAAACAAGACCAACCTATTCCACTCCTGTCATGGGGTCCAGGTCCCCATCCAAACTTGGACTTCAAGCCCCCACACTTGAGACCCGGTCTCAATATGGTGCTTAGACCTCCACCTTTTCCCGCCTCCAATCAGTCGATCCGAAAAGAGCCAGAACCCACGACAAGAGTGTAATGAGCCTTCCCACTCACATAAGCAAGTATGTGCTTAGGATAATAAGTCTGTGACCTGACTACCATCCACAGCAATGGACAGACCTCAATCGACACGGATAGGGAAAATAGTGTAACCAAGCTAAGCCCTATGGCCGCGAGACATAACTCGTCACACCCATCATAACCCATACCATATCCCTGCCCGGTCTCCATTTTCCTTTCATCATTTTTATCATGAGAGTAATTATAATAATCACCTATTGTGAGTAACGACAGGTTACTCACGCTACCGAAAACCTAAGCATAGCAGCTACTCAAACCTGCACTAGTAAGACTCATAGGACGGATATATCTATGTATGTGGTTTCCATAAAATTCCTATAATGTAAATGCACATCACATATATATACGGTGATTATCAAAAATAAGGGTTATGCACCGGGGCTTACCTTGGGTAGGTGCGATGTCAGCTGAGTCAGTCAGTGCTGTCTCTGGGACCTCCTCCTGCATGAGAATCTCCTCCTCGTACTTCTCGACGATCTCCTCGAACTCATGACCACCGGTGGTTATGGTGTCCGCCAACTCGTTCTCTACATGCATGCGATGATGATGCAACACTTAGCATTTAGGCAACATCAACACTTAAACTAAGAATACGCATACTAAGCTACTAAGCTAGCTATAATGACTAAGGTACTAAGCTAACTATCATCTTTACCGAGCAAAGTGTTGGGTTCAACTAACAAACACCTATCTTTACAAATGAAGGATATATCTTTATTTCTACTAATGATTTAATGTATATTGAAACAAAGAGCATTTAACTACCCTAATGCTTAGTCTATTCTAAAGCTACAAAAATTACAGTGAGTACATAATAATACAATGAAGCTACCATAAAATTTTTAGGACTAAAGCTATCACTAATTTACCATAAAAATTCCTATAATGATTCATTTTAATAATATGAAGCACTTTCAAATGATTTAATAGCTCCTGGTATTAACATGTATTTATTTGAACTAAATACACTAACAGATAGATCACAATTTTAGAAACTTAACAAAATTTGTTTCACAATTTTGGACACCTACATGATTTTATATTATTTATCAAATATTAGCTCAGAAATTAAATTAGAAAACTATTTCTAATTCCTTATGAAAACGAAATGCGAATCTCTCCGCGCGACCTAGTGCACCGCACAGCGCCCATGAAGCGGCCCACGCGACATCAGCCTGCGCATGAGACGGCCCACGGCGGGGGAATCCCATACGTGCTGGCGCTTTTGCAAAATAGACTCGCACTTCTCTCGAATTGCAACTAAGTCCTAACGCTATTTCCCCTTCTCACAAGACTTCTCACTTAACCCTCTGGCTTTCCTAGAATTCCCCCACGCGCACCCCCGGCTAACCCGTGCCCGATGGCGCGACGAACGATGGCATGGGGTGGCCACGCTGACCACCAAAGACCCGCACTGGCTCATCGGTCAAGCCGACACTCAACTATGGTCCAACTGCCTACATTGAGTAGCAACGCGGGGCAGCGAGACGCACTGGAGTGAGCTGCGGCGGCGCACGACCATCCGCGATGGTGATGCGACTGCTCCAACAAACCAGGGCACCTAAGGACCCAACTGGTTAGCGAGTGAGCATTAGTAGACTACCATGGACCTAGCCGAGGTGACGATTGGAGAAGAGGGTGACAGAGACGGGCTGGCCATGTGCGGTTGAGCCGTGTAGTGGCACACCGTGGCGGCACGGTCTCGTCAGCGATGATGGGGAGGTGGTAGCGGTTTGGCTATGGCACGCAGAGTGAAGAGGGAATCAGAGCGATGCTAGTGGTGGAGGTGAATTGGTTCGGGATGGGCGGTAGGAGGGCTGCCCTCGACCATGGCCGAGCGTGGCCTTAATGGCACGACGGCGGGGAAAACTCCAAATTGGAGCTTGGCCTTGCACGGTTCAATGCTCGGTGGGGTCGGGCAATGAGAGGACGTGATGTCGAAACCATAGATGCACTGAATTGAATGGAGGTAATCGTTCGCTGGGTAATTTGATGGCGCGGCTCGACGGCGGCAGCAGAGGGAGAAAGAGAGAAAGACAGAGATGGGCCATGGTAGGTGGGCTCGGCTCAGCCTCGCCTTGACGGGATGCGGTCAGCGTGATCATGGAGGCCCACATGCAGGCGCTAAGGACAAGCGTGCGCGTCCATGACCTACATGGCCCGCGCAACCGTAGTGCCATAAATGGCAAGGCGATGGCGAGCTCTACCACGTGCGCGCGGCTATGGTGAGCACCAAATCGGGCCAGCAGCGGGGTAGGGGTGCAGAGGAAGGCACGAACATGACGATGAGGCAATGGCACCTGCAGCGGCTATGTAGTGGCATAGGGTGGGTCGACAGGACAGCCCACGTGCCCACAATGGCAGAGCGAGCGGCAGCAGCGCAGCATGGCATCACGGTGGCAGCAATGCAAGGCAGGGTAGCAGCAACGCAAGGTAGGGTAGCAGTGTGTGGACACGACGATGAGGTGACGGCGCAGACAGTGGCTTCGTCGCAGCATAGGGCGGGACAGGCGGTAGCAGCAGCTCTTCGCGGCGGGGCCAGCGGTAGCAGCAGCTCCACTCGGCGGGCCATAGCCAGGCCAAAGGCAGCCATGGCCAGCCATGCGTGACTAGCATGGCGACATCAAATGCCCGAGCTGGGTGACCGCGTCCACCCAGCGAGGTACGCCAAGAACGTGTCGTGCACATATTTTAAATCACCTATAACAATTAAACGGTAGCTTCTGGACCTAAACCATCTTCACCATGCTTAAGATGGTATATGAGGCTACCAATCCAAGATAAAACACGACACCACCTCATAACTTGATTTCACAAAATAAATCGCCAAACATTGCACTGCCTTGCTGCTTATATATACTTAAATTCTTCCAAGTCCTTGAACTGAATTTGATTTCAAGTTCCATTTTTAGGCTATTAGAAATGTTGGCTAGCAATATTATTTTTCCACAACAAGTATTTCATTGTCATCTACAAAGTTTATATTCCAAATTCTATTTAAGTGCCACATATATGTTCTATAATATTTTTGTTCAATAAAAATTGGTTTTAAACCCTACTTGATATACATGAGTTGTGTAATAGCTTCTTATTTAACATTTTTTATTGATCATTTTAGGTTGCAATACTTCATCTGTTCATTCCATCACATGCATTATCATATAAATACGATGCTCATGACATGGTTTAGTATTTTGTTTAGAGCGTAACACCGAGGGTGTTACAAGTAGGCTCGAAACTTGGAGGCCGAGGTGGCCAGGCGGCGTGACGAGGCGCGTAAGCTCCAGGCAGACGTGGACGGTAAGCCCCTGGTCTTCCTTTGCTGTCCTCTCTAGGATCCATGGTAGGCTTTTTGACATGGATGGTGTGTGTTCTGGGCAGGTCTTGATCATAGGCTTTGGGCAGAGGTGATGAGGAGCCACAGCCTAGAGAAGGAGCTCAGCGAGGTAAAGGCCATCCTCCTAAAGGAGAGCAATGAGCACGACGCCCTGCGCGTCGCCGTCTAGCTAGTCTGCGATGACCTCGAGCTGGCCCCGGCACAAGAGATGAGCTCGCTCGCGGTCCGCGCCGTTCGGATCACGGATTGGGCATGTGAGATGGTGAGAGACGCACTTCGCTTCGGCGTTCATCGGTCGTTCGCGATCGCACGTTCTTACTATGAGAACATCGATCTAGAGACGATGAGCCAGGGCTTCATGGCTGGTTACTCCGATGCCGAGCTAGAGGACATCGAGAAGGAGGTGGCCCCTCTAGCGTAGGACTTATCTACTAAGATGGAGGATGAGATCATCCTCCCGAAAAAATATTTAGTTAGGCCAAATAGTGACCTTGTAATAAAGGGATAGATTTTAATTTCTGCTATGGTTGGACAATCTTTTGGTTCTTCGTCCTTTTTTATAAAAAGGTTAATGTGTTCTGACCCTTTCCATGGTTAAGGCTGTAAAGCTTAGGATGCGGGCGAAACAACTCTGATCACGCTGGTGAGCAAAAGCGCCATAGCCGCTGGAGCGTAGGTTTCTTGCAGTCCGACCAGTTTTACTCAGGGTTGGTTTCCGTGGCCCTTACTTTGAGATCTTAACATAAGGGAGGGTCAGGTGCAAAGAATGTCTTTGAGTGGATATACTCTTATCAGCCCCCGAGTGACACCTGACCCCCTACCATTGCCGAGGTCAGGCGTCACTAAAGATAGAGGGGACAATAGCGAAATCGATAAGAGAGAACGTTTTTATATTTCAGAAACATCATTCTTGAGCATATGCATAGGCTAGGTGTAAAAGCGACATAGCTAATCGATGCTCCATGCATTGGCGAAGACCTTCCATCGATGGTCTTGAGCTTGTAGGTGCCTGGTCAGAGCACCTCTACGACGGCGTACGGTCCTTCCCACGGTGGGGAGAGATTATGACGGTTTTTGTTGCTTTAGACGAGGCAGAATACCAGGTCCCCGACCCCGTACCAGACCTCGCACCCGATGGCTGTGGTACCAGCGCAGCGCCTGCTGGTACTTGACCGAGCGAAGGAGGTCAACATCGCATGCCTCATCGAGCTGATCCATGGCATCCTCGAGGGATGCCTTGGCTCCCTGCTCGTTGTACGCCCTGACCCTCGGCACCCCATAGTCGAGGACGGTTCGGAGGATATCCTTGAAACCATAGACCATGAAGAAGGGTGTGTAGGCGGTGGCCCGACTGGGGGTTGTCCTCAAGCTCCAGAGGACCGTGGGGAGCTCCGCGACCCAACACCCACTAAACTTGTTCAATCGGTTGAAAATCCTAGGCTTGAGACCCTGTAGGACCATGCCGCTCACGCGCTTGACCTGCCTATTCATGCGGGGCTATGCCATGGTGGCCCAATCAACGCGGATGTGGCACTTGTCGCAAAATCGGAGGAACTTCTTTCCAATGAACTGTGTGTCGTTGTCCGTGATAATGGAGTTCGGGACTCCAAAGTGATGGATGATGTCGAGCAAGAATAACACGGCCTGCTCGAACTTGATCACGAAGATTGGTCAAGCCTCTATCCACTTTGTAAACTTATCTATGGCGACAAGCAAGTGCGTGTAGCCCCCGGGCGCTCTTTTGAGAGGTCCGACCATATCAAGCCCCTAGACCGCGAACGACCACGTGATGGGGATCGTTTTAAGTGCTTGGGTGGTAGCTGGGTCTGCCGAACATAGTATTGACACCCTTCACAGGTACGCACAATCTGCTCAGTGTCGACCACCGCGGTCAGCCAGTAGAAGCCCTATCAAAAAGCGTTTCTGACCAGGGTTCTAGGTGTGGCATGATGTTCGCAGACCCCATAATGAATGTCCCTCAATAGTTGCCTCCCTTGTTCGATGGGAATGCAGTGCTGAAGGATCTTGATGTGGCTTCGCTGGTAGAGCTCCTCCTCGATAATGATGAAAGACTTGGCTCGGCATGCTGAAAGTGCAATCAAGCCCTAATTGTAGGTTTTGGTGACAATGACCATGCAATTAGAGAACTAATGAGATTTATTGAGATGACAAGTAGGGAATTTATATTCGAGGATGCTACATGAAATAGAGAAGCCTCGAATTACAAATGTAGATGGCTTCAAACTCAAAGGAGGTTCAAATGCAGACACAATGCTTAAGATAATATGTGCTACCAAGTGCTGAAACAACCACATGCATCCTCAGATTCACAGCCAAGATAGTCTACACTTTACTATTACCCTTGCTGTCTTGCATGGTGTGGCCTGCCGCACTTGAAGAGAGGCACTGCCACACTTGAGTCACAGCACAAGGAAGTTAGCGCCCACACTGACTTCCCCGGATGGCTCGAGATGCATTAAAAGGTCTCGCCTGATCCCAAGGCCTCGGGCTCCATCTCACCCGACCCCTTGGGTGCGGGGTCCATCTCGCCTGACCCCAAAGTCGCGGGCTTCATCTCACCTGACCTTGAGGCCGTGGGCTCCGTCTCGCCCGACCTCGAGGCCGCAGGCTCCGTCTCACCCGACCCCTTGGGTGCGGTGACCGTTGGGAGCTATGGGGTATATATACCTTTCCCCTTCCTCCTCGACAGCTATCTGCCTCTTCTTCTTCACTTCAGCACACTCAAAACAGAGCAGGAGCTCTTTCTCTCCCTCCATTGTTACTATTAAACCCTAAGAAAATCCATTGATTTCTCCATTAATCCTTGAGGGAAAAGGGTTCAAAACTCGATTAAAGAGCAGCTCCATTGATTCCCCCAACTCTAAAGAGCACTTGGTTCATGTTTTAGCCGGCGGTTGTGTTTGTTACTCTTGGAGCTTGGCTCCTAGCCGACTAGAGCGTCACCCGTGGAGCTTGCCAACTTGTGTGGCAGCCCCGGGAGGTTTGTAACCATATCTTAAAGTTAGTAAACTCACCCCTCATCTCAAGAGTTAAGTCTCTTGATTTCAGAACGAGGAAGGGTTGAAAAGCCCTAAGACTTAGTGGCTAACCTCAACAACGTGGAGGTGGGCAAGCCTTGGTGGCGAGCCGAACCACGGGATAAATCATTGTGTCACTTGTGCTTGATTTACATTACTTGCATGACATATTGTGGTTGAGGTAATTTCTAGGGTTTCTAGTTGATCTACTTATGTGTGATATTCCTACCACTTCTAGTTCTTGATCAGTGATTGTCATACCTGCAGTAAGCTAGGAAATTTCTCCGATCTAAGTTTCTGTTCATGGATTTTGAACTATGATTCAAAGTTGTCTGCAGGTGCGAGAGTGCCGCAGTCCGATAGTGCCGCTAGGTGAATTTGATAAAAGTTTGAGTGTTTGTTTTGATAGGCATATTCACCCCCACTTGGCTAACCAGAGATCCTACACGTGCGATCCGCCTCTACCAACACAAGAAGTTGAAGAAAACTTTATATGAGCTTCTAATCGGTAACAAGCCTAAGGTGTCTTACTTTAGAGTGTTTGGGTGCAAATGTTTCATACTTAATAAGAAATCCAAAACCTCTAAGTTTGCACCTAAAGTTGATGAAGAATTTCTTCTTGGTTATGCATCAAATGAGCATGCCTACCGTGTCTTCAACAAAACCTCTGGGAGAGTTGAGAGTGCATTTCTAAATGGCCCTATTCAAGAACTTATCTATGTTGAGCAACCATCGAGCTTTGAAGATCATAAGTTTTCCAACCATGTCTACAAACTACAAAAGGCATTATATGGGCTTAAGCAAGCACCAAGAGCATGGTATGAATGCCTTAAGGAATTCTTGCTTAAACAAGGCTTTGAAATAGGCAAAGCCGATCATAACCTTTTCACTCATAAAGTTAGCAAAGATATATTTGTGTGCCAAATATATGTCGATGACATAATATTTGGTAGTACTAATCATTCTATTTATGAGGAATTTAGTAGGATCATGACCAAGAGATTTGAGATGTCTATGATGGGTGAATTGAAGTTCTTCCTTGGATTTCAAATGAAGCAAGTGAACAATGGAACTTTCATTAACCAAATGAAGTACACCCATGATATGCTCAAGAAGTTTGACATGGTGAATGCTAAGCCTATCAAAACTCCCATACCAACCAATTGACATCTAGATCTCAATGATGAAGGGAAAGTCGTGGATACTAAGGTATATCGCTCCATAATTGGCTCTCTACTTTATTTGTGTCCATCTAGGCCCGATATTATGCTTAGTGTGTGCATGTGTGCTAGATTTCAAGCTAATCCGAAAGAGTGTCACTTAGTGGCCATTAAGAGAATCTTGAGATATTTAGTACACACTCCTAACCTTGGCTTATGGTATCCTAAGGGCTCTAGGTTTGATCTACTTGGGTATTTAGATTCCGATTACGCCGGTTGCAAAGTAGATCAAAAAAGCACTTTAGGGACATGTCAATTCTTTGGACGGTCCCTAGTGTCCTGGAGTTCTAAAAAGCAAAATTGTGTAACCCTTTTCACCACCGAGGCTGAGTATGTTGCAGCCGGTGCATGTTGTGCTCAACTACTTTGGATGAGGCAACCCTTCAAGATTTTGGATGTCACTTCACTAAAATCCCCATCTTGTGTGACAACGAAAGTGCCATAAAGTTAGCCAACAACCCTGTAAGCCACTTAAAAACTAAGAACATAGACATCCGACATCATTTCTTGAGAGACCATAAAGCCAAAGGAGATATCGAAATTCATCATGTGAGCACCAAAAACAACTAGCAGATATTTTCACTAAGCCTCTTGATGAGTCAAGGTTTTATGCTTTGTGTAGTGAGCTAAATATTCTTGATTCTCATAACGTGGATTGAACTATAGCACACCTTGATTGATGAACTAGCATGGATAGGAGAAATGAATTGGAGAAGTTCGAATATTGTGCTTAAAATGTTTATCATAAGAAACAAGTATATTATGATCATTGTTTGTATTGATTATTTGTTGCTGATCATAGTGTGCTTGAGATATGTGTCCACATCATATATATATATATATAGGTATTTAGTTAGTAGCTAAATTTGCTGTACTGGGGAGTGCGGTAGTACCGCGCCTGCCCTGCGACAGTGCTACGTGTGGACTGCGGCAGTGTCGCACTTTAAATTTCAACTGGAAATTTGGCCCATATAAGTTGTTACCATGTGGGTCCATCTTTTCTACCTATTTTACCTGGCCCCAGGTAACCCTCTCCTCTCCTATCTCCCAACCGCCGCCTCTCTTCTCCTCCATGCGCACACAGGCGACGCTCCCGCTCTATCTAGCCACGCTGCCACCTCTGGCATTGTCATGGCCTGCTGTTGTTCTTCTACATCATCATCTGCAGCAGAACTAGCTTGTGGATGGAGCCAATTCATCTCTTTCCTCCTCAATCCATGAAAACCAAGATGGCCTCCGGAGGTGATGATGACCGAAGGGGGAAGAGGAAGATGACAGAGCCTCGGGATAAGCAAATGCCTCATCGTGGTCATGGTAGGACCACAGGGGGCAGCAATAGTGTAGCAGGCAAAGATGTTGATAGAGACAGGGGGAGGAGAGATCAGATAATCTAGGATGAGGAGAACTTGGAGAGGGTTGGCCGTACTATTCCTTCAGGTGCTTGCCCAGATACTCCACCTCATCTTGAGGAGTTTGACAGGAGCTACATCAGAGAGTATTCTGAGGATGTAGTCATGAGGCATCCTATTGATACACGTGCTCATCCCATGCTCAACTATGCGGGAAAGCTGAAGATGGTGGAGGAAGCACGTGAGAACAATCCCCATGAGCAGCCAAAGGATTTAGAGATAGACTATAGGTTTTGGAATGAGTTTCATTCCAACTTCTATGCATCCATGAACTTCAACTCGAAGAAATTCAAAGTTGTCAACATGCAGTATGTTGATTGGGAGGAGATGAAGGCAAAGAATAAGCCAGAATTCAATAAGGTAATCAAGGCTTGTGAGTTATTTGGCCTCACTGATATTACGAGTTTCAGATATAATTAGAATGAGAAAGTGCTAGCTCAGTTCCATGCCACTTTCTTCTATAGTATCTACACTGATGAGATTCACTAGATGACAGAGGGATGGCATTATAGAGTTGATTTTGTGACTTTCAGCCGGATCCTTGGTTTTGGAGAGGAGGAGCGGGGCTTCACTTATATTCATGATGAGGCTAGAGCTGAGATCCATGATATTACCTATATGTGGATTGATAGGAGAAGTGCAGATGGGAAAGTCAGTGGCCTGAAGAGCTATTATTACATTCTGAATAATTTGATCAGGCACACTATCAATCCCAAGGATGGAGCAGCCTCTGATCTTAATGGCTATGTCAGGAATGTGCTTGCTAGATTTGTTTCTGGAGGTGACAAGTTTAATGTCCCTCGCTTCAGGTGGCATGAGCTGAGGAACGCCATGGAGGATGGGAGAAAGGGGATACCCTATGCCCCCTATCTCATGTTTATGATTGAGAGGGTCACTGGCCACAGATTTGAGAAAGATGGTCTTCACACCGTCTACAAAATTAAGAAGACCCAAGGGACAGGTGCTAGCAGGGCAGTGAGATGCTCTCCATCAATTGAGGACATGCCTGAGTCGTCCCGATCTAGCCCTCCCAAGGAAAAGAAGATGGAAAAATTTGGGAAGTGGATCAAGGCCATCTTCACCACATGCACCTATGCAACGAGGATCGCATATTAGGACCGGTTGGAGAACCGTGAAGCCAACCGGGAGGCTAGAGAGCGTGCAGGGCTGCCACCTCTTTCTCTAGTTCAGTCACCACTAAAATTTGATGACCTATCCGACATAGATTCAGAGGATGAGGAGGAGCAGGAGCAGGAGCAGGAGCAGCTAGAGCTTGATCCTAACACTAGTTTTAGGACCACCTTGTAGTCTATGAGGAGGAGCACCAGGCGTGAGCGCCAAACTTCTACCACTCATCGCCAAGGGGGGCGGTGGTGTCTTCTTCTTCCTCCTCCTCCTCCAACGATGATGATGATGGTGGTGGAGAGGAGGACGTTGCAGGTGCTAGTGGAGCTGCTGGTGGGGATGATGTTGATTGGGACATGATTCAAGAGGATGAGCAGAGAGTGTTGGTCTTTCTTCTTTTCTTCTCTTTTTGGTGCTTTATACCAAAGGGGGAGAAAATTAGAGGGGTCAACAACTTTTTTGACGCCATGGAGGTTGCTGCAGCTAGAGTCATGTTCGTATCCATTTAGAGTAGTCTTCGTTAGGTGAGAGTTTGAGAGTCCATTAGAAACTCTATTTATGTAATAGTGCTACTTAAGTACTTTATATGTGTGGGATATGAACATATATTAATCTATACTATTGCTTGTGATATAATTATGTTAGAATATATATCTTTATATGTATCACATATTGTGTGGTGTCTGTTCTGATCTATGCTGTTACAGCAAGTGCGGCAGTGCTGCACCCAGCTGCAACAACAAACCATGTTGTGCATAAATTGTTATTTGCATCATGTTTTACATACTTGACGCAGTATGCAGCACCACACAGGACCATAGATGTAGGGGGAGCCCATCACTTTCACTAAAATATGAATCTTGGCTTCTTATGCTAATTTGAGAATTCAATTTTCTATTCACATACTTAGGGGGAGGCTCTACACCCATGGCTCGAAAATCTCAGTATTTATTTCATATCTTTTGTAAGCTCTAATTGGGTTGTCATCAATCACCAAAAAGGAGAGATTGAAAGTGCAATCAAGCCCTAATTATGGGTTTTGGTGATAATGACCACGCAATTAGAGAACTAATGAGATTTATCGAGATGACAAGCAGGGAATTTATATTCGAGGATGCTACATGAAATGGAGGAGCCCCCAATTACAAATATAGATGTCTTCAAACTCAAAGGAGGTTTAAATTCTTTTATATTTTAAATTTGAGTATAGAAAAAGTTGTACTATAAAGGGGGACACAATGCTTAAGCTAATATATGCTACGAAGTGCTCAAATAACCACATGCATCCTTAGATTCACAGCCAAGATAGTCTAAACTTCACTATTACCCTTGTTGTCTTGCGTGGTGCGGCATTGCCGCACTTGAGTCATGGCACAAGGAAGTTAGCACCCATACTGACTTCCTCGGATGGCTCAAAATGCATTAAAAGGTCTTGCCCGACCCAAGGTCGCGGGCTCCGTCTCGCCCGACCCCTTAGGTGCGGTGACCGTTGGGGGCAGGGGGGTATATATACCTTTCCCCTTCCTCCCCAACGGTTATCTGCCTCTTCTTTCTCACTTCAGCACGCTCAAAACAGAGCAGGAGCTCTCTCTCTCTCTCCTCTATTGTTGACCTTAAGCCCCAAGCAAATCCATTGATTTCCCCATCAATCCTTGAGGGAAAAGGGTCCAAAACTCGATTAAAGAGTAGCTCCATTGATTCCCCCAACTCTAAAGAGCACTTGGTTCGTGTTTTAACCGGCGGTTGTGTTTGTTACTCTTGGAGCTTGGCTCCTAGCCGGCTAGAGCGTCGCCCGTGGAGCTTGCCAACTTGTGTGGCAGCTCCGGGAGGTTTATAACCATCTCTTGAAGTTAGTAAACTCACCCCTCATCTCAAGAGTTAAGTCTCTTGATTTGAGAACGAGGAAGGGTTGGAACGCCCTAAGCCTTAGTGGCTAACCTCAAAAATATGGAGGTAGACAAGCCTTGGTGGCGAGCCGACACACGGGATAAATCATTGTGTCACTTGTGCTTGATGTACATTACTTGCATGACATATCGTGGTTGAGGTGATTTCTAGGGTTTCTAGTCAGTCTACTTGTGTGTCGTATTCCTACCTCTTCTAGCACTTGATCAGTGATTGTCATACCTGCAGTATAGGAAATTTCTCTGATCTAAGTTTTCGTTTATGAATTTTGAATTGTGATTCAAAGTTGTCTACAGGTGCGGTAGTGCCGCTCTCTAGAGCCACAGTGTCGCTGGGTGAATTTGATAAAAGTTTGAGTGTTTGTTTTGATAGGCCTATTCACCTCTCCTCTAGGCCAACAAGAGATCCTACACGTGCGATCCACCATGCCTCTGTCTTGTCCGTCGGGAGCACTTCATAGAGAAGCCAATCTATGTACGGGGTCCTCCGGTCAGCTAGGGGGTCAGACTTTGCCATGGGATCTTCGTCAAGCTCCATGACTTTTTGGTCAGAGGGGGCAGGCGGTTAGTCAGCCCCGGAGCCTAGGGCGAGCAGCTTGTCCTTGATCTGTCCCCATCCCTTGTAGCGGACTGAAGGCTTGTGCTGATTGCTGGTGAAGACGCCCATCGGCACCGGCTCTCGGCTAGACGTCATCTTCGCCAGTGTGTTGGCCACCTCATTGAGCCACCTCGGGATGTGATTGAGTTTGAGGCCATCGAACTTGTCCTCCAGCTAGCGGACTTCTCGGCAGTAAGCAGCTATCTTGGTGTCATGGCAGCTTAACTCCTTCATGATCTGACCGATGACCAGTTGTGAGTCGCCTCGAACATCAAACCGTCGGATGCCCAACTCAATGGCAATGCATAAGCCGTTGACGAGCGCCTCGTACTCGGCCACATTGTTAGAGGCAAGGAAATAGAGGCGGACCATGTACTTCATGTGTATCCCGAGGGGCGAAACAAAGACCAGCCCAGTGTCGACGATTCTATTCATTAGGGACCCATCGAAGTACATCATCTAGTACTCTTGGTCGACGGCGGCTGGCGGCATCTGGACCTTGGTCCATTCCACAACAAAATCGGCCAGTGCTTGGGACTTGATGGCCGTCCGAGAGGCATACGAAATGCCCTGACCCATCAGCTAGAGTGCCCACTTGGTGATTCTCCCTATGGCATCCTGGTTTTGGATGACCTCGCTAAGAGGGAAGGACGTCACGACCGTCACCAGGTGTGACTCGAAGTAGTGATGCAGCTTCCTCTTGGCAATCAGGATGGCATACAAGAGCTTCTAGATTTGTGGGTAGCGAGTCCTAGA
Source organism: Miscanthus lutarioriparius (assembly GCA_904845875.1). Taxonomy (NCBI): domain Eukaryota; kingdom Viridiplantae; phylum Streptophyta; class Magnoliopsida; order Poales; family Poaceae; genus Miscanthus; species Miscanthus lutarioriparius. The sequence goes on from CAJGYO010000001.1 coordinate 23,440,277, forward strand.
GTCAGATAAAACCTCACTAACGAACTATATGGGGTGCTGGACTTTGAGGGCATGTCCCTCTTCCTCCCACTCTACCACCAGAGAAGTGCTTTCGTCAGGATTTCCTTGACTTTTTGAGTGCCTCCTGAGCCTCGGGAGTCCACTCAAACCAATCGGTCTTCTTCAGAAGTCAGTATAGTGGGAGGCCTCGTTCGCTGAGGCGTGAGATGAAATGGCTAAGCGCGTCGAGGCACCCCATGATTCGATGCACTCCCTTTAGATTCTAGATTGGATCCATCCTCATGATGGCCGAGATCTTCTCTGGGTTGGCTTCGATGCCACGTTTGGAGACGATGAACCAAAGCAGCATGCCCCTCGGAACCCTAAAAACATATTTTTAGGGTTGAGTTTGATGCCGTTCGCTCGTAGTTTTGTGAAGGTCTGCTCTAGGTCATCTACGAGCTAGTCGGTCTGTTTGGACTTGACCACGATGTCATCTATGTAGGCCTCAACGGTTCGCCCAATGAGGCCTCCGAAACAATTGAGCATACATCGCTGGTATATAGCTCCCGCGTTTTTCAGACCGAAAGGCATCATGACATAGCAGAACGACCCGAACGGGTTGATGAAATAAGTCACGAGCTGGTTGGACTCTTTCATGGCGATCTGATGGTACCCGGAGTATGCATCAAGGAAGCAGAGGGTTTTGCACCCCGAGGTCGAATCGACTACTTGATCTATACGTGGTAAAGGAAACGGATCCTTTGGGCACGCCTTATTGAGACTCGTGTAGTCAACACACATTCTCCATTTTCCATTCTTTTTCTGTACAAGGACGGGATTGGCTAACTGCTCGGGGTGATACACTTCCTTGATGAATCTGGCCGCTAAAAGCTTTGTGATCTCTTCGCCGATGGCCCTGCGCTTCTCCTCATTGAAGCGGCACAGGCACTGTTTCATCGGCTTGGAGCCTGGCCTGATCTTCAAGGCGTGCTCTGTGACTTCCCTCGGGATTCCCGGCATGTTCGAGGGTTTCCACGCGAAGATATCTCAATTGGCGCAGAGGAAGTCGACGAGCGTGCTTTCCTATTTGGATGTACTAGGGTGGTGCCGATGCGCACCACTTTGCCCTCGGAGCTACTGGGTCTACGAGGACCTCCTTGACGCCCTCCATGGGCTCAAAGGATCTAGCCGACCGCTTGGAGTCGGGTGCCTTCTCGGCAGTCCCTTCCTTGATGACCGTAAGCTCTTCAGAGGCGATGATTGCCGAGGCATGCTTGCAGCACTCAACCTCGCACTTGTAGGCGCGTTGAAAGGTGGTGCCGATGTGTGGTAGAACTGCCCGAAATAACACGCTTTCAGAGGCACTCGTCTTCCACTAGACACTAAACACCTCAAAAGTTAGCTACATCGGACAGTTTCGTCGAGCACAAACCATGGGAGAACTCGAATCAATCCACGTTTTACCTCCAGAATCCAATAATGAGTACGAGCTTACAGTACTTAGTCTATTTCATACAACAAGAGTTCTTGGAAATTATTTATTACAATATCAGGGTTCAGAGTGCGATAATTAAACAGCGGAATGAAAATAAACATCTAGTGGAAACGATACAAGGATCCGTCTGTGCCCACCAGAAGAATCCTCCACACAAGAGCTACTCCTCATGCTGCACCTGCAACAGGGTAAAATAAACCCTGAGTACACATTGTACTTGTAAGACTTACCCGACTAGTGGGAATAGTTTCCTGACTCCAAGGGGTATGATAGGTAATATGGGTTTGCTATTTTCTTTTTGTTTGCGAAAAGCATTACTAGGGGTATATCCTTAAGATCAAGTTTAATTAGCATTCATGATTACTTCATTAACGAACCATTCTAGGTAAGCACATGTTCTACTTTCGAGCAAGGGTTGAGCAATCAGAATCATTTCACCATCTTTCATATTCCAGTACTTACTATGGTGCTAGACCATAGCCAAGTCATACCGTCTCACGGAAACGATGATTCAGGAACGAATGTATCCTAGCTAGGTACCCCAAAACACACTCCCTGTTTGTACCCTAGGCACAAACAAGACCAACCCATTCCACTCTTGTCACGGGGTCTAGGTCCCCATCCAAACTTGGACTCCAAATCCCCACACTTGAGACCCGGTCTCGGTATGGTGTTTAGACCACCACCTTTCCCCACCTCCAATCAGTCGGTCCAGAAAGAGCTGGAACCCACGATAAGAGCGTAACGAGCCTTCCCGCTCCCATAAGCAGGTATGTTGTTAGGATAATAAGTCTGTGACCTGACTACCATCCACAGCAACGGACGGACCTCAATCGACACGGACTGGGAAAACAGTGTAACCAAGCTAAGCCCCGTGGCCGCAGGACACAACAAGTCACACCCACCATATCCCTGCCCGGTCTCCATTTTTCTTTTATCATTTTTATCATGAGAGTAATTATAATAATCACCTATTGTGAGTAACGGCAGGTTACTCACTCTACCGAAAACCTAAGCATAGCAGCTACTTAAACCTGCACTAGTAAGACTCATAGGACGGATATATCTATGCATGTGGTTTTCATAAAATTCCTATAACGTAAATGCACATCACATATATATACAATGATTATAAAAAATAAGGGTTATGCACTGGGGTTTGCCTTGGGCAGGCGCGGTGTCAGCTGAGTCAGTCGTCGGTGGCTCCAGGACCTCCTCCTGCATGAGAATCTCCTCCTCGTACTTCTCGATGATCTCCTCAAACTCGTGATCGTAGGTGGTCACGATCTCTGCCGACTCGTTCTCTACATGCATGCAATGACGATGATGCAACAATTCAGTATTTAGGCAACAACAACTCTTAAAATAAGAATACATATGTTAAGGTACTAAGCTAGCTCTAATGACCTAGGTACTAAGATAACTACCATCTTCCTCAAGCAAAGTGTTGGGTTCAACTAACAAACCCTTAGCTTGGTAATTTAAGGATATATCTTTATTTCTACTAGTGATTTAATGTATATTGACACAAGGAGCATTTAACTACCCTAATGCTTAGTCTATTCTAAGGCTACAAAAATTACAGTGAGCACATAATAATACAATAAAGCTACTATAGAAATTTCAGGACTAAAGCTATCACCAATTTACCACAAAAATTTCTACAATGATTAACTTAATAATATGAAGCATTCTCAAATGATTTAATAGCTCCTAGTATCAATATGTATATGTATAAACTAATTATACCAGTAGATAGATCACAATTTTAGGAACCTAATAAAATTTGTTTCACAATTTTTGGACACCTACACAATTTTATATTAATTGTCAAAGATCAGCTCAGAAATTAAATTAGAAAACCATCACTAATTTCCTAGAAAAAGAAACGAATCTCCCGCTCGGCCCACACGCGCGGCCCACATGACGCAGCACGTGCAGCGGCCCGCTGGCGTGGCCCATGCGAGGCCGGCCCACGGCGGGGGAGTCCCGCGCGCGTTAGCGCTTTTGTAAAAGAGGCCTCGCACTTCTCCCAAATCATAACTAAGTGCTAACACTATTTCCCCTCTCTCAGACCTTCTCACTTCACCCCGCGCCCTTTCCCTAATTCACCCGCGTGCACCCTCGACGGCTCGAAGCTGCAGCGATGCGTGAGACGGCGACAAAGACCGCAGTAGCACCCGGGCGTATGAAAGCAGAAAGATAAGCGGCTCCACGCAGCAGAGCTAGTTGCGGCTGGCAGAGCCAAGCGATGCAATAGGACATGTGTGAAAGGACCTAGGATGCCGCCTAGAGGGGGGGTGAATAGGCGTTTCTGAAAATTAACACCTTTAAAAGCGGAAACAATTAGAAGGGGGAGTTTCCAAAATGGAAACTCCAAATCAAGAGTACTACCACCCCTCACAAGTTAGCCACAAAGTAAACAAGGTATAAAGAATATATCTAGAAGCTACAACCCTGCAACACCAAGTTAGAACAGAGAATAAATATTTTCAGTGCAGACAGGAAATACCGGACGTGTCCGGTATGAATACCGGACGTGTCCGGTATACATGGTTTCTGCAGAACAGCCCCGAACTTGCTCCTTTTGATTTCTATCTTCAAACCAAACTGCAGGCACCTAATTTAACTATCAGTATACATAGAGAACCTGCACAAGTGCTAGAGCAACACAAATATCAAATGAAATGCGAATTGAGACACGATATTTGTTTTACCGAAGTTCGGACTCGTTCGAGTCCTACTCTCCGTTGAGGGGGCTGCGGGCGACCAAATGAAGGTCAGCCCTAGAGGATACCACGAAGGTCACTCTAGCCGGAGTCTTTTCCAACTCCTTTTCCTCCTTCCACTAATTGATTCCGAGGCGGCGGAATCGATAATTACTAAACTTTCCGAGGCACACCACAATCTCCCGGGTGCTCTCCGTGACGTCTAACCGTCTAGGACCGAAGAGTCCAAGAGTAACAAATGCGAATCACGAGATTGACAATATGCACAAGTGCTCAAGTGGTGGCTTGCTCTCTTTTCAAATTCTCTCTTAACCCACAAATTGATTTTGTAATTTGGATCACACACTCACTAAGAGAGGGTTTAGGAGAGTTGGCAAGGCTCAAAAACGTGTGTCTAAGTCAGTAAAATCAGCAGCCTCCAAAGGTGGAGGCTTAGGGGTATTTATAGCCCCCTTGAAAAACTAGCCGTTTTATAGCCGTTGCAATACGGGACACGTCCGGTATGCATACCGGACACGTCCGGTATGACTCGAGATGCGCATGCCAACGGTAACTAAATTCTGATGATGTTGTGAGGCATCGGAACTCCCGAAGAATCTTGGGACTTCCGACCGCCGGAACTCGACTCAAGTCGGAACCCCGACCCTCGGTAATTTTGAAAACATGTATGGCGAGTTAAAGTTAGTGAGGTGTCGGAACTCCCGACATATGTCGGAACTCCCGACCGTCGGAACTCCCGACATACGCCGGAACTCCCGACCCTCACGGCTTTTGAAAACTAGCCGTTGGCTTCACGGTCATCCATACCGGACACGTCCGGTATTATCCGGACACGTCCGGTATGACCAGAGACGATGAACCCTCCAAGTCGGTTGAAGTGCGACACGCCGGAACTCCCGACCCATGCGGGACTCCGACCGTCGGAACTCCCGACCACGTCGGAACTCCCGACTAACCAACCCGAGAACAACAATTTTACAAGCTGCTTTGGACAAACACGGACACGTCCGGTATGAATACCGACACGTCCGGTATTGCGAACCAACAACAAATCGATTAGCTCTTTTGTCTCTCAAATACTCAAAACTCACATGGGTTGGCTTGAGCACTTATGAAACATTATCTATCAACATGATGCATCCCTCTTAATAGTACGGCATACCTATTAAACTCAAGACAAGCGGAAATATGAATTTGTACCACTTGAGTTGTTCTTTTGAATTGATGCCGCCCCTTCCAATCTTCATCAAGTAAGGGTGCTAACATGTTGATGTTGATCTTTTCACTTGAGCATAGCCATCTTGAGCATGTGACTTGATTCCATTCATCAAGTTTGAATAATCCCAAATGTATCAAGTCACTTCCATCAAATACTTCATTATAGATTTGATCCTTCACATCAATATGACCATCTTAGCTTGACTAGTACCTCAACTAAATGCAAGTACTTTCTTCTTCACCCTAGCTAGGTTCTTGGCCGCCAAGCCGCCGCTGCTTGCCCTTCACCCTTGCTTAGTACCTCGAAGCCTTTCCTTGCTATCTTCACCATCTCAAGCCATCAAGTCACATCTTGTGTTGAATCATCCATTCATATGTATTGTTATCTTTTTCATTTTAATTTAGCAAGCTTCAAATATGAGACCATTCCATATGCAATCCCTCATGTCTCATTAACTAATAATCATGAGCTTGCTTTCACATAGTCAATGGAAATCCCACAAAAAATAAGCCTTCACATGAATTCCATTTGCATTGTTGTCTTGTGCTCGAACTAGATTGTTTATACAACAACACATCATTTTGGCTTTCATTAAGTACCTGTGAGATAACCTATTAGCTGTTCACACTTAGCAAACGGGTTAGTCCTTTAATCACGTTGTCATTCAATCAACCAAAACCTACTAAAGGGCTAGATGCACTTTCAATCTCCCCCTTTTTGGTGATTGATGACAACTTGATTAAAGCTTACAAAATGATATAAACATTTAAACTTTTGGGTTCAATGATTTATGAGAGGCTCCCCCTTAATATGTGCTTATGATTAGAATTCACAAAATGACCTCAAAAGTCAATTGCACATACTAAAACAAATAGGAGACTCCCCCTAAATCATTGCATCCGTGGGGTGCATGTGTGTGTGACAAAGAGAAACCGTGATGCATATGACAAGATATATCACACAAGAATAAATATAAAAGCATCACATCAAATATTTTCATTCTAGCATGCATAGTCCTTATGAAAATAAATATGACATATGTAATTCACACATAGCACTCATTACAAATTTTCTCAAGTCCAGAAACCACTGATATATATAGATAAAGATCATGTCTCAAGAGATACAAAGATAAAGCATAAGCAAGTCTCATCTCTCACATGATACAATCTATCACAAATCCAAGATACATCAATGAAGCTCAAAAACAAACTACAGCCTGCAGTACATATCTTCAGGTACAAAGATAAGCAAATGAAACTATCCACGAAGCTTTAATCAGTCTCTCTCCCCTTTGTCATCTATCACCACAAAGGTCCAACAATGACATACTAAGGACAAAGGGCTACAAGTCATCACGGAAAAGTGAGATCACTCATCATCATCATCTCGACCAAAGCATCCTCATCATCCGAAGGCGTGCAACACCGGCTGGACGAGAACCACACCCGCACCAGACAGCGTCATAGCCACAGACCGTAGAAGCCACCACCACCGCCAGTCACTCCACCAATCAGTAGCATAGTCGTCTGCAGTCTTTGGGGACGTGGTGAGAGTGAGTAGGCACACGAGCTTTGAAGTGGTAGAGTGTCGGGGTGCTCAGTGTGCTTCTGCTGCTTCTTTGTCATTGTATGAACTCAACATACTCTCTATCATATCTAGCCTGCTCTTTGCTCCTCGGCCTCGGGCTCACTAGCTGCCTCATCTCGATAGAGGAGACCTAGGAGGATCAAGCTCAAGATTAGAAGCAATTTGCTTCAAAGTCCGAGTGTCCTTCCTCCTAGCCTCCCTCTCCTTCGCACGCCTAGTCTGGATGTCACGGCACATCCCAAATATGGAGCTGAAAAAGCCTACGGATAGGCGAAGGAGGCGCCACGGCGTGAAGTAGAACGTGAAGGAGCACGTGGTGAAGGTGAAGCTCCTGGCTGGTGCACCACTCCCAGTGCATCGCCTGCAGTCTTCTTCTTTGCTCCTCCCTGGTCTCGGGCTGGAGGTAACCTGTCTCGAGCAAATCTGCAATAATCTTGAGTGGCCTTGTGAATCTTATCATACTCAAATGTGTGCCTTTGTCACACTGCTCAATCATATGCATGATATAAGGAGCAAAACCACAGCCCTTGAGGGGCCTCTCTCCAACACTCGATCTCGGACCAAATAAAGTCAAACACGCTGAAGGGCCGAGCATCAGTGCCATCTGTGGAGTAGGTTCTGGAGTAATCAGCAATGGTGCCCTTGTCTCCACCCTTGCAGTCAATAGTCTTCCTGAACATCCTGTCCAGGTACCTGTAGGTAGGGTGAAGACCTAGAACCTTCCCCACAGCTCCTCTCTCACCACCAGCAGGATACATGTAGGCGAGCTGCTCAGGAGGTAACACCTGCTCGGTGTGGATCCTGTCCCTCTGGAGATCATCCTCTGAGAAGCCAAGATGGGCGGCAAAAACATCATAGTCAACACTGTACCACTGGCCCTCAAGCATCCAGTGCATCCGCCGCTCATCCTCCTCAACAAATAGAGTAGCATAGAACTGAGCTACTACCTCTGTGTTCCAGTCATGCTGGAACTCCATGATCTCATAAACTCCTGTGCTCTGGCAGATGGCAATAGCATGATCAACTGAGGCCTTCTGCAACTCTCTAATGTACTGCCAGTCAATCCACTGAGACCTAGCAATCACAGGGTTCCTTGTGAGAATCACACTGGAGTAGAAATCCAGGTGAAAGGCTGTCTGGAAGCGGTGATCGTACTGAACCTTAGGTAAGCCCCTCGGATCAACCCTTCGCTCATCTCTAGCTCTCCTGGTCATACCCTTTCCTCTGTAATCAACTCTGGGAACATAGGAGGGTACATTAGGCAGACGTGTCTCAAGGAGACCATAGTGCATCCCCTGACCAGGCTGGTGCTGAACTGGAGGAACTGACTCCTCCTCCTCAATCTCCTGCTCCTCATCTGAGCTGTCACCATCTGATCCTCTGTCAGTGCTCTTCCTCTTTCTTTCATCTCTAGACTCCACTCTGAACTCATCGATTATACGTGTCCGGAAGAAGAGCTCCGGACCCTTCACGCATATTGAGTCTGCTTTGCACTAGTGGCAGCCCTGGTGGACCTCCTCTATTTGGTCAAAATTTGAAATCCGGGATGCATATCTGTCTCGCCTTCTTGTACTTCTCAAGTGCTTTGGATCATGCACGTATGCTTGGACCTCGGCTCCTGTCGTCCACTCATGGCGTACTATCCTGTATCCAAAGATTTCCAAAGAATTTTAGATACATGCCCATAGCTTGTAATTAGACATAGATTCTTTCATCCAAGGTTTTGCAATCACCTCGACACATCATTGTCACAAGGTTTGCAAAACGTAGATACAAAAGAAACTAAGCCTAACAAACCATTCTAGATAGGATTGAGTCGAGATCAAGAAGGCGATGCTTCTCTGTTGGGCCATCTGGGACACGTCCGTAGCATACCGGACACACGTCCGGTATGGGCGACCAGCAACCCTAACCGGGGTTTCTCGATTCAAACCACCACGGATCAATTCCAAATTTTGGGCATTGCTTCTATATCACTAATGCAGCATATTTACCGAAGGAATTTCCAAATCATGCATTAACCATGTAGATCGGACGAGGTCCGTGATTTAGGGTACCTTGAGAGGAGAGAGAGAGAGTGATGTGAAATCCAAATCCACGGGCCTTCAATCCTTGATCCAAGCCTTCTCCAATGCAATCTCCTCTCTCTCTTTTCCTTGGTGAAATCCTTGGTCGCCTTTAGGGAGAAGAAGGGCGTTATTTGGTTGGTTTGGAGGAGGCAAGTCTGTTTGGGCGAAAGGGTACGCTGCTTTTTTATAGTCCCGCTCATACCGACACGTCCGATAGCATACCGGACACGTCCCGGTATCTGTGGCTGGCCCAAATAATTCCAAAATGTGTTCTCACTCTTCCAAACCCTTTCTCTGTTGTTGCTCAGTCCAAAAAGGTGTATGATCTTGATCCAAACCGAGTACTATCACTTTTCTTATCTAATGCCATCAATTTATTTTCTCTTTTCCAAATAAATGGCATAATTAAGAATTTGCTTGCTTGAGAGAGATAAAGTGAGACAAAGTAGATTGTGGACTTAAGAAAGCCATGTCATGTGTGATTAGCCAATCAAACAATCAAGGAGAGCTTTAATCATCACATGGCAAGGCTAGGTCACAAAGACCAAGATTCAAATAGTTTTTCAAATTCACACCACCTACACATGCTAGTTGTGGGTTTTGAAAAACATCTCTCCTATGTCACACAAATGCACATTCTAACATGTAAAGGGCCTTACATGCACTTTCAATGTATATATGTAAACACATACCTTTGCCTTGAGCCCACAAGGATACCACTAAGAAGATTCATGGCATGATAATCTTTATGTTGACCTTGATTGCCAAATAATCATGCTAGATTCTAAATCACTTTTCATCCAAAGAACTATAAAGAATGCTAGATAGATTTGTTAGTCCACATTGGTACAAAATAGAAACTTAGCTCCCCCTAAATAAGTGTTTTAAGTAATTTGAACAACTTTCAACAAGCACTTTTATTCTATTAAGAAATCGGGAGCCAATTTTCTATTTTGACCATAAATCAAATAAGTTTGCCATATTTAAAATTGAGTTCGGGAGATGCTCACAATCCACTTAGATTTGATAAAACACAAGCTTCTGAGTATGTTAGGGATATATGAAAAATGTATGGATCGAATACTCAGTTGCAACAAAATTAGTGTTCTGGTCCATGCAATACCGGACATGTCCGGTAGTATACCGGACACGTCCGGAATACACAGAACAGAAACATTGACTTTCTGTCCCTGGCCATACCGGACACGTCCGGAAGTAATACCGGACACGTCCGATAGGTTCAGGACAGAACCAATTAAATCACTGCATGTAATAATTCTTTTTTTGTTTAGCTTTATTATTTATTGTATACTAGCATCTCAACAGATAAATTACTCTACTAGAGAACGATCAAAAGCATCATATGGCAAACATGATAAATCTCAAGTGAAATTAATTAGCCACTTTCATTATTTCACAAATGTACCTATTTGTGAACTATAGAACACGAAACAAACAAAATGGCTATCCTACAAGGTTTTAGGTACTTGTTACCAATGTTGAGGATGAAATCTATGATATGTTCATTGAATTATCTTCGGGTCAACCATATAAGAGATTATGATGAGAATTGGTTGATAGATTGAGTGAATATTGTCAATTTGCTTGCTCAACCACCCTGAAGCTTCCATCTCATCACCAAGTACCTACATCATTAACCTAAGCACACTTTGGTACCCAACTCTTGTTGGGTCCTTTTAGGTTAGTCAACAAGTGCTTAGGCACCCAAATGGCTTTAACACTAGTTTGTGGTGAACACATCACCTTGCTAGTGTTAACACCTTTTGTGGTCTTCCTAAGCGTATTTTTATAAACTAATGTGTTCGGCTTAGGAGTTTTACCATTTGGACATTCATAGCTTAAATGCCCCTTTCTTCTACAAGCATAGCATATGCGGCCTTTGTTTGCTCTATGCTTGTTTTGCTTGTATGGACATCCATCGAGCTTATGGTCCGTCTTATTGCACCCATAGCATCTTCTAGTTGTAACTTGGGCTTCCTTTCTTGCTTCTTTGTTCATTGGGTATTTCTTGGTAGGATGCCCCAATTTCTTGCTCATGAGACAAGCACATTGTCCATGACTCTTCACTTGCTTGGCCTCCTTGGTAGAAGCCTTTTGATTGGCGGCTTCAACCTTGTCGGCCCAACTCTTGTGTGGACACATAGCCCACTCATGTCCATACAATCCACAACCATAACACATCCTTTTTCCATGTTTCTTGTTCTTGGTTGTGTTGGCCTTGCTTGAGATGTGATTCTTTTGTTGGGCTTTGGAGGAAGCAAGGTTTGAACCCTTCTCAAGCTTCTTCACCATGTTATCACGGTTATCTTGAGATGGTTGTGCTTTCTCCTTACCCTTCAACCGAATCACATCTTTCTTTAATCTTTGCACTTCTTCTTTGAGCTCTATGTTTTCTATAAGATTTAGCTCAATCGAAGATTGGCTTGCTTGAGGAGCACACTCATTAGTACAAGAAATATTTATTTGAGATGGTGTACTAGTGAGCGGATGTGTGAGAGGTTGAGAGAATTTTACCGATGTAATCACAACCTCATGAGCCACCTCAAGCATGATGCTTGATTCTACTACTTCCTCATGAGAGCACTTTAGATGAACATAATTTGCTTGTAGCTCATTATACTTGCTTGATAGTTCATCGAGCCTTGCCTTGAGCTCGAAGTTTTCCTTCTCTAGTTGTGAAACACTAGAAGAAGAATTAGTAACTAAAGCATGCTCGATTGACAATTTTTCATACCTCTCATTTATTGCCTTTAGCTCTTGCAATTTGGAGATGAGAAACTTTTCTTGATTTTGAAGCGATTGCTCTTGCTTCTCAATCTCTTCTTCAAGCTCATCATTCTTTTCAACTATCTTCATGATGATGAACTTGTCTTTATGGTTGAGATGATCAAGGTTGTAGTTGTCTTCAATTTCAACATCACTCTTATCTTGATCATCTACTTGTGCTTTCTCCTTTTCTTGATCTTTCTTGTTATTCTTCTTCTTGCTTTTCTTGGCCATGAGACACAAGTGATGAGTATCATGAGATACTGAGGTTGACTCATCACTTGGTCGCCATCGGGCTTGAGCATCGCTACTAAACAATTTGCTTGTTGGTTGTCTTTGCCTCGGCCATACGGACATCGTCCGAGAGGCATACCGGACACGTCCGGTATGTGTGACGACAAAGACGTCATCATCTTGCTTGCACTTCTTGCTCTGGCTCGGTGCTCTTGAGGTCTTGTGAGGCTTCTTCATTTGTATGATGACACAATGGACATACTTTCCAATGACTTAATCTCAAGTACATCATCACATTTGGATTTTCCATACAAATCAAAAGTCTAGTCCAAATGAGATGAGCACTCTCGGAGGTGGTTGTCCATTGAAGATTGCCTCATCTTGAACCTCTACACTCAATGTACTCAAAATAATATTAATAGCTTGAGCATTGAGTTGCACGCATATCTCTTCCTCTTTTGACAAATTTTTGTAGTTGCTCCAATCAACTATAGAAAGAGGTATGCTTGCATCCACAATATGCTCAACAAGAGGACTAATATCTGTAAAAGCATTGAGTACATGTATTGACCAAGGTAGAAAGTTTGAACCATCATTTTGGAGAAGCACCGGCTCCAACTCGATAGGCGTCGACATCCTTTTCTCACGGCGGTGAAGCTTTAGGTGAGAACCTCGCTCTGATACCAATTGAAAGGACCTAGGATGCCGCCTAGAGGGGGGGTGAATAGGCGTTTCTGAAAATTAACACCTTTAAAAGCGGAAACAATTAGAAGGGGGAGTTTCCAAAATGGAAACTCCAAATCAAGAGTACTACCACCCCTCACAAGTTAGCCACAAAGTAAACAAGGTATAAAGAATATATCTAGAAGCTACAACCCTGCAACACCAAGTTAGAACAGAGAATAAATATTTTCAGTGCAGACAGGAAATACCGGACGTGTCCGGTATGAATACCGGACGTGTCCGGTATACACGGTTTCTGCAGAACAGCCCCGAACTTGCTCCTTTTGATTTCTATCTTCAAACCAAACTGCAGGCACCTAATTTAACTATCAGTATACACAGAGAACCTGCACAAGTGCTAGAGCAACACAAATATCAAATGAAATGCGAATTGAGACACGATATTTGTTTTACCGAAGTTCGGACTCGTTCGAGTCCTACTCTCCGTTGAGGGGGCTGCGGGCGACCCAGCGAAGGTCAGCCCTAGAGGATACCACGAAGGTCACTCTAGCCGGAGTCTTTTCCAACTCCTTTTCCTCCTTCCACTAATTGATTCCGAGGCGGCGGAATCGACCGTTACAAACTTTCCGAGGCACACCACAATCTCCCGGGTGCTCTCCGGCGACGTCTAACCATCTAGGACCGAAGAGTCCAAGAGTAACAAATGCGAATCACGAGATTGACAATATGCACAAGTGCTCAAGTGGTGGCTTGCTCTCTTTTTCAAATTCTCTCTTAACCCACAAATTGATTTTGTAATTTGGATCACACACTCACTAAGAGAGGGTTTAGGAGAGTTGGCAAGGCTCAAAAACGTGTGTCTAAGTCAGTAAAATCAGCAGCCTCCAAAGGTGGAGGGTTAGGGGTATTTATAGCCCCCTTGAAAAACTAGCCGTTTTATAGCCGTTGCAATACCGGACACGTCCGGTATGCATACCGGACACGTCGGTATGACTTCGATCGCGCCAACGGTAACTAAATTCTGATGATGTTGTGAGGCATCGGAACTCCCGAAGAATGCCGGGACTTCCGACCGTCGAACTCTCGACTCAAGTCGGAACCCCGACCCTCGGTAATTTTGAAAACATGTGGCGAGTTAAAGTTAGTGAGGTGTCGGAACTCCCCGACATATGTCGGAACTCCCAACCGTCGGAACTCCGACATACGTCGGAACTCCGACCCTCACGGCTTTTGAAAACTAGCCGTTGGCTTACGGTCATCCATACCGGACACGTCCGGTATTATCTGGGACACGTCCGGTATGACCGAGACGATGAACCCTCCAAGTCGGTTGAAGTGCGACACGCCGGAACTCCCGACCCATGCCGGGACTCCCGACCGTCGGAACTCCCGACCCACGTCGGAACTCCCGACTAACCAACCCGAGAACAACAATTTTACTGTTCTTTGGACAAATCACGGACACGTCCGGTATGAATACCGGACACGTCCGGTATTGCTGCATCAACAACAAATCGATTAGCTCTTTTGTCTCTCAAATACTCAAAACTCACATGGGTTGGCTTGAGCACTTATGAAACATTATCTATCAACATGATGCATCCCTCTTAATAGTAATGCGGCATACCTATTAAACTCAAGACAAACGGAAATATGAATTTGTACCACTTGAGTTGTTCTTTTGAATTGATGCCGTCCCTTCCAATCTTCATCAAGTAAGGGTGCTAACATGTTGATGTTGATCTTTTCACTTGAGCATAGCCATCTTGAGCATGTGACTTGATTCCATTCATCAAGTTTGAATAATCCCAAATGTATCAAGTCACTTCCATCAAATACTTCATTATAGATTTGATCCTTCACATCAATATGACCATCTTAGCTTGACTAGTACCTCAACTAAATGCAAGTACTTTCTTCTTCACCCTAGCTAGGTTCTTCGGCCGCCAAGCCGTCGCTTGCCCTTCACCCTTGCTTAGTACCTCGAAGCCTTTCCTTGCTATCTTCACCATCTCAAGCCATCAAGTCACATCTTGTGTTGAATCATCCATTCATATGTATTGTTATCTTTTTCATTTTAATTTAGCAAGCTTCAAATATGAGACCATTCCATATGCAATCCCTCATGTCTCATTAACTAATAATCATGAGCTTGCTTTCACATAGTCAATGGAAATCCCACAAAAAATAAGCCTTCACATGAATTCCATTTGCATTGTTGTCTTGTGCTCGAACTAGATTGTTTATACAACAACACATCATTTTGGCTTTCATTAAGTACCTGTGAGATAACCTATTAGCTGTTCACACTTAGCAAACGGGTTAGTCCTTTAATCACGTTGTCATTCAATCAACCAAAACCTACTAAAGGGCTAGATGCACTTTCAATGTGCGGACCAAGCAGGCGTGGCGACGTCGCGCCCCCGAGACGTGGTGACCGCGCTCACCCGATGAACTAGCCCGAAATCATGTCTTGTATGAATTTTAAAGCGCCTATAAAAACTAAATGGTTGTTATATAACCTAAACCATCTTCACCATACTCCAGAGGGGATATGAGGTTACCAACCCGAGCTAAAACACGACACCACCTCCTAACTCGATTTCAGAAAATAAATCGCCAAACATTGCATTGTGTTGTTGTTTATAAACTTCAAAATATTCTAAGTCTTTGAGCTGAACTTGATTCCAAGTTGCCTTTATAGGCATTTAGAAATGTTGGCTAGAAATATTATTTTTCCACGGCAACTATTTCATTGTCATCTACAAAGTTCATATTCCAAACTTCATTTAAGCGCCACATATATGTTCTATAGCATTTTTGTTCAATAAAAATTAGCTTTGAACCCTGCTTGATACATATGAGTTATGGAATAACTTATCATTTAACATTTTTATTGATTATCTGAAATTACAAAAATGTTATCTACACACTTTGTCACGTGCATTATCACATAAACATGATGCTCATGACATGGTTTAGTAATTTGTTTAGGGCGTAATACCGAGGGTGTCACACGATGGTGATAACCCCACGTGGGCCCGACATCTTGAGCTTTAGGTAGGTGTAGTTGGGGACGACTATGAACTTCACGTAGCATGGTCGTCCCAGGATGGCGTGGTAGGTCCCATGGAATCCAACTACCTTGAAGGTGAGGGTCTTCGTCCTATAGTTGGTAGAATCCCTGAAGGTGATGGGCAGATCGATTTGTCCAAGCGCTACGGCTTGCTTCCCTGGCACGATGCCATGGAAAGGCACCCCAGTCGATCGAATGCGTGACTAGTCGATGCCCATAGCATCAATTGTCTCGGCATACATGACGTTGAGGTCGCTGCCTTCATCCATCAGCACCTTGGTGAGGAGCTTCGTGCTGACGATCGGGTCGACCATGAGTGGATACCTTCCCCGGCTGTGTGATGCTATCTAGGTGGTCACATCGGTCGAAGGTGATGGCGGACTCCGACCACTAGAGGAAAGACGGTGTGGCTGGTTCGGCCGCGTAGACCTCACGGCATGTGATCTTTTGGTGGCGCTTGGAGTCGTAGGCTGCCGTCCCACCGAAGATCATGTGCCAGCCGTCTGGGGTCAGAAAGCCGCCAACCCTCCCCTTAGCGTCGTCTGCCGCCGGCTCAGGCTTCTTTCTTTGGTTCCCCTTGCCAGAGTCGTCGGACAGGAACCGCTTCATGAGGGCGCAGTCCTTGTACAGGTGCTTAATGGGGAAGGCGTGGTTTGGGCATGGCCCCTCGAGCAGCTTCTTGAAGTGTCAGGAGCATTCTCGGTGGGCGCCCAGCCACCTTTCCGCTTGATAGTGGCCACGAGCGAGCCCCTATGCTGCTGCTTATTCTTCTTCTTGTTTGGGCAGTTAGAGGGGCCCTCGCCGGCGTCCTCGTCCCGCCTCGCTTTTCCTTTGGAGCAATAAAAATTTGCTTCGACCGCCTCCTCGCTTGAGACGTGGTTGATCACGATGTCGAGGAGCTCCTTGGTGGTCCGAGGACCCTTACGTCCTAACTTGTGGACCAAGGACTCGCAGGTGTTCCCGGACAGGAAGGCTCCGATGACGTCGGCGTCGGCGACATCAGGCAACTCATTGCATTAGCTGGAGAAGCGTCGGATATATTTGCGGAGAGTCTCTCCGGACCTCTGTCAACAATTTTTCAGATCCTAGGGGCTCCCAGGGCGCGTGTACATGCCCTGAAAGTTTCCCACAAAGATCTTCTTCAAGGCCGCCCAACTTTGAATCTGGTTAGGCGGAAGGTGTTCTAGCCATGTTCGCGCCAAATCGGCCAGGAACAAGGGGAGGTTGCGGATAATGAAGTAATCACTATACGTGCCGCCGGCTTGACAAGCAAGCCGGTAGTCCTTGAGCCACAAGCCAGGGTTTGTCTCCCCAGAGTACTTTGGGACATTGGTCGGCGGATGATACCACGATGGGAAAGCCACGTCGAGGATATGCTGGCCAAAAACCTAGGGCCCTGGTAGGTCGGGGCTCGGGCTCCGGTCTTCGCGGTTGTCGTAGCGTCTGCCGCGATGAGCATGGTAGCCGCGGTCGGCTTCCTCTCTCTTGTCACTCCTTCCGCGCCTACGGGCGTCTAGGGTGCTGCGTGCATCACGGTTGGGGCCAAGACGCTCATGCATCGGGACCATGGCAAGTCCCCCGCCATTGCGCGGTGTCTGGTAGACAGACATGTCCCCGCCATGTCGTCCTAAAGACACGCGTTGACTGGCATCGAGCTCGCGTCACCGAGATAGCGAGTTTTCCGCCTGTTGCACCGCTACTCGCTCGAGCAACCTGCGGATCTCGCGGTGGGCCCAGTGGTCTTTGGGTGTCGCAGGCTCCGGGAGCCTTCGGAGTAGGGCCGCCACGGCAGCTATGTTCTGACTTACCCGGGCGAAATGTGGGAGGCCTCCGTCGTCCTCGACGATCCTCCGGTTTACGTCGCGGGTGATGGCACGTGCGCGGCCACCATCCCCGTGACGCTCGATCTCGCGTTCGAGCTCCGCGCGCTCCTGCTCCAGTTGGAGGCGCGCCTCTTCGAGCTCCCGACGCGACGCCCTTAGCTGTTCCACCTACATGCGGGAAAGGGCCTCCGCGTCTTCTTTGACTTCATCGTCGAAGTCGTTCGGTGGGGTAACCCCTCCCTCTGGACGCTTTCGACACATCTTTCGGAGGTACCTGTCATAAAACATTCTCGCGAGGGATGATGGCTCCTACTGGAGTCAGAGTCGGAGATCGACTCTGAATCTCCCGCGAGAAGATCGTGGAAAGACTCCACGACGTAATCGGCCATTCCCACGAATTCGTCACCCTTGGGACGCGGGCACATGCGTTGTACCGCGAGGTGACCATGGGGTAACCCCCTCCCTCATGTACATCATTATGTAATGTTAAAATTAATATGATAAGCTATAAAAAATAACTTGTAAATAGTTTCACCAGGTGTTTTGTTCCTCACGCCCCGCCCAAATCGAGAGCTTATACTGTTGCACTTATTAGGCTGAAGCCGGCCGATGAGCCATCTGGATACACGCATGCCAGGAGCTGTTTCAAGTTTGCAATATATATATATATATATATATATATATATATATATATATATATATATATACGCGCGCGCGACGGCGTTCTTTGTCAGATGTGGGTGTCGTACGGACACGGCAACCCGTCTGCGAGAAACAGCGGTCCGGCAGCGCTCGATCATCCCGCACAGTCCTCTGAACCGAACTACTTATGGGTGGGCAAGTGCGCTGCACGTCTGCACTGTAAACTGTAAAGGATCCGATGGTGCGCGATCTGTCGAGTGAGCGCTGTACTTTCGCTCCAGGTCAGGGTTTCCATACGCACTGACCCGAGCCACGTTTCTGTACGCTAGCTAGCTGAAGGCTCGCTTGATTCCGGACCTTCCTTGGAGAGCTCTCGGCCCCGCTCTCGCCGGATGCAGGAGCACGCCAGCACGTCAGAGAGAGTTAGGTCGCGCCTCTCAGGTTCAATTGCTCGGCGCCTCGTGCAAATGGGCCTGGAGCAGCGTTGCAACGCCAGCCAGCCATCTGCTCCGTTTCGCATGTTCTCGAGAAAAAAAAATGTGGTCCGTTTCGTCGGCGAGATATTTTCCTCGTGTGTGATTGGCCGCGATGCAAGCTTACACACGGCTATCAATCTTCACGCTTCTTGTTTGTATAATAATGCATTGTTTACTTGGCAAGGTTGAAATGAGCACCACCTAGCTGACACGGCGACTTGATAACTGGCTGACACGAGGCAGGGAGCCCTGTAGAGTAACGGACGGTACTGAGATATTCTAGGTTGCCTTGTCCTGTCTCTATGGTAAGGTATGGGGTTTCAATCTGTGGCCATCACTCGTGTCGCCAACTTTTCTGCGCTAAGATCTGTGGGATCGGTTTCGTGAACTCTGCGGATCCTCATCAATCACCCGTTTGACGGGGCTGAAAAAATCAGACGAATATGACTAATACGAGTCCCATTCCCTTCATACAAGGAAAGTAAAACCCTTCGATAACGACGGGTCAAGATAGAAATCATCGGCAGACAGAACAAAAAACAGGCTGCATTGGTCGTAGAACCTCGACATTTTTGCTGTTGTGATCGCCACGAGCCTCAGCATTTCACGTATTGAAACATGGCTCTCTCATAGGGACTCCCTCTCATAGCACCAATACGCCAAAGATATCTTCAGATGCGTCTGTGGAATCACACGAGTAATCACAGAGAGCAGTCTCTTTTCTTTTTCATCTTTTCGCGTCGTACAAGGCGCCAAGCAAAGTAGAAATGTTCATGCCGCAACTCGTTCCATCTGTCAGCGTCCGCGCACAACTGACAGCCGGCACACAGGCCTGGCTGGCTTCCCTTGCTTGCTTTGGGACCACGACACGACACCCGGCGGCTTGCGGGTGCCCGACGCGCGGCCGCTCGCCACGTAAAGCCGGCACGACGGCGACACCACGCAACGCAATAACGTATCGCGTCCCCGCCCTGATCGCGCGTCTCGGGAGTCGGGATCCGCGCGGCAATCGCACGGAGGGGGGTGTCGCGGACTCGCGCGCCGGGGGCCGGGGTGCCGCGCGACGTGTTCGGCGGCCCGGGACGGGACCTCGCTGTCACGGAGATCGCGCTGCTGGGTCCTCGGATTCGCGCACAAGATTTTCTTTCTTTCCCTCGGTACTTCTCTCTCTCGCACAAAACTGGAGAAATGCTTTTTGACGAGCTTGGGCGTCAATTTGTGCCAATTCGCTTTCCCGGATGCGATCGGGGCGGACGGACAGTGGGGCGTGGGGGTAACCGCAGCATCTCGCCGTTCATGCTGTGTCGTCGGGCTCGGGCGGCACCATTTTGCAAGCTTCTGTTCAGAACCAGCTGTATCAGGCATGAGCAGCGTTAGGGTGCCAAGCGTTCGCCGCTGCGTTCAGGTTCCTCACCTGCCGTTGTTCTCAAGGGCTCCGGACTCCGGACAGCTCATACAGAAAGCATTTTAACTCAGGCCACCCGCTCAACCGATGCTCGGAGGATACGAAAGCGGTGACACTAAACGCTGAACGACGGCTGGAGATGAAATTAACTCGCAGAACAGGATGGCGTCTTCGCAGATTTGCAGAGTGCCAGCACTAATCATATGTAAACCAAAACATTCTGCACCTGGTTCCGGTAGAACTGTACATTTGACCACGATCGTCGATGGATAACGGAACACAACCAAGAATAATTTTCTAATATGTACTATATAGTAGTGATGTGTAACTAAAAGGCACAACGTGATTGGTAGATGATATAAGAGAAGACATTTAGTTAGACAAAATTTAATTTTGAAAAAAAAACTGTCCATTAAAAATGTGGTTTCTATGTAATATCTACTCCAGAGTGCACCGCGTCAGGAAACAGTCGGATAAGCGGACGGAAAACACAACAGCCCACAAACGAATTTGGCCCATGAGAAAATTGGCACGCGCATGTACCCTTGGTCAGAAGTCGACTACAGTTCGACCAGGTGGAGCGTAACACTTCCTGCAGCATTGCTAGAAAAAAAAATCGCGGATGAAATTAAACTGTCAAAACAAGCTGGCGTCATTGCAGAATTGCAGAACACTGGTCAGATCTAAACACATCACATGGCTCTGACAGAATTATGTAAAGATGTAATGAACAATATCCAACATAAGCTCACCTTACATTTTATTGGCCTTTTCCCCCCAACTTCCAACACCCGTTATTGCAGTTTCCTCACCACAAAGAAACATGGCAGTTTCCGCCTAGGGCTTGGTTGGGTAAAACCCATTCACAGTCATACCTCCATCAACGGCAATCGTCTGGCCGGTAATATAAGTGGAACCCGGCATGCAAAGAAAAGCAACTAGTGCCGATATTTCTTCAGGTTCTCCAATACGTCCAAGCGGAGTCCGACTCACAACTTGTTCCTCGAAATCCTTATTTGCCAAAAGCTGCACAAAAGAAAGCAGTAATAAGAGGAAAGGACGGTTTAGGGTTTCAATTTAGGAAATCCTCCCTCCATTTCAGATTATAAGTCATTCTGGCTTTTCTAGACAATAGTTTTTACTATGTATATAGACATAATGTATATTCATGTGCATAGCAAAAGGTATGTATGTAGAAAAGCTACAACAACTTGTATTTTGGAATGGAGGGAGTATGATACAAACTTAATTCGTTAATATGAAACAATAGAAGATTCTTACTCTTTCCGTAAGTGAAGTGGTGATGTACCATGGAGCAACAGAGTTGGCTCTTATGTTGTCCTTTGCCCATTCACATGCTAAGTTCTTGGTTAGCTGGTTAATGGCACCTAAACAAGAATTTTAGCTGGTTATACATGCCACATGTCAACAACACCTTGTATTCATATATGACCAAGAGATAGAAGGTTGTTTAGTATTGGGTACAACTGTTACCTTTAGTCATAGCATATATAGTTCCACTAAAGACGGCCACCGCTCCACAAACAGATGATATGAATATAATGCTGCCTGACCCAGATAATTTCAAAAGAGGATGTGCAATTTGGCACAAGTGATATGCAGATTCAAGATTAGTAGCCATCACAAACGAGTATTCCTCTGCAGTAAATTCAGTAGTTGGTTTCCTTATGTTTGTTCCTACATTGTTTACCTAAAAGATCAAATGAAGAAATCCAGGATAAATCAACATGAAACAGATTCAGAAGCAAATTGCAGGGTTAACAAGTAACTTGTAGATAAAAATGTAGACACATTTTGCCATCAGTCAACATAGTTCCTGCCACCATTAAGAACTTCCAACCTCTCTGATCATGAATTCAACAATGTTCTGCACATGAACACAAAACTATCTCCACTGGGAATTTCTTCATGGAGTTTGATATCCTTTTGTATTGATAAAGAAGTAGGCCGATCATTTCATGTCTTGCCATAATATTGCACTGCCAAGATGTAAAGATTAAATTGAAAAGAACCGCCTGTCCCAAAATTTCTAAAGTTTGTATCATTTGGGTTGGGTATCTAAACTTTTAAAGGGCATTTAAGAAACTTACCTATTTAAAAACATAATTTAATCAGCAACTAGAGATAACATGGCACTTTTCAATAATCTAAATGGCAATTCGATCATGTGATCATCATGTGAAATCTATAAAAACCTATTTTCCTATTATTTGATTGTGGTTCAGTCGTCCTAGACCTCTTTTCAGGAAAAAGAATACTAAACATCTTGTAGGCGCATGATCGACGTTGCGTAACTTGAATAGGGTCAAACTTACAGGACACTTATCTAATGAAATGATATGCAGGCATGCAGCTCCTGTGTGTCCAAGAAAAAAAGTTACAGGACACGCTAGCAACTCGCTAAATCGGATTGGACCTGCATGGCTGCATCCATTCACTTAAAAGGGACCCAAGGATTTTGTTCTTTTCAATAGAAAAGGGAGCCAAGGGTCAAGACTAACAGCTTCCTGAAAAACAGTTCATTTCAATACTCCAAAGTTGATGTGCACAAGCACCAAAATAAAACCTCCATTCTAGTACTTGTTTTTGACATAGACAGCTTCAAAAAGAAATCCTATAAATCTTATTTGTAGGTACATGGTCAGTGTTGTTTAACTTGAATAGGATAAAAGTTAAATGACATCACTAATAGCCCATCAAATCAGGTTTGGAACTGCATCTATTCACTTGAAAAAGCTTATAGGTGCAGGGACCCAAAAGGTTATCTTCAAAAGATAAAAAAGAAAAGAAAAAGGAGCCAATGGTCAAGACTATTGACTTCCTACAATTCACTTCACTCAACTCCAAATTTGGTGTGCACAAACTGCAAGAGCCTATTGCTGTTCATGTCATTGATAATCAGTGTAGACAGTCTCCATTATACATCTTTGTCTAAAATAACTCTTATGAGGAATCCACTAGTATCATTACCATGTAAGTATTACATGGTAATGATACTAGTTTGGTTAGATGAATCTGGTGCAAATGAATGTGAATTAGGGATTTAGGCTTTGAAGTCAATAGGAATTGAGGTGGGATGAGGAATGAGAAATCGATGGTCTAAGTTCCACTTTTGTAATCACACTGAGGGGCACCATTAATGCTCTTTATCTTTACAGTCAGATGGACACCATCTCAACCATTCATTGTGATTTGCTTTAGCATGGCATACAATAACACCTTCCCACCTCTTTGCCAAATCGATACTGGAACCGAACCCTAATCCTACCAGGAACTCGGTCCCCCTAAACTCAACATTTCTATTCCTAGGTCCTAACCGTTGCCAATTGCCGAATTGAGAAACATACTTTCAATTGTAGTGCGGTCAAAGTTTTATACAGGCTATAAATCCACATTAGACATCGTAAATAAATAGGAACAAAAGGACGGGAGCAAGTGATCTTTTTGACTCACGAGGATGTTGAGCTTGCCGCCGAAGCGGTCGGCGACCTCGCGGAGCAGCCGCTCCCGCTGGTCCCTCTCAGAGAGGTCGCAGACGGAGCCGGTAACGCGGAATCCCCTGGCCTCCCACTCCTTGATGCGCTCGCCGAGCTCCTCCGCCTTCCGGGAGCATGTGTGCACGGTCGCCCCCAGCGCCGCCAGCTCCTCCACTACCGCACGCCTACACGACACGAACGCGAGCTCGATTGAATCTCCGTAGCAGGTTTGGAAGTGCCGGAAGAAACTAGATAGGCGTTTGAGGAAAGCCGTACCCGATGCCGCGGGTGCCGCCGGTGACGAGGGCTGTCTTGCCGTGGAGTGCCCATCTCCCCGAGGACCCTATCGCCGTGCCCGAGGTCTCCGCAGCGGCCATCTTGCTCCCAGTCCGAGCGTGCTAGCCGGCGGATGGAGGTCCGAGGTGGGGGGCAGTCGGCGGCGGGTTGGGGTTGGCTGCGGGCCGGAACCGGCCAGTCGACGGCGCCGGAGTTGCCACACGCGGGCGGCGGCGTCGGGTGTCGCGGGCGCAACGTCGCGACCCCGCGCAACCGAGTTACAGAGCGAACAGAGGAGCACTATAGTCTTTTCTCGTGCCCTGAATAGCGAGAAGGAAATATTGGAAATAAGAAAGGTGAGGAAAAAAAGAAATATCTCGGATTGAAAGAATTCAGGTGGGTAGGGTTATATTTTCAAAAACATGTGAATTGAATGTCAAAGCTGGTGAGACGCATGAGCTGAGGTCAAATATTAAAATTTTTACTTGCCTCGACGTGGATTGTGGAACTGATTGACGGGGGACGTGAGAACACTGCTCCCTCTATTTAAAATCAGAAGTCATTCTAATTTTCCTCTGAGAGAAGCCTCTCAAATTTAATCATAATTATAGAAAAAATACAAATATTTATAACGTGAAATAGATATTACTATAATACTATAAAAATATAAGTAATGAAGAAACCTAATGATACTTATTTAGTATCATAATAATTATTATTTTATTATATAAATTTAGTTTAGCTTGGGATGTTTTAACTCTCTAAGAACGTGACGCCTACAACACGTACGCATACTCACTTCTATGAACACACGTACACAAACCCTACCCCTATGAGCATCTCTGGAGGACTGAGCCGATAACTCTCGAAATTCACGAAGTCACCACATGCGCCTCGCAGTCGACGTGGTCGTCGCCTACGCCCACAACTCGCATGCATACTCACTCCTATGAACACATGTATACAAATCCTACCTCTATAAGTATCTTCAAAGGACTGAGCTGGTATATATCGAGACTCATCATGATGAGGACATCGCCATGCTGGACACACCGACGTCATGGTCTTCTCCAAGTTGCAATTCGTTCCCAACTCAGCTGCCACGTCGCCCTCGGATTCAGCAGACACGTCGTCACTGTTTCGATCATAACTTTCTCATATGACATCGAAACGGGCCGTTCTTGGATGCGTTGGAAAGGGGACGACGACGCCATCGTTTTGGATCTGGTCCCAGCTCCAGAAGGTCCGTGGATCATTCTGTGTGACCACGGCAAGGTGCTGCGTCACCTATTTGGGCCAACTTGGCCATGTATCGTGTCGGGCCTTAAGCCCAAGTTGTGGGCGTCCAACCCCTGGTCGTCCCCAACCCTAGGTCGAGTCTTAGACTATAAACACAGCCGCCGCCGCTACTACACAATTGGGTTTTGTTTAGAGTTTAGTTTTTCATCGAGAAACTGAATCGTTCATTGTAACTGTGGTGACAAATCCTTTTACAGTGATCCAGGGCCTCCGTTCTTGATCTCCTCCGCTGTGTCGATTAGTCCTTTGGAACCGAGTTCTAGAACCCTCTATTGATACTCGCGTCATTCATATTTGCAATATCAGATTGCGTGTTTTACCTTCTTGCTTGTGCTCTTCGATTCGCTTGTAGGAAAAGCCTTCTTGGTGAGGTCAATCAAGTTGTGCTTGGTTGATAACCAACGAAGCAGTGGTGTAACGGCTGCAGGGTTCGAATCGCGTCTGATTTGAAGCCGAATCGCCAACGTCGAGATCTCCACAAATCGAACTTACCGGCTACCTTTCGGAAGATCGGGCCTGTACCCATTAATTGGTATCAGATATTTCAGGTTTACCGCGAGGTATAATCTCGTTTGCCTTAGATTCGTATTTGTTCATTACCTAGAGTCTACAAAAAGCCCAAAAATATTTCAATTTTCGCTGTCCTCTCGCCCTTTGTGCCTTTGCAATTTCGTTTCAGATTCGTGTTGTTGAGTTTGTGTCCGTGGTCGAGTCTTGTTGCTGGTTTAGGATTGTGTTCGTGGTCGTAGTTCAATCGCCCGTTGCTGTGATTTTTGTTTTCCGCCGCTATCCCATCCACCGTTCCCAAACAACAAGTCGAAGCCACCACATTACTCGACTTGCCCCGCTAGCCGCCTTGTGTCACTTCTCGCCGCCGCGCAAACCCTAGACAGGTTGCCAGCCGCTCTTATTTTGCCTGCATCGTAGCCCTCCTTACATCATCAGGCGAATACCTACTACTGTTAGTCACAGTGACGATCCTGTGATCGGTGTTGAAGTTTCGGGACGCTTTGCCCTAACTGCCGCCGCCGTGTTGTGTCTCCCGGAAAACATACCTTGAGATACCTTCCGTAAAACAGGCATAACTTTTCGCTCGTTTATCCAAAAAATCTGAAATTTTTTCAGCAGCTTCTTGACACCATTTGGAGCCGACCCAAACTCGGCTTCGCCCTGTTTGGGTTCATCAAAATTGCCAAAAAATCGGGAAAATATAGAAAAAAAATTGTCAAAGTTTTTGCACGCTTTTCAGAGAACGTACTGAATTTCTGTAGACCACATCCCACCTCAGTTGTAGGTGCCAATTTTTGTGGTTGCATCTTTTGTGATCCTTGTTCAGAGAAAAGTATATAAAAAATAGTGAAAAAAGTAAAAAAGTTCGTTTCCTATTAGTGCCTTTTGGAATCAAAAAGGAGAAATCCGGGCTGCTTGTTCCGTGAGTTCTTTCGATCGTCCTTTGTTTTCACCTTGTTGCGCTACGTCTCGTCACGTCTTAGCCAGCACCTGTGATTTGTACTTTGGATCCGGATTGAACAATCATTAATCTGCATTCGTTAATTGCTAATCCTTGCTGTCATATTGTATGCCTACCCATAGCTCCATATATTCTTCTGTCAGCACAGGTTCATCTTGCAACTGTTACCCACGCTTCACAACAGATTGCTTCGCCACTTTGGTTTTGCTCCTGTTTTGCGTTGGTAAGAATACAGGCAAGACGGTGGTAAGCCGCTTGTGATTTTGCATTCCACTTTCACCACCATCACCACCACCACCACTTGTTTCCTTTTAGTTGATAGGGATAATACTTTGGTGTTATCTTTTTCTATCTTTTAACCATGGCAGGAACTCCGACGGACTTCAATGAGTGCGTGTCCAAGGGCGAGCTTACAACGTTCATGACTGAACAACGCAATCTTATGACCGAGCTGACGCGCAACGTGAACAATCTGGTCACCCGCATTGAACAGCTTGAGCAATGCCCTCCACCTTATCGTGCTGATGATGAAGATGCGGATGCTTTTAGTGATGAAGATACGTATGCTGACGGTGGTGTCCGTCGCCGCCTCAACTTCAATCGTCGCGGTATGGAAGGTAATAATCATGCTAATAATGATACTTTTGCTAAAATTAAATTTAGTCTACCTCCTTTTGCTGGTAATGTTGATCTAGAGGCATATTTAGATTGGGAGCTTGCTGTTCAACAAAAATTTGATTCTCATAATGTTCCCGCTGAGCATAGAGTTAGACTTGCTACTAGTGAGTTTACTAATTTTGCTTTGTTCTGGTGGAGTGATCTTTGTAATGCCAATAATGCTGCTGCTGTGCCTCAAACTTGGAATGTTTTAAAGCAACGTATGAAATCTCGTTTTGTTCCTCCTTATTACCAACGTGATTTACGTTTGAAACTACAAACTTTAAAACAAGGTGATAAAGGAGTAGAAGCATACTATCAAGAATTGCTTATTGGTTTAGCACGTTGTGGTATAAACAAAGATGATAATGATGCTAGTGCTAGATATTTTGGTGGTTTAAACCATGATATACAGAACATACTTGATTACAAAGAATGGCGTAATTTTTCTCAATTGTATCATCTTGCTATTAAGGCAGAACGAGAAGTACAGGGACGCAAACAACACCAGCCTTTCAGGTCTAACAATGGAAGGAATTTTTAGCGGCGTTCCGAGCCGGAGACGCCCAAGCTTCCTGTTGCACCACAGCCATCTACACCTCCATTTTCTTCCGGGATAAGTAAATTATCTAATGTACAGTTTCCACAGCTAAAGAAAGGTGGCACTCCGGGTGCTTCTACTAGCTCCTCCTCGTCCAGCTCTAAAATCATTTGCCACCGATGCAAAGGCATGGGACATGTCATGAAGGATTGCCCCAGTCGTCGCGCTTTCATTGCTACCGAGGATGGATATGTAAGTGCTAGTGATGTTGAAGATGATTTAGCCCTTCTTCGCTAACATTGATGCAGATTCCACCGAGGGCGATCAAGACAAGGAGGCCATCACCATTGACTCCGTGGGCTGCTTTGCCATGGACTACCCTAGCCTTCTTGTGCGGCGTGTGTTGAGTACACATGTGGGACATGAAGAAGAGATGAAGATCCAACGCCACAATTTGTTCCACATGTATCTCATTGTGCGGGGTTGTCGTGTTCTCACTATCATTGATGGCGGGAGTTGCAACAACTTGGTGAGTTCAGATTTGGTTGACAAGCTTGGCTTGACCACACGACAACATTCGTATCCATATAAACTTCAATGGTTCAATAATAGTGGTAAGACTAAGGTAACTAAATCAGTACGCATTAGTTTTTTTCACGTGCTCTTATCATGATATCTGCTGATTTTGATGTTGTCCCTATGCAAGCTTGTTCCATTTTGTTAGGTCGACCATGGAATTTGATAATGATGCTTTACACCATGGTAGAACTAATACATACACTATCATACATAAGGACAAGAAAATTACATTGTTGCCTTTGTCTCCTACGGATATTGTTAAACATGCTAATGAGATTAAAAATAAACCTCCAAATGAGACATTGCTAAAAATAATGGGATTAAGTTAAAAGGAGGTGCTTTTCTTGCTACAACTTCGCCTCTGCTTTGAGTTATGTGATAATCTGATGCACCATGTTATACTATGTTTTGTCAACCTTTTATGTCTGGTGCATTGCCTGCTGTCACTAACCTTTTGCAGGAGTTCGCTGATGATGGGATGGAGTCGAGAACGACTCCAATTCTAGAAGGAGGGGATGATGAGGACATCGCCAAGATGAAGTCGAGGACGACTCCAATTTGAGAAGGGGAGGATGATGAGAACATCGCCATGCTGGACACACCGACGCCATGGTCTTCTCCAAGTTGCAATTCGTTCCCAACTCAGCTGCCACGTCGCCCTCGGATTCAGCAGACACGTCGTCACTGTTTCGGTCATAACTTTCTCATACGACATCGAAACGGGCCGTTCTTGAATGCGTTGGAAAGGGGACGACGACGCCGTCGTTTTGGATCTGGTCCCAGCTCCAAAAGGTCCGTGGATCATTCTGTGTGACCACGGCAAGGTGATGCGTCACCTATTTAGGCCAACTTAGGCATGTATCGTGTCGGGCCTTAAGCCCAAGTTGTGGGCGCCCAACCCCTGGTCGTCCCCAATCCTAGGTCGAGTCTTAGACTATAAACATAGCCGTCGCCGCTGCTACACAATTGGGTTTTGTTTAGAGTTTAGTTTTCCATCGAGAAACTGAATCGTTCATTGTAACTGTGGTGATAAATCCTTTTACAGTGATCCAGGGCCCTCGTTCTTGATCTCCTCCACTGTGTCGATTAGTCCTTTGGAACCGAGTTCTAGAACCCTCTATTGATACTCGCGTCATTCATATTTGCAATATCAGATTGCGCGTTTTACCTTCTTGATTGTGCTCTTCGATTCGCTTGCAGGAAAAGCCTTCTTGGCGAGGTCAATCAAGTTGTGCTTGGTTGATAACCAACGGAGCAGTGGTGTAACGGTTGCAGGGTTCGAATCGCGTCTGATTTGAAGCCGGATCGCCAACGTCGAGATCTCCACAAATCGAACTTACCGGCTACCTCTCGGAAGATCGGGCCTGTACCCATCACATCAAGTCACCACATGCGTCTCACAGTCGACGAGGACATCGTCTACCACTGAAAGCATAGCATTGTTAAATTATAGAATAAATCTAGAAAAAATACGGGTACTCCTGCCTCAAAGACTTGAATCCAATTTGGCAGGTTCCACCAGAAGAAACCCAATCAACCTATTTATGATGAGTTCACAGAATAACTTAGAATTTGTAAATGAGGGAGTATCGAAAGATCCATCCGTGAATTCAAATTAGCACAGAGCCATCATAGTTTAAGTAAAAAATAATTAAATGTATATTGATGTAACAGGTGTCATACAAAAAGAAAAAATCTATGGATGTGGATGAAAAACATAAAGAACAATATGATTGATAACCTTACCAAACCACATATGCACAAAGATTAAGAAATATGTTAACACAGATAAAAACATATAAATTAGTATAAGTCTTCCATCCATCCTAAAACAACTAATGTTTTAGATTTGTTCTAACTCAAAGCATTTTAAGTTTGACTAAATTTATAGAAAATAGTATTGATATTTACGACACCAAATAGATATAATATAAAAATATATTTAATGAAAAAATGTAATACTCTACCGTTCTAAATTATAAGATGTTTTGATTTTTTAGATACATAGCTTTTACTATGCACTAGAATATATACCATGTCTACATAGTAAAAGCAATCTTATAATTTAGAATGGAAAAAATATTAATTATTTGGTATCATAAACATTAGTACCCTTTTTAAATATTAATTTAGTCAAACTTAAAATAGTTTGACTTAGGACAAACATTAGTATTTGTTTAATTATAGATATTAAACATTAATATTTAATGCTTATGACTCATAAGATTGTAACCCGTGCAGAGCATGAGTTGATAGGCTAATATAAAGTAATTGGTAACTAAAGTCTGTTACAAGTTTATAATTAAACCAAGATAAAAAAAATCATATATAAATATCATGTTAGAATATGAACAAATTAGAGAGAGTGACGACAAGCAAGTATGATTGTCTATGTACTCCTAAATTTTCCATGAACTCCTGACGCATAGCACGGATTTATAGGCTAGTGAAAAAAAAGATTATATTCTGTGATTCTGCATGGTTATCCCTAGTTGAAAGTCCACTATTTGTTGGACAAAATCCCAGAATACATGAATTCGTGAAGGCACCTTTAATTTCCATGTAACAGGTTGAGCTCCTCTAAGTTCAACATTTGTCTTCCTAATTTTACATCATCATTCATCCGGGAAAGAATATCTTCACTTCAGACTTAACCACACGCTGCCCGTGCTCCAGTTTGGTTTGTCTCCCGGAGCCTGTTCGCTGTTGTAGTCGTTGCTAGTGTTCCCCTGACTCCGCTGCGTTCTTCTTGGCCTCGGTCCAACGGATTCACCGGAATCCCCGGATTCCATGCTGGTGCTGTAAGAGTCTTCTACTGTTGTAATTTTGAAAACGCCACCCAGATCATCTGCTCGTGCTTCCCCCTGCAGGTATTTACGGATCTGCGGAGCACATCAACATCATGTCAAATTTCTGAAGCAAACCACAAGAGTTGGAATTGAAACTCAGCGGCGCGTGGTCATAGAACGAACCTGAACCATGGATGGACGCTGCAGCGCTGATTGGCGCACAGCAGCTGCAGCGCACTCGACCATCCGCATCATTATGGATGGATCGTAATCACTTCCTAGTCGTGGATCGATAAGGCTTTGAAGGCTGCCATCCTCTGCAACCTGCTGAATCAAGGGTCTAGCCTGCAGAAGCAACCGCATATATAAGAATGAGCTTTCAGGATTTGACCTAAAAATACCATCTGATAACAGCAGTTGTTGTAAATTCAGGAACTTGTTTCTGATGGACTGACCCAAACAACTAATGTGTCATCCATGTAGGACTGAGATGACTGAACCGGTAGCCTTCCAGTAATCAGCTCCAGGAGAACGACGCCAAAAGAGAAAACATCAGCTTTGTCAGTTTTCCACTAGATAAAAACTCTGGAGCTATGTACCTGCAGCAGGAAAGAAGTAAAGAGGGGTGGTTAGACGCTCATCCGCTGAAGAAGTTTATGTTGCAAACAAAGAAATAGAAAATTTCTTTAATGATGGTGCTGTAGAATGGCAACGATAGAAGGACTGACCCGAAAGTTCCCATTATTCTTGTGGAAACATGAGTGTGATCTCCTGGTTGATACTTTGCTAACCCAAAATCTGCAACCTGCAAAGAATTAGGACATACTAATAAACAAAGGTTTATGTCACTGCACATTGTTGAAGACCATCTATGCTTGATGAACTTAACAGCGTACTCCTAAAGTTCAATTAGAACCAATATTTTGTTTAAGTGCAGCATTAGGTTACACCAAAGGTTACACTTGAAATGCTGTGCACTCGGTTTAGAAAACACAGAACCCATAGCACAGCTGCTGTTTTGCATGGCATGTACTGCAATATTTTCTCCATATCGGTCAAAAATGATACCTTGGGCTCAAAATTATGATCAAGAAGAATGTTGGACGCCTTGACATCACGATGTATGATTTTAGGATAACCTGACAATAAGTAGCTCGTCAGAGTTCAGTATTGCTCTTCTAGACGCGAAACTGAAGGCAACAAGAAATGTGCAGAAGTATATATTGACTAACAGTCGTCATGAAGATAGGCCAGGCCCCTTGCTGATCCCACAGCTATTCTCCATCTTTGATGCCAGTCAATCGGTTGGACCATTGTGCCCTATGTAAAGGCAATAACATTCATCGAGCATGCAAACATACAGGACTGGAGGACCAAGAACTTCCAGTTACTTACCGTGCAAATGGGAGTCTAGTGTCTTATTGGGGACAAACTCGTAGACCAGCAACCTTTCGTCGGAGTAGATACAGTACCCGATCAGCGTGACAAGGTTCCGGTGGTGCACGCGGCTGATGATCTCGACCTCGGCCCGGAACTCGCGGTCTCCCTGCCGGCTCTCCGTCTTGAGCTTCTTGATCTCCACCTCGGCGCCGTCGAGCCTCCCCCTGTACACGCACCCGAAGCCGCCCTGCCCGATGATGTTGCCGGGGGCGAACCCGTCCGTCGCGGCGGCGAGCTGCTCGTACGAGTGCGAGCCTCCGGTCGGCAGCTCTGTGACGATGTCCACGGAGTGCAGGCGGTTCTCGGATCCCACGTCCGACTGTCCGAGAACGTGCCGCTCGTCTGGGGAGGTGTGGGCCGCTGCTGCTGCGCGAAGTAGTGCTCGGACGGCGCTTGCTGAAGTACTGGCCATGTCGGGCCATCTGAAACACCACGCGTACGCATGCACGCAAGTACCGAGCTGTTAGCGACTGTGTCCGACAAGGAGTATGCCTGAGCACCTTGTTGGCTTGTTCTACGTACCTTTGTGGTAAACCATCGGTGCTGGCAGTGGCAGCTGAGGTGGTACCAGTACCACCGGCCGGCGCCGGCGCCGTCTCCTCCTCCGCCGGACGAAGCAGGCCACCACGCACAAAACCAGAAGCACCGTGGCCACCACGGCCCCCACGATGATCCAGTGCACGGCGCGCAAACTCAAGGTCCACGAGTCACTTTTTGTGGTCACTGGGGCCGCGTATGAGGCTGAGGCTGGGCAGCCTGATCGCTGGGCTGGGGCTGACTGGGCTGGCCAGCCCCCTCACATGGCTACTATTTACGCGAACCAGCCAGCAGCACTTCTCTCTCACATAAACATTCAGCCAACACTACATTTTATTATATTACACGAAATATTCACATCAGTCGTCGCTCTAACAAATTTATATCATCCTACTACCATAAATTGAAACTTAATGCAAATAAGAATGAATTCTAAACTCCATTGTTCTTGAGCTTTGCGAACATTTTAAACCAGTCAAATCAAAGAATTGTTTTATTAAAAAAATTATACATGTCATCATGTTAGAGAAAAAAAACATGAGTCATATTTATTAGCCCACATGTCCTGTTCAAATTAGCTAAATCCACTCTCCACTCGAATAGATCAATGTCCCAACAATGCTGGTTCACCTAGCCACCCGAAAGGGAATTGCCCTGAGAAAGGGAAGCCGTTTCAAGAGAATCATGAAAAAAGACATAAATCAAGGGCAGTGGACTGCTGTCACATTTTTAGAGAATAGAAGCCGCCTTACACCAATCACTGGAACAAAAGTTGCCATCTTACAGTTTGAAACTCATTTATCAATCAATTATTTAGATAGAGAAAAGAAGGAAGATACTCCCTTTGAAGATTATTGAGACTTTTAAAACAAGTAGCCTGACTAAAATGTACAACTGCATACAATATCACTATCTCTGCTTAAATGCACATATTAAATTTTGGACATACAATACAGTATTAACTTACTGCCATTGCAGAGTATCCATGCATTAAAGAAAATATGCCATAGGGATATACAACAAGAAGCACATGTCTCTGATACGTAGAATGTATGCGCATTCAGTACAGCATATTAGTTTTCAACTACCAATTTTACCCAGGATAACAAGATGACTGGAGGATCTTACAATGATAAGAGATTGGTAAGATTTCCAAGTTCCTTTGGAGTGGTCAGATAGTGCATTGATGCCCACAGTCCTTGTGATTTTCAAGGAAAAGAATGTAAGATTGCTTGAACGCAGGAACTGCAGCACACTTTTGAGTTTAGAATATTACATTGATTCCAGAGCAACGGGTTAACACACTTAAAAAAGCAGTTGTCAAATGAAAGTCATCTTGATGACTGAATTGTATTTTGTTCTATGCATGCAAATATTTCAAGGCACAATTCAACAAACTCTTGAACATGTCGTCAATCTAGCAATCATAATTTTTGCAAAACTAAATTGATGATCAACAGTGGAGCTATATCAAGAAACTCATAGCTTCCAATGCATCTGTTGGTACAAGCACTGAAAAAAGAAATAATTTCACCCTGAGACACCAAGTAAAAGTAACATAAAGAAGCTGGTAAACAGCTTGATTTTTAAAGACTAATGTAAGAATAAGCATACTACAGCAACCATACGAACTGAGCAAGCAACTAAGGGTTAGGGGAAAATAAAAAGAAAGAAAAGAGTAACAGACAAACTAACAAAAAACACTGAAACAATTCCAATAGAGTTCCGAGGTACCTCCATCCTGCGAGCGACAACATCGGGGTCAGGGGCGGGGCATCGCCATTGCTACCGGGGAGCCGGTCGGCTCCGGCAGTCCTCCGTATGGGTGCCGCCGCGAACAAATGGTAAATTCTTCAAGAGGGAGCGCCGATATCTGTTCTTGTAAGTTGTAAGTGACCCACCCACCCAAAACTACACACGGTCAGGAAAAACATACTTTAATAGAAAGGAGGAAATAATGCTTTAAGCTTATTACAATACCACACAAAGTAAACCAAACTGAGACATATCAGTTTCATTACATTTTTCGAGTCACCATCAGTTGAGCCACATTCTGTTTTAGTGGGTCAATACTCAATACTCAATATAGAATACAAAAGGAGTGAGATTTGGGAGGGAGAGGTCCGGCATGTAGGGCGAGCAGAGGGAGGCGAGCGTGCAACTGCGGTGGGGAACGCACGTGGGGAAGAAGGGGCAGGCTAAGCGTCGGGAAGAGGAGGGGAGTGGACGATGGTTTATAGAGCATTAGATCATACCATCTATCTTCCAACGATAATCAAACAAACCTTTTCAAGATACTGAGAAGCTTGATTTACTCACATCTGCCCTAATATAAAAAAAAACCTAGCAAGCTAACCAAAGGCTTGTAGTTTGGACACATACACCCAACTTGAAGAGTTGTTGATGGTGCCAAGAGTTTTGGTCACAAACCCATCAAAGAAAAGGGGTAAACATATCAGGTTGGTCACAAACCCATCAAAGAAAAGGGGTAAACATATCAGGTGGTGCCATTGTTTGTGCCAGAAAATTTAAGTCACCATATTAACTGTCATTCAGGTAGCAACAGTCAATGCACAGTTCATAAAAAATATAAATTTAAAATTGATCTGTAGCCAAGTAATTTCAGCCACACTCAAAGATAGTTCAAAAGGAATTAACAAGTTAGTTCGTCTGAAAATTAAGAGAATCACAGCTGTTGAAAATTACCTGCAACATGGTAACAAAATTTGCTTGAATTTTTTAACCACTATCAGCGGCAAATTTGTTCACATCATCCCACAGAACATGATAATGACAGGTACTGCTTGTTCCCAGCAAAGACTCTGAATCATGAATCAGACATTTCCATCATATAGTGTAGTAAACATAAATAAATGGATTTCAACAATTATGTAGGGACACCATCCTGAATGCCGGCACAGCTATACAAGTATATAAATTAAACTCAGTATCTTGACTAACATGTGAATCCACCACGTTGCCTATATCTAGGATGAAAATAAAACAGATTACTGTCATTCTCTATACTATCGGAAAAGAAAAGGAAGCTAATAAACTCACAAGCTTTTTACCAGAATACAGGAACACCAGAAAGAAGCTAATGAACGATCAATCACCGTAGTAATGATCTTGGAGAAGAGAGAGGAAACAAGAGGCATAGAGGCGGCAGTGCGTTCACGAGAGATGGGAGAGGAGATGGTAATTGCGTGAGGGGCTCCACCTCTGGGCCCTGTGACGTTGCTAGGGTTTGCGCCTCTGCCATTGCCGTCGCGGCTGCAGCCGTTCACTATTTGAAGGTGTGAAGGATGGAGGCCGGATGGGATCCGGTTGCTGACATGGAGGATGGTGAGGGCGGAGGATGACTGACCGATGGAGGATGGCGGGGCGACCAGAAAAACAGCGGCAGGGCGAGGGAGGCGGCGTCCGATCCTGCGCAACTGAGAGCATCAGCATTGCCGGTAAGGGTGAGGGCGCCGCTGCAGTCGGTGCGGGCCGGATCTGGTTTGGGCGCCGTCGTTGTCGTGGGAGAGAGGGCACAGGAAACGCGGCCGCCGACTCACGCCCTGAGGCGCCGCGTCACCGCCGAGGCTGCCTATCGCGGTGAATCCGGGAGGCGGGCGTGCTCGTGTGCTCGGCGACGGTTTCCTCTCGTCTCGTCGAACACGCAATGGAGGAAGGGAGGGTGGGTACGCGGGGAAAAGGAAGGGAGGGTGGGTACGCGTCGGCGAGGAGTCACGACGCCTCGCGTGGATCGCGGGCGCGGGTACAGGGGGTGTGTAAAGAAAACGCCAGTGAAAAAAGAACCACGTCGGAGTCGTCCGCGAGAGACAGAGGTGCTGTAAATGTAAAGAGTTTCCGACGAAATTATGGCGGGTCCACTTGTCAGATCAGCTTGAAGAAAGATGGGTAGAAAATAGGGTTATTTGCATCCACGCCATTATAATTCTTCAACTTTGAAGATCTGGCATTACAATTCACCTATTCTGAAACTTACTATTACAATTCTTCTTCTATATGATATTTGCCATTTTCTACGTCTTCCGGGTGTCTGGGCCCACTGTCAGGCCGTATACGTGTACACATCTTTCATATGGACCAAAACACCCTCGGTTGTTTCTTTTCCTCCACTCACTGACGTGTCGGCCCTACACGTCAGATTCTCCTTCAACCTCCAGTAGTCTTCCTCCTTGAGTCTCCTCTTCCTCCACCGTCCAACGAGGGGGGGGGCGGCGCTTGCTGCTGCTGCGACCGACCATGGTGGCGTGAGGGATCTTTGCTCAAAAAGCATTCTGGGGGCTCATCTCTTTTCGGCATGGTGGTGGTGTTGTCCACGTTCGCCGTGTTCCTGGCGTAGCACTTTCGGGAGGTGGCGGGCGCGTGCCTCGGGCGTGGTGAGTTAGGCTTGTCGAAAAGTGGCGTGGCGAGGGCGTGAGGATGGGCGGATCTATCGCGGCGGCGGCGGTGCTTTGCTTTCGCCGCCTGTAGCGCTGAGGAGCAGCATAGCAGCGACCGGTGGCGATGCTGCCTTCGGGTTAGTAGGGCACGCTCGTGCAAGCACAGCAAGCGAGCGGCGGCTCTGACGGCGACGGGTTAGCGAGCGGGAGCCATGGGCCATGGCTGTCGGCATCGGAGCGCTCGTCCTCGTCCTGCCGCCACCGACCTCCCCGTCCGTGGCCGGCGACCGGGTGCTCGTCCTAGTCCTGCTGTCGCTGACCTCCTCCGCTCCGTAATCCTCGACTCTCTCGCCTCGCTCCTCCGAGTCATCGACGACGGTAATCTCGCACTCCCCCTCGTCGTTGCGGCGCGCGGTCCCGTTCTGCGCCGCGTAGCCCAAAGACCGTGGCCGCCCGACGACGAGGCGAGCGTCTTCTTGGCAGTAAAGTAGCGGGTTGACCGCCCGCGACTCCTCCCTCTCGCCTCCGCCCTCCTCCGTGTCGGCGGCGGGAACGACACGGGCAGCTCCGTCTCCGTGCTTGGCTGTCCTGTTCTACGCCACCATCGTCGTCAGTGAGTGGAGGGAGAATCTGACGTGTGGGACCCACACGTCAGTGAGTGGAGGGAGAGAAGCAGCCGGGGGTGTTTTGGTCCATACGGAAGATGTGTACACGTATACGGCCTAACAGTGGGCCCAGACACCCAGAAGACGTAGAAAATGTTAAGTATCAGGTAGAAGAAGATTTGTAATGGCAAGTTTCAGAATAGGTGAATTGTAATGGCAGATCTCCAAAGTTGAAGAATTATAATGGCGTGGATCCAAATAACCCTAGAAAATATTTGGGTGATAATCTATTTTCAATTCCTTCGCTCCTTATAGATAGATAGATTTGCAGGTTCCGCCACTGGCCAACGGTGTTAACAACAAGAGGATATTAAAGTTTAAGCCTAACAATCACTACTTACACCAAAGAATCTCAAAGACATTGGAGGTCATAGTCGTCTTTAATTTGCACTAACCTCCTTTGATGCTCATGATGTTGGGTTTTCTTATCAAAGAATTATGTGTAACAATATCCAAAGTAGAGTACTTTCGATTATCATGTTAATAAACATTGATATGTTATAATGCTTCAGTCAAAATGTATAGATTTATCTAAAATAATATATTACATGAATTGTTGACATGGATACTAATATAATTTTAAGTAATGTGCTAGTGTCATTGTATATCAATATTTAATGGAACATTTTTCATGGTTGCTAAACCATAAATATATGTTTACTTTAAGTTAGTTTCATTATACATTAATATTAATAGATTTGGGTAATTAAGAAACATATAAATGAACTGTTGTTTAAATAATTTTATCATGGCAGATGCTGGTAACTTAGAATTTGATCTAAGGGAATACTCTAGTTTATTTTAGATAATGGCATAACTGGTAGATGCAAATTAAGTATTCCATCAGAATAGGAATACAGAAGAGAATATCAACTGAACAATAGTCAATTCACTTTGAAGTGCAATGCAAATGGAAAAAATTATAAGTAAGGGCGAAAAGGTAGATAAACTAATTGTAACTAAATAAATAAAGTTTATCAGAGATAAAGAAAAAAAGTATTTATGAGTGTTGTGTTAGAATATGAACACATGAGATTATTTCAACTAAGGGCTCTTCAACTAAACGTATGTTAACACATACTAAGGTGTGATAAGTAGGATGGGCATTAAAGTCTATTACACTAGATAAGTAGATATAGATAAAAAAAATATCTACACTAGTACTGTGTTATAATATGAGCATTGAGCAATATAAGCAGTTTTGATTAGTCATGGATTCTAAATTTATATATAAATATTAGGCATGTGCGGCAACACCAGTACGGATAAATAAAAAAGAACAGATATATATATAAGTCTCTGTCCTCAATTTGGCAGGTAGAGGAAAGGTTGCAACAAAATTGTATCGTCTTCACCTCTTCGGAGATGCTGATGCTCCATCGCGTCAGTTGCCATGTCCCTGCAGCGGCGGTTGTCTTCTGTCTTCTCCAACGCCGATGCCAAGAACGCGTGGTGGAGTTGGCTCCGGCGATCTCTGTACGCGCTCATGCTTCTTTCCTTGCCA
The DNA here is from genome assembly GCA_904845875.1 of Miscanthus lutarioriparius. Taxonomy (NCBI): domain Eukaryota; kingdom Viridiplantae; phylum Streptophyta; class Magnoliopsida; order Poales; family Poaceae; genus Miscanthus; species Miscanthus lutarioriparius. Next base: position 23,480,137 of record CAJGYO010000001.1, read on the forward strand.
TACTTCGCCTACCTCGCATTATTCTCCCGGAACAGCATCCACCATAGCCTTCTGCAACGCCCATTTTGCGAGCATCCTCCTGCGCCCGCAGCAGCCGCCCGCTCACCGACCACTCTCGCCCACATCGTCTTCGTCATCGGCGCGTCCAAAACAACGTGGGCAAAGCGCGGGGTGTACACCAGCCTGTGGTGGCGGCCGGGGGCAATGAGGGGCCACGTCTGGCTAGACGGGGAGCCCTCCGGCCCCTGGCACCAATCATGGCCACCCTACCGAGTGCTGCAGCCGAACGCGGCACGGTTCGGCAGGAAACACGCAGCCGCGGCGCGGATGGCGCAGGCGGTGGCCGAGGCCTATCACGCGACCGCCGCAGCGGCCGTGGGGCTGGAGGAGGGCGCTGACAGCGGTGAGGCGCGGTGGCTGGTCATGGGCGATGATGACACGGTGTTCTTCCCGGAGAACCTGGCGGCCGTGCTCGACAGGTACGACCACCGGGAGATGTACTACGTCGGGTCGAGCTCCGAGAGCGTGGGCCAGAACGTGGCGCACTCATACGCCATGGCCTTTGGCGGCGGCGGGTACGCCATCAGCTTCCCGGCTGCCGCGGCGCTCGCCGGGATCATGGACGGGTGCCTTGACCGCTACAACGAGCTGTACGGCAGCGACCACCGCGTCCAGGCCTGCCTCTCCGAGCTCGGCGTGCCGCTGACCAGAGAGCCCGGCTTCCATCAGGTAAATACGTCGTTCACATTGCTAACAATACAACAGTTTTTACTCACACCCACCGTGAACTCGGTTCACTACTGGTGTTGGCTGGTCCTGCCACGTACCGACGAGGGATGCTTGTCACGACTCATGCCCAGAGACAAGGAGACGCAAACCTCAGGACGTGCAACAAAATCTCTGCGGTTGCGATGTTCATGTCAGTTTTGTTGGCAAACGTGTCAGAGTGGTCTTTGCTTCTATGGAATTCTGGATCAAGGGTGCTGACAGCTGAGGTAGTGGAAAAAAAGCTATCGTGGTACAACACATGTTCGTTCAGAATGGCTTTTCCGGTTGGTAGAAGCAGGACGCACAGTTAAATGGAGCCGATCTGGATGAACCCAAAGAGGACCCATCAAAACAAATCATCGCAGAACAGGCGCCGTCCATTCGTTCGTTCACTCACATTTTTGTTGGTTGCGTTGCCTTCGTACTGCGTTGCAGCTGGACCTGAAAGGACACGTGTACGGCCTGCTCGCGGCGCACCCGGTGGCGCCGCTGGTGTCGCTGCACCACCTCGACCGGCTCAACCCGATCTCGCCGAACTCGCTCAAGCGGCTGCACGCGGTCCGGTCCCTGGTCGGCGCGTCCCGCCGCGACCCGGCGCGCACGCTGCAGCAGTCCATCTGTTACTACCGCCCGCGGTCGCGTCCGCGGGGCACCGTCACCCTGTCCGTGTCCGTCTCCTGGGGCTACATGGTCCACCTCTACCCGTCCGCCGTCCCGCCGCACGAGCTGCAGACGCCGCTCCGGACGTTCCGCGCGTGGTCCGGGTCGCCGGCGGGGCCGTTCACGGTGAACACGCGCCCGGAGGCCGCGCCGAACGCTACCGCGCTGCCATGCCACCGGCGGCCCGTCATGTTCTACCTGGACCGCGTCACTACGGAGGAGTCGCTCGGTTCGGCTGGGCAGAAGCAGAACCGGACGCTGACGGAGTACGTGCCGGAGCTGGTGAGCAGCGACGCCTGCAACGGCACCGGCTTCGACGCGGTCGCCAAGGTGCAGACGATCCGAGTGCTCGCACTCAAGATGGATCCTGCCGTCTGGAAGAGGGTACGTGTGCTCAACTGCTCATGCATGCACACATGTTAGAGACATAAGTTAAACTCCTTTGTTTTTTTTTGTGACTAGTTCCTTTGTTGTTATGAACCTATTATTATGATCCATCAACTATGTTGGTACTGTTGAGATGCTAATGATCTTGCCTTTGTTTTTGTCTTGAACTGCGATTTTAACCCAGGCTCCACGGAGGCAATGCTGCAAAGTGGAGAGCTCGAAGGAAGATGACTCTCTGGTTGTCGAGATCTACGAATGTAAGCCTAATGAGGCAGCACTGATGAGGTAGCAAAATACTATAATGACCAGGTTTATACAAATACAGCTGAATTGGTTTATTATGTTACTTGTGCGGACATGCGGTGCTAACTCGAAGTGTTTTGTCTTGTTTGATAGGCACATGGTTGTGCGTGGAAAAAGACTGATTTAAATATAAATTAGACTTCCCTGATCACTAGTGTCAAAATTAGAATATAAGTAAAATCAATACTGACGGCTCCTTCGTTCCGGAGACGCTCCAAGGCAGCTGGGGCTTCATTGTACGCGACCATGATGGTGATGCAGTCCTGGCCGGGGCTGGATGGTTGGGTGCGGCACCAGATGCACACACTACCGAGGCTACAGCTTGCCAACAAGCTCTCCAAGCGGCCACGATTACGGTATATCACGCATTCAGGTTGAGGTTGATTCGTCTGTTCTACAGCACGCTCTACAATCTTCAACTATGGATTTGGCGACCTGTGGGATGATGATCAAGGATACTCGTTTCATGTTACGAGAGCATTTCGTATGTAGTGGCATTATTTTTATCCCTAGATCTTGTAACTCTGTCGTCGCACATGACTTAGCAAAGCTTGCTATGAGTTAGGACCCGGGTGACCTATATGTTTGGGCACACCCCCTCCTAGAATTTGTAAATACTCTGGTTGCTCGCAATTTAGTTAAGCCAGTGTTTCCAATGGAAAGGCCATAGAGCCAACCTTTGATTCAAAAAGATTAGAATATAAGTTGCTTTGGGGTGTTTGGATTCATTGCTCGTGCACATCTCATCTCGCTGGGCAAGAAACTAGAACAGACGTGCGTTTGTTTCCTTTACCCACCTGCCTTGTTTTCTATGCAAACAAAATTTTTCCTTACTAGTTTGGGAGAGCCAATTCGACCCACCTAGACTGGCAAAGCTAACATTGCTAGGCATGGTGAGACGAGAAAACGTGGCGAGGAAACCAAGCGACTCTAAAGTTTTTGTAAGACAAACTTCTCTTGATTTAACCAAGTTTATATATAAATAAACATATCAAATTCTACAAATAAATGAATTAATGAAACCGGTTTGATATTGTAATGTTGCTATACTTTCCTACAAACTTCGTAAAGTTGTAGGTGCTTAACTTAGCACAAAACAAAAAATAATTTGTATGTTGGAAGAGGAGATATCTCAAACAAGTGACTGTCAGACACTTTAGTAGGGAATGCCTCTTTCGATACTCACGTATTGCTCGTTTTCCTCCTTCCTCCTTATTCTAACTCGTGACTGGTTGCATATTTGAGTGGACGAGCAACTATTGCTAAAAAGATATCGCTAAAGAAGAAGAGGAGGGCCACTGGCTTTAGAGCTAGAAGTTTGGGAACCTAGAGCCGCACTCTCCCTGAGGCCTAGACGCCTAGTTTCTCCAACAAGAGGCAATCCAGACTGTAGGGAGCGCCGAGGAAGCAGGGCATGAGGCGGCCGGGACAAGTCACCACGAACTTCTACGTGTCAAGGATTCAGGCATTTTCATGCATTTTCATGTTTAATTTAATTCAGAAATACAATAGCAAATTCGTGACGACATACATGTGTACATGTGACCTAATACTACTCGCAACAATAGCAAAAGCATACAAGACGAGCATACTGATCAAAACGATTATATTACTAAATTGAACAAATTCAGTAAGAGATGTATACCAGCGGAGGGACCAGAGCCGAAAGCTCCAGTGGCTCCATGTGCACTAGGAAGTAGACGTTGTAGAGATATTGCATGTTCAGGGAAGAAGACGATGAAGCAGTCTCGTCGTGCACTCCCAAAAACTTGATCGCCAAACACACCTGAGCAAGTGTCACGAAGCGAACGACGTTTCCTGCGCGCACACAAGGTAGGATCGAGGAAAGTCGGGAGCAACTTCAACATATAGAATAGGTGCAGTATATCTGTGTCTCGTACTCGCGAGGCTCGATAGGACAAAGTCTTTATGCGCACGAGTGACGGAGGGTCGGGGAATGCGAGCCAGCAAAAGCTAGAAGGTTAGGGTCGAGAACGTAAGAGGAGTTACAAACAGAAACTCCTGCGATATCTTTACCCTCAAAATATGTTCTATAGGACATCTTTGCTTCAACAAGCCACTTAGAACACATTAAGGTATAAACCAATCTGCCTTACAAATAGGAGAGAAGTGCGTCTCAGACGACATGCATGGACCTTAATATTAAGGCTTTCTCCTAACAGTCTACCACTAACTTATTTCATCATCCTACTCCACGGGATTTTCGATCACATAGGATATGTTACCACTATGATAGATTTTATGTGTGAAAGTGCATCTAGCCCTTTAGTGGGTTTTGGATGATTGAATGACAACGTGATTAAAGGACTAACCCGTTTGCTAAGTGTGAACAGGTAATAGGTTATCTCACAGGTACTTAATGAAAGCCAAAATGATGTGTTGTTGTATAAACAATCTAGTTCGAGCACAAGACAACAATGCAAATGGAATTCATGTGAAGGCTTATTTTTTGTGGGATTTCCATTGACTATGTGAAAGCAAGCTCATGATTATTAGTTAATGAGACATGAGGGATTGCATATGGAATGGTCTCATATTTGAAGCTTGCTAAATTAAAATGAAAAAGATAACAATACATATGAATGGATGATTCAACACAAGATGTGACTTGATGGCTTGAGATGGTGAAGATAGCAAGGAAAGGCTTGAGGTACTAAGCAAGGGTGAAGGGCAAGTTGGCGGCTTGCGGCGAAGAACCTAGCTAGGGTGAAGAAGAAAGTACTTGCATTTAGTTGAGGTACTAATCAAGCTAAGATGGTCATATTGATGTGAAGAATCAAATCTATAATGAAGTATTTGATGGAAGTGACTTGATACATTTGGGGTTATTCAAATTTGATGAATGGAATCAAGTCACATGCTCAAGATGGCTATGCTCAAATGAAAAGATCAACATCAACTTGTTAGCACCCTTACTTGATGAAGATTGGAAGGACGGCATCAATTCAAAAGAAATCAACTCAAGTGGTATAAATTCATTTTCTTTTGATCTTGAGTTTAATAGGTATGCCGTACTATTAAGAGGGATGCATCATGTTGATAGATAATGTTTCATAAGTGCTCAAGCCAACCCATGTGAGTTTTGAGTATTTGAGAGACAAAAGAGCTAAGCGATTTGATTTGTTCTTTGATGCAGCAATCTGGGACGTGTCCAGTATTCATACCGGACGTGTCCCAGTATTTGTCAAAGCAATTGTAAAATTGTTGTTCTCGGGTTGGTTAGTCGGGAGTTCCGGCGTGGGTCGGGAGTTCGACGGTCGGAGTCCGGCATGGGTCGGGAGTTCGACGTGTCGCACTCTCAGCCCGACTTGGAGGGTTCATCGTTCTGGTCATACCGGACGTGTCGGTATTAATACCGGACGTGTCCGGTATGGATGACCGAAGCCAGCGGCTAGTTTTCAAAAGCCGTGAGGGTCGGGAGTTCCGGACGTATGTCGGGAGTTCCGACGGTCGGGAGTTCCGACATATGTCGGGAGTTCCGACACCTCACTAACTTTAACTTCGATTACATGTTTTTCAAAATTACCGAGGGTCGGGGTTCGACTTGAGTCGGGAGTTCCGACGGTCGGGAAATCCGGCATTCTTCGGGAGTTCCGATGCCTCACTAACATCATTTGTAACTTAATTCTTTCAAGCATATGATGTGAGTCATACCGGACGTGTCCGTATGCATCCGGACGTGTCCGTATTGCAACGACTATAAAGCGGCTAGTTTTTCAAGGGGCTATAAATACCCCAAGCCTCCACCTTTGGAGGCTGCTGATTCTCTTGACTTAGACACACGTTTTTGAGCCTTGCCAACCCTCTCTTAGTGAGTGATTGATCAAACTTGCAAAATCAATTTGTGGGTTGAGTGAAATTCAAAAGAGAGCCATCCAACCACTTGAGCACTTGTGCATATTGTCAATCTCGTGATTCACATTTGTTACTCTTGGACTCTTGGTCCTAGACGGTTAGACGTCGCGGAGAGCACCGGAGATTGTGGTGTGCCTCGGAAAGTTTGTAGCAGTCGATTCGCCGCCTCGGAATCAATTAGTGGAAGGAGGAAAAGGAGTTGGAAAAGACTCGGCTAGAGTGACCTTTTGTGGTATCCTCTAGGGCTGACCTTCATTTGGGTCGCCCTGCAGCCCCCTCAACGGAGAGTAGGACTCGAACGAGTCCGAACTTCGTAAAACAAATATCGTGTCTCAATTCGCATTTCATTTGATATTTGTGTTGCTCTAGCACTTGTCTTGAGTTCTGTGTATCTTGATAGTTAAATTAGGTGATTGCAGTTTGGTTTGAAGATAGAAATCAAAAGGAGCAAGTTCGGGGCTGATCTGCAGAAATCGTGTATACCGGACACGTCCGGTATTCATACCGGACATGTCCGGTATTTCCTGCCTGCACTAAAAATATTTATTCTCTGTTCTAACTTGATGTTGCAGGGTTGTAGCTTCTAGATATATTCTTTATACCTTGTTTACTCTGTGGCTAACTTGTGAGGGGTGGTAGTACTCTTAATTTGGAGTTTCCATTTTGGAAACTCCCCTTTCTAATTGTTTCCGCATTTAAAGGTGTTAATTTTCAGAAACGCCTATTCACCCCCCCTCTAGGCGACATCCTAGGTCCTTTCAATTGGTATCAAAGCGAGGTTCTCACATAAAGCTTTACCGCCGTGAGAAAAGGATGTCGACGTCTATCGAGTTGGAGCCGGTGCTTCTCCAAAATGATGGTTCAAACTTTCTACCTTGGTCAATTCATGTACTCAATGCTTTTAGACATATTAGTCCTATTGTTGAGCATATTGTGTTTGCAAGCATACATCTTCCTATAGTTGATTGGAGCAACTATAAGAATTTATCAAAAGAGGAAGAGATATGCGTGCAACTCAATGCTCAAGCTATTAATGTCATTTTGAGTACATTGAGTGCAGAGGTTCAAGATGAGGCAATATTCAATGGACAACCACCTCCGGAGAGTGCTCATCTCATTTGGACCAAACTCGTTGAGTTATATGGAGAATCCAAATGCGATGATGCACTTGAGGTCGAGTCAATGGAAAGTATGTCCATTGTGTCTTCATGCAGCAAAGAAGCCTCACAAGACCTCAAGAGCGCCGAGCCGGAGCAAGAAGTGCAAGCAGCACATGACTTGCTGTCTGCCTGCACATACCGGACGTGTCCGGTATGTCTACCGGACGTGTCCGGTATGGCCGAGGCAGCAGACCAGCAAGCAGCTGTTTGTAGCGATGCTCAAGCCCGATGGCGACCAAGTGATGAGTCAACCTCAGTATCTCATGATACTCATCACTTGTGTCTCATGGCCAAGAAAAGCAAGAAGAAGAATAACAAGAAAGATCAAGAAAAGGAGAAAGCACAAGTAGATGATCAAGATAAGAGTGATGTTGAAATTGAAGACAACTACAACCTTGATCATCTCAACCATAAAGACAAGTTCATCATCATGAAGATAGTTGAAAAGAATGATGAGCTTGAAGAAGAGATTGAGAAGCAAGAGCAATCGCTTCAAAATCAAGAAAAGTTTCTCATCTCCAAATTGCAAGAGCTAAAGGCAATAAATGAGAGGTATGAAAAATTGTCAATCGAGCATGCTTTAGTTACTAATTCCTCTTCTAGTGTTTCACAACTAGAGAAGAAAAACTTCGAGCTCAAGGCAAGGCTTGATGAACTATCAAGCAAGTATAATGAGCTACAAGCAAATTATGTTCATCTAAAGTGCTCTCATGAGGAAGTAGTAGAATCAAGCATCATGCTTGAGGTGGCTCATGAGGTTGTGATTACATCGGTAAAATTCTCTCAACCTCTCACACATGCGCTCACTAGTACACCATCTCAAATAAATATTTCTTGTACTAATGAGTGTGCTCCTCAAGCAAGCCAATCTTCGATTGAGCTAAATCTTATAGAAAACATAGAGCTCAAAGAAGAAGTGCAAAGATTAAAGAAAAATGTGATTCGGTTGAAGGGTAAGGAGAAAGCACAACCTTCTCAAGATAACCGTGATAACATGGTGAAGAAGCTTGAGAAGGGTTCAAACCTTGCTTCCTCCAAAGCCCAACAAAAGAATCACATCTCAAGCAAGGCCAACACAACCAAGAGCAAGAAACATGGAAAAAGGATGTGCTATAGTTGTGGATTGTATGGACATGAGTGGGCTATGTGTCCACACAAGAGTTGGGCCAACAAAGTTGAAGCCGCCAATCAAAAGGCTTCTACCAAGAAATGCCCAATGTACAAAGAAGCAAGAAAGGAAGCCCAAGTTGCAACTAGAAGATGCTATGGGTGCAATGAGATGGGCCACAAGGTTGATAGATGTCCATACAAGCAAATCAAGCATAGAGCACACAAAGGCCGCAAATGATATGCTTGTAGAAGAAAGGGGCATCTAAGCTATGAATGCCCAAATGGTAAAACTCCTAAGCCAAACACATTTGTTTATAATGATATGCTTAGGAAGACCACAAATGGAGTTAGCACTAGTAAGGTGATGTGTTCACCACAAACTAATGCTAAAGCCATTTGGGTGCCTAAGCACTTATTTACTAACTCAAAAGGACCCAACAAGAGTTGGGTACCAAAGTGTGCTTAGGTTAATGATGTAGGTACTTGGTAATGGGATGAAGGTTTCAGGGTGGTTGAGCAAGCAAATTGACAATATTCACTCAATCTATCAACCAACTCTCATCATAATCTCTTATATGGTTGACCCGAAGATAATTCAATGAACATATCATAGATTTCATCCTCAACATTGGTAACAAGTACCTAAAAACCTTGTAGGATAGCCACTTTGTTTGTTTCGTGTTCTATAGTTCACAAATAGGTACATTTGTGAAATAATGAAAGTGGCTAATTAATTTCACTTGAGATTTATTATGTTTGCCATATGATGCTTTTGATCGTTCTCTAGTAGAGTAATTTATCTGTTGAGATGCTAGTATACAATAAATAATAAAGCTAAACAAAAAAAAATATTACATGCAAGTGATTTAATTGGTTTACATCACGAACCTATCGGACGTGTCCGGTATTACTTCCGGACGTGTCCGGTATGGCGAGGACAGAAAGTCGAGTGTTTACATTACGTGTATTCGGACGTGTCGGTATACAACCGGACGTGTCCGATATTACAGAACCGAACACAAATTAAATTGCAAATCGAGTCTTTGATTAATATATGATTCATAAATCTCTAATTTACTCGAAGCTTGTGATTTATCAAATCTAAGTGGATTGTGAGCATCTCTTAAGCTCACTTTTAAATATGGCAATCTTATTTGGTTCATGGTCAAAATGAAAATTGGCTCTCAATTTCTTATCAGAATAAAAGTGCTCGTTGAAAGTCATTCAAAATACTTGAAGCACTTATTTAGGGGGAGCTAAATTTCTATTTTGCACCATTGTGGACTAACAAATTTATCTAGCACTCTTTGTAGTCCTTTGGATGAAAAATTGAATTTGTATCAAGCATGATTACTTGGCAATCAAGGTCAACATAAAGATTATCATGCCATGTGTCTTCTTAGTGGTATTCTTGTGGGCTCAAGGCAAAGGTATGTTTTTACATACATGTATTGTAAGTGCATCTAAGGCCCTTTACATGTTAGAATGTGCATTTGTGTGACATAGGAGAGATGTTTTTCAAAACCCACAACTAGCATGTGTAGGTGGTGTGAATTTGAAAAACTATTTGAATCTTGGTCTTTGTGACCTAGCCTTGCCATGTGATGATTATAGCTCTCCTTGATTGTTTGATTGGCTAATCACACATGACATGGCTTTCTTAAGTCCACAATCTACTTTGTCTCACTTTATCTCTCTCAAGCAAGCAAATTATTGATTATGCCATTTATTTGGAAAAGAGAAAATAAATTGATGGCATTCGATAAGAAAAGTGATAGTACTCGGTTTGGATCAAGATCATACACCTTTTTGGAGTGAGCAACAACAGAGAAAGGGTTTGGAAGAGTGAGAACACATTTTGGAATTATTTGGGCCAGCCCGCGTATACCGGACGTGTCCGGTATGCTACCGGACGATGTCCGGTATAATGGACTATAAAACAGAGCGTACCCCTTTCGCCCAAACAGACTTGCCTCCTCCAAACCAACCAATAACGTCCTTCTTCTCCCTAAAGGCGACCAAGGATTTCACCAAGGAAAAGAGAGAGAGAGGAGATTGCATTGAGAAGGCTTGGATCAAGGATTGAAGGCCCGTGGATTTGGATTTCACATCGCTCTCTCTTCTCTCCTCTCAAGGTACCCTAAATCACGGACCTCGTTCGATCTACATGGTTAATGCATGATTTGGAAATTCCTTCGGTAAATATGCTGCATTAGTGATATAGAAGCAATGCCCAAAGTTTGGAATGGATCCGTGATGGTTAGAATCCAGGAACCCCGGTTAGGGTTCTTTGGTCGCCCATATCTGGGACGTGTAGGTATGCTGCTCACGGACGATGTCCGGTATGGCCCAAAAAAAGAGACTCCACTTGTTCTCGATTCAATCCTACCTAGATTTGTTTGTTAGGCTTAGTTTCTTTTGTATCTACGTTTTGCAAACCTTGTGACAATGGTGTGTCGAGGTGATTGCAAAACCTTGGATGAAAGAATCTATGTCTAATTACAAGCTATGGGCATGTATCTAAAATTCTTTGGAAATCTTTGGATGGGGGACATTTGCTATGAGTGGGACAGAGCCGAGGTCCAAGCACAGGCATGATCCAAAGACTTGAGAAGTACAAGAAGGCGAGACAGGATATGCATCCCGGATTTCACCGACCAATGAGGAGAGGTCCACTGAGGCGCCACTAGTGCAAAGCAGACTCAATATCTTGAAGGGTCCGGAGCTCTTCTTTCCCACACGCACATCGATGAGTTGAGTGGAGTCTAGAGATGAAAGAAAGAGGAAGAGCAGCGAGAGGATCAGATGGTGACAGCTCGGATGAGGAGCAGGAGATTGAGGAGGAGAGTCAGTTCCTCGATTCGGCTGACTGGTCAAGGGGTGCATTATGGTCTTCTTGAGACACGTCGCCCAATGTGCCCTCCTATGTTCCCGAGTTGACTACGGGGAAAGGGTATGACCGGAGAGCTAGAGATGAGCGAAGGTTGATCCGAGGAGCTTACCTAAGGTTCAAGACGATCACCGCTTCAGATGACCTTTCACTTGGACTTCTACTCCAGTGTGATTCTTACGAGAACCCGGTCATTTGTGTCTCAAAGTGGATTGACTGGCAATATATTAGAGAGTTGCGAAGGCCTCGATTGATCATGCTATTGCCATCTGCCAGAGCACAGGAGTTTATGAGATCATGGAGTTCGGCAAGATGATGGAACACGAGGTAGTAGCTCGATTCTATGCTACTCTATTTGTTGAGGAGGATGAGCGGCGGATGCTTTGGATGCTTGAGGGCGAGTGGTACAGTGTTGACTATGATGTTTTTGCCGCCCATCTTGGCTTCTCAGAGGATGATCTCGGAGGGACAGGATCCACACCGAAGCGGTGTTACCTCTGGCGGCTCGCCTACATGTATCCTGCTTTGGTGGTGAGAGAGGAGCCGTGGGGAAGGTTCTAGGTCTTCACCCTACCTACAGTGTGTACCGGACGGGATGTTCAGGAAGACTATTGACTGCAAGGGTGGAGACAAGGGCACCATTGTTGATTACTCCAGAACCTACTCCACAGATGGCTTTTTGATGCTCGGCCCTTGACGTGTTTGACTTTATTTGGTCCGAGATCGGGAGTGTTGGAGAGAGGCCCCTCAAGGGCTGTGGTTTTGCTCCTTATATCATGCATATGATTGAGCGGTGACAGGCACACATTTGAGTATGATAAGATTCACAAGGCCCGAAGATTATTGCAGATTTGCTCGAGCAGGGGTTACCTCCAAAGAGACTGGGGAGGAGCAAAAGAAGAAGACTGAGGCGAGATGCACAGGAGTGGTGCACCAGCCAGAGCTTCACCTTCACCACGTGCTCCTTCACGTTCTACTTCACGCCTGCGTGGCAGATCCTCCTTCGCCTATCCGTAGGCTTTTCACTCCATATTTGGGATGTCTTGTGACATGCAGACTAGGTGAGAGAAGGAGAGGGAGGCTAGGAGGAAGGACACTCGGACTTTGAAGCAAATTGCTTCTAATCTTGAGCTTGATCCTCCTAGGTCTCCCTATCGAGATGAGGCGTGACTAGTGAGCTGAGACCGAGGAGCGGCAGCGAAGCTAGATATGATAGAGAGTATGTTGAGTTCATACAATGACAAAGAAGCAGTGAGCAGCACTGAGCTCCCGACACTCTACCTCTTCAGCTCGTGTGCCTACTCACTCTCAAACCACGTCCCAAAGACTGCAGTGACGACTATGCTCTGATTGGTGGAGTGACTGGCGGTGGTGGTGGCTTCTACTGGTCTGGTGGCTATGGCGTGTCAGTGCGGGTGGTTCTCGTCCGGCCGGTGTTGCACGCTTTCAGATGATGAGGATCTTTGGTCGAGATGATGATGATGAGTGATCTCACTTTCCGTGATGACTTGTAGCCCCTTTGTCCTTAGTATGTCATTGTTGGACCTTTGTGGTGATAGATGACAAAGGGGAGAGAGGCGATTAAAGCTTGAGGATAGTTTCATTTGCTTATCTTTGTACCGAAGATATGTACTGCAGTGTAGTTTTTTTTTGAGCTTCATTGATGTATCTTGGATTTGTGATAGATTGTATCATGTGAGTGATGAGACTTACTTATGCTTTATCGTTGTATCTCTTGAGACATGATCTTTATCTATATATATCAGTGGTTTCTGGACTTGAGAAAATTTGTAATGAGTGCTATGTGTGAATTACATATGTCATATTTATTTTCATAAGGACTATGCATGTTAGAATGAAAATATTTGATGTGATGCTTTTATATTTATTCTTGTGTGATATATCTTGTCATATGCATCACGGTTTCACTTTGTCACACACACATGCACCCCACGGATGCAATAATTTAGGGGGAGTCTCCTATATGTTTTAGTATGTGCAATTGACATTTGAGGTCATTTTGTGAATTCTAATCATAAGCACATATTAAGGGGGAGCCTCTCATAAATCATTGAACCCAAAAGTTTAAATGTTTATATCATTTTGTAAGCTTTAATCAAGTTGTCATCAATCACCAAAAAGGGGGAGATTGAAAGTGCATCTAGCCCTTTAGTGGGTTTTGGATGATTGAATGACAACGTGATTAAAGGACTAACACGTTTGCTAAGTGTGAACAGGTAATAGGTTATCTCACAGGTACTTAATGAAAGCCAAAATGATGTGTTGTTGTATAAACAATCTAGTTCGAGCACAAGACAACAATGCAAATGGAATTCATGTGAAGGCTTATTTTTTGTGGGATTTCCATTAACTATGTGAAAGCAAGCTCATGATTATTAGTTAATGAGACATGAGGGATTGCATATGGAATGGTCTCATATTTGAAGCTTGCTAAATTAAAATGAAAAAGATAACAATACATATGAATGGATGATTCAACACAAGATGTGACTTGATGGCTTGAGATGGTGAAGATAGCAAGGAAAGGCTTCGAGGTACTAAGCAAGGGTGAAAGCACAAGCGGCTTGCTTGACGAAGAACCTAGCTAGGGTGAAGAAGAAAGTACTTGCATTTAGTTGAGGTACTAATCAAGCTAGATGGTCATATTGATGTGAAGAATCAAATCTATAATGAAGTATTTGATGGAAGTGACTTGATACATTTGGGGTTATTCAAATTTGATGAATGGAATCAAGTCACATGCTCAAGATGGCTATGCTCAAATGAAAAGATCAACATCAACTTGTTAGCACCCTTACTTGATGAAGATTGGAAGGACGGCATCAATTCAAAAGAAATCAACTCAAGTGGTATAAATTCATTTTTCTTTTGATCTTGAGTTTAATAGGTATGCCGTACTATTAAGAGGGATGCATCATGTTGATAGATAATGTTTCATAAGTGCTCAAGCCAACCCATGTGAGTTTTGAGTATTTGAGAGACAAAAGAGCTAATTTGATTTGTTTTGGTGCATGCAATACGGACGTGTCCGGTATTCATACCGGACGTGTCCAGTATTTGTCCAGCAATTTGTAAAATTGTTGTTCTCGGGTTGGTTAGTCGGGAGTTCCGGCGTAGGTCGGGAGTTCCGACGGTCGGGAGTCCCGGCATGGGTCGGGAGTTCCGGACGTGTCGCACTTCAACCGACTTGGAGGGTTCTTCATCTCTGGTCATACGGGGACGTGTCCAGTATTAATACGGGACGTGTCCGGTATGGATGACCGAAGCCAACGGCTAGTTTTCAAAAGCCGTGAGGGTCGGGAGTTCGACGTATGTCGGGAGTTCCGACGGTCGGAGTTCCGACATATGTCGGGAGTTCGACACCTCACTAACTTTAACTTCGATTACATGTTTTTCAAAATTACCGAGGGTCGGGGGTTCGACTTGAGTCGGGAGTTCCGACGGTCGGAAATCCGGCATTCTTCGGGAGTTCCGATGCCTCACAACATCATTGTAACTTAGTTACTATTGGCGTGATGTGAGTCATACGGACGTGTCCGGTATGCATACCGGACGTGTCCGGTATTGCAACGACTATAAAGCGGCTAGTTTTTCAAGGGGGCTATAATACCCCCAAGCCTCCACCTTTGGAGGCTGCTGATTCTCTTGACTTAGACACACGTTTTTGAGCCTTGCCAACCCTCTCTTAGTGAGTGATTGATCAAACTTGCAAAATCAATTTGTGGGTTGAGTGAAATTCAAAAGAGAGCCATCCAACCACTTGAGCACTTGTGCATATTGTCAATCTCGTGATTCGCATTTGTTACTCTTGGACTCTTGGTCCTAGAGGCGGTTAGACGTCACGGAGAGCAGCACGGGGAGATTGTGGTGTGCCTCGGAAAGTTTATAGCAGTCGATTCCGCCTCGGAATCAATTAGTGGAAGGAGGAAAAGGAGTTGGAAAAGACTCGGCTAGAGTGACCTTCGTGGTATCCTCTAGGGCTGACCTTCATTTGGGTCGCCTGCACCCCCCTCAACGGAGAGTAGGACTCGAACGAGTCCGAACTTGTAAAACAAATATCGTGTCTCAATTCGCATTTCATTTGATATTTGTGTTGCTCTAGCACTTGTGCAGGTTCTCTGTGTATACTGATAGTTAAATTAGGTGACTGCAGTTTGGTTTGAAGATAGAAATCAAAAGGAGCAAGTTCGGGGCTGATCTGCAGAAATCGTGTATACCGGACACGTCCGGTATTCATACCGGACACGTCCGGTATTTCCTGCCTGCACTAAAAATATTTATTCTCTGTTCTAACTTGATGTTGCAGGGTTGTAGCTTCTAGATATATTCTTTATACCTTGTTTACTCTGTGGCTAACTTGTGAGGGGTGGTAGTACTCTTAATTTGGAGTTTCCATTTTAGAAACTCCCCTTTCTAATTGTTTCCGCATTTAAAGGTGTTAATTTTCAGAAACGCCTATTCACCCCCCCTCTAGGCGACATCCTAGGTCCTTTCAATGTGGGTCTCAAACCCGTCTCATTCGATGCACTATCTATCACATTATGTGACAATCCTTAGCGAATTAATCTGCCAGATTTTTCGATGTATGGACATAATCCAACGCTATCATTCTAAAATTTCTTAATTTTCTGACATATTTTAACTGTCTCTTTACATGTCTTGTTGACTTCATGTTATCCTTAAAATTGTTCACTTTGATTATCACTCTTTGATTATCACAGTTCATAGAAATACTCGGTATATGTATTTTCAACCACAGGTAAATTCACAAGGAGTTCACGAAGCCACTTAGCCTCAATAGTGCAATGCTATGAGTTCTGCTTCCATTGTTGACCTCGTTAATATGGATTATTTGCAAAACTTCCATGAATCAACGCCACCTCTAAATGTGAACACATATCCACTTGTGGCATATATCTCATCAGCATCAGTAGCCCTCAAGTACCCTAGGATACCCAACATAGTGAACTCCATAGCTCTGCATTACTCTTTCGAGAGCACACCGGTGATCACTCTGGATTTAAAACAATCCAGTTTAGTTTGCTAAAAACAAATGAGATATCGGGCCTTATTGCGCTAGGTAGATACATAAGAGAATCAATGATTTGGGAGTATCTCAATCGATCATTTGTTATTCTTCGTCTTTTCCTTAATAGCTCACTAGGATCATAAAGCGTTGGAGCAGGTTTGCAATTACTAAACCCAAAACGGCTGAAAACTTTTTCCATGTAGTAGGATTGCAGAAGTGTAACCTCACCACTGCCTTCTCTCTGTAGCTTGATATTAAGAATAACATCAGTCCTTCTTAAATCTTTCATCTCGAAATTTTTGAACAAAATAACCTTAACCTCCTTAATCACATTATGGCTGGTTCCAAAGATAGTATGGCATAAACATTCAAACACAAGGTCACACATTCACCTCCACCATACTGATACACATTTGTTAGTTTCGTTCACAACAAACCGACATATGTTAAAGTTATGTCGAACCTATCATGCCATGGTGCTTGTTTCAGGCTATACAAAGACTCCAATGGCAGTGTTCGTCTGCTTGTGCCCCAGCAGCAGCAGCCGGCGATACTACTCAGAAAACACTGTAGAAACAGTGATGTTCGGCTGCTGCACAGCCCAGCGCTCTGAATAATTTATACACATTGCCTTCTTGACTAAAAAGAGAGAAGTGACCTAAAATAGTAGTAAGCATTTAAAAGCTTGAAGCATGTTTTGTTAGATAAATAAATATATATATTGCATGTGACCAACACTTGGCGTAACCAATGATCTCTAGTTGAAGCGCTAAGCCATTTCCCTAAAGGTTATGGCTGCCTTTTTCTACAGTACTTGTGCCTGTGGCTGGTTGTTTTCATCTTTCCATTTACTGTACCTAGTGCTTGCTTGCAGTAGCTGTAGCAGCATCGGAGCGTTGTTGCACCATCGAAGCCAATCGGGCGGATTGTTTTTGGTCGAGTCGCCACTCCGCTGCAAAAACCTCTATACAAAGTCACATAAGTGTTTGCTCGACTGTACTCTTTACGAATTTTTGGTATTGCTATTTGTTGACAAACTAAAAGTGGCCAAAATATATAACGGACTCCACCATTATATTTCTATCGTCAAAACGTTCAGAAAACGTATTTGGATTATCTCATTTAAAGAGTGCAGACGAAGAAACTGCGACTCGGGGTGCTGACCCAGACAACTTTCTCAAATGAAAGATTTGACTGCATCATCGCGTTTTTATTGTCGAGCTGATTGAAAAATATATATGGTTCGTCTTGTTTGAAGTTTAGATTAATTAATTATATATTTTTTTTAAAAAGAATTAATTATGATTTTCGAAGATTATTTGCACCGGATGTGCAGCAAAACCAGCCAGGCTGGTTTGGGAACCAGCTAGGCCGGTTTTGCTGGCTATATATGGCTGCCCAGCGCCCGAGGAAACTGGTCAGGCCGGTTTGGGAACCCGTCAGGCCGATTTTCCTGTCCTATTCCGAAACAATTGGTTTTCTGAATTGGTTGTAGATCTATTTTTGGCGTGGAAAACTTAGAGATTACGGCCATGTTCGGCTACTCAGATAAACCGGCCGGCTTACCAGCCATGGTACAATCAGCCGTACAAATCAGCACAAGCGGCTTATAGACTAGCCGAACAAGGCCTACGATTTGGGATGAGACCACCCCCTCTATATAAACGAGAGGATCACGACCGATTGAGGAATCCAACACCCAATCGTCAAAATACAATATAAACCCTCTTTTGTCCTATCTCTTCTAATCCCATGCGGTTCATCGCCTAATCTGACGATTAAGGATGGCGCCCTAAGCTTGCCGGCCGACCTAGGGCAATCCGGCAACGTCCTTGTTCCAACAGGATCCCTCCCGAGCAAGAGCTTCGACGGTTTCTTTGCTAGTTTATCTGAAAACTAGTCGTTCTTCATCACGCCAGTACGAGTGGTTATCTTTTGGTGGTTTGCTTGTAAATCATCGCCGCGTTCTTCGGTCCGTGCGCGACTCAGACGATTAGCCCTAGCTGGTGCGTGATCCGGGATTAATTCGAGGTCAACACTATTACTGTAAAATAAAATAATATAAAATAAACTAGCAAAGGTGATACGTTGAAAATAGCCGCAGATGCGCATGTAAGAAAAAGCGAAGCCGAGCATACACATATTCACGTCACCAAAATTCAGACACACAGGATCTGCTGATTTTTTAAATTGTACATAGCTACTGCTTTAGAGCAACTTCAATAAGACCCTACTTAAACCCCGTATTTAAATATGGGGGCCGAGGCAAGAAAAAAGAAAAAAAATCTTGCTCGGGTCCATATTAGGTCTCCGGAATCGGGCTGGCCACCCAAATTTAGGGTGCGTTTAGTTCCAAAAATTTTTGGATTTTGGCTCACTGTAGTATTTCGTTTGTATTTGGTAATTAGTGTCTAATTATGGACTAATTAGGTTCAAAAGTTTCGTCTCGCGATTTCTCGACCAACTGTGTAATTAGTTTTTTTTTATCTATATTTAGTACTGTATGCATGTGTCGCAAGATTCGATGTGACAGTTACTATGTAAAATTTTTTGGCAACTGAACGGGGCCTTACCCTCCAGACCCGTTCCTGTTGGCCCACACGCCGGCCCCCATCCGGTTGTTGCGTCGGTTTCCCCCGCGCTCGCACCCGCTCGTCCTCGCCCAGCGCCGGCGCACCTTTCTCCGACCCTGAGTGCGGCCTCCTCCACGCCGTCCATGCCGTGGAGACGCCGATCACACCGTGGAGACGCCGTACGCAGCCTCCTCCAAGCCATCCGCGCCGTTGAGACGCCGAGCACGCCGTGGAGACGCCGTGCACGGCCTCCTCCAAGCCGTCCGCGTCATGGAGACGACGGCGCGGCCTCCTCCGCCCCAGCGCGCCCTCCTACCTCCGACCCCACGGATCTCGCGGCCATGGATCTCGCGGCGTGGATCTCGCGGCAGGGCCTCCTCCAAGCCGTCCGCAGCTCCCTCCGCCGCCGATGGGAGCGGGCCCCGGCCGTCCGCCGCCGCCGGTGACCGCCTCCCTCCACCGCGCCTCTCTCCCGCCCCGCAGCTCCCTCCGCCCTGCTCGCAGCGTCTGCGCTGCGCTCTGGTTGCGTGAAGGAGGAAGAAGGAAAGGGGAAGAAGAAATAGAGAATGACGAGCGGGTCCCATTTGTCACTGTGTACAGAAATATATTTGGGAGCCCAAATTCGAGTGCTGCTGATGTAGCGAAAGCAAAAAATGAAGAACTCAAAATAGGGGGAGCACCCAAATTAAAAGTAGGGGCTCTGATTTGGATGCTCTTGGAGTTGTTCTTAGTCTAGCATTTGCATTGACGAAATGATATGGATCTCCTGATTTTTGAAATTGCACATAGCTAGTCCTTTAGTCTAGCATTTGCATTGACGAAATGATATGATCGCCTTCGTAGCATTCGTCTAATGACGATGAGTGCGGCTTACACATGTGACTAGTTGGTCAATCATCATTAGGCAGCAGACGAACGGCAATCAAGAGAAAACATGGGGAGCAAGAAGAATCGAAGCTGTCTCTCGTGCAAGGGACAGCCTGGGATTGGGAACGATATGGGCGAAACGGAGCACTGGAGCGTAAGGTCTGGCGTGTTCGCTTGAACTTATCAGCCAGAATTTATGGTATTTTTCTCTCACAATAAATCAGCTTTAGTCGGTTTTATTATCAACCGAACATACCTGTCATCTCCAAAACACATTTTCCATCGATGGGAGGGATGGATGTAACTAGGCACTATATTAGTAATTTTTAATGGAGGAATCTTTATTCCAAGATTAGACACTCAAAACCTGATTTCTCTTAATTCTAATTCTACTTTCAAGAGTTCAACGAGCTATCCACATGCCAGGAAATAATTCTAATTCAGCATAAAAACGTTTCTGGGAAAAAATTAATAGATCTGAAACACTTTTGTACCGGGAGCCGGTGGGTGCATCAATCATTTTGTTCAAACTGGAAATCGTCCAAGGCGTAGCACTAGCGCCACATGCCGCATCTCAGGCCTCTGCCCTAGGGCACATCTTCCCATCTCAGGCCTTGTCGACTTGCCGGCATCTTCTCTTTCCTTATACGTCGCTAGTACATCCAAGTTTGCTCAACAGATGCTAGCCACATTTGAACCTGCCGCTCTTGCACCCGATCGACTATGTTGAGTTGTTGACTCCCGACTCGTCCATGTGCTCGCCACCTAGCTCAGGCCCGGAACACTCCGAGAAAGTAGACAGCGATGGCGCTGAGGCGTTCCCATGGCTCCACACGGAGGCTGCCCGAGCAAGCCGCATCCGGCGGGAGGGCCGGCCACCGCCCGCCGAGCATCTCCAAGAGTTTTCTACTTTTTTTTCTCCTAAAAACTTGTAGTTTGGCAACTCCTAAAAAAATCTGGGGAGGAAAAAAAAGGTCATCTCCAAGAGTTTCTAATAAATGGCATTAAAAAATTAAATTTAGGGCCCACGTGAATTATGTTGTAGTTTTTTTTCTTTTCCATGTCGGCCCAGAGCGCGACGACGGGCCCGGCGGCGGCGGCGGCGCCAACGATGGTGGCCACGACGCTAGTCTGGGCGACGGGCCACCTGTAGGGGACGCCGATCGCGTCGAGCTCGGCCCGTACGAGCTCGCTGGTGCGGTGCTCCTAGAAGTCCAGTTCGGGGCGCTGGTGGATGCGCCGCCGCACGCCACGCAGCCACGCGGCGAACCCCAGCGCGCGCGCCTCGCCGAGGAGCTCCTCCGCCGCCACCGCCACTTATGCCGAGGCGAAGGAGAGGTGCGAGCAGAGCAGGAGCGGTAGGAGGAGGAGACTGGAGGCGGAGACGGCGCCTGCCATGGTGGAAGTGGAAGAACGAAGATCACCCGGCCGGTGGCAACAACCAACAAAGGTGGAAGGAGATCACTAACTGGGGGGAGTCGGAGGCGGGCAGACGGCTTCTTGAGTCAAGTGGTGAAGTGAATCGAACGGCCCATTCGAGAGCGCCGAGTCATCGACATTGAGCTACCTGCCATTTGCGTTCGGGATTAGACTTGGCGGGAGTCGAAGGATACGCGCGAGGCTGCGGAGCGTAAATTTACGCGAATGAGGGGTTTTTTTTTTCAACTTCTAGAATATTAGGAGATTGTATTAAGAGTTATTGGAGATGGATTTTTTTTTAGATCTTTTTAAAAACTTAGGATCATGAGAAGGTCTAGTAAACTGTCGGAGATGCTTCTGCGGCCTCGGTCACGACTCACGACTCGCACAAAGGGATGGACACTGCGGCCTGTGGGTGCGGGAGGGCCACAAACAGTATAACCGATTAACGGAAAGCGATAGGTCGTGAGTCGTGGTTTCGTACGCCGACTCATCGTGTACCGCGAGGAGAGGAGCGAGCGAGCGAGTGGACGGGTAGTTTCCTTCCTCGAGTCGAGCCTTTATCGGGAGGGGGGTTAACGGCTCGGTTATCTCGGGGGGAAGCAA
The DNA here is from genome assembly GCA_904845875.1 of Miscanthus lutarioriparius. NCBI lineage: Eukaryota > Viridiplantae > Streptophyta > Magnoliopsida > Poales > Poaceae > Miscanthus > Miscanthus lutarioriparius. The sequence goes on from CAJGYO010000001.1 coordinate 23,501,806, forward strand.
TAATTATCGCGCCACCTGCCTTGCTTTTCAAGCGTTCCCGGCCCAAAGTCCCAAACCCTATCAAACCGAGAGTTAATTAAAAACGCGCGTTTTATTCCGGTCGTGCCACGCCGCGGCGTCCTCCAGAGCTAAACTAAACACCACCTGCGAGTCATAAGGAAGGAAGGAGGCGTCCAAACCACAGCACCCACGAGGCCACGACGTATACGCTGTATGGCCGCCGCCGCCGCCGCCTCGTTTCTTTAACGAAGGCGCGGTCGATCGTGCGCCGCCGGTATATAGCATAGCAGCTCGAGGAGAAAAGGGAGGAGGGGTAGCGTTCCGTTACCATTCGCGGCCGCCACGATCCCGCCGTCCCCGAGAACGGGGCTCGGTCTCGGAAGGGGCGCATCGCCACCAGCCTCTCATCATTGTTCGCGGGGAAGGAACGGCCGGGGGTCTCGAGCCCTGCCGGCCATTTCGCCCCGCCTCGCGAGATTCCCGCCAAGCCGTTGGCGTAGCGCGGGGAAGGCGGCCATCTCGGGCAGGGGCGGATGCTGCACAAATGGAAGGTCGCGAAGGGCGGTGGGTGCGCCGGCGGGGTCGCGGGCGGCGGCGGCGGCGACCAACGCCGGCGGTGCGTGGCGGCGTCGCTGTCCACGCTGATCGCGGCCACACTGGCGTTCCTCGCCTACGTCGCCTTCTTCCCGGACGACGGCGCGCACGGGCTGTACCGGCTGTGGAGGTGCCAGGACTGCGCCGCGGGCGATCTGGGCGAGTTCCCCGGTGACGACGTGGCAGCCGCGGCCGACGGTCCTTCGGCCGCGCGCGTGGCCCGGTCGCCGACGACGCTGTCGCACGTCGTGTTCGGCATCGGCGCGTCGGCGCGGACGTGGGACCAGCGCCGCGGGTACGCGGAGCTGTGGTGGCGCCCCGACCAGATGCGCGGGCACGTGTGGCTCGAGGAGCAGCCCGTGAGCCCGTGGCCGGCGGCGACGTGCCCGCCGTACCGCGCCTCGGCGGACGCGTCCCGGTTCGGGGACCGCGCGTCGGCGTCGCGGATGGCCCGGATCGTGGCGGACTCGTTCCTGGCCGTCGCGGCGGAGCTCGGGAACGGCACGACGGCCCGGGACCGGGAGGAGGTGCGGTGGTTCGTGATGGGCGACGACGACACTGTCTTCTTCCCGGACAACATGGTGGCCGTGCTGCGCAAGTACGACCACGAGGAGATGTACTATGTCGGGGCGCCGTCGGAGAGCGTGGAGCAGGACGTGATGCACTCGTACGGCACGGCCTTCGGCGGCGGCGGGTTCGCGGTCAGCTACCCGGCCGCGGCCGCGCTCACCGAGGCCATCGACGGCTGCCTCGACCGGTACAGGTTCTTCTTCGGCAGCGATGAGCGCGTCAAGGCCTGCCTCAGCGAGCTCGGCGTGCCGCTCACCCGCGAGCCCGGCTTCCACCAGGTGAGACCGTCCTTCCTTAACGCTAGCTGCTGCATTGCATCTCTTTGTCCGTTGCCACTAAGCACTTGCATACAGTATGCTTCCTTGTCAACTAGAATACTTATATACTAAAAAAAGAATTTCAAAATGACATTTTTTTAGTAAGAAGAGTACGCAGCTTGTGTCTAAGTCTAAGCAAACCAAAAATGTCCTTTATAACCATCTTAGGTATATCGATAACGGATTATCTGAGCCTTTGATTCGCATGCCAAATTCGGCTCCGCTGGTCATATTGCCGAAGTTTGACTGACCATGCTGATTCCGTTCGATTTTCCCTGCATCACCCTGGATCAGAGCTTTTTGACCCAACCTTTCACCGTTTCCCCCAGTGAAAAGGCCTCAGGCAGGCTAGCACCTTTAAGGATCCCTTGTCCTGCGTACTGAATCCACCGAAGCATCTTTCGGTTGCTGCAAAAGCAGAACCTATTCCGGAAATCAGTGGAGCCCGGCTGTTGCGCCGTGGAGGCATGCGATGCGACGACGGAGTGACGGACAGTGCCATCCATGACCATGGCCTATTTTTCGATTTAAAGTTGCAGGACAGCGTGGAGTCGCCGGAGGCCGGCCCGGAGCCAGACCTACTTGTCCGTGGCAGTCCTTGAGTTGAACCGAGCGACACCTCTCTCGCTCCCTTTCACCAGTTCACCCCATGTGGGCATGTGGCGTGGGTATCGAGCAGGACAAGCGTCGACAGGCCACGGGAGCAGGGCACTGACTGGCCTAGCCAACCACCGCTAAAAAAATGGACACCCCTCTCTTCTTTTCTTTTTGCCGGGCACCACGCCAGTGCGCCATTGCCACCACGGCATTTCTTCTGCCGTGCCCCAGCCGGCGTCGTTAGTACTACAATCAACCAGGAATGAAAAGGTAGATTTTTCTCAGCCAAATCATATGTGTTGCATCTTGTTGCTGCATGGTCCCAGGCATGGGCATGGGCATGGGCATGGGCTCGATGGCATTGCCAACAATCCCGGAGGCCGTAGCAGAGGCTACCTGCATTTTGGGCGTAAGAGATGCGCCGCTCCGTGTTTGACCTTTCGTTGGGCGCACTAACCAAATGATGAAACCGCCGGACGCCTTCGCCGTAGACGTTGAGGCGTAGTGGTGGTGTGTCCACGACCACGATGAGTGGCTCATAGTCAGGGATGAACACACATAGAATAATTCCCATCGTGTCTCCGTTCGTTTTCTACGTCAATAGAATGGGAAGCCGAATGAGGTGCTTTTACATGTGTTTTTGTGGGATTGCGTTTTTAATATTGGCCTCGTTTAACACTGTTCCTGTTGATTTATTATGAGAAAGAAACACTGTTCCGGCTGAAAAAACAAGCTGAAAAAGACGGAATATAAGAGAAACGAACATGACCACTATGGACTCGTATAGACCCCTTATTTACAAAACTTGGATAAACTTTAGCAGTTATTATTATAACAACCTTTAAACATTAGGTCCTTACGTCAAATATTAGTTCAAGGATTTAGAAAGTCCTAATAGATGCATCAAGAAGCCCGCAAGTTATTTCAACAAGGCTCCTAATAACATGCCAAATAGGCACATTGTCATGATGTGTTTGGTTCCTGTTCATATTTGTTCATCTTGACATTTCCGTCTATCCCATTTTTTTTATTTGTCTACTATCCTGATCCTGTTTCGTTAAATGTTAAGGGGTTTTCTTTTCGTCTATTTTCATCCCCGCTCAGAATAAGACTTGATTGAAGCTGTCTAAGGGTGTTTTTTTTAGTGCGTAGAATGTAAAATGGCCGGTTGTGATCAAATGTCTCTGTCTTATCTCCTCCCTTCTTCCCATGCTCGCCGGCCAACCCGCCTCCCCGTTGACTCTGATGGCAGCAATGCTAGATCCTTTTCCATCCTCCACAACCTAACACTAAAATCAATCTAGTGTGGCTCCTCCACACGATCTCCTTGATCAATCTAATATTAGGATATTGTGGCTTCCTCCACGGAATAATCTCCTTGATCAATCTAATATTAGGAAACCATTGAGTGAAGCTCGTTGAAACACTATATACTTGGCCCGTTTGTTCACTTCACTAGTGAAGCCATTTTTTTTAACTTCACTTTCACGAACAGCTCCACCGGTGGAGTGAAGTTGTTTTGGTAAACCGTTTGGTAAAATGGCTTCTGAGAGCATGTTTTTAAGGGGGAGGAGGAGGAGGGAGAAGCCACTATTTTTGGCTTCTTCCCACCCTTTTTTATGTGAGAAAATCGCGTTTTTGAAACCATCCGCCGAACTGCTCGTTGAGTGCTGTGTAGCTTTACTAAAACGGCTCCAAGCCTCGAAGCTCCTCTTGGAGCCCGTAAAGAATAGCGTATTGGAGCCCGTAAAGACCGTATCGGGCGGGGGCGGTTGTGCCCAAATCTCAACGTCGCCATCCCTAGAGCGTGCCGGTAGTTGGTTGGTGCGACGCATGACCTCGCCGGGCCAGGTGTGTGGCCGTCCTTTTCCGGTGACGAGAAATTGCCGGTCTAGGTGGCGCGAGATTAGGCGTAGCGTGCGCCGCGAGGACTAGGACTGAAGCGTGTCGGACCCTGGGAAATGGTGAGAATCGGATTGCCCCTGTAACTTGTGTAACTGGCGTGATTCGCTCCGGGGCAGACGGCGCAGCATCCCATCGTCATTTGCTGCCGTGCAACGTCGCCAGAAAAAGACTTGCCACTTCCTAGGACAGACGACTCGCGACCAAGTTTCATCACACTGGGCCTTTTTAGATCACCTCTAAATTCCAAGTTTTTTCACTCTCTCTTCGTCACATCAATTTTTAAATACATACATAGAGCATTAAATGTAGGTAAAAAAAATAACTAATTACACAGTTTGGTTGTAAATCACGAGACGGATCTTTTGAGCCTAGTTAGTCCATGATCGGACAAAGTTTATCAAATACAAACGAAACATGCTACAGTGTCCAGGTTGCAAAAATTTGCAATCTAAACAAGGCCATGTTTTGATTTTTGAACCGTGAGCCGTTCGACTTCGAACGTGGAGTACGGAGTACTCTTCAGATCTGCGACATCCCTGCGTTTCGTCCCGTGGTGCACACTCCGCCGGGTGCCGTTTGTCTCCTTCTGCGTTTGAACCTTTTTCTGCCAAAAAAATATGTCATGAGGTACCATCTGGCCTCGAGAGTCTAGAGGTCCATACGCGTGCAGAAAAGTTACCAGTACTCCAACTGCTTCTTTACTTGTTTTTTTCAGAGAGAGTCATCGCAGCTTTTTTAAAAAAAAATTGACACACGTCGCCCGTGCAATGCTTGCAGGTGGACATCCGCGGCGACGCGTACGGGATGTTGGCGGCCCACCCAGTGGCGCCGCTGGTGTCGCTGCACCACCTGGATCACGTGAAGCCCATAACCCCGCGGGGCAAGACGGCGCTGGACGCTGTCCGGCCCCTGGTGGGCGCGTCCCGCTTCGACCCGGCGCGGGTGCTGCAGCAGAGCTTCTGCTACCAGCGCGGGCCGGGCTACGTCTGGTCCGTCTCCGTCGCGTGGGGCTACACCGTGCAGGTGTACCCGTGGGCCGTGGCCCCGCACGAGCTGGAGGTGCCGCTGCGGACGTTCCGGACCTGGCGGAGCTGGGCCGACGGGCCGTTCGTGTTCAACACGCGGCCGCTGAGCCCGCACGACGCGTGCGCCCGCCCCGCCATGTTCTTCCTCAACCGGGTCCGGAACGAGACGGCGCGCGCCACCGTGACGGAGTACGCGAGGCACGCCGCCCCGTCGTCGGAGAAGGGGGAGTGCGACAAGGCCAGCTTCCGTGCGGCGTCCACGGTGCACACGGTCAGGGTCATCGCCCCGAGGATGAGCGAGAGTGACTGGAGACGGGTAAGTGCCGCAGCGGCGTCTGTCCCGATAGCCTCTCTGAAGCTCTGATGTGCTTACACGTTGGACCTGGATGTGTGTTTCAGGCACCGCGGCGGCAGTGTTGCAAGACGAAGCGGACGAGGTGGGGCTCGGTGCTGGAGGTGCGGATACGATGTTGCGGCAGAGGAGAGCTCACGTCGCCGTAGAACCATCCGGTCCATTTTCGATCACTGTGATTTATCCACGGAACGCCAACGAAAATAGTAATGGTGGAAGGCATGCTATCCGTGCTCACGACTCAGAGAAGCCAGGTCCAGTTCTCTGTCCGGCAGTTGATATTTTGATTGGAGAGTATCTGCCTGCTGGCGACAACAGATTGTCCTCGCTGTGTATAAAAGCTTGCATTATTACCTATACGCGACTGAGATATACAGGTCACACATACATGGGAAAATCACATTTTTATCACGCTGTAATGAAGTACAAATTGGGAAATAAAATCGCCCCGTACCATTCTGAATGGTACAAATACGAGAACTCACTAGAGAAATTTCATATCATACCCGTCTTCTGTTAAATACTCAAATACATGAGTAATTCTTTGAGTCTTATATAGAACGTGTGATTCTCACTAAAGGTACTTAATCATGCCAAGCTGGCAGGGGAGTAATTCTTGGCTTCATGGAGTGAACTTGGAATCTAAACAAGTTCTAGTTCTAGTTGGCACCAGAAGCTCTTTGTTGTGCCATATGGCTTAAAGGGAGAACACTTGTATATGTATGGGTGATATTCAATTTGCACCACCAAAAATACACTAAAAAAAGGTGTACCTAGTGCAGAGAACTCCTGCTTTATGCAGGGTCTGGAAAAGGGTGTCAGTGGCAAGCCTTACCCTCGCTTGTACAATGCGAGGAGACCACGACTCGAATCCGGGACTTCCAGTCACATGCACTAAGACTCTACCGCTTGCACCAAAAATACAGTGAACAAAAAAAAACTGCATTCAACTAAAATTATTCTTTTGCCAAAGCATCATGCAAAGCTAATGTGGGTATCCATTTGAATAACTAGCTATATGCAGCCTGTTCGTTTGGTTGTGGCTTGTCATAAACGATCGTAAATTTCCAGCCGGAACAGTATTTTTCTCTCACACAAACCATCCAGCAGTACTTCTTCACGAACCAGCAACTAAACGAACCAGCCAACCGAATAGGCTGATGTTTCACATGCTCACAGTTTTTTCTCATATGATAATGAAAAAATCAATTTGCTCATAACAATGAGAAGAAATGGCAATGCCATTCTCTGAACTAAGACTGCAATGAAACATCTTAAAGTTGAGTTATCTGATACAAAGTGCAGTGAAGCATCTAAAGTTCAGTCTGATACAAAGTTAATTTTGAACTTTCAATTAATAACTAACTAAATATGTACAAAATTAGTTAAATTAACCATGTTCAACTCCAACTTCAGAACTATTTCAAAATTTCTTCCGGCATCGGTGTTATGGTTGCTTTTGGTACTTGATCACAGCTCCAGAATGTTTATATCCCCCTCTTAGGTGTGCACAACCTCTGCTAGGCTCTAGGGCGTCTCTGATTATACAAAAATAAATGTGAGATGGAAACTTTTCTAATCAATTCACCCACTGAAAATAGATACCATTCATTCACTAATTATGTGCAGAGAATAAACATTCAATCCATTGCATTAGAGAGAACATGGCAGCAGACACAGGAGGTGTGACTTCGGCTATTAGATTACTGGTTGGTTGCAGCACATACACGAATGGAAGACGCAATCACTGAGATGGATGGTTTAGTCATTAGAACAGAAGGCAAAAGAACAATTTGCCGAAGTGTATTGTGGTGTGCTCAGTCATTAGATGACTGTAAGTTTGCTATCACTGATGAACAATTTGCTGAATTATTTTCTCTATAGAGTATAGAGTAAGCAATTTTAGGTTGAGACATAAATGAGGTTGACTATTCACTATTATTATTCATTTATCAACAAAACACAAGGGCTTAAGAGTCTCGAACCAAAGGGTAATGGCAGTGGGACTTACCTGGATCAATGGAAGCTTGGGTAACAGGTGCCGAACGATTTCAATGCTGGATGCAGAAACTCTGCATGCTCCTACAGAATTGAGGACAATTAGACTCTCAAAATCTTAAAGTGGAAAGCACTGCAGAGAGGTACACCCAGAACTACGTTTTTCCCTTTGTGATTTGTGAATTCAAGTACGCAAAGAATTTATTAAACCAACAAATGGAGGATTAGTGTGTGTTTGCTGGCTATAATCAAAGTTAACCAAATACAGTTGCTCCCCACTCCTTTTTACATTCAGGAGTTACCAAAAACATGGATATTTTACATACATGCATGCAAGAGTAAGTTCTTATATCTTCTAAATTTTGAAATCAACATTTTCTGAATTTTAAGATATATAAAACTTCTGAATCCAATATTTGTACTTCTGAATCTTTGAATGGAAGAACAAAAATAACAATCTTTGCCCCAAACGTGGATTAATCTGACCAAACTAAATAGGCATATCTCTAAGGAAACACATATTTAGAATGGCATGGTCGTTTGGAAACATAAAATATGCTTGGATCTTGCAAAATAGCACTACGATACTGCAACTGCTCTTATTGGAATTGACATGAGAGAAGGATTTTACAGGGGGACATGCCGGCACCAATATTTTCAAGTTGATATCAACCATTCATACATGAGAATGAACTTTAAGCCCCATACATAGTCGGATATTTTTATAATGCAATGCACAAGCAACACAACAGTTATAGCTTTGAATTTTTGAAGTAAAAAAACAAGTTAGCAAGGTCTCAATATTATTACCATCATGTCCAGCTGAGTTGAGTGCTTCCAAAATTCTTTCATGGCCTCTCTTTGATTGGTTCCATTTCTGAGTGTGCACTGAAATACAGAAGCCCACTTAGAAGATAGTCAAAAATTTGTTAAACAGAAAAAATCCTTAAGAGGATGTGTTGATACTGAACAACAACAAATATGGTGTCTTCCAACATACCTTATTCATTGCCGACACGGCTTTGCTTCCACCTTTCATTCCATAAGTAAGAGATTGAAGTGCCTGCATGTTGGCACCTATAAGGGAATCAAGTCAAGGAATAAATGGTAGACCAGATATATTCACATGCCGCTGCTTCAAGAATAAAAGAACAATTCTAGTCAATTTTCAAAAACAGTAGCAGCCAAGGAATCAAAGAATGTCATCTATACTATCAAGTAGACAGATAAATCAGCAAAATGATCTGAAGTTCAAGAAAAAGACATGACGTTTTAAGTTCAAGAAAAAGATATTTCGTTGTCCCTCGAACCACCTATGCATGTCCATCATCGTTCACCAACCCTTTTATGCTCATGACCACATATAAGAAAACAAAAGCATGAATTAATTAGAGATTTAATCACAGCAATGAAGCATTACAAAAATCACAAGAATCATGCAGCAGCTCATTGGGTCCCCCATTTGCTGTCAGTGTGCTGTGCATCTTAACTGCAGGCAAAGTATGCTCATGTTTCAGTGTCAAAGTTGACACCAATGCACCTTAACTAATATCAGAGTTATAGGTGGAACTTTAAACACAATTGAGAAGGTTTCAGTTGTCGGCTGTAACATAAACAAACATAAGTTACGTGACAAAGATGCAAGAGAGTGGATACAATTGTGGATAGCCACTTGCTACTAATCATCTACTGGTTTGATTAATGCAATGATGTCCTTGATACACTTGTTCAGCACAATATTGTCATGAACAGATTCAACCATGCTAAAATCCGGCAGCCATCAAGTAACATGTATATTTTAAAAATAATAAAAATAAGGAACATAAATGGATCCTCTTAAATCTTAATAACACTAATCTATCAGGAGCCTTGCTCACCTCCCATGAATCAGGCTGCCGTAGTTGCCCTCTCCTCGCTCACGTGCAGGCCTCCAGAGCCACGGTAGCCTCCTATGCAGCCGGCCATCAGAGCAGCTCTCGAGGTGCTCGCGTGGGTCGCTGGAGCCGCCCTCGCCATGCTCGCGTGGGTCGCTGGAGATGCGCGTAACCTTGGAGGGGCGCCTGCCAGGGCCGCCGCGGGGGCGAGCTCGCCCGCCGCCTGGGAGCTCGCCCGTCGTGGGGCCCGATCCCGCCCGCCAGGGAAGATGGGGCATCTGGATCGAGTCTCACCAAGGTCACGTGTGTCTCATCCTCCACAGGGCTATGGTCCGCAACCGCCGTCTCGCTACAAAGGCGAAGGTGGAGGCAACACCCTAGGGTTCGGGGGAGGTGAGTTAGGGAAGGGATCTGGAGGGATGTTGGGTGCGGGGAGAGCATGGGGCTGCCGGACGGCGTGATAAGCGATGGGGCGGGCGGCACATCGACGCGGGGCGAGGCAAGGGTGGATCGGCGGCGTACTGGGTGGCCGCCGCCGCGAGGAGCAAGACAGGTAGCCTCAGCTTAGCGGCTTCACGGCAGAGAGGGAGGCGTGGGCGAGCGGCGGCGTGGGCGAGGGGGCGGCAGTGTGGGAGAGGAGGTGGCTGCGTGCGCGTGAGGGAGCGCGATTGGAGCGAGATCGCGGGAGGGGATGGAGGGGCGCCGGGGGAAGCGAACGAGCGAGCGAGGCATCGTACGCTGGATCGACGATTCCCTTATAAATATTTTAGTTGTAGAGATATATGCAAGTACAATTATTCAGAGCCACGCATTGGACAAGGTTCTCGATGTCACTACAGAATGAGGAGGATAGGGATCGTGTGCGCAATTCATATCGCATGTTGGGGACCACTACAACGGAGATCTTTGCTAACTATGGATGGAAGTTTAGCAATATTAGGTTATTACCAATGGAGGGGCTATCTTAATGCATAGCACATTGTTATCTAATAACAACTGTTTGAGGCTTCATGCTGCGAGTTCAGCTATTGTAAATAAATATTGGACATATGCATCAGAAAATGTAGAGGCTGAGATATGTTTTTATTTCATTATCTGTAAAAGAGTTTGGCACCTTTTACATATTTGGTCTTGTTGGCTTGTTGAAGTATTTTGGTGAAGTAGACACAAGTTCACATCAACTTATGTTCTTAGGCATCCACTCCAAAGGTATTGAGATTGTGCAATTGTATAGGAGGAAGGAGTTTGTGATACTGGGTGCGGTGGTTTTCTTGTAAAAGGTGCCAGCTCATCTGAATCTTGGCATTTGATTTTGTTCTCCAATCAGTGTGCTCTATCGTTATATTGAATTCCCTGCCCTTTCCTTCACCAGTTCTTCTTCTGGATCTATTTTCATGACAAATTCCGAGACATACAAATATGGAAATTTTTACAACAGCCAGCCAAAATTTTTACACGGATCAGAGATTTTTAGCCCTACCACCTGGTCGGGTGATCTCTGATCCGTGTGGTCACGCCATCTCTTCGTGGGCTCTTCTCGTCATAAGCTACTTTGTATAGTTTCGTGGGCTCTCATTCTATATTCGGCCCACATCTAGGAAGTCATCCTCTCTCTTTTGCGTGGGCCGTGCAGCTATTGAGTGAATAGATTGGGTGGGTCGGTTGGGCTTCTTTTTGTTTTCTGGGCTTGCGATGTTTATATCATTTTCCTTTTCTCTAGTCGATGGGTGTTATATCCGGTTTTCATTTAACCTTACTTATTATAACCTTTTTGGTGGTCGTCAGTGCTGACAGTGGTGGATCGGAAGTGAACCAGCCTATAGAAAGGTCGCATATCGCTAGGCTTTTGGCAGAAAGTGTATTGGTAAGTTTAGATCATATTTCAATCGGAACTTTCCACGTCGATCTTTTTTTATTACGTCTTGTTTTTACTCCTATATTGAGAGTTACTATACGTATTGCTTGACGTAAAACCAATAATAGATTTGTTTCTGTTTTTTGTTGAATCTTTTTCACGGCTCACGGATACAGAATCCGCTATATCCGTTTGTGAAATAAAGGCTAAATCCCCTCCCCTCAACTCTGCTCATGCCATTTGGGATCCTCATTTTGAGCAACCCACCGTGGAAGCCTTTACTCGAGGAGGTGTTGCCGGTCCAGTGAATATCGCTTATTCGAGGGTTTACCAGTGGTGTTATACAATTGGATTGCGCACTCAAAAAAGAAGAAGAGGAAAAAAATTGCAATGATTTAAAGTGAGAACTTGTTCTTAGGTAAATCAATTGGGAGATGCATTGTGAACTGTCAAAAAAAAACTGTTATCTTACTATACACTACACAAGCTAACTTCTCGATCGAGCGGTAAGCTAGAGCAGTAGAGCCAATACGCATATTTGTTAACTTGTTCTCCTCGTGAGACTTTTACCCCTTTCTGAAGCATCTATCAGCGGCGATGGGACGGCAGAAATTAAGGTCGCCTTGTAAAGGTTTTAGAAAGAAGAGGAAATTCATCGCAGTCCCTTTTGAAGAAGCTTCACGCATGGCAAGTGGGGAGCAGCGTAGAAGGAGGTCAAACATCCAACCCGTACAACATTGTGTGGTTCACATTACCCGTGGAAGTAGCCCATGAGTTCCTTGGTAGCACGCGGCCAACTTGCCCCGTCCACTGAAAGAAAGTCAGCCTAGTCAGCGACATCAAGCTAGTTCCGCTCCATCCACCAGCTGATTGCCTGTCTGTTCACCGCTGCACTCGACATTGTCAAGCTGCAAGATCATCATGTCGTTACTCTCTACTACATAATGATCTTGCAGTCATATATAAATGGCAGGTCCTGCTAGTATATATATATATACCTTAAAAAACATGTCGTTACTCTTATAGCAGGTACTAGAAGTGATTTCTTCCCTAATTTTGTTTACGAAACCCCAAAAAAGAAATATGTACGTGGAAGCCCAATCGCACTCGAACAGTGCTCTTATACTTTCTGTATCTGATATGTTCGCTGAACCTGTACGCGTCTACGAACACGAAACTATCAACACTTTGAAATCCAAGTACCACGTACGGCCAGTCAAAGCTCAAAACATCGTTGTTCAGTCTGAACACGCGCTGCGATTCGGTTCACAAGCACACGGCGCTAGCGAAGAAGGCAGGGAGACCGGGGCGGCCAACAGAGAGCAAAGCGAGGCAAAAATTGAAGCAGCTTCGCGGCAAAAAAAGAAAAAAAAGAAAAAGAAAAAGAAGAAGCGGTGGGCCGGCCGCGCCGCTATAGCTCCAACGGCGGCGCGAGCACGACAGATGGGGATGTTCGGCTCCATGTCCATGCATGCATGCCGACGTCGGCAAGGTGCTTGTCGTCAAACCTCGTGTGCTCCTTTCCTTCGTTTGCAAGGTAAGCAACGAAGCATGGATTCTTCTCTCTTGTGCCTGCTCAACTACTACTACAGATCGAGGAGTCGAGGCAGAAAGGTAGGGCTAGAGTTCACATTATATTCTCAGGTGCGGACGGAAAAATTCGGAGACAGACAGTAATGGGGTGGCTACTGGTCTACTGGATTTAGTGCACAAAAAATTACTAGTTATTTTGACATATGCTCCATCAAGACCTAATAGGTCGTGACATCACAAAAAGAAAGAAAAAGATAGACCTACAGTATAGGTGAGAGTGAGAGTGAAGCATCAGGTAGCAGAGGCAACGCAACAAGCTTTTTGCTGATGGCAATTATAGCCTACTTAGCTTCCTGCATAACAACGGAGGCTGATCGCTGTGCAGTGCAGCTGTTCATCGACGCAGACCGGCAAGACACCGGCCGACCGGTCGAGAAAACCAGGGCCGGGGGCGGCCCCAGCGAGGCCCCAAAGTTCGCGTTCGCGAGGCGATGTCGACCCAAACAGCCCGGTCGAAATTCAAACAACTACGGGGGGCGCTAGCGGCGCTGCTCCGAGTCAAGATCGAGACGTCACGTCGAGAGGGGTGGATTGCAGGATTGGGCATCGTCGGATTAGGCGGGAAGGGAGGCCGCGTGCATTGTACTTGGCGCGGTCGACGTCGAGCGAGGGGTGCGGCTGCAGGAGCACAGGGCCCCATCCTGTCCGGACCGCGCTAGCTGTCTGTAGCTGCTGCTTTGCGGACACGGCCCCGCGCCCGTCGCTGTCGCCGATGATTGCAACGCGCCAGCGGCCATGGCGTTTGTTTGGCCACGCCCACGATGCAGTGCGGTATAATGAGACCGGCACGAAAGCTGCGGCGTGTTTGTCATACCAACCCTAGACCATTAGCATTAGGTCGAGCCAATCAGTAGCTGGATTGCTAGATTAGGTCTGGCTTAGTTCAAAAATTTTCACCCCAAACTATCCCATCGAATCTTGCGGCACATGTATGAAGTATTAAATATAGAAAAAAAAACTAATTACACAGTTTGGTTGGAAATCGCGAGACGAATGTTTTAAGACTAATTAGTCCATGATTAGCCATAAGTGCTACAGTAACTAACATGCGCTAATGATGGATTACTTAGGCTTAATAAATTCGTCTCGTAGTTTCCAGACAAGCTATGTAATTAGTTTTTTTATTAGTATCCGAAAACCTCTTCCGACATCTTCAAAACATCCGATGTAACGTATAAAAATTTTCATTTCACATACTAAACACACCCTTATTTACCCTGCCGTCTGCAGAGCTAGCATAAGAATGCGATTACACATCGAGCAGCAGTTTACAATGATCGACCCTGATTGATTAGTACTACTTTCAGTACTTGTATATGCATAAAATATGCGAGTAATTAAAACGATATTAGTGGGGAATTAAGTGGAAAACTAAAGGAGAGAGCGTGTTTGTCCTCAGTGCCCAGTCATCTGTAACCTTCACGGCTGGTCGTCTTCGCATTGTATATCTACCGTGTAACCGCGTGTTTCGGCCACATGGTTGTTTAAAAAATACACGAATTCCAATAGACAAAAAAAACATATATTTTAGAAGAAGCTAACATATGGTTGTTGGCTGTCTAAAAAACACAAATTACAAAAGGGAAAAAAACCATGTGTTTTAAGAGAAGCTAGCACACAAATTTCATCAGACAAAAAAGGCCCACGCAAACCAGATCTGTTGCTGTTTGTTAGATGTAAGTTATATGCAATTAAAAAGCCCAATAACTAAGATGAAAGAGAGAGGCCCACTAAACATGTAGCGGCCCATAAGCCTAACAAACAGGAATTTCATAGAAATATAACAGGTATACTTGGGAAAGAAGCAAAGAAAACAGAGGAAAGAATCTGCATGGAGATCATATCTGCTCTGCGTGGAGATCAGAGCAGGGAAAAGGAGAAAATAACCCGCAGATCAAAGATGAAGATCTCCTCTGCGTGGGGACAAGCAAAGCAGAGAAAAGGGGGCAAGCAACCAACAGATTGAAGGGGAACCACTAACCTCAACAGCCAAGGTAAGTACACCGACTTCCTCATAAAGATGTAATCCAAGACTGCTAGTATTTGCTGCAACCAAATTCAAGAATCAGAATTACAGATTCATAAATTAAGGAAATCAGGAAACAAAAATACAGAATATCGAAAAACAAATTGCACATTTTCAATAGTGCAACTGGTATTTGCTGCTAATGCAATTATACTGATTAAACAAACATTTTTGGATGTTGAAACCAAGGGTACAAGACAGAAGCAAATGTCAGAGCCACAATATCAGATTCAGAATTATGAGAAAGTGCAAGGATACAACAACAATGATGTCAACACCAAGGATATGTATGAGGTAAAATAACTCCTAATTTAAAATGCAGTCATAAACAATGAAAATATGTCAACTACTGAATTCTATATTTTGCTGCAGCATTCATTTGGTTCCCTAATGCATTTGATACAAGCACCAGTCCAGTTTGATCAATTACTTGAGGTAAAAAACACATTCATAGATGCAATGAAAAATTAAGATCTGATAAAAAGCAAAATAAGTACTCAGGTGCTCTATTTTTTTATGAAGCAGAATAGTATGTATATGACAACAAGCAGAGTTGATGATTATCCAACATCAATGAACTCACATGGTACATAAGCAATGAATGTAGTGCAGTCAACTCCATATCAAGTATTTGGAGGCACAAATTGTTCCACTGACCGTTTCTACAGATACAAAAAGGTGAGCGAAATCATTGCTTACTCCCAGGAAAGCCAAGATAAAAAGGTTGTTTGTCAACTAAAATATATTTCAATGCAGGGAGGCTTTACTGAATACCTTATGGCAGAATTCAACAAAATGGAAATCAATTTAGATAGAATGTTATCTGCTCAGCAAACAGGTGAAGCACAAAATGACCAGCAAGGAAATGAAGAGGGGGAGAAACTATAGCAGCACAAGCTGGAGATCCACAGACTGAAATAGATGATTCAGAAAGAATTCAGAAAAAGGGAAGGCCAACTAAATCTGTCAGAATGAAGACACATATAGAAGAAATAAAGAAGAAACTGGTGGCAGCAGAAAAGAAGAAAAAGAAAAAAAAATGACACAGACAGTGCAAGTAAAATTTTTGAGTACATACAAATAGAATTTCAGTACATACAAATAGAATTTGAATCCAAATGTAAAAATTCATATTTATGTGAACTAATAATGTTTTGTAGGTTCCCGGTGAAGCCAAAAAGAAAGAAGAGGAAGAAAACATCAAATGGTAGTATTGATCACCAAGCAACAAAACACTGAGGACATGGTAATAAAAGATGATCAACAGAAGGAAAGCGAAATTTATTAATCAGAAGGAAGGATGCAGTCAAAATCAATGGCCAATTAATTTATGTAATTCGTTTAATGAACAGGATGTTACAATCTTAAATTAAATTATGCCCAGAACTACAATTGCATATGCTGAGAACTGAAATTGTAGTGCCCAATAGCTATAATTTACATTGTTGGTGATTGCAATTGTGTAATCGAATGTTTTATTTGTGTGGTTTTCATCAACAACAAATATTATTAGTAACAGAGCACTTGAAGATTCAGTAACATGTTGCTCCTATAGCCACCAACATGCATGAAGGATAATTCTCCTTGGTACACTTACACATAAGAGAGCGAATACACTAGCTCCTCCAGGTCATCAGGGTTGAACACTCTTATCATGCAAGATGTGATAGTGAGTTGGCCTCCTAGTCCCCTGGCAAAAAAACATGCACTTAGTTCTATTAATTCATAGAAAGAAATAATGTGTACCTAGTCAAATAGAAGGAATATTTGTATAATATATCTTCTGAATAACATGAAATAATTATATACTGCTTGGCTAAGTGATGCGTTAGAATAATGTCACTCATTCCAAATGCATCCTCAGTATGCTCTAATAATTCCTGACCTGAGCTGCCATTTGCAGGAGTCCAGAGAGCAAGAAAGACAAGTCAACACTTAGGAATAATTATCATCAGTGAAGACAACCTGTAGGGAATCATCTAATGTTTTCAGGCTAAAATTCAAAATACAAATAAGATTTGAATGAACCTTAACATAGGATTCCCTTAGGAAAAACAGATAGCCGATAGAATAATCCAAAGCACATGGCAATCAGAGCAAGGCACATATATGTGCATCCATAGATCAATAACCTAAATATAACCACTTCAGAGTTTCTACAGTTGATCAGCAATTACAAATTACAATCATGTCAATGTGCTTATGACACAGTGGGTAACACCAGTCCACATAAAAAATGGCATCAACATTAGATCTACGCATCCCCATTTACTAGTAATCTCATTCTCATATAATGCAGCTGTTCCATAGCGAATATATAGTACTGCAGTTTACTAACCCTGAGTTTTCTAGAAAATGAGGGACGAAAAGCAATTCACTAAACCTGCAGCTTACTAAATTACAGAAAATAGCACTAACAGCACACAAATCACAATAAAGAAAGTTCAAATATGTGTTAGCACAAATCAAAACAAACAATTTTTTCTATGAAAGGATAAGGACAAATAAGAGGTGTGGACAGGCACAAATCACAATTATCAGATTTTGAGATGTGTTAGCACAAATCATAGGAGACAATTTTTTTCTATGAAACGACAAGGACAAATAAGAGGTTTATGTGGACACAAATCACAATTAACACATTTCAAGATATGTTAGCACAAATCACAAAAGATAATTTTTTTCTATAAAAGGACAAGAACAAATAAGAGGTGTGGGCAGGCACAAATCACAACTTATAAAGTTCAAGATGTGTTAGCAGAAAACACAAGAGACAATTTTTTTCTATGAAAGAACAAGGACAAAAACTTAGTGTGAGCAGGCATAAATCAAAACAAACAAAGATCATTGACATATTCATACGAACAATTGACTTTGACTACCTCAGCTGAATCATTTTAGAACTTTATAAACATTATTGTGCACATAAAAGTGCTCTAAACCACAACTAATTCAACAGACTACACCCCTCTAGATGAAAACTTCTATAATTGGCTAGTACTTTTCTGGTAAATGGAGAAGCTGCCAATCATTTCAGGCCATCATCTTCAGTTTCCCGTGCCTTAAACAATGAGTCAATCATTTCATTTTAGGTGACTGGGTGCGGACAGAAGCTCTATATTTCGAGATAAGAGGCCATTCACGAGAACTAACCTAAGAACAACAAAATATAAACTGTCACAATACCTACAATTTATTATTTATCACAGAAAATTATAAAAATTATACTTACAGCAGCAATGGACAGTACTTTATAATGTCCAGGAGAACCATGTGACACGTCCATTCCCAAGATTATAGTTGGGACCTTGGACACTTGAGGAATTGCTAGGGATGTTTCAATTTGGAGCAACGAATCCATGCCACAAAGCTGTTTGAAAAGGGACAAAATATCAAAAATATATAATTGCCATGTATAAATGTAGCCATGCTCTCAAATCTCATGGCAAAAAGAAATAGGCCTTTGCATTTGTCTTTAGTAGGACATTTGTAAAGATACTGATCGTTGAC
This sequence comes from Miscanthus lutarioriparius, assembly GCA_904845875.1. Taxonomy (NCBI): domain Eukaryota; kingdom Viridiplantae; phylum Streptophyta; class Magnoliopsida; order Poales; family Poaceae; genus Miscanthus; species Miscanthus lutarioriparius. Next base: position 23,520,022 of record CAJGYO010000001.1, read on the forward strand.
TCTAGTTGGTGCCACGCACTGTGTAACGATTCCAAATTCAGCAAGACATTTCTTCTTCAAAGGCCCTGCAAAGGTCAATGGCATAATGATACAGTGGAAAACAAAATGCACCACATAAGTTAACAGCGATTTAGTAGTATTAACCAACCATAAATATCAGAATTCTTTCTTTCAACTACAACACATAGAAGAAACTTGGGTGCTCCAGGAAGCTTGGTTTTGACTTGTTCAAACATGTCTTCGACCCTTGTTACAGCAGGTGACCGTCTCATTGAAGGATTCTCATCAATTACATCGAAAGGTGCTTCAACCATCTGCAACACCAAACAAGTAAATAAGAACATGTGGAAATGAAATCCCAAACATGAATTAGAGCACATCTGGAAATGCACAACATAATGAGAAAATAAACTTACGATCCCCTTCATGCCTCCACACTTGATGAGATCCCTGACAAGATCCCTGACATTGCATCGTGCATAAAAGTTGACCACTGCCCATTTCTCAACACTGCTAGCTCTAATGAGCCTCTGAAAAACAGAATTCAAAATATTACATGTGACATCATGACAATCCACATACACAAGAAAGAATATGCTATACATGCTGACCTTATTGTTGAAGTTCCATCTACCATTGCTTGTAAAAATGTCTTCTCCATTGCAAGCTTTAAGCTGAACGAAAAGACAGATAAGATTATGCATTCGAAATTCCATAACCACAAAGGATATCTGAAATGATAAAGGATAAATAGTAATGACCAACCTTGGAGGGCTGGAGTATCCTACCATCAACTTCTGTGAAACTTCTAGCAATTGTAACCCCACAAGACTTTAGCATGGGCTCTGCATCATAGTTGCTTCTTTGCAGTACCTACCCAATTTGACATGAAAAAAAAGTTTAAGAAAACCACACCTACCAATAAGGCAATAACCCAACTTTCTAGGCCCAATTGTTATTGTTATATATAATAACAAAAAGAAAAAATTGCTAGGTTTAATCCACAAAAAAACTCACATCAGACAAAACATCCATCCTTTCTTGTGGTTTCTGCCTAGATTTCTCAACAAGTGATGACCACTCAAGCGTGCTCAAAGTTTTAGTGTATCTTTGTAAAGGCAGAAGACTGCATAACTGGTAAACACAAAAACAATCTTCACAACATGTCGGGTTCATAAACCCGGGGTCCCTCATGGGCCTGCTTCCCAGCAAAAGCTCGGCCCAGCAGACGACGTTGCGAACGATGCGCAACTCCTGGGCTAGCCCAAAATACCTTACGACAGGCCAGAAGGGCGATCCAATCTTTGACTGGAAGGCCTGGCCAAGAGGAACGGCACCCGCTTCTGACTTCGGCCCGCCTCTCCGACCGGAAGGCCTGGCCAAGGAGGAACAACGCTAGCTTCTGACTCTGGCCCGCCTCTCCGACCGAAAGGCCTGGCCAAGGAGGAACATCGCTCGCTTCTGACTCTGACCCGTCTCTCCGACCGGAAGGCCTAGCCAATCACCACTTCCAACTCCGACCCGCCTCTCCAACCGGTGATGCACCGAACCTCTGCTTATAGCTCTTCTCCAACTGGCACAGTCGGAGCCGACTGGGACCAACCGACCGGGGATGCTCGCTTTGTGAGGACCTAGGAAACAGATAGAGCAAAGTAAGGCAGGGCGCTCAAGTCAACTGTAATACCAAGGACCGGACCCTGTACACCTGCAGTACCCATAGGACATGTTAGAAGGGTGCCCTGCAACCTTCCAAGCATGTCAGAACCCAAGCAGTGTTGTGGGCGTTGACATTTTGCCCTACAGTGTTATGGGCGCCATCAATCCCCATACCAGGCAAACACGGTAAGACCCCCCACATGCCCCTGGGCATCAACAGTGTTATGGGTGCCGTCATTTGCCATACATGGTGAATGCAGTAAAAACCTCCCACATGTGTCTGACATAAACAGTATTGTGGGCGCCTACAACATCTTGTACCCGACGGCATGGGCAACAAGACATAGTAGCATACGTACTCTCTCTCTCTCTCTCTCTCGCTTGTAAGGCCATCCCCTTCATCTATAAAAGGGGATGCGCTCTCTCCCAACGAGGAGGATCAGTGGACAACTCCCCGACGATCAATCACACAGAGCACACGCTCGAATACTAGGCGCACATAGGAGCTCCCGTCACTCTCGGCCCTTCAATCCAGAGTCCGACCGGGCCCCATGCACCCCCCATCTTTCTCCCTCTTTTTTGTAACCCCACAGCAAACTTCGAGCACCTAGGCTCCGGAATAAAGTCACCGACCGACTCAAACTGGACGTAGGGCACATTGCCTGAACTAGTATAAACCCTATGTCATTGAGTGCTAGGCCACATCCGATCACAACGTATGGCAAAACTACAAATATTTACGTGTCGGTCACTTTCTGCACCAACATTTGGCTCCGTCCGTGGGGAAGACGCTGTACGTTCACGCTTTTGGTCATCAGATGGCCAACCTTTCTGCCGCCTTCGCCATGGCGAGCTCAGGCGATAAGACTCGCTTTGGCTCGTAGGAGTTTCCTGCTGTCGGGGACCCAATACCGGGGTACCCAATGAGGTGGAACTAATAACCATCGAACATTGACGCTTCCGGTCAGACAAGAACGCTACTATGCTTCTTGCCCGAACGACGGAAGATTGGTTCTGCCTCGCTCGACCCCCGAGGGCTAGACTCTGCCTTGCCCGATGGCTAAAGAGCTAGCTCCACCTCGCTCGACCCCCGAGGGCTAGACTATGCCTCGCCCGACGACTAAGAGCTGGCTCCGCCTCGCCCAACGTCCGAGGGCGGGCTCTGCCTTGCCCGACGTCTGAGGGTGGGCTCCGCCCCGCCCGACGGCTGAGGGCTGGCTCCGCCTCGCCTAACGTTTGAGGGCTCGTTCCGCCTCACCCGACGTCGGGGGGCTGGCTCCGCCCCGCCCGACGTGACGTCTGTGGGATGGCTCCGCCTCGCCCGACGGCTGAGGGCAGGCTCCGCCTTGCCCGACGACTGCACCCTGCTCCTTCATAATGACAAGCACAGGGTACGACAGGACATTCGAGTCAACCGTAGTACCGAGGGCCATGCCCTACACGCCTGCAGGAAGGTACCGTCAGGATACGATGGGACGAGCGCTTTAAGCTCTTTGCGACCTAACATTGCTCAAATAGTGTTGTAGGCGCCGACTTTTGTCCCACAGTGTTGTAGGCACCGTCATCAGCCCTCGGGCACTGTTACTAACACAGGCATACGACAACCGCTACAATCCTAGGAAGAACTCATATCATCTACAGTAACAGACATATAGTCATTTCCCCGTCTACTCCTCGCAGAGTCCTGGCTCGTCACCCTGACACAACACACCGTCCACCGGGGGAGGATGGGACATGACCACTCACTGAAACGAAGTCAGAGCTCGACCCTATTAGGATCAGCAAAACATGCTATCCCTAGCGTGGTCTGCCATATCAGCAGGGCAGGCCCAAGGGAAAAAGAAGACCCGGCACCCTTGAAGGACCTTCTTGACCTCTGGTTTTTTCCTCTTTCTCCCATCTATAATCCCTGCCCCCCCTTGGTCTATAAAAGGGGGGGGGGACAGGGCACCCCACTAAGGACGACGAATCAATTCCACACACAACACACAGCCAAGCAGCAACCGAGCTCTTGGCGTTCTTTCGACCTTTCTATCAGAGACTTGAGATCCGTCCCTCTCTTGACCGTTTGTACCCCCTACTACAAACCTTTTTTCGGTACTAATAACATGAGCAATAGCAAACTAGACGTAGGGACATTCTGCCCGAACCAGTATAAACCTTGTGTCCTTTAGTACACCATCCAAGCCTAACGCGCAACAATTATAAATTTACTAGTTGGTGCTTGTTCGAAACACTGACACCCGTGCTCCCACCTGTTGGGATGTGGGTTCCACCTGTCTTCGAGCTATCCCAGGCCTTCCCCTTCAGAAGCCTGGACTTCGTCACTGACCGGCTCGGCGTACTACACCTCCACAAGGAGGCACTTGTTCTGGCGCCCGTCAGAGGAGGCTTGTCCTCCGTCGGCTTCAGGACTCTAGGCGACTTCTACGACGAGGTGCCTATGCTTCGCTCTGGGCCCGCGCAGGGCTCAAACCCAACTATGAGTAACATATGCTTTGTTATTTACTTGCTCTTTACTGTTTTTGGCCAATTCTCCAGAGGGACCCCGTTGTCCTTTCCGTGACCGCCATGCGATCGGTTCCCCTACGGCCTCGCGTCCCCCGCGGACACGTACGCCTGGGGGCTCCGAAGGATGCTAGTGCCGCCCCCTCTCACATTTGAATTCTTGGGGGCTCCTGCCTCTTTTTGTGACGTCCTGGATGACGATATTGAGAGCGACGGCTCCAGCATCGGCGATGTCATGGCACCTAGCCACCCTCTGTCCCGCGAGTGCGCTATGGCAGAGCTCTAGGATAGCCGTCGATGTTGGTGGAGTCTCTATGGACCCACACCCCTCCAGACCCTTGCGTGGATGCCCTCGCGTGTGCCTAGGTGCACGGCAAGGAGCTACAACAAAGGTGGTAGAACCAACCGCCACCTGCGCCGGCGCACTCGGCGCACCACAATGTGCCCTGTGTGCGTGTCCCAGCGAGCGGCGCCTGGGGTCACGCCCGCTAGGTCCAGCGCAACATCATGGATGGGGGGAACGATCCCCCACAGTTCGCACGGGCTGACCGGAACATCACCGCCGCAATGATGCTTCTGCGCGGCCTTCCTGAGCCGGACAACCCCCAGGAACAGGCGATCCACCGGAACCTCCGGGCACTGCTGGAGACTACCGCCATTCAACAGGCGAAGAGCTCCATGTAGTGCCACCGACTCACGGCCTCTCTCCCCACCAGGGGAGCGGGGATGCACTAATGTATCGCTCCATCCGCTCGCCTCTACAGCCGTCGGGCACGGAACATGAGGGCACAACTGCGCCATAGCCTAAGCTGGCACCCACTCCACACCGACTGCCTGTGCACAAACGCCTCAGGCCAAACCAAGATGCTCACAGCGTCATCAGCAACCGGCGTCGGGCCTGGCATGATGATGACGTCCATCGGGCGGCGGTGAGAGCAGACGACACAGGCTCCGGCTGGACCATCGAGGGGACCGGTGCAATGCACCTCAGGCGTGCCCATCGACCCAACGACTGGGTCCTAGCCTGGATGGCCCGGGACCACGGGCCTTTGGCCGATGCATCCAGAGAGCGTCATTCCTACAACGCTCCCGACCATCGACCAACATCGCCAAATATACCGAGGAGATGAATCCCGGTATATGGCTCGAAGACTTCTGGCTCGCCTGCCGAGACAGGGGAGTGGATGATGATCACTTCATCATTTAGTACCTCCCCATCTGCATGGGGGAACACGTTTGAGCATGACTTAAATTCCTCCCGCACGACAGCATCCGCGACTGGGCGGACCTCAAGAGGATCTTCGTCGAAAACTTCTAGGGGACATATGTCCGCCCTGGAAACTCTTGGGACCTCAAGAGCTGCTAGCAGGAGCCTAGCGATCCCTATGGGATTACATCCATAGGTTCTCAAAGTGGTGCAACTCCCTACCTGATGTCATCGACACGGACATCATCAGCGCATTCCTCTCTGGGACAACATGCGAGTCCCTGATCCATAAGCTTGGCTGCCTGAAGCCCTGAACCACCCACGACCTACTCGATGTCACCATGAACCACGCCTCTAGCGAGGAGGCGGTCGGAGTGGTCTTCAACGGAGGCCGAGACAAAGGCAAGGCCAAGCATGAGGACCAAGACGTGGGCCCCTCCACGTTGAGGGGCAAAAAGAACAAGAAGGATTGACGCTAACCGGCCAACTCCGTGTTGGTCGCCGCAGCTGATCGCACGGGCAAGTAGTCCAAGCAGGGCCTGCCTGACCACTTCAACAAGCTCATGGATATCCCATTTACCAACCATGCTTACCCCGTCAAGCACCTCTACCAGGACTGCGACCTCCTCAAGCGTTTCCTCTGACATGTCGATGGGCCGAAAGAAGGAAAAGGCAAGGAGGCAGTAGCCAAGAGTGGAGGAGCAGCGGGCAAGGATGGGGATGGCTTCCCTGACCCCGAGGAATGCATCATGATCTTTGGGGGACCCAATGCCATCTACTCCAAGCGCTAGCACAAAGTGCGCTACCGAGAGGCGTGCGTCGCCGAAACGGCCGTCCCCTTCTTCCTTCACTGGTCGGAATCTTTGATCACTTTTGATTAGAGGGACCATCCATCCCACGTTGCTAGACTGGGACACTACCCGCTCGTCATCGACCCATCGTTTGCAAGAAGCACCTCACCAAGGTGCTGATGGATGGAGGCAGTGGCCTCAACATCCTCTATGTCGACACCCTCGACGCCATGCGCATCCCCTGGTCGGAGCTCCGACCGGCGAGCTCTCCCTTCCACGGCGTGATCCTAGGAGTGCAGGCATACCCGCTTGGGCAGATGGACCTACCCGTCACGTTTGGTGAGCGAGCCAACTTCTGCTCGAAGGTGCTCACCTTCGAGGTGGTGGACTTCCTGGTGTCTTACCACACCATCTTGTGGCGCCCTTGCTATGCCAAGTTCATGGTGGTCCCCAACTACACCTACCTGAAGCTGAAGATGTTGGGACCGAACGGCGTCATCACTGTGGGTAGCACCTTCTCACACGCCTTCACATGCGACCACGAGCCTTTCGACCTCACCACTGTCGTCATCAACTCGTCCGAGCTCCCGTGGCTCGGGGAGTTGTCGACCCAGCAGTCCCGGACTGCAACAAGCCAACCTCTTCGACTGCCTTTCGCCCACTTGAGGAAACTAAGGCGGTGGGGATCGACCCTATAGGGTGACGGAAGTGATCCGACCAGGCACCTACCGACTGAAGGATGACAATGGCGATGTTCTCACCAACACTTAGAACATCAAATAGTTACATCATTTCTTCCCTTAAAAATTCGGTCTTACCGTTTTTTCATTCAACGTTCGCTCCTACAGAGCACCCCGGCCCGAATACTTTCAGCCTAGGTCACTCGGGGGCTCCATAGAGGTGCAGTACCACCTCTCTTTTTGTTTACTATCATATGGTAAACACCTTTCTACCCGAACGAAAAGGTAGTCCGTTCCTTTAATTATCTTACGTAACTTTGCTTTAAATATTCCAACCGATCACACCCCGTCTCTACCTACGGTTACGAGCAGCTGAGCCTCGCAGGCCACGCCCGAGCTCTTAAGGTTGTAACCTATGGGATGAATGGGCATATGTGAAAAAGAAAGAATAAAAACAAAATTATGCTAAGGTAAAAATAAGAAACGGATGCGACAAGCTTCCCCGAACGAAGTGATTCATCACAAAACGAAATGGATGTATTCATGAATATGAACTGTTCACACGGGGGCTCCCCCACGAACTTATCCCTTACACAAATTACTTGTTTCTACTTTTACATGCTAATTATGGCTGCCCGACGGCATCGACTGTCGGCGCGACCGGCGAAAGTAGGGGTTGCTCGTCCTCTGGCGGGACAACGTTCGGTTCTGAGCCGGGCTCCACGCCATCCGTAGGCTCGGCGATGTCCTCCTGGTGCACGCCTTCGGCCGTGTTCACATGGTTGGCATCCATCACCCACTGCGTGGAGACTTGCTCGGCCACCAACTGTGCGTGTGGCAGCAAGCTTTCCCAGAGCGCATGGATGGCCGCCGGGCTCCAGCCATCGGCGTACCTGCTGCAGATGGCGGTGAAGTCCAGCTCTAGGTGGTGCATCGCCACCAATGTCGGCATCCCGATGTTCCATAGAACATCTCATCGATGATGAGCGCCTGCACTTTGTCCGGGACCTCCACCAGTCGAACGACGGGCGTGCTGGTGCTCGGCGCCGACCCGAAGACCTCTGAGACAACGACCTGGGCGACGCTGCGAAGCCAGTCGAGTGAAAGCTCTAATTTGGTTTTGGTGAATTGATGAAATCCTAAGTGCTAACCTAGTTTATCAAAGTGATTATGAGATATGTGGCACTACTCCAAGTGATAAAGCAATTGTGAAGATCATGATGATGGTGATTCCATGGGGATGATCAAGTGCTTAGACTTGAAAAGAAGAAAGAGAAAAGTAAAAGGCTCAAGGCAAAGGTATAAATGGTAGGAGCTATTTTGTTTTGGTGATCAAGACACTTAGTGAGTGTGATCACATTTAGGATCGATAGCCATACTATTAAGAGGGGTGAAACTCATATCGAAATGCGGTTATCAAAGTGCCACTAGATGCTCTAACTCATTGCATATGCATTTAGGATCTAGTGGAGTGCTAACACCATTGAAAATGTTTGTGAAAATATGCTAACACATGTGCACAAGGTGATACACTTGGTGGTTGGCACATTTGAGCAAGGGTTAGGAACTTCACCGACGGAGTGTTCGCCCGTAGAGTGCGGACAGTCCGACAGTGCCACCGGTGCCCTATACAGAAAACACGGAGGTCACTGTGAGTGATCGGACGCTGGTCTCGAAAGGACCGGCGCGTCCGGTCTATAGAAGCAGCAAAGACGCTGGCGTCGGTCTCTAACCGGACGCTGGTTCACTTGGTGACCGGACGCTGAAGGGGTGCGTCTGGTCCTGCTGATGTGGCAGTGCACAGAGGAGACGCCGAGTGACCGGACGCTGGGTGAGTCCGGTCGAGCATGACAAGACGCGTCTGGTCATGATTTCTCGCTTCTGGATGCTTACTGGAAACGATCGGACGCTGAGGTCCAGCGTCCGGTCACTTCGCAGCAGCACGTCCGGTCGTCACTTGACCATTGGGATCAGACGCTCAGAATTTGAAGAGAGGGGACACATGGCGTCCATCGCGCGACCATCCGGTCAATCTAACCGGCGCGTCTGGTCACCCCGTGTTGTGCCCAGTGAAGGGGTACAACGGCTCTATTTCATGGGGGCTTCTATTTAAGTCCCATGGCCGGCTCTAGCTCACCCTCTTGGCCATTTGCATTGACATACCAACCTTGTGAGCTTAGCCAAAGCCCTCCCACTCATCTTCATCATTAATTCAACATCTTTGTGAGATTGGGAGAGAATCCAAGTGCATTGCTTGAGTGTTTGCATCTAGAGGCACTTGGTGTTCGTGTTTCGTTGTGGGATTCGCTTGTTACTCTTAGTGGTTGCCGCCACCTAGGCAGTTTGCAGCAGCGAGGATCATCGAGTAGAGGTTGGTGATTGTCTCCGGCTCCGATCGTAGTGATTGTGAGGGGTTCTTGACCTTTTCCGGCGGAGAGCCAAAAGGTACTCTAGTGGATTGCTCATGGCTTGTGTGATCCTCATCTTGTGTTGGTTGTGTGGCACCCTATTGAGGTTTTGGCATGTGATGCCAATTAGCGTGTGAACCTCCAAGTGAGTGAATCATCACAACGAGGAGTAGCTTACCGGCAAGCAAGTGAACCTCGGTAGAAAATCATTGTGTTCATCATTTGATTATGAGGTGATTGGTCTTCATTGATATTGATTCTTGTGATTGATTGATTGACTCCTCGACACGGCGGTATAACTATCTTGCTCTCTCTCTCTTTACATTACCGCAAACTAGTTGTCAAGCTCTTTAGCGTAGCTAGTCATGATAGCTTGTTAGTTTGGTTAGTGTAGCTCTTTAGTTAGTATTTGAGAGCACACTAACTTAGTGTAGTGCCATAGCTATTGTGTGGTTAGAGACAATAAAAACTAAAATTGTGGTAGGTGGCTTGCATTTTTAGTAGGCTAACGCAACACTTGCTTCGCCTCATAATTGTCTAACCGGTTTGTTAAGTGTTATTGTTGAAATTTTTATTAGGCTATTCACCCCCCTCTAGCCATTAGGACCTTTCAAGTGGTATCAGAGCCGAGGTCATCGTGATTTGAGGCTTAACAACCTTCGGTGTAAAAATGGCTCAAATCAACAACACCAAGAAGCCACCCCAATTTGATGGCTCAAATTATCCATATTGAAAATCAAAGATGACCACACATATCAAGTCAATCAATAGAAAAGTGTGGAAGGTGGTAGAAACCAAAATGAGATTAATGATCTGGAGAATCCCACCGCGGCCGAAGAAGTGCTTCTCCAAAACAATAACATTGCTCTAAGTGCCATTCATGATGCAATTGATGAGAGAATATTTGAGCAAATCAAGAATATTGAGATGGCTCATGAGGCTTGGAAGAAGTTGGAAGAATCATTTGAGGGCACTCAAGCCGTGAAGGGTGCAAAGGCATACATTCTCAAAGAGAAGTTTGCAAGCTTCAAGATGGAGGATGAGAGTGTGCAGGAGATGTTCCATAGGCTTCAAGTGCTTGTCAATGATCTCAAAGCACTTGGAGAAGAGGTGAAGGACAAGGACTTCTCCCACAAGTTCTTGAGATGCTTACCTTCAAGATTTGGTACTTTGGTCACTATTCTAGTGAGGAGTGGTTTGGACACCATGACACCAAACCAAGTGTTGGAAGATATAATGATCAATGATACATATAGAGATGATGATGAGAAGGAAGAGAAGAAGAAGAAAGATGAGAAGAAAGATGAGAAGAAGAAGAGTGTGGCATTCAAGGCCACATCATCCAAGGGCAAGGCAAAGCAAGATACATCAAGTGAAGATGATGGTTCATGGGATGATGATGATGATGATGAGAAGATGGCTCTATTTGTCAAGAAATTTGGCAAATTCATGATGAAGAAAGGGTACCGTGCTAGAAGAAAGAAATCTTCATCTAAGAACAAGGAAGAGTCAAGAAGGTGCTTCAAATGTGGAAGCAAAGATCATCTTGTTGCTCAATGTCCATACAATAGCGACAATGATGATGACAACAAGAAGAACAAGAAGAAGGACAAGAAGGAAAAGAAGGACAAGATGACCTTCATGAAGAAGAAGGGTGGTTCATATGTGGTCACTTGGGATAGTGATGCTTCCTCAAGTGATGATGATGATAGTGATGATGACAAGACCACCGAGAAGAAGGCACTTGCAAGCATTGCAGTCAATGAGAAGCCTTCTCTCTTCGACACTCTATCATGCTTCATGGCTAAGGCCACTAAGGTACAAATTTGTGATGATGGAAGTGATGAGGAACATAATAATGAAAACAAAAATGAAAGTGATAGTGATCATGATGAACCTACTAAGGATGAACTATTTGACATGCTAGAAGATGCTAAAGAACACTTTGACATCAGGAGAAGAGAATCCAAAAGCTTGCGTAAGGAACTAAAAGCCCTTAAGCAAGCCTTTGATGAGCTCAATGCATCTCATGAGAGGCTAGAGGAAGCCCATGAGAAGCTTGGCAAGGCTCACAAAAAGCTTGAAAAGGCTCATTCCTCTTTGCTTGATGAGCAAAATAAAAAGAAGCATGTTGAAACTTGCAATGTAGGCTTGACTTGTGATATAATTAATGAATCATTATCTATGCCTATCATTGTTCCTCCTGCTAACCCTTCTTGTAATACTTCTACTTCCACCTCATCTAGTAGTGATGGTCTCACTTGTGATGCCTCACTAATGGTTGAGAACGAGAACCTCAAGAAGGAGGTCAATAAGCTCACTCACACCTTGGCTAAGGCCTATGGTGGTGAGGACCACTTGCTTATGTGCTTGGGTAGCCAAAGAGCTTCTCTCTACAAAGAGGGATTGGGCTATACCCCTAACAAAGGCAAGGCAGCTTTTGCTCCTCACAAAACTAGTTTTGTGAAGAACAATGGTCGGTTTTGCACTAGTTGCAAGCAAGTTGGTCATGTAGAGCAAAAGTGCATGAACAAGAGCAAAAATGCTAATGTATCCTGAATTAAGATTGATTCTTTCTATATGCTTACCAAGGGGGCAAATGGTGTAAAGGCTAAGTTCATTGGTAAACCATGGATGGGCTCAAAGAAGAAAGCCATTTGGGTGCCAAAGAGCTTGGTCACTAACCTTCAAGGACCCAAGCAAGTTTGGGTACCTAAAAAGAATTGATCTTCTTTTGTAGGTAAATTACAAAGCTAGTGGAAGGCACTGGGTTCTTGATAGTGGGTGCACTCAACACATGACCGGTGATGCAAGAATGTTCAACTCAATCAACACCAATGGCAATGATGGTTATGATAGTATCACATTTGGTGATAATGGCACAGGCAAAGTCAAAGGGCTTGGTAAGATTACAATATCCAATGACATGAGCATATCCAATGTATTGCTAATAGAGAGCTTGAACTTCAATTTGCTATCTATGGCTCAATTATGTGATCTTAGATTCAAATGCATATTTGGGGTAGATGTTGTAGAGATCATAAGTGTAGATGGCTCTAACTTGATCTTTAAAGACTTTAGATATGAGAATCTATATTTGGTTGATTTCAATACTAGTGAAGCTAAATTATCTACATGCTTATTAACTAAGTTTAGCATGGGTTGGTTATGGCATAGAAGGCTTGGTCATGTTGGAATGAAACAATTTAATAGATTGGTTAAGCATGACTTGTTAGAGGCTTGAAAGATGTTGTGTTTGAGAAGGATAAACTTTGTAGCTCTTGTCAAGTTGGCAAACAAGTTGGAAACACCCATCCAAAGAAAAGCATGATGAGCACTAGTAAAGCATTTGAGTTATTGCATGTGGACTTGTTTGGGCCAACACAATACACTAGCATTGGTGGTAACAAATATGGCTTTGTGATAGTTGATGATTACACTAGATACACATGTGTATTCTTTCTAGTGGACAAAAGTGATGTGTTTGCAACATTCAAATCTTTTGTCAAGGGCATTCACAATGAATTTGAAACAACCATCAAGAAAGTTAGAATTGACAATAGTAGTGAGTTTAAGAATACTAGAATTGATGAGTTGTGTGATGAATTTAGAATTAGACATCAATTCTTGGCCAAGTACACTCCACAATCAAATGGCCTTGTTGAGAAGAAGAATAGAACACTCATTGATATGGCAAGGTCTATGCTTAGTGAGTACAATGTGAGTCAATCTTTTTGGGCCAAAGCTATCAACACGGCTTGCTATTGTAGCAACCGCCTCTATTATCACCCATTGAAAGAGAAGACACCATATGAGCTCTTGAATGGTAGAAAGCCCAACATTGCATATTTTCGGGTCATTGGTTCCAAATGCTATATCTTGAAGAAAGGCACTAGATTGGGCAAGTTTGACAAGAAATATGATGAAGGATTCCTACTTGGTTATTCCACTACAAGCAAAGCATATAGAGTTTGGAATTTGGATAATGGTACTCTTGAGGAAGTTCATGATGTTGAATTTGATGAAACCAAGGGTTCACAAATAGAGAATGAGAACTTGGAAGATGTTAGAGGCATTCAACTTTTAAATACCATGAAGAACGTGGATATTGGTGAATTGAGGCCTAGGCAAGTGAATGATGATGAAGATGATCAAGTGCAAGTGCTCTCTAACTCAAATATGCAAGATGATACAAACCAAGCTAGTACAAGTGGCTCTCATGACAAAGAACAAGAATAAGTGGCTAGTACATCATCTCAATACAATGATCAAGTAAATACAAGAAATCAAGTTCCAATGCTCCAACCAACAAATATTGCAAGGGATCATCCATTGAACACTATAATTGGAGATATTTCTAGAGGTGTACAAACAAGATCAAGATTAGCTTCATTTTATGAGCACTTCTCATTTGTGTCATCCATTGAACCAAAGAAGATAGATGAAGCATTGAAGTATGTTGATTGGGTGAATGCTATGCATGAAGAATTGAATAATTTCACAAGAAATCAAGTATGGGAATTAGTAGAGAGACCAAAGGGACACAATGTGATTGAAACCAAATGGGTATTTAGAAACAAGCAAGATCAAGATGGGATAGTAGTAAGGAACAAAGCAAGATTGGTAGCACAAGGATATACACAAGTTGAAGGTCTTGACTTTGGAGAAACATATGCCCCGGTTGCTAGATTGAAAGCAATTAGAATCTTGCTAGCCTATGCTTGTGCCCACAACATCAAGCTCTATCAAATGGATGTTAATAGTGCATTTCTCAATGGTTACATCACTGAAGAAGTATATGTTGAGCAACCTCCCGGTTTTGAAGATGACAAGAAGCCCAACTATGTGTACAAGTTGAAGAAGGCATTGTATGGCTTGAAACAAGCACCTAGAGCATGGTATGAGAGATTGAGGGACTTCCTACTCTCTAAAGGGTTCACAATGGGCAAGGTTGACACAACTCTTTTTATCAAGAAGATTGAAAAAGATTTATTTGTGTTACAAATCTATGTTGATGACATCATATTTGGATCAACCAATCAAGATTTTTGTGAAGAATTTGGAAAGATGATGGATAATGAGTTTGAGATGTCCATGATTGGAGAGTTAAGTTACTTCCTTGGTCTTCAAATCAAGCAATTGAAGATGGTACATTTGTGAGTCAAGGCAAGTATATCAAGGACATGATCAAGAAGTTTAGCATTAATGATAGCAAAGCCATTAGTACACCAATGGAAACAAATGGTAACTTGGATAGTGATGCAAGTGACAATATGGTGGATCAAAAATTGTATCGGTCTATGATTGGAATCCTACTCTATGTGACCGCATCAAGGCCGGATGTCATGTTTAGTGTATACATATGTGCAAGATTTCAAGCCTCACCAAGAGAAAGTCATTTGAAGGCTATAAAGAGAATATTGAGGTACTTGAAGCATACACAAAATGTTGGTTTGTGGTATCCCAAAGAAGCAAAATTTGAGCTAGTTGGTTACTCCAACTCGGCTTATGTGGGATGCAAGGTTGAAAGAAAGAGCATCTCGAGCACATGTCAATTGTTGGGAAGATCACTTGTTTCATGGTTATCAAAGAAGCAAAATAGTGTTGCAATATCAACCGTCGAAGCCGAATACATATTCGCCGGTAGTTGTTGTGCACAAATCCTTTGGATGAAGGCCACTTTGAGTGACGTTGGAATCAAGTTCAAGAAAGTGCCATTGCTATGTGACAATGAGAAAAGTTGACCAACAATCCGGTTCAACATGCAAGAATAAAGCATATTGATGTCCGCCACCATTTTATAAGAGATCGCCAACAAAAAGGGGACATTTGCATTGAGAGTGTTGGCACCGAAGATCAACTTGCCGATATATTCACCAAGCCATTGGATGAGAAAAGGTTTTGCAAGCTAAGGAATGAGTTGAACATATTGAATTTCTCAAATATGTGTTGATGCACCCCCACTTATATGAGATGCCTCTCCTTCGAGCAATCCAAGGTAAAAATTAATTAACATGGCATACATCCTTGCTAAGGACATGTTTAGTGCATCTAGACAACTTTCACATTTAAGAGGCTCATTCATGGAAATCAAATGAATTTGATGATTATATGGTACCACTATTGCTTCTATGCTTATTTTGATCTAGTGGTAGCATATGACATGTTTGTGGGCTTGTAAACCTAGGGTTTGATCTAGAAAATGAGCTTTAAGTGTTTAACTCAACATGGTACAAGATAACCCTTATTAGGAGGTGTGAAGAAGCTTGTTCTTGAATCAAACCGAGTTACATATCTTTGGCAAATGATCTAGATTGGACCAAATTTGAGAAAATGATTCTCACCCTATTGATTGACATTGATAATCTCAACCTATCTTTAATTTAAGCCTTTGTGGTCATTGATGACAAAGGGAGAGAAATAGTGTATAAAGATAGTGAAAAGACAACAAAGAGGGAGAATTTGACATAGGGGGGAGATATGATAAAGGAAGGGGATCAATTAAAATTTCGAGCACACAAATAGGGGAAGCAAGCTCATGAACTTATATGGTGCATTTGAATGTGCATTTCATATGTTTGCTTGCATGGCACAAGTTTTATATTTCAATATCCATGCTTGTGTGATGTATGCTAGTTGTAGGTTTTAATGATGAAATAAAAATCTAGCATGCATAAGTTTATCTAGTGATTTCATTTCCAAGTGTTTCCAAGTGGTATCGAGCTAACCATGGTGCTAAGGATGGTATAATGGTGCACTCCGATTGGTATCACGCTTCAAAGGTCCATCTTTTATACCTTAGCATCATTTGATAGACATTGTCTCCTATATTTCCTATCTAAGCATATGTGCAAGCTACAATCCAAACTTTTAGCATATATGTAGGGGGAGCAATTGCTACCATTTGGAGTTCATGAAACTTGTCCATATCCTTTTACACATAGTAAATATGCTTGGGCAAGCAACATGGATTTAATTGAATTTCAATTCATATCTTTGATAAAGGGTTGTCATCAATTACCAAAAAGGGGAGATTGAAAGCTCTAGTTTGGTTTTGGTGAATTGATGAAACCCTAAGTGCTAACCTAGTTTATCAAAGTGATTATGAGATAGGTGGCACTACTCCAAGTGATTAAGCAATTGTGAAGATCATGATGATGGTGATTCCATGGTGATAATCAAGTGCTTGGACTTAAAAAGAAGAAAGAGAAAAGAAAAAGGCTCAAGGCAAAGGTATAAATGGTAGGAGCCATTTTGTTTTGGTGATCAAGACACTTAGTGAGTGTGATCACATTTAGGATCGATAGCCGTACTATAAAGAGGGTGAAACTCGTATCGAAATGCGGTTATCAAAGTGCCACTAGATGCTCTAACTCATTGCATATGCATTTAGGATCTAGTGGAGTGCTAACACCCTTGAAAATGTTTGTGAAAATATGCTAACACATGTGCATAAGGTGATACACTTGGTGGTTGGCACATTTGAGCAAGGGTTAGAAACTTCACCGGTGGAGTGTCCGCCCATAGAGCGTGGATAGTCCGACGGGTCCACCGGCGCCCTATACAGAAAAGATGGAGGTCACTGTGAGTGACCGGACGCTGGTCTCGAAAGGACCGGCGCGTCCAGTCTGTAGAAGCAGCAAAGACGCTGGCGTCGGTCTCTGACCGGACGCTAGGTCACTTGGTGACCGGATGCTAAAGGGGTGCATCCGGTCCTGCTAATGTGGTAGCGCATAGAGGAGACACCGAGTGACCGAATGCTGGGTGAGTCCGGTCGAGCATGACCGGACGCGTCCGGTCATGATTTCTTGCTTCTGGATGCTTACTGGAAATGACCAGACACTGAGGTCCAGTGTCCGGTCACTTCGCAGTAGCGCGTCCAGTCATCACTTGACCGTTGGGATCAGGAGCTCAGTATTTGAAGAGAGGGGACACATGGCGTTCATCGTGCGACCGGACGCTGGGGTCTAGCGTCCGGTCAATCTTACCAGCGCGTCCGGTCACCCGGTGTTGTGCCCAGTGAAGGGGTACAATGGCTCTATTTCGTGGGGGCTTCTATTTAAGCCCCATGGCCAGCTCTAGCTCACCCTCTTGGCCATTTGCATTGACATACCAACCTTGTGAGCTTAGCCAAAGCCCTCCCACTCATCTCCATCATTGATTCAACATCTTTGTGAGATTGGGAGAGAATCCAAGTGCATTGCTTGAGTGTTTGCATCTAGAGACACTTGGTGTTCGTGTTTCGCTATGTGATTCACTTGTTACTCTTGTTGTTTGCCGCCACCTAGACGGCTTGGAGCAGCGAGGATCATCGAGTGGAGGTTGGTGATTATCTCCGGCTCCAATCGTGGTGATTGTGAGGGGTTCTTGACCTTTCCCCGGTGGTGAGCCAAAAGGTACTCTAGTGGATTGCTCATGGCTTGTGTGATCCTCATCTTGTGTTGGTTGTGCAGCACCCTATTGAGAGTTTGGCGTGTGATGCCAATTAGCGCGTGAACCTCCAAGTGAGTGAATCACCACAACGAGGAGTAGCTTGCCGGCAAGCAAGTGAACCTCGGTAGAAAATCATTGTGTTCATCATTTGATTATGAGGTGATTGGTCTTCATTGATATTGATTCTTGTGATTGATTGATTGACTCCTCCACATGGCGGTATAACTATCTTGCTCTCTCTCTTTATATTACCACAAACTAGTTATCAAGCTCTTTAGCGTAGCTAGTCGTGAGAGCTTGTTAGTTTGGTTAGTGTAGCTCTTTAGTTAGTCTTTGAGAGCACACTAACTTAATGTAGTTCCATAGCTATTGTGTGGTTAGAGACAATAAAAACTAAAATTATGGTAGGTGGCTTGCATTTTTAGTAGGCTAGTGCAACACTTGCTTCGCCTCATAATTGTCTAACCGGTTTGTTAAGTGTTGTTGTAGAAATTTTTGTGAGGCTATTCACCCCCCCCCTCTAGCCATTAGGACCTTTCATCGAGCTCCCCCTCGAGAGCACGTCGCTCTTCAAGGGACCCAACCTTTCCGCCCAGCTCTAAAAGAAGGATGACAAACTCAGAAGCAGGATAAAGGAAAAAACCAAGACAACAAAAGCAGAACGGATACATACCAAGGCAGGAGTTCTCGAGGATGGAGAGTCCCTCCACCTGCCGAGCCACCTGCTCGCGCAACCGGGCGTTCAACTCCTCGGTCCCAAGCACCCGACCCTAGAGCGCAAGCACTTCCTGGTAAGCCACTGACTGGGCCTTCCGCTCCAACTCTAGGGCCTTCCGCTCCGTCTCCAGGGTCTCCAAGGTACTTTGGAGCGCCACCTCAGTCTTCGCCAAGGACTTCTACAATGTCGTCTCAGTCTTTGCCTGGCGGACCTTCACCGCCTCAAGCCCCCGCTCGGCGGTGGTCGCTCGCTTCACCGTGAGTAGCTCCGCCGCCCAGGCCTCGGTCACCTCCGTCGCCTGGTCTTGGGACTCACAGCGGGCGGACTCTAGCTCAAACTCGAGCTCAGCGACCTGCTGTGACACCACGGCCTCCTAGGCGTGCTCGATCTGGAGGAAACGAGACTTGCGGCTCGACATCCACGATCCGCCGTGACACCCACCTCTGCGACATGGGGTAGGTCAACCGTGACCGCCTGCTGAATGGACTTAACACGCTCCAGGGCCTCCTCAAGCTTCACCCTAGTTTGGGCGAGATCGGACTCCATGGTGAATCCTCTCCCCCAAGCATGTCCCAGAGCTGATCCTCCTACTCATCCCGAAGGATGAACCAAACCTTCCTCGAGTCCTCAGGGCAGGGCCACACCAGGTTGGTCGCCCCCAGCCCGCTGGAAGGCCTAGCCGATGTTGGACCACTACCAGCTCCTACGACGGTGCCGACGGCTCCACCCCGTCACCTGCTTCGCCGTCGGAGGAGACCTCCACTACCTCGATTTCATGGCCCACCGGCGAACGTTCTGCCTCTGGCCTGGCCGCATCCCCCTCCCAACACCTCTGGCTCCGACCGGGAGGGTGAGCCGTGCGGCCCTCCACCGGGCGAGGCAGGGACCCCGGTATCCCTCCCCTCTTCCACCACAGCCGGTGCAGGAGGGCTCACAAGGGTCACCTCCGACGCGGTCTCCGCCATCACCACCGGGATCACCGCCAACACCGTCGCCGCCGCCGCCGCCGTACTAGCGATTGACCCGAGGGACACCACCCCCGGATGGGAAGGTCGCACCGCCACCACCCTACTCTCCTCGCCACTCGTTGTGACGCGATGCAAGGTAGGCCTCCACTCCTCCCGCATAGGAGGGGGGCAACGCTCAACCCCGGTAGCATCTGGCCACTGTCGAAAAAGAACAGGTTAGTCGCACTCCAAAAAACTCAAACTATGAAATCAAACAATGCATACCAGGACGTAAGCAGTAGGGCTCTGAAGCCCCGACCCACTGGCAATGGGCTCATCGGGCGAGGACCGCTCACAGGCCGTGACCCAGGCCCCCTCACTTCGACCGGGGGGAGTCGACCCGATCGGCACCCGCTTGACCCGCGTGTCACCGCGACCGCCGGCTCAAGGCACGCCGATCGGAGCAGCTAGCGGGGGGTCCCCTGGTTTGCAGGTCGCGCACTGGCGCCGGTCCCAAAGATGCGCGGGTATGAGCCCACTCCTCCGACCGCCTGGCCTGCTCCACCATGCCCGAAGTAGGTGGGGACAAGGCCGACGATGCCTCCAAAGGGCACGGCGACCGCATCCGCTTTGCCTCCTGCTCACCGACGGCGTCCGAGCTCGTGGCACGCTTCCTCAGCATGGGAACATCGTCGCGCCTCTCTGCCTCCTGCTCGCTGCTGGCGGATGCAGCCATAGGCTCACGATGCTCCACCGAGGTCGCGATGACCTCCCAGCCCCTCTCGTTATCGGAGGAGATCACATCATCACCCACCTCCGTGGGATCCTCCGACTCGAGCTCTGACTCAATGTCGCTCCTGTTTTCCCCGGCCTGCACGCACCGAGTGATCTCCATCTCCTTCCCATGCTTCCATCGAGCCTTCTCAGCTCTCTTCTTCTTCCTCTCGACCGCCGTCTCCTTCAGGACGGTTTGTCGAGCCACGCCCTCCAGCCCCTTCGGAAGATGTGGACAGGACTTGTAAACTCCGAGTCCCTACGTAACGGACTACTCAAAGTCGAGATATAGGAGAGCAAAAGGGTAAAAGAACATGGAGTAAAGAGAGGGGAGCGTACTAGTTTGGACACCTTCGCGGCGTGAAGAGGTCCGAGCTTTCTATCAAGGGTCTCTATGGCCCTCAGCTATAGTACCCGGTCAAGATGACTCCAGACCTTGTCATTCGGTAAGTCCTACGGTGACGCATGGTCGGGGTCTATCAAGCCGGTGTACATCCACATCGGCCGCGTCCATCCCGCCAGCAGGGTGACCTAACGGTGGAAGAAGGTGTGGAACACCCGCACCCTGTCGAGGCCATGCCACATCAGCTTCTGGAGCTCCGCCCCAATAATCTCTAGCTTCTTGTTCTGTCGGCTGGCGGGGCCCCACGACCAGCTCTCCTACCTCTCCGGCCTCCTACCGGTGAAAGGTGGGAATGGCGCCTCCTCTAGGTTCTTGATGTAGAACCATTCCCCGTGCCACCCCCGATTGGAATCGCAGGGGGTGTACACGTGGAACGAGCCCAACGTGCTCGGTTTCTTCTACAGCGCGAAGCCCCCCACCGGCGTGATCCTGAGTGACTTCCCCTCTAACAAAGCTTGCCTAGAGAACATCCACCGGAAGAAGTCCATGTGTGGCTCCATCCTGAGGAAGGCCTCGCTCATGGTGACGAAGCCGACGATATGTTGCACCTCAGTCGGATTGAGGTGCTGTAGCTCCAGGCCCCACTCATTAAGGAGCCCGTGCAAGAACCAGTGCGCGGTGTATCCTAACCCGCGCTCATGGAAGGCGAGGAAGGAGACAACCTTGCCGTCCCAAGGTCGCGAGAAATCCTCCCCCGCAGGAGCCCTCCAGTGCGCCACCTCCTTCGGCGGTAGCACCCCCTTCTCGACGAAGGCGGCCAGCACTGACTCGCTCACAACAGATGACCTCCAGCTCGACATTGTGCTCCGGATTCGTGAATGGATCTAGGAGTTTTCTCCTCTCCCTCGCTCTCCCTTTTTTCTCCTAGGAATCACCGTGGCACTCAAATGCTCTTGGCGAGAAGGAAGAAGGAGAAGAGGCGGTAGATGAGAAATAGGTGAAGGAACGGGATGAAAGCCCTCTCCCTTCCCCTATTTATGGAGAAGGCGCAACAATTGGGGAAAGGTGAGGGTTTAGGGCGAAAAATCTCTCTCTTCCCCCATTCAATGCGGATGGGATACGACGGGACGCGCCCTGACCGATGGAACGCTCCTTGCCCAATGAGATGGTGCCTGGTCAGACAGGACGTGGCCTAGGCATGGCCCACCACTACCGCATGCCGGGCGCGAGAAACAAGGCGCAACTACACGTAGGTGGCCCTCTGCCTTCCTAGGCAAGACTTGGAAGGGTCCAACGACGGGATCTCCACCCAGGGGAGACCAACGGGCTTCTTGAGTTGATCAGACGACTCATGCGAACGCCAAGAGACAGGTAGAGAGCAAAGGGACGCCCCATGTGGGCCATGCCGACTCCTTCGCTAACGACGAGCGTGGATCCTGGTCGGACATATCCGATAGGAGCTCCTCAAACCCCATCACTCAAGTCATCAAGGTAACATTATCAAACCCCCACTATTTCTTTATATGATCATTCATTCATCTGCTGTCATTAATACATTCATGCACGCATTCACATTCATTCATCCCATACATCCGAAGCATTGCATATGCAGCTAATGCATCACAACACTTCATGTTGCGTCACGAAACGGTAGTTGCATCATTCAGCATGAGCAACGACCGACCAGGGTTTGAAGGCCGGCCCATGAAGGGCTCGAGGCCGCCCCACGTCAAACAGATGAGCCCTGAGCGGCCCTCGCCCAGTCTGCTCCGAAGCAGACAGGGTCATCTCAACCTTCTCGTTCGATCCTAACCTCGAGCCATGCCCATAGAATCCCCATCGAGGGGAGTCCACCGGGCCACCTAAGTCGGTATCCAGAATGACCCAGGCATATGTCGGGACGCGGGTTAAGGAGCAGTGAAATGCCACATGAGGGCTATGCCAACCCCGTCACGAATGACATACTCGGATTTCACTCGAACATGCCCGTTAGAGAGCTCACCAAGTGCGTCACTCGAGCCATCGAGGCAAGCGATGTTAGCTTAGCCCTCCGGTTGCGAAAACCACGGATGGGGTAACGCACAAAAACTCAAACCGACCCCTACCAAAGCCCAATGGGGCTCGGGGGCTCAGGATGCCCAAACACCTCGGCACGACCTCGGCTGCATCCAGTGCCTGGATCCATGACTCCGACTCGCCTGATCCCTCATTGCGCTTGACTCCTGGATCCACGACTCTAGCTCACCCAATCCCTCATTGCGCCCAGCGCCTGGATCCGTGACTCCGACTCGCCCGATCCCTCGTTGCGCCTGGCACTTGGAGCCGCGACTCTGACTCGTGCGATCGCTCGGCTGTCTTTGAAATGTCAATGGGGAATTCCCCGTTGGGGGTTACTGCCCCATCCCCGTCCCCGCGGGGGCAAATTTCCCCCGTCCCCGTCCCCGTGAAAACTCATGGGGAGCACTTCTTCCCCATCCCCATCCCCGCTCGGGGATTTAATCCCCGTGGGGATCCCCATCCCAGCATCACCCCCTCCCCCTCCCCACTTGCCCGCACAGTCCCCTCCCACTCCCACGTGGTCTCTCCCTCCCCCCCCCACTCTCTCTCCCTCCCTCGGTGGCCCTCCCTCTCCCTCCAACCACGCCGGTGACCTCCTCGCTCCCACCATGGCGGCACCCCTCCTCCCTCTCCCTCCAACCACGGCGACGTGGCTCGACCACGGCGGCGAGCGTGGCACGTCTCGCTCGGCGGCGCGCGTGGGGGCGTGGATCCGCCCCCACCTCCTCCTCGGCGGTGAATCCGGCCCTCAGCCCCCACCTCGTCCCCTGCGGCAGATCCGGCCCCCACCTCATCCCCGACGCTAAATCCGGCCCCCACCTTGTCCCCGACACCGGATCCGGCCCCCACCTCGTCCCCGGCGTTGAATCCGGCATCCTCCTCCCCAGCACAGGTGGATCTGGCGACGGAGACCATAGCACGTCATAGTTTCGCCTCAGCTGCCATGCTTGCCTCTGTCGCCTCTGCCGTGCTCGCCAAAGCCGCCCTCGTCATCGTTCGTGCTCTCCCTCTGCTCCGCCCTCTCCTCTCCTCCTCTGCTCCACCTCCACAGAGCGCCGCCGAGCTCCCTCTCTCTCTCTCTCTGCTTCCCCTTCTCCCTCTCTACTCTACGCTCACCGCCGCACGACGGCTGGAGGATATGGATTGAGGAACGAATTAGGGATTTAGGGTTGGAATGGTGCATTATATACTCCTTGACTTATTGGGCCTTTTACATGGGCCTCACGAGTGGCGACCTGGCCATCTGGTGCCTTCTTCGTGGGGTGGGTCGATGGGGATCGGGGTCGGGGATCAGCGAACCATCCCCGTCCCCGCCATCCCCGACGGGGACAACTTTCCTACCAAATTCATCCCCGTGGGGATTTATTTCCCTCCATCCCCGTCCCCTAATGGAAGAATTCCCCACGGAGAATTGGGGATCAGGTCCCCGTTGACATCTTTAGGCTGTCCCTTGGCTGCGCCCGACGCCTTGGTCCACGAGTCTGTCTCGCCTGATCCCTTGGCTGCCCCTTGGCGCATCCGATGCCCTAATTGACGACTCCGTCTCGCCTAGTCCCTCAAACGCGACCAAACGCCTAGGACCACGCTCCTGGAAATGATAGGTCAGAAACTGAAAAGAGGAGGCTACACCCACCAAGGTGCACACACTCATGCCTGCTAACAAAACCCCCAGGCGATTCTGCCCGAATCGCCCGGGGGCTTGGGAGCTACACCCGCGGGTGCGCTCGCGCCCACCCGCTGTCGAAATGAAAAATTCCCCCACTGGCAACACAAAACCCCCCCAGATGATTCTACCTGAATCGCCCGAGGGCTCGAGGGCTACACCCGCGGGTGCGCTCGCACGCACCCGCTGTCAAGACAAAAATCCCCCAAACCATTCTACTCGAATTGCCCGGGGGCTCGGGGGCTCCTGTCGGGTTCATAATCCCGGGGTCCCTCATAGACCTGCTTCCCAGCAAAAGCTTGGCCCGGCAGATGACGTTGCGAACAACGCGCAACTCCTGGGCTGGCCGAAAATACCTAACGATAGGCCAGAAGGGCGATCCAATCTCCGACCGGAAGGCTTGGCCAAGAGGAACGCACCCGCTTCCGACTCCAGCCCACGCCTCCGACTGGAAGGCCTAGCCAAGGAGGAACAGCGCTCGCTTTCGACTCTGGCCCACCTCTCCGACTGGAAAGCCTAGCCAAGGAGGAACGTCGCTCGCTTCCGACTCCGACCCGCCTCTCTAACCGGAAGGCCTAGCCAAACACTGCTTCTGACTCTGACCCACCTCTCCGACCAGAAGGCCTGGCCAAACACCGCTTCTGACTCCGACCCACCTCTCCGACCGAAGATGCACCAAACCTCTGCTTACAGCTCTTCTCCAACTAGCACAGTTAGAGCCGACCGGGACCAACCGACCGAGGACGCCCGCTCGGTGAGGACCCAGGAAACGGATGGAGCAAAGTAAGGCAGTGCACTCAAGTTAACCGCAATACCAAGGACCGTACCCTATACACCTGCAGTACCCACAAGACATGTCAGAAGGGTGCCCTACAACCTTCCAGGCATGTCAGAACCCAAGCAGTGTTGTGGGTGCCGACATTTTGCCCTATAGTGTTATGGGCGCCATCAATCCCCATACCAGGCAAACATGATAAGACCCCCCACATGTCCCTAGGCATCAACAGTGTTATGAGCGCCGTCATTTGCCATACATGGTGAATAAGGTAAAAACCTCCCACGTGCGTCTGACATAAACAGTATTATGGGCGCCTACCATCATCTTGTACCCGACGGCATGGGCAACAAGACATAGTAGCATACGTACTCTCTCTCTCTCTCTCTTGTAAGGCCATCCCTTCATCTATAAAAGGGGATGCACTCTCTCCCAACGAGGAGGATTAGTGGACAACTCCCCGACGATCAATCACACAGAGCACACGCTCGAATACTTAGTGCACGTAGGAGCTCCCGTCACTCTCGGCCCTTCAGTCCGCAGTCCGACCAGGCCTCTTGCACCCCCATCTTTCTCCCTCTCGTTTGTAACCCCACAGCAAACTTCAAGCACCTGGGCTTAGAAATAAAGTCACCGACCGACTCAAACTGGGCGTAGGGCATGTTGCCTGAACCAATATAAACCCTGTGTCATTGAGTGCTAGGCCACATCCGATCATAATGTACGGCAAAACTACAAATATTTACGTGTTGGTCACTTTCTGCATCGACACAACATTAGCGGGAAAAGAGCTTTACAACAAAGGAACAACACTAGGATTCAAATAATAGTTACCTCAACTGGAAAATATGTTGGCCACTTTGGTTTTCCCATATTGATACAAGGAAGATCACCAGAGTATTGCAGCTCTATGCCACGTTTCTTTACAAAGTAATCAAAAACAGCGATCTCTTCAGAGTCACCATTACCATTTTTATGTTTCAGTGTGAATCTACAAAGGCAAGATACAACACTAGAGACCAACTGGACTCAACTGGATGATAATCTTTGTACTCGCCAATATTCATTGAATCAGGGTTGTTGTCTTCTTCAGAGTTCAAATCAAACTCATCATCACTCTCACCATTTACAGATTGAGCATCAGATTGCCACTCATCATCATCCATGGCTATATAACAAAAAATAATAAAGTTTAATCAGCTAGTGTTTTCTTAAAAAATATGCATGCCTACCATTTAGTAACTCACATGAGTCAGCTCTTTTACTTTAGTTCAGTACTACTCGTACTAGGTCAGCATACACCGTAACAGAATGAACAAAAGCTTTCAAGCACGATATTAGAATCAAGTATGACCAAACTATTGTTGCATGCATGAAGTAATTGCATATATAGGCAAATCAGTGATATAGGAGCAGGACAAGTTAGATTCACCGAGATTACATAGTTACAAGATTACATAGGAAACTAATATATAGTTACAAGAATTTCTTTGGTGCAATAACAACTTGGAAAAATTCAGGATCCAAATTCCTTATAGAATTCACATACTATATCAAAGTCAAGAAAATGGCGCGCAACCAAAAATCCATGTAAAAAAATCATGAGTATGTAGAAGTAGAACTTATGCTCAAGCTCAGCCGGGAAACCAAGGCTTGGATCATGGATGGATGGTCCAACAATGACCATACATATGCTCAACAAATCATGAGTATGTTACAGAGATAGTATTAAGAGTTTAGCTTCACATTGCACTCTTAGTTTTCAACACCATAATCAGTGCCATTTTCCTCTCACATGAACTAGACTGGAAGTATGCTAACTCTGACAAGTACTAGTTACTGTTGTGACACGAATAGAACTTGAAAACAGCCAGAACCTAGCCTCGAAAAGGAGACATTTCAAATGTTAGTGACCCTAAGAAGCAGAATAGTTGAATTATTTTTCAGAAATGCTCTTATTTTTAGACTACAGTCAATGTCACTCAAATGGCCGAAAAATTATTAGCTAAAGTAATTGCAATTTGGATACATAATTAGACAGAAACCAATTTCAATCCACCCAACTGACATGAAAATTACAATTATAGTCAACAAGCTCAGTCAAATAAATATTGTCAACTGTCATATTACCATGAAACTACCATTAAATATTTAAATCACAATGTTAACTGAACTTCACCTAAACAAGCTGATTTCATAAAAGTAGGAACCAGTAAAATGGACCAAGCAATTAAAACTTTAAAAGATAGGTGCTCACTATTTTGTGTGTTTCATGATGGATTGTCCTATTTTGCAGTTTGCAAGAAATGCTTGAAAGAGCATTGCAGCGATTAAACTGATATTTACCTAACAATCTGATGGTTATAAATTTTTCATTTCCAAAGATAATGCCAAAAAAATAGGTAAAACATTGATCTTCTAAGTATAAAGCATTCAACAGTCTAATCCAAAACTTTGCATGATAGCAGCTAGCTTTATACTTATCCATATGGTGCTGGTAGCTTTCAATGTATCACAATCAACTACTTATAACATTGATGAATGAGGTTGGATCTCAGTGCCATACAGCTATGCTATTTCAGAAATGTCCTAATTACAGAGCTGATTATATACACTTACACTCATTTCAGACTCTAGAATACAATCTGAGACCATATTGGTAAACAAGTATCAAGAAGCTATATGGAATACCTCCATTCTTCTAATACCAAAGTTGAAATACAAGTATCAGTTTGATTACAACAGATATTTGTGATTTTACCCCCTATTCTAATTACACATACATGGCAACACACTGTAAATTAAAACACCTCTGCCTATAAAATGGAGTCACAAGCATCTCCTAGCAATGGAGTGACAAGACTCAGTTATGAAATGAAAACAAATTTACAGAATCAGAGCCTCTGTAAATTTACAGAATCAGAGCTTAATTCACGAAATAATACAAGGAGAATTTAATCAACTCCTAGTAGACAATAACAGATACAAGAAGAACAACTTTCTTTTGCATAAAGAGTGAATATAGCATGTCAATGTCTTCATATGCGTTTTACCTTTCCCACTATTAAGCCTATTTGCCGATAGGTTCTATCTATCTATGCCAGAATTGTTGGATGCAAACCTGCAGTACTACATGTCATCAGGTAGAGGCATATTAGCTCCTACAACATTAGGAAACACCAATATCTGCCTAGGTGAAAGGTTGCAACATTCAGTACTCTCATCACAAACTGAATTCAACATCCAGTCAAAATGTTCAGTGAACTCCAGATGCACGCCATCACCTGCCCTGCTGCCCGGCTGCCCCTACATCTAAAGCCTGGCTTCTCAAGCTACTGTTCCTAGTCTCATACAAAAGACCAAAAGCACTGGCAGGCTCTCCGTATGGCTTAGTAGCTGCCCTCACTGATTGATCTTACAAGTTACAACTACAACAACCACAACCACAGATCAAATATGCCTCTACGTGTTTCCTGCTACGAGGAAGAACATGATAGAATAGAAAGACAGAACAAATCAAAGGAAATAATGCATGCATGCCCGCTTCTCTGCTACTACTACAGGTGTTCCTTTGACACGGCGGCAGAGTTCGTCGAAACCAGACAAACCGCCGCTGCAGCTCGCCCCGCGCGCTCTCGCCGTCTCGATGCTGCAGCTCACCCTGCGTGCCGCTGCAGCTCGCCCCGCGCGCTCTCGACGTCCCGACGCTGCAGCTCACCCCGCGCGCTGCTGTAGCTCGCCTTGCGCGCTGTCGCTGTCATGCCGCTGCAGCTCAACCCGTGCGCTCTCGCCGTCCCGCAGCCGCAGCACCACTCACCGTTCCGCCGCTGCAACGCGCCCCCGCGCGCTCTCGCCGTCCCGCCGCAACGCCCCACACACATCGTTGGGCCTCAGGAAACATAGGAACACAGATCTACAGTCAGTGGGCAAGGAGGACGAGAGCGACGACGAACTCAAGGGAGAAAGCGACGAACTCACATACCTCCAGAACTCGAGCAATGGCAGACGAGAGGGAGGCGACGCGCAGAGACGGAGAGGGCGCGGCTCGCTGCGATGCCGAGACAATCGCCGGCCGTCGGGACCAACCCCATCAACAAAAGAGGGGAACAAGGAGTCGCTAGGAGGAAGACGACACGAAATGAGAACGGGGAAAGAGGGGAACAGACACACAAATCCGGGCGCGACTCCCAAAAATCAAACAGTGGCGCCGACATCCAGACCCCACACGACAGAGACACAAAGCAACCAGCACAGATCGGACGTTCCATTCTTCATCCTATGACTAGAAAATTCATGTGCCAACGAACCACAAAACACACATATGTCCTGTAGCAACATCATGGCTGGTCTTTATTAAAGGCTGGTCTTTATTAAAAAAACAAAGCACGACAAGAACCGGTGGCGCGGCCGGGCTAGCGAAACCTGATACTGATAGCATGAATGCAGAGACATGCACACCGGTATGGCAGAGCCCTGTGCGAGTCCCTACCATATGCTCATTATTGTTATTTATTTTATTTTATTTGCCTTATCCTTTCATCAGGAAGCAGGGCCAGGGAGTTCTATGCAATTGCATGCAAACTGTTCGTGCCTTCGTGGTCCAATGCAATCTAAAAGAGATTGGACTGCGAACTTCAATGTCGTGGTCCTTGCACAAATATAACACGTGGTACATGTAGTTTGGCGATGATCGGATGAGCGATTATCGACTGATCACTGAGAGCAACTCTAATTCGAACCTCCAAACCGATTGTTTAGACATTCAAAATAGGTACACATCTACAACATATCCTCTAAATTAGGTTCTTTTTTATTCCTATAAGTCGCCACATCAGCACTATATAACCGACTGTGATTGGATTGCAAGGGTTATCCTTCTCTCATCGTGTCGTCTAGCGGCCTAGGTCCTCTTTGTGATACTGTCCACCGTGACTTGCTCCAGCTAGGACACATGACATGGGCCAACTGCAACTGATTGGCGCCTACAGAAGGACATCAGTCACAATAAAAAAAAATCATGTTTTTGCAAGGTCAATATAACATCACCGATTCCTCTCGCTTTGCGTCCTCCCATCTCGCCCTGTCCTCGGCCACTGCTACATCACAAACCCAAGTCCTTCCCTTCCCTACACTTGCCCCCATGGATCCCTTCTCCAAGAAGCGCAAGCCTGACGAGAACGGCACTATCACCGCCTCTCCTGCCGGTGGGGCTGCTGCCCTAGGCCTCATCTACGATGACGTCCCCTGCCTCCTCGACTCACTCTCCTGAACTAGCTCATGGACATCGTGGCCGCTGCCATGCTCGACGCCATGTACATAACTGTTGACAGCAATTCAATCCTTCACAAGCTCTTACATATGGGGGCTCTAGTGGGAGGGCATCTACGACACTTTGTGCCATCTTCGCCGCCTATGGGGATCTCTAGGAGGCCTTATTCGTCACTTACAAGTCCACAGGGCCGTCCAGGGACTACGGATTCATCGCCTTCTGCCACGTCGGTTCTGCCTTCCTCACACCCAAAGAGCCATCCAAAAAGATCAACAAATGCATTGCCGTCAAGCAGGAAGGCCAAGTGCTTGTGAGGGAGGGCCTAGACAGCCTGGATGGCGAGCGAATCCCCTTGCCTCTTCTGTCGAGCGATATATGCGTGATAATATGCTCATTATTTTTTGTTTTGAAAAAGTATATATTATTCCTTACATTGAACGCATAGTTAGCTAACGTAACATGTTGGGGTTGCCAGTTACCACCTTACAAGTTTAAGCTCCATAGAGAAAAGAGCAAACCAATTCCCCTACAACATATTACAGGAACGAACAGAACAGAGCAAACTCCCACATGCATGGATCGAGCCCAGCATGGAGTTTTAACCAATCAACCTAGCTAAGAAGGAGACATTATATTGAAGGCTCGATTACATTAAGTTTTTAGTGCACTCTTCGTTCATGTAATTAGCAAAATCTCTTGCCCAAATCTTCATCGCCCTCCATCTTCTCATCCAGCTCCTGCCGATTCCCTTTCTTGAGCAGTGGCCACCATCACTGGTGTAGAATATTGAAAATCACATCTGCTGAGTTTGCAGGGAATTTCTTCTCGATGGAAATTTTATTTCTAACATTCCATAACCCCATGAAATGCTCGGCAATTTGGAGATTGGATTGACAAGGCTCTTGAAGCCGGGTTTTTCTCTCGAGACTTTCTGAAACCGGGTGGGATAACGAGACGAGGCTACAGGACAGGAGGTGAATAAGCTCAATACGAAATGAAGTGCTCAAGTAGACACGTACGCCACCCCACACGCACCTACCGTCCGTCCGTTGGGATCCTGAAGAAACGGCAAGTCGGCAACTACAAACGCACTGGGCAGTGGGCACGGGTACAGCGCCGCCTGATGGAAACGGTCGTCGCATCCAAAGACGCACGCGGTGCATTTGGCACTCTCCACAGGAGGGCGCACACGACGGTCTGACGGTCATATGTTCGCGCTCCCGGCTAGGGATGGTGTGTGATGTCCCGTCTATTTGCACGACCAGTTTTCAAACCCCGGCCCATCTGCGGCGGCCATCAGAAATTCAGAATAGCCATGCCGCCGCGCGCCAGCCATGGGCGTACGTACGTACCCCCACCTTCCCCGAACGTTCACCGTCACTCTTCTTTTCTCTCTCTGGCTGCTTAATTAGCGTACGAACGTACACATGTGGCACTACAGTTGCGATAAACAGTAGCCACTGGGCATCCACTGACCGTACCATGTAGTGGCGGAGCTGGAGAAAATTCTAAGGGGTGTGCTTGCGTAGACTTTTATTTTGAGGATACGATACGGTAAAAATTTAGTTATAATCACTTTTTTCTGTTTTTTCGTGGGTGCGGCAGCACCGCTAGTGACTATTAGCTTGTTTGCTTCTTGGTAAATGATCGTAAATTTTCAGTTGAGAACAGTATTTTTTTCTCACATTAAATCAGCCAACCGTAAATAATCCACGATCGTTTACGGCCTCCTGAACAGGCTGTATATACATCCGCCCATGGTTCGGGTAGGAGGAGTCGGAGGTGTCCATTCTCCGTAGGCCCCAGAAGGTTCTCCGAGGGGAAGGAATAGGAAAATCCCGAGGAGAAGAAGGGCATTCTATTCTATTCTATCTATAGAGAGAGAGAGAGGCATAAAATAGCCGCGGAGAGCGAAGCCGGCTATAGTTTCGTCTCGTCCCGACCATTTGCTGGCTAGGTAGCTCAGAGAGAGACTACTGCCTCCTCATTCTCTCGCCGCGTCGTGTTCATTACGGCTACGAAAATAGTAGGGCTGGCAAACCGGTGGCCGGCCGGCAGTGCGGCGGCCGAGGAGATGGGGAGCCTCGACGGCCACTCGCTGCAGGGCCACCACGGCTACGCCCACTCCCACGTCGGCGCGGGCCCAGACAGCAGCAACAACAACGACGACGAGGACGACGCGTCGCCCCCGCCTGCCGGTGCCGGGGCGGGAGGCGCAGGTCCTCGCCGGCCGCGGGGGAGGCCCCCGGGGTCCAAGAACAAGCCGAAGCCGCCCGTGGTGGTGACGCGGGAGAGCCCCAACGCGATGCGCTCCCACGTGCTGGAGATCGCCAGCGGCGCCGACATCGTGGACGCCATCGCCGGCTTCTCGCGCCGCCGCCAGCGCGGCGTCTCCGTGCTCAGCGGGACCGGCGCGGTCACCAACGTCACGCTGCGGCAGCCCGCGGGGGCCGGCGCCGCGGCCGTCGCGCTGCGCGGCCGGTTCGAGATACTGTCCATGTCCGGGGCTTTCCTCCCGGCGCCGGCGCCGCTGGGGGCCACGGGGCTCGCCGTGTACCTGGCGGGAGGGCAGGGGCAGGTGGTGGGCGGGAGCGTCATGGGGGAGCTCATCGCGTCCGGCCCGGTCATGGTGATCGCCGCCACGTTCGGCAACGCCACCTACGAGAGGCTGCCGCTGGACCAGGACGCCGAGGAGGGCGCCGTGCTGTCCGGGTCGCCCGAGGGCGCCGCCACCGCGCAGCAGCTGGAGCAGCAGCAGAGCAGCGGGGGCCCCGTCGTGCCGCCGTCGTCCATGTACGCCGTCCCGCAGACGCCGCCGCACGACATGTTCGGCCAGTGGGGGCACGCGGCTGTGACGCGGCCACCGCCGACGTCGTTCTAGCTAGCGCTAGATGCACCTGCACCTGCACCTGCACCGGCCGACCGCGGACCGCCGTATATCGCTCTCTACCTTCCTTGCTAGTTAGGGATTTCCACTTCTTCCCTAGGTATTAGCTAGTACTCTTGTTGTTACAGTAGCTCGACTACCCGCGCTGTTAATTAATGTGCCATGGCATGCATGTGTGATCTTTTCCCATTTCTTCTAGCTCTCTTCTATTTGGAGCTTGTGGAATCAATGTACAATTCCTATTTGCGTATATTGGAATCGGTCAATGTTTACTTACATGTCAATCTATATGCAGTTAGCATTGCATTAACGAGGTAAGCGAATCAGTTCCATAAGTCAATCTTCATTCTTTTCATCAAAAGAAAAGCTTTGTTCTTTTGTTCTGCTATGCTTGATTTTACTTTATTAAAATAAGTTGCTAACTACTAAAAAAATATGTTGATCCAAATAGTCCAGTTAGCTTATAGCGCGCCTACCTTATAGCTCAAATTAAACTATTCAACTACTCGGCTTATAAAAAAGCTATTTAGCTCCAACTATTGCATCTTATAAAAAATTCAGCTGATCCAAACGGATCCATATATCCTACGAGAAATTAAGTGTCATATTGTCATGAACTGATGACCCCATTATATGTTTTTTGTTGGTTTCTCATATTTCATTATATTTCTTTTTTTCTTAAGTATGATTATGATCATTTCAATGAAGAATTCATGGATTTCAACTTTACTGTGAGGATATCTGCTTATCTTGACGCTCCATTTTGATTTCTTAGATCAATCTACCTTCTCGCCGATGATACATCCATTTCATATATACTCTCTGGTCATTAATATACATGACATTAGCACAAGTAAAACTAGTACAAATTTGCACTAATTTAGCTGTGTCCTGACGTTATATATGAATTATTGGAGGGAGTATTTGCCTTGTTACCTCTATGGTTCTATTTTTCACACCCTGGTGTGTCCTTCGCCGTCAACATAGGCGCTTGATATTTTTTTGACATGTGTTAAAGCCATCTACACAAGTGGTATATATCTATATATGTGATTGTCCAACCAGTGGTAGAGAAATTTCATAGGACGAGTCGATCGAGTTGCATGTGTTGGGTAGATGCGGTGAAGGTTAGGGCAGGGATTATTCATCAAATGTGGTGATAAATATGGGATTGACATACCACATCACTGCTAACAAGGAATGGAGGGGTGGAAAAAGAAGGGAGCATATACAAACGAAATAAGTGTCAGAAACCCATCGCCCCATGTATGGGTACTCCAATTCTTTATGTAAGACATGCACAGTCATCCAACCCGTGTTGTTTTGATTGAATATATGGGTACGAGAAGAACCTGGAGAACAAAAAACTACTGGCAGGCGCAGTATGCAAAAGAATTGGCCTAGTGTTATGAAATAAGTACAGCGATCAACAGTGCTGTAGTACAACTCAATTTACCATTTTTGTGATACTCCCAGCACAGTCTGAAAACATGACCGAAATTCGCGGGTCAGCAAAATTCCAGCCGCTCCGAATCAAACGTTGCATTCTTGTCTGCCCCCAAGAAAAGCACCGTCCCGTCAAGAGCTTCTTCTTCCCCCCACTACTGCTCTGCTCGCCCCATTCGTTCCTTGCCCCTTTTCCCAAGGCCCAGTTTAGTTGCCAAATTTTTTGGCAAAACGTTACGGTAGCGTTTTCGTTGTTATTAGGTAATTAGTGTCCAATCATAGTCTAATTATGCTTAAAAATTCGTCTAGTGGATTTCGTCTAAATTGTGTAATTAGTTTTATTTTTTATTTATATTTAATGCTTCATGCACGTGTCAAAGATTCGATGTGACGAGAAATCTTGAAAAATTTGATGTTTTAGAGGGGAACTAAACAGCCCCAAATCAGCTCACTCGGCCCGGACAGGAAGAAATGCTATAATCTCATCACGGAGCAGCAGCAGCTAGCTAGCTGGATTTACCTTACCTGTTGTCAGCACCGATGGACTTTGCCCGTTCGGCTTATCCATATTTGACTTGTTTGATTTTTTTTTAACTGGAATATTATTTTTCTTTCACAATAATTTAGTCAGAACAATATTTTTTAGCTAGTCAAAATTCTGAGACGAAAAAGCTAAAGGCCGGAGCACGGCGGCACTGTGGCCCTGGCCCCCACCGGACACTAGGCGGGGCCGGGCGAGGTGAAACGAAACGAAATGAAGTGATGGGTGTGTGTGTGGGGTGCACGTGTCCCTGCCTGCTGCCTGGTACATGTTGGAAACTCACCCACAAGAGACGAAAGGGATCGGATCGCTCCTGTTCTTCGCCCATCTTTGGATGCTCGGAGAACATGCCATATATGTCCATCCACCGTCTCCTCACGCTCTCACGGCGTCTCACGCTAAACTAGACAGACACACACACGGTGGGAACCAACCTTCGTTTCGAAGCTGGTTGCTGGTTGCTGCTGCTAGTGCTGTGTGTGGTTTCGTGGAGGGGTGATGAAGGCATGTCCCGTTTACCCAACTCTTGCTCCCTCACTCACCTCACCTCAGCTCTCTTGTGCTCCAAAGGGTGGTAGGGGTGGGTGTGACTCTGGCATGGTACTCCGAATGGATGGGCGATCGATGTGTCTGATTTGATTTCCGAAGTGTGATCCAAGTTGGCGATGCCTGTCCCGTCTTGTTGACAAGGAAACAGCTAGAGGTGGTTGGGCCATTGCAGTGCTGGCATTCACATCGGACCCCAGACGTTGTTCCGCACGGCGGCCGCGCCGCCGGGGCCCTCCACGACTGTGCGCGCGTCCCGCTTTGCCTAGCCCGTTGAGGAAGTAAGTCTGTGTTTAGTTCAAAAACTTTCTCAAAAAGTGTTAAAATAGTCATCACATCAAATCTTATAATACGTGTATGGAGCATTAAATATAGACGAAAAAAACTAATTGTACAATTTGGTTGGAAATCGCGAGACGAACGTTTTGAGCCTAATTAGTCTATGATTGAACAATAATTGCCAAATAAAAACGAAAGTACTACGGTAGCCCAAATTCCAAATTTCGCGAACTAAACACACCTAAACAAACCCTCTCCCTCCCCGGCTCGACTCGATCGCCCCCGAATTAGGCTTGACATTTCTACCGATTTGACATCGCCAACTTCACCCCCAAGACCACCGCTGCGGCTGCGCTGCGCGACGCACGCCTCCAGTCTCCATGGATCAACGACTAGCGTACGCGGCACGCCCCTGCCGCTGCCGGAGTGCCGGCTGCCGTTGCGATTCTGCGACCCACGGAGGAGAAGGTGCGCGACTGCTGCACAGGCGTCATCAGTGACCGAGGCGCGGGGCCGCCTTGTGCCGTTCCGAGCCGACCGTTGGCTTTGGCTAGCACCTAGCGGGGCGAGGGGACGGAGCCACGTGCCTGGCACCGCGCGTGTCGCCCACCTGCCGTAGGGCGCTCTGGCAGTTCTGGCACGGGGAGGGGACGCGACGCGCGCGGGGTCGGCATAGCATGGCCGCGCACAGGCACAGCCCAACCTCCCCCTCCCCACGCCGGACTGTTTCTCTTTGGCAGGGAAGGGAACGCACGCAAATAATCTCGTAATCAGAAGAAAATTCGACCCATGCGACGCGCACACGGTTCGGGTCCGTGTGACCGTGTCAATGCAGTCAGGAATGAATAGTGACCGAGCCAGGCGTCTGCCGGTCCGCGGGCGAGTTGCTCGCGACGTTCGGTTCACGGTTCTGAACAGCTTACGCCGGGATGATGATGGGTCGACGTCCCAGGCACTGTGAGAGCGATTAGCCCGGTTCCATCCCATGCGAGTGCGACTTGCTGTCCCGGTGCATGCATCTGCACCGTGCCGCTGCTCCGCCCAACCCGCTATCACTTCCGAAACAGTGCATGATGATCCGAAAAGGAAAAAAAAGTCCAACCAATTTGCCGTACTGCAGAAGAGCGTGGCCGTGCATAGCACGGCATGACGCGGCACGTGCGGCTCTAGCGAGCTCTCCGACTGCAAGAAGCGCCACTTGCATCGCGCGACACAGGAGCCATGAGTCCATGACCGAGGACCGAGCCCGCGTCTGGGAACTGCGGGCGGAGCTGGGACTTTGGCGAGGGCTGTGTGGTGCGCCGGCGGCGACGGAGAGAGCGCAAGCGTGTTGACACCGGTGCAGTACAAGGACAATGGAAAGCAAAGAGCAAAGCACCGGTACTAATCCATCTGTTGGAATTGGAACGGCAAGTGGATCAAGTGCGCAACTGTAGATTTGCAATGACGAAGAGCGGTTTTAATGATACAATGGCGAAGCCATGGCACACGGGCATATAGAGAAAGCAAAGCCTCTGCGATTATACTGACATCTCGGAAACAACACATCAAAATGCACGAACGAAATGAGATCGCGTCGCGTACAGATCGTCACGCTTCACTAACTAACACCGAGCCTATCCACGTGACACTCCTCACCTTTTTGCTTCATGAAAAACTAAAGTCATATCTATGCCTTATTTAGATGCACATGTATCCACTTTAATTAACCTCCAATCCAATTCAACACACGTGGATTTAAACGAATACATACGTATCGACAGAAGTGGAAACACCAAGGGAGAAGAACCAAAAAACACATTTTTAAATAGATAAAAAAACCATACATGGTCTGCGTCCACGCATATGAAGTAAACTCGATGGCTTTAGTTTAATGACCCGGCCTAATCCAGCGCGCCAAAAGACAATGCAAACTAAACGACTCCGACCATGCTAGTCATATGCAAAAACAGTCTAGTGTTACGTTGAGATCACAAAAGCCATACAAGCTTTGACATAGCCATACAAACAGCACCAGTTACAACAGTCTTGCGCATTAAAAGAGGAATGTCCAAAGGTATATACTAAGATCTGCTGAAATGTGAGACTTAATATAAACTACCAAATCCCGCTTACTTCATTGTTACCATTGCGAGTCAATGAAAAACACATGTAACTTTGACAAGGACCAAACAAGAACAAAAACAACTTTGACAAGGACCAAACAAGAATTTGAGAAGGACGACCATGCACGAATACACCTTTGGTAAATGGGCAAATAAATAGGTTGAACCGTTGAAGGGAAACATTTGGCATCCATAAAGTGATGTATAATGTAAATACATAGAAACTGGTCATACAGATAAATTGGAACACTGTACTTAAAAAAAGAAGTTGGATTCTGCATAGGATTGCACTATTAACTTAAACTCAATGTAAAGAATCATTTTCTAAAGGAGCAATCTCATGCGAAGCCATGTGCAGCAGACATACTTTACTTTGGTCTTGTTTAGTTCCTCCTCTAAAGTTTAGTCAGATGTAGTATTAAATATAAACTAAAAAAATAACTAATTACACAGATTACAACTAATTTCGAGACAAAAATTTTAAACCTAATTAGTCCATGATATAACAATGTGGTGCTACAATAAAGCACCAGTACACATATGCTAATGATAGATTAATTAGACTTAATAATTCGTCTAACGGAGTACCAAGAATTTATGTAATTTATTTTATTATTACTATCAGAACACTTTCACGTGACACCCCGATATAACACCCTAAACTTTAGCCTCTGCATTTAAACCAATTTGTCATTTGAACTTAGATTCCACTGGTCGCTACTGTTGGCCCACTGGCGACTAGTGGGAACTAAGTTCCAATTACCCTCCAGTGAGTTAACGTGACAGCACGCCAGAAATTTACAGTGTCTCATCAAATAATTCTTTTGCCCCATAAACTGAATTTATAGGTAACAAAAAATAGCAATCAGAAGCAGATTGTCCACAACCAACCAAAGCAACTAAATATTTTGTCCACACAACCCAAGATAAGGTCACAGCACCTCAAAATTACTTAGATACGCAAGTCTATGCAAGACACAGTGTAAAGCATGTCAGTAGCATGCTACATCCCAAACATCATAGCGAAGGGAACAAGCGCACGTCACACTTACGAGCCAACATCAAGGATGAAGTGACCCAGACACAATGAGCAAGTGAAAGCATCCAACTCAGTTATATAGAAAAGAAGTGCATTAGCATCCAATTTATGTCATCAATCGACCTTACTTATTCAACTCAGTTTTGCATTATCCATCGAAATAGAATATGCAGTGACATTCAAAATTTCGATAGACATCTTCTGAATAGATAAGGGCTCAACATCAGGTCATCAGCACAAGCTTCAGATGTAGTTCCTCGAAATCCTTTGCTTAGAAACCTTCAAAAACAACCTATATTCATTCTGTCGCACACCCGTTTTATTGATTGCTCTGTAGTCGGAGTGCTTCTGTAGGGAATGTAGGTTTAAAGCAAATTGAAGCACTTGTATAATCTCTTGAGACGGGCAATGGCTACTTGGCCTTGTTGATCCAGAATTGAAAACTCCCACTCGCTCATGAGAAACCCCCGAAGACAGGAGCTGGTAGACTTTCAGCACTAATGCTTGGTGTACAAAAGGCTTTCGAGTACTGTGGGAAGATGCTTGCACTATATGGACAATTACGCTGGTTCCATGCCAGAAATAGACGGTACGATAACATTACTGAGGAACACTGGAGATGAAACATTCCAAGGTGGTAGGGCGAGGACTTGGACAGCATGCGAGTTACACGTTCCAATGCTGAGATGTGAGGTGCAGGTGGTGATGATCACCCTGGGTTATGAGCTAGAGTTAGCGCCCTTAACAGGCTCTCCAAGACCAGCTCCACTGTGCTGAGATGTGAGGTGCAGGTGGTGATGATCACCCCGGGGTATGAGCTAGAGCTAGCGCCCTTAACAGGCTCTCCAGGACTAGCCTACAATTGTAAAAATTCAGGTCGGTATTCCAACCGGATGTGTGGATACCGAGGCCACCTTCACAACCTTCTCCCTTCTATCTTTATTAGTCAGGTAGAGCAATTCGCTTGAGTTGCTCAACTATCCCTTTGCCCGGTTCTCATGACACGCTATGAAACCACCACCGTGCTAGCGGCATTGTCGTCAAACATGTGTGACAACTTACAATTTGTCATTTCACACCAAATTAGAAAATTTTCGGCAGGCCTGGCGGCTGCTCCTATGAGGTCATATTTATTCTCACTTTGGGATATTTCAAATTATCTCAATTGGGTATACAATTACTAGAACAAATAAGAACACAGAATTACCAAAATCAATAAAAATTGCATGCGTAACCTAATTCAACACAGGACACTGACCCAAGGAGAACAGGGAATTCCCACTGTTTCTTTTCCTTCTCAACACTGGTTAGAGTATCATTGAAACAGCAAGTATAGCCTAAGTTTGTGGACTAAACCTAGAGCCCATTAAAATCCTCTTATGTTACAAACTGTAGCATTTCATCTTAGGTGGAAGATGATTTCTGTAAATACTAATTGTAACTCAAATCACCAGCTGGTTTGCTGATTCAATATGTGTGAAAGAATGTGGCACAGGGTCTCTTTTTCTTCAGTCAACATTAGAAATAAGTTACTGAAAAATAATGACGACTAGCAGTCTAGCACCCTAGGCATTGCAAATT
This sequence comes from Miscanthus lutarioriparius, assembly GCA_904845875.1. NCBI lineage: Eukaryota > Viridiplantae > Streptophyta > Magnoliopsida > Poales > Poaceae > Miscanthus > Miscanthus lutarioriparius. Next base: position 23,560,676 of record CAJGYO010000001.1, read on the forward strand.
ATTAACTGCTTGGAATATTTTGCTGATAAGAACCTCGTAATCAGATATATTGACTGCTGCACAAACCTGAAACTAAGCAGCACTGACCAAACAACTGGTAAGAAGGAATGCTTTAGCAGATTTTCCAATCAATATGTTACCAACTTTTTTTGTTGAGGCGTTGATCATATCATCCTGAAGAACATAAAAAGCTTGTGCACATGGTGCTAATCTGCCAATAACCCAAATTCAAATCAACAAAGTGACACAGTATACAGCAGCAAAGTGTCCACAAAAGTGGAAAAATTAAATACGCAGGTACCATTGCACAGCAAGCGCATGGCAACTATGCCCACATTCAAATTCAGTACTGGGTCTTAATTGTTGTTACTTTTCCAATAAATGAGTAGGTGTAAAGATAATTGTGCAAGGTTATATTTTAACAGCGTGCACGACAACACAACATCATACACTAGTAAAGAAACTTTTCAGAATATAAGTTCACACTAATGAAAAAAAGGGAAACAAATGCACACATAACATAAACATATCCTTTTCAGGGTTATGGTTCGTACAAATCTGTAGAAGCAAACATTACCAGATAACTGGTTGCTAAGCCTGAATGCAGCTGCATCAAGGAAACAGCTCAGGAATCCTCAGATCAACTGCCACGTAAACACACAGAACATTAAATAGGTATCATATAAGCACACTTCCATAACATTGAGATAAACTCTTGAAAATAAAAATTCAAATGTGTCGCAAGGAATTTCTCAGACTAGTTGTTGATGGCTTTCTTTGCTCTAAGAGATTCAAGGGCCTTCTCACGAAGTTCAATTTCTAGTTTCTTCTGATCAGACTCTTCTCTGCCAGCATGAGAACCTCTTTTCCTAACAGCAACATCTGAATCAGAATCCCGATCCTTCTCAGAGTCTGAAGGCACAGTAGCAGTATCAGTGTTCTTTAATTTTTGTTTGCTGGCATGGCGTTCCGCCCTTCTGCGGTGTCGCTCTTCACGTCTTCGACGTCTTTCCTCTTTTCTTAGCCTCTTCTCTTCCTTCCTTCTCCTCTTTGCCTCTTTGCCATCTGGCTCAGAATCAGACTCAGAACTACCATCATACTGTTTCCTATGCTTATGAGCTTTCTTGTGCCTTCGCTTCTCAGAGTGGGATCTATGTTTGTCAGGTTCTTCAGACCCTGAACTACCAGAATCAATGTGGCTATTACCATACGTTCTTTTCTTAGTTTTTTTCAAAGGACTTCCATCTTCCGAGTGGGAGTCCTCATTGACTTTAGATAAATATTTCTTTGCATCAATAGCATCATCAGACTCATCACACAAACCTCTCATGACATGCTCACTGTTTCTACCATCCTTTGACTCATCATTTTCAATTCTAGTAGGGGAACGCTGTTTCCCACGAGGGTCTTCAGGAGAATCAGTTTGACACTTTGTTCTTCTACCAACAAGCTCGTCTTCTGATGATTCTGACAGTTGATCAGGGTGTTTCTTCGGGACACCCCTGCCACTGGAGAACAGAAAACTATATCATACAATTGCTGAGAGAATGCACATTGTGCTGCAGCAAGATGATGCTTTCTGATAGAGATGCAAATGTGTTCAACTAGATTACACATAAATTATAACTGACATCATCATAGTTACTAAGTGAATTATATAGCCATAAAAATTGCCACCGCTACCAAAATAATAGGTGTTTACTTGGTCAGTATAAAACTTTTCAGACAAATGCCCTTCTACTCGAAATGGTTGAAAATAACTATATCAAAGCATACATCCTCATCTGAAATTTATCTACTAGTATTCAATTCAATTTTCAATGAAAAAAAAACGCATGAAGGTGCTGTACTGTACAGTAGCAGGGAAGTAGTGTTATCCAGTGGGCAAGGAGCGCATTCAAATCTAGCAACCATCCAATTTTGTCTCAAAAACTAAAAGCGTTTAAGAAAATGAATCCAACCTCTGTCGTAAACTGAATGGAGATTTTTCTCTAGGGCTTGAGTCACCAGCACCGATTTTCTTAAGTTGCAGACCTGCCGAGAAATCCTTTGTTTTCCTACGAGCTGAATTTGCTTTCCGGGTATTCTCTCTGAAACAACAAACAAACAACAAAAGAGAAACAATATATTCAGAAATGCTATAAAAGTTTGCAAGTGCAATATAGGAAAATATGGCACCAACCTAGCACGACTGCCTTCCTCATCTCCACTTGTATCTGTGCTGCCCTGACTAGGTATAGGTTTGCCTGAGTTCATGAAAGAGCTGCAAAATAGAATATGAGCCTCTCTGCATCAAAAATATGTTCTCTAATCTGTGGGGAAAAGAATATGGACAAAAGCATGTACAACACATTGTGGAAATACACACCTATCACGTGTGGAGTTCCTTTCTTCATAGTTAGGAGACCTCAAGGATTTTGACAATCTATGCTCAGAATCTGGGGAATTATGACCACCAATCCTTGCATCATCCCTATCATTATCATCATCTGATTTTTGTTCTTGGCCCCTATGATAAAAAAAAAGAGGTTGTAAGTTGATAGTTTTCTGGATACAGGTAAAGAACATATCTACAATATTATTTTTCGTTCCATAGGTAATATTGGCCGTAAGGGAAGCTTGACTCTAAATAAAACCATGCATATTACCTTGGGTGCAATCCTCTGTCTTTCATGGAAGGGGTGCCATTTGTTTCTTTCTCGATGTCTCTACTTAAACTCCTGCAAGAACGATTAGGACTCCTGCTAGTGTTCAGACTGATACTCCTGCAAGAATTGGTATATCACAATCGGTGGCTGATTCCACAGACGGGTGGAAAAGAAATCTGGCCACAGCTTACCTCCTTCCCTGTGGAGACGAACGACGATTTGCAGAACGAGTCTTCGGTGAACTTGGTGATCTCCTCCGGCGTTTTGGAGATGGGGACCGACGTCTTATTGGAGATGGAGACCATGGTTTGCGGCTTCCTGGGGATGGGGACCGTGGCCTGCGCCTTCCTGGGGACGGGGACCGTGGCCTGCGCCTTCCTGGGGACGGGGACCGTGGCCTGCGCCTTCCTGGGGACGGGGACCGTGGCCTGCGCCATCCTGGTGATGGGGACCGTGGCCTGCGCCATCCTGGTGATGGGGACCGTGGCCTGCGCCTTCCTGGAGATGGGGACCTTGGCCTGCGCCTTCCTGGAGATGGAGACCTTGGCCTACGCTTTCCTGGAGATGGGGACCTTGGCCTGCGCCTTGCTGGGGATGGAGATGGACGTCTACCTGGTGAGAATCTGCGTCGAACAGGAGACCTTCGACTTGTAGGAGATGGTGATCTCCTTGGTGCACGAGCTGGTGAACGACGATGGCGAGGAGAAGGTGACCTTCGTGGCCCAGATGATGGTGACTTTCTGCGAAGAGGAGACCTCCGGCGTGAAGATGGGGATGGATATCTTGACAAGGAAGGTGACCCTCTCCTTGAGTAAGGTGATCTCCTTCTAGAAATTGAAGGTGTGCTTCTTGGAGAATGCCTTCGGGGAGAAACAGAACGTCTAGGTGAAGTTGAACGCCGTGATGACCTACGGTGTCTATCAATAGAGCGGGAACGCCTAGGAGGAGAACGAGAATTATTTCTGGGAGAAATAGATCTTTGCCTACCACGTGGCGACAAAGATATGCTCCTGGATCTGCGACTTCCCCTGGAAAAGAAGAATCTATAAGGTTCCCATGAGTAGCTTGCCTCTGTTTATTGCATATAAAATTGTTTACTCTCCACAGAATAATTAGGTTGAACACTTCGGTAGAACTGAAGCTGACATATCTCAACTTTCATTTTTTTTTAAATACAAAAGGCGTGAACTTAATAAAGGGACAAACATCATTATACAGCATCTTTTTAGAATACTGATATAAGAAATATCCACCTTATAAGTAACACATCAATCAAATCAAACGCCATGATAAGGTCATAGAAATCCAGTTCATACTTAACACTGGTAAACCGACTGCACGAATCCTGCATTTGGCATATGAATATCCTTAACTACAAGCAGCATTTTTGTGTCATCCTTACAATTTGCGAAATCAGGGCCCAACGCCCACAATTATTCACTGATTCAAGATGAAGAATTTCCAAAGGTCATAAAGATTGGTCATCTAGTATGGACTTCTGGTCCACAGAGAAAAGGAGAACTAGGATGACTACCACCTAGTAATCAGGCTACTCAAGAAGAAGACATCATTGAGATACTTACCATTTTTTATCCAAAATATCATGACAGATTAGAAAGATTCCAGATCCAGGCATTCTAATTGAGTATGTTTATTTAATACCAATTTGCTATTTTACTGTTCTAAAAATATTTGCTGATGCATTCCTAAAAAGGTTTACTTAAAGAAGTGGACTAAAAATTTATTGGCGGTGACTGTTTGTTACATATAAATCAGATATAAGCTGAACAAGACAACAGGCAAAACACACAGATGGGCATTTCAAGGAAAATAGATATTCATAACACAAAGGTTAATATACAGATAGAAAAGGATCTGGTTCACCTTAATATGGGCACATAGCAATAGCATCCAAGGTAAAGCATGCATCTAAGTCATAGTGAAAGCCTACAACGTTCTATGGGAAACTGATAACGGACCTGTTCTTTGGTCTTAAGCTGCGCTTGATATCATTGTCTTTTTCTTCGTCAGCATTGAAATTTGTACTATTTAAAGCAGAGCCAACTGGATCACCATAGGATCTGGAGTTACCAGCATCCCCATCCTACAGTAGTTGAAGTAAATAACGATATGAACCCAAATAATCGGAGAAGCTATCTGAATGTCATCAGAAACACAAGGTGTCACAACATAACTGATAACCTAAAATCAATGATACAAAAATTTGGCAGAAAGGGATATCTCACCGTAATTTTGTTCTTTTCCAGTTCGGAGTCCCTTCCCTCTTTCTCTCGCTTCTTTTGGATCTCCTGTGCAATCCTATCATCCTCTGCCTGCGTTAGGTAGAAGGCTTTCACATTTCTTAAAATGAAATATAACTAACATTTCTCGACGATGTATGAAAAATGTTCTGGTTTCACCAAACAACAAAAAAAAATAAAAAAAACAGTAAAACACTAAATACAAGCTAACTGATTGTCTTTACAATCACATGTAAGGAATGGAGAAAAAATGTTCTACTCCTCCACAGAGTTTTGACACAAAAATGGTCCATAAAAATATAAAACCTATCATATGAATGAACTATCATTATTGGTCACACAGTGCACAAGGACCGAAAAGCCATAAACTCCCATCATAATTATCTGAATTAGTCAAGAATAGCATATTCAATGTTGGACCAGCCATATGGTGAGTGTAAACTAGTATGTTTTTATTGAAACAAACCTTTTTCTGCTGTATCTCAGCCTCCTTTTCATCAAGAAACTGTTGAGGCACCCCACTGGCATTCTGCTGTGCACTGAGGAGGAGGCTCCAGAGCTCCTTCATGAACTTCACTGTGTTCTTCTCCATGAACCCTGTCAGCTGGATCTGAATCTTCTTTCCATCTGCTTCCTGCCATTAAAAAAACAAAGGCATAAACACACCTCATGGCCATCAGCTACCATCTTTGATACAGGAAATTAATGTTAAAAATTTGAAGAAACAATCCAACTATATCTACTTGACGTCAGATTAAAAAAGGGCGTACCCAGTGCAGAGAGCTCCCGCTCTGTGCGGGGTCTGGGGAAGGGTGTTAGTGGCAAGCCTTACCCTCGCCTGTGCAATGCGAGGAGACCGTGACTCGAACCCGGGACCTTCCGGTCACAGGCGATAAGACTCTACCGCTTGCACCAGGCCCGCCCTTCACTTGACGTCAGATAACATTAACAAAAATCCAATTCTACAGCTGAGCAACATTGGACTCCCAGACCAGTCAGAAATACACAACCTCCCAACAGAAAGATAGATTTGTCATCAGGCACGAGCAACTGTTTCAAGACACAACGTGGGGCATTGTGTGGCTACAAGACAACTAAGTCATAGTTGGAACTTCGTGAGACCAGAAATTCGACAGTATTATCTTAACATGATTTTTAAGATTCTCAGGTTTGATTTAACTCCTTAACTAAAACATAATACCAAGCCGTATTTCAGTTCTAATTCCTGAGCTAGACCACAAAATGGCTGCTCTGTAGTTTCTGAGCTACAGTAGCCAACCTGATTAGACTAAATCAGCCCTATCTCGGCATGCCCTACGTGTACCAGGTTTCTTACCGCTTTTCAATTTCAAAGAACTAAATTCAATCAAATTTGATACCTGCCAGGCAATATGCATGCAGAATTCAATAAGGACAGTATTAACAAGCAACATTGCTGGACTTGAATAAATACCTTCTCCTCGAGGAGGCCATAGATGAAGTTGATGAGAACCTCATCCTCGAACCCAAGGAGCTCAGTGACCCGCTTGGCAATCCAGGGCTTCATCACGTCCATCTTGACCTTTGACATATCCACCTATAACCAACCCCAAACACAAAATCACCAAATCAGAGGAAGCCCTTGCAGACAACAGCTATATATCCCTAAAGTATTCTGCGCTCATTATAGCATAATTGAGAAACGAAGGGTACGAGTGAAAGAACGAACTAACCAGATGGTCAAGCTCGGGTGCGAACTTCTGCGTCTTGAGTAGCTTGGCTTGCTTATTGGAGAAGCGCGTGTCCTGGTCAGCGGACGTCCCCTGCAAAAAAAAAAAAACACGGCACGGCCTCTCTCAGTAACAGATCCGACGAGAACAACGGCGACCAGACGAAGCGCGCGCTAGGTAGATCGGGGAAACGAGCTCTGTGACTTACCCGGAAGAAGCCGCCCGACATCTTCGCTGACGCCGATGCCGCCGCCGCCGAGGGAAGAGACGGGGCCGCAGTGGCTAGGGTTAGATGGCGTCCGCTAATGCGGCTTGGGACTGGGAAGGGTAGGCGACGAGACGAGGAGTGGGGCTGAAGCGGGGGCGGGCACGTGACTACGTGACGACGTGAGGTCTATTAGGCAGGCTCCCTCTTCGTGGGCCAAGGCCCGATGTTGTGGCCTTTTCTAGTTCCTAGCCCGTTTGCTGTTTGGGCAGTTTGTGAGCGTTGTCTCGTGAACTTGTGATCCGTTTAGGACGAGGGCGTGTTTTTTTCATGGCCCGATATGGGTATACTGCCAAAATTGGGTTACAAAATTATATTGTTTTTTTAATCCAAAATTATATTGTTTGGTTTGTGATCATCATGCCAAAATGTCGACAATATATGGAAAATCGGTGTTTTGATGGTAGTCAAGTCTAATTTTTCTTGAGTTGTGACTATGACACGTAGCTTCCACTTATCATTACTGAGAAGATTAGGGCAACGTGATGCCTTCTCAGGCTCACGGCTTCGTGTTATATAGGCTAGGAATAGCCCCCAGCGTGGCGTTACAATCTTGGCTTACAAGCAAAGAAATGAACAACAGATTACATCCTTATCTACTTTCTATACAAGTCACTAGATATGCTAACAACCTTCATCACGGTAACAACCAATACAGCACATAACACAAAGAACTGCATCATTTAACATCCTCCCTCAATCACAACTCATCAGTGAGAATGAGATTGCTTCTAAATTTTTTCAGTTTGTGCACCGGAAGCGCTTTAGTAAAACCGTCTGCAATCTGATCTCTAGAGTTGATGAATCAAATATCAAGTTGCTTAGCAGCCACGTGTTCTCTGACAAAATGAAAATCAATTTCAATGTGCTTAGTCCTGGCATGGAAAACTGGGTTAGCTGATAGGTAAGTAGCACCTATATTGTCACACCAAAAACAGGAAGCCATAGGACGAGAAACTCCCAACTCTCATCAAGCAATTTTCGCACACACATAACTTCTGCTGTAGCATTTGCCATGGACTTGTATTCAGCTTCTGTACTTGATCTAGAGATAGTAGCTTGTTTCCTTGCACTCCAAGAGATCATATTGGCACCTAAATAGACAGCAAACCCTCCTATAGACCGTCGACCATCTGGACACCCCGCCCAATCGGCATCTGAGAAAGCACTGACCAACACGGTTTTAGACTTACCGATCCGTAGTCCTAAACCCAAAGTGCCCTTCAAATATCTCAAGATGCGTTTGACGGCCTCCCAATGTACTGTGGTAGGAGAGTGAAGAAACTGACAAACTTTGTTAACTGCGAAGGAAATATCAGGGTGAGTCAATGTTAAATATTGTAGAGCACCAACTATACTCCTATATCTGGTAGAATCCTCAGGCCCTAGCAAGTGTCCACTTGTAACAGATAGCTTTTCTGACACCGGCAGGGGTGTATTAACTGAATTGCATGAACTCATATTTACTCTTTTCAACAAATCAGTAGCATACCTCTCTTGTGTGAGGAGTTCTCCATGTGCCTTCTTAACTTCAATGCCTAGAAAATAATGTAACTCACCAAGATCTTTAATAGCAAAGTCCTTCTCAAGATCACGAAGAAGTGTTGTCCCTGCTTCTTGTGAGGAGCTAGCAATGATTATGTCATCAACATATACCAACATATAAATTGTATATCTACCGACTTGTAGAAAAATAAAGATGTATCAGCTTTAGATGGAATAAAGCCGAGTAGTTGTAGCTTCTGACTCAACCGTGCATACCACGCACGAGGAGCTTGTTTGAGACCATACAATGCCTTATCAAGCTTGCATAAATAGTGAGGTACGCATAAAGACATCCTCCTCAAGTATACCATGCAAGAAGGCATTATGAACATCTAATCGATGAAGATACCAGCCTTGTGACACTGCTAGAGACAAGACAAGACGAATTGTAGCAGCCTTAACTACTGGACTAAAAGTATCCTCATAATCAATCACATATCTTTGCTTAAACCCTTTAGCAACTAGTCGTGCCTTATATCTATCTATAGTGCCATCAGGTTTCCTTTTGACCTTGTAGACCCATTTACAATCTATAACATTTTGCCCTTGCCGAGGAGGAACAAGATGTCACGTTTTGTTTTTCATCAAGGCAGAATACTCATGATCCATAGCATTTTTCCAATGAGGATTAGAGAGTGCATCATGTAGGCTTGTAGGCTCTTTAGAAGCAACAACAAATGACCATACCTGATTGTCCCATCAGTGTAGGTCTTAGGCTTACGAATACCATGATGCAAACGAGTTTGAGGTCGCTCTGGTGGTGGCGACGGTGGAACAGCAGTCGCTGCTGGCGACGGCGCAGAGGATCCAGGTGGTGTAGAAGATCCGGCTCCCCCAGCCGACGATGATGGCATAGGAGATCTAGGCAGTGTAGGAGTGCCGCCTGCACTCGTCGAGGCCGACACGTTCGCTGTCCCCCCGCGCCTCGGAGCGCCACCGCCGCGTAACGACGAGGGAGCACCGGGTGGCACCCATGGAGAGGCTGAAGGCGGAGCCACAATGCCAGGAGGATCCGACACAGGATCCGAAAGCGATCCAAACAAGGAATCTTGCCGCCGCGCCGCCGCATCACGGAGGCTGGAAAACATGAACCACCACCGTTTTGGACTGGATTTGCAGCGCCAAATAAAATTCCTAGAGGCAAATCTTCTTCCACAGACACATTAGTAGGGTTAGCACATGAAGAATCATAATTTATTGCATCCCCATGACCATTGGAAGGAAGAAGATGATCAGGAAGAAGAGATATCTCAGAGCAAAGGCAGGCGCCAGTATTGGAATGAAGATTGGCAAAGGGATAGATAGTTTCATAAAAAATGACATCCCTAGAGATGTAAACTCGTCCTACAACAATATCAAGGCACTTAAATCCTTTGTGCATGTGACTATAACCAAGGAACACACATTGCTTGGATCGATATTGGAGTTTTATATTATTGTAAGGGCATAGGTTGGGCCAGCAAGCACAACCAAACATACGGAGAGTAGAGTAATCAGGTTATTGGTGAAACAAACGTTCACGAGGAGTTTGATTGTCTATTACTTTGCTAGGCATACGATTAATGAGAAAGGTAGCAGTGAGGAATGCCTCATCCCAAAACTTAAGAAGCATGGAAGCTTGTGCTAGCAGAGTTAACCCCGTTTTAACTATATGGCAGTGCTTGCGTCTAGTAGAGCCATTTTGTTGATGAGCATATAGACAGGAAATCTGATGAATAATACCAACACGCTGAAAAAAGGTATTAAGTTTTTGATACTCCCCTCCCCAATCTGTTTGCACAGCAAGGATTTTCTTATCAAAGAGGCACTCTACCATGTTTTGAAATTTAGGGAAACACTTAAACACTTCAGATTTATGTTTTAGCAGATACACCCAGGTAAATTTACTAACATCATCGATAAAACTGACATAGAAATTGTTTCTGTCAAGAGACACGGGAGCTGGCCCCCAAACATCATAAAAGATTAACTCTAGAGGACTAGATACACTTGACGACTTGGGGTATGGCAATTGGTGACTCTTGCCTTGTTGGCAAGCGTCACAGACAATCCCTTTATTCGACTCAGGAACAAACACTAAACGATGTTTTTGGAGAATCTGCTGAACGACGGACGATGACGGATGACCAAGGCGTGCATGCCATCGGGACTCTGAAACCATGACGGTGGAGTGGACGGCTTTATTTGATGTGGAACTAGACACCAAGGGGGATAGGCCGCCTTCACATCGGCCTTGATGCAGGACCTTCTTCGTGGCCCGTTCCTTGATAAGAAAATGGTCAGGATAGAATTCAAGATAGACATGATTATCAGCAGCAAGACGGTGAACAGATGCTAAGTTTTTATCTACTTGTGGAACATGCAAAACTTTATCAAGAATAAGATTGCGATCATGGGTATGAAACAAACCACGACCAACATGGCTAATTTTCATACCTGAACCACTAGCTGTGTGCACCTGCTCATTGCCATGGTACTTATCCCTCACCGTGAGTTTCTCCAACTCACTGGTGATGTGGTCAGTCGCCCTAGTGTCGACATACCAACTGGTATCCACGACGTACGAGGTCATTGCAGTGGAGGCTGACTTGTTCTTCTCCTAGGCGCTGGTGAAGGTCGCATCAAAGTGTTTGAAGCAGTGGACAGCAGGGTGTCCCTCCCTGCCATAGATCTGGCAGAAGACGCCAGCCTCAAAGTTGGAGCCATGGCCTCTCGGGCACCCACGACCACGGCCACCAGGAGCGTTAAAGCCCCCACGACCATGACCACGGCCACCATTGCCTCCACCACGGCCTCCTCCACGTGAGGCCATGTTTGTATAAGAGCCAGAGCCAGAGCCCGAGCCATGGAGTAGATCCATGTGCTGCTCAAAGCTTGTCATTTGGGTGAAGAGTTCCCCTAGGGTAATGGGATCAACCCTTGTAGCAATAGCAGATGCCAGCAAGTTGAAGTCAATGTCAAGACCCGCTAGTATATATGAGGCAATCTCCTCGTTGTCGAGCTTCTTCCCCGCAGATGCCATCTCATCCGCGAGGGCCTTCATCCGAGTAAAGTACTCAGCCACCGTTGAGGTCCCTTTCTGGGTCGTAGCAAGCGCCATGCGTGTGTTAATCACGCATGCACGCGACTGGGTAGCGAACATGTTGTAAGGTCGAGATGTCAGACTAGAGGGGGGTGAATAGTCCTTTCTATAACTTAATCGCGCCGGCTAACCGAAACAAGTGCGGAATTAAAATTATCGATCTAGCCAAGACTACACCCCTCTATCTATGTTCTCTAACACATTGCAAAGATCCTAATTAAGCAACAAAGGTGCCAAGCTAGCTAGAGCTCACCTATACAATTATAGGAGCAAGGTCACATAAACCTATGCCACTAGTATTTTGCACACCGGGGAGCTTCTACACAATTCTAGTAAGCAAAAGCACAAAGCTCCTAAGTTCACTAGCAATGCTCAATAACAAGGCAACCAATGCCAAATTAGAGAGCTCAAATACTTAGCTATACAAACTAAGCAATGTAACTAACAAGGTTACACAAACCAAATTAGCCACGTAAGAGAGTTACTTTTAAGCTACACAACTGGCGGGCGCAGGATTTGGACCATGGGTATTCAAAATTCCAAATGGCAAGAAAAAAAATTGACAACCTAAATTATAATTTTATAACACATAATTAAGTGGTAGCATCATTGATTAATACAATTGATCACAACTTGAAATTGTCCAGCTACTAATGATCAACATATCAAAATGGTAACATGTGAAATAAATAGAGGATAAAATAGCAAAATGGTAACAAAGCTTTCAACTTACAAGCTACAGGACAACTTTCCGATCCTTAATGCTTTGAAAATGAGTGATGATGCCCTCATCCTTAGCTTGCATGAAGAATTCCCTTTCAATCAATGTGACAAAGCAACCATTCAAATATTTCTGTCCCATCTTTCTTCTTCTCTTGTTCTTTATCAATTCATTATAGAAAAGACCCTCTCAACACCAGCAGTTGCAACAGGGAGAACAAGCACCAATTTGAGAAGTTTATAAACAATTTCATATCGAGGAACCTTTCCATCTTTAACTAGCATCATAGACAACTCTGCTAGACTTCTCAAATTTTTGAAGTTTTCATCATTTTTGACATCATTGATATAGTGGTGCAACTAAAAATGAAGCAGGTTCATTTCTTTTAAAATCAAAGTCATGTGGCCTTGTGGCGCTGCCGACTACGCGCGTGGGCCGCCGTGCGTGGTGGTCCTGCGGCAAGGGTGCCGCCGCACCTCCGCCCTCATCGGCTCGTCGACCGCTGTCGCCACCACCGCCTGCCGTTAGGGTTGCGGTCTTGCAGATGAGGAACAGCAGAGCGTTAGGAGGACATAACGGATGAGGAACGAGTGCCTCAGGAGGACAGGACATGAGGGGGACTGGGGGAGTCGGACGACTAGGCCAATTGGGCTGTTTCGCCAGCGGCCCAGCGCGGGGATGGACACAGGGAGTTGGCCTTGGCTAACCTAGGCCAATTGGATTGAATTGCTTTTTATTTTTTGATGCATATACATAGATACACTATATATATACAAAAAAAAATTGCAAAAATAATGGGTATTCGGTTGCATACACTTGAATACAAGTGGGCCTGCCCCTATACACAAGCAAGAAGGTAACTAGTGAGATACACAAGCTAACTAATTACAAGAGCAACTACACAAGCACAATGTATATGAAAGTAGTTACAAGCTTATGTAAGGGGATTGCAAACCAATGGGAAGAACAATGTTGACACGGTGATTTTTCTTCCGAGGTTCACGTGCTTGCCAACACGCTATGTCCCCGTTGTATCGACCGCTCACTTGGTGGTTCGGTGGCTAATTGGCATCACCCACCAAGCCCGCACGTTGGGCACCGCAAGAACCTACCTCAAAAATGAGGGTAGCTCAATGACACGCTCAACTAGAGTTGCTTTTCATGGCTCCCGTGGGGTGAGCACAATGCCTCTCACAAAGCTCTTCTCCGAAGCACCGCACAAGCTTCTTGTGGGCTTCGACGGAGACCACCACCAAGCCATCTAGGAGGTGGCAACCTCCAAGAGTAATAAGCACCTCCAGCTTGCAACTCGATCACCTAGTGCCACTCGATGCAACCTCATGATGCAATCGCACTAGAATCGCTCACTCACTCGATCGGATGAACACTATCAAGCTCAAGTGAGTTAGAGGGCTCCCAAGCACTACCACATAAGCCAATAAGGCTCTAGTGTGCTCAGCAACCAGCCCAAGGCTGGCCAATGCTTGGTTTTATAGCCCCTAAGAAAATAGAGCCATTGTACCTCTTTACTGGGTACAGCTTGAGGCGACCGGACCAGCAGGTCCAAGTGACCAGACACGCCGGTCCCTGCGTTCGGTCGCTGTACCGCCTCCACGTGGCACTAGCTATTTGAAATAGCCGTTGCCGCCAACAGCTACCTCGCGCTGCTTAGCTTGAGCGGACTCACCATACCTCAGCGTCCGATCAACAACAGAGAGCTCCTAGAGCCTCCAAAACACGACCGGACGCGTCAGGTGAGTCACGATCGGACACGGCACCTGACTCCTGTCCTTCACCATCTGCCATGTGTTAGAGCTACGTCTGTGCCATTGCCACGTGTAGATGTGATATCACTTGAAAGAATTTTCTAGTATGGAACCACTTGTTGGATTTATCAATAAAAACTATTTCTTGAACCTTTGCTATCTTCATGAGTACCACTTATAGGATATCACTTGTGAGTTGATCTAGACATCACTTGTAAATTCTTGATGAAATACTTGAGTCTAGATACCACTTGAAACAAACAAACTAGATATCCATTTGCATTGTTGTTTTGTGCTTGTACTCTTATCACTATCATGAGCTTCTATGATTGACTTGAACTAAATTGATTTGCTTAAGCTTCCAAGTCCGGTTTGAACCCTCTCTAAGCTTCTTCACACTCATTTGGAGGTTATCTTATCGAGGTTGTACTTGTCACTTGTTAGCAATCCAAATTAAATCAAGTACTTGAGTTCGCTAGCTCATGAATAAATTCATATACTAACCAATAGATCAACTAATCATTCAAGCAATTGTGGTAGGCTATGAATTTAAACATTTCATTTGTTATGCATGATCCTATGAAGCATGTACTATATGCACTAATCGCATACTAGTAAGGGATGAAATGATCATGCATATTACAATGATACATTTGCTATGTTGGAGTAGAGGATAGTCACATAGATTCTAATTCATTACTCCAATAGCAATGTGAAGTCCAATTATAAGCTTAGTGAAGATCAATCATGAATAATGAAATCCATTCTTCACCCATATGATTTGAGAACCACTAATATGATCAAGTGCACTATCTTGTTGTGGTAAGCTTGCTTTATCTTTTGATCAATGCTTGCATCAGAGAACTATTTGGAATACCACTTGAATTGCCATGACTAACTCTCTTTTGGGTTTTCTTGCTTTTCTTGATCAACCCTTTTGATTGCTTCAACTAAGCATCTCAAATGTTCCTCAGATCACCACTTCCATGTTAGCCTTTCAAGCACCACACTTGGTTTACCTACACATAGGCAGCAAGCCCCTACACTAGGGAGAAGTGACCTCTCTTCAAAGAACCATCCTTGATACTCACTTGAAATAACTTGATTGATTGATCCAAGTGATGGACTTAACTTGATGAATAACCTTGAATCCTTCTTTAAGTTCTTTTCTTTCTAATTGTTTAAATCCTTTTCTTTCTTCCAAATGATCTCCAATCATCACTTAGAACTTAAACTTCATCTCCATCTTGAGTTTGATCTTGATCTTCCAATTTGAGCACCAAATATGTGCCAAGTACACTTCCACAATCAAATGGCCTTGTATTCATTTCTTATCATGCTTCTAGATTATCTCAAAACCAAACTTAGGTGCCTCAATTACTTATAAATATGTTTCAACTTGAGGACCTTTCAATTAAAGTGACTCCAAATAAATTCAATAATTGTCACTTTTTTGGCAGATTCTGTACTCTTTAAAGAAAAATGCATATCTCCCAAAGTACAAATCAAAATACCACGAAATTTGGTGAAGATGTGATTCACTAAGTTATCTAGCAGCTGTAAAAATTTGAGCTTCATTTGACTTCGATATTGCTACTAGATTTCAATTATTCCACCACTATTATATGCTGAAAACTGCTGCACTATAGCTGACAAGATCCACTCCAAAACTGAAGTATCTCTTATCCAATTCTCATGAAATTTGTAAAGAATCTTATACCATAAGTCTAGAGCATGTACACCAATTTTTATGTCAATCAAATAAGTTTTGATCACTCAAACATGGCTAAGATCACAGCTAGCTCGGATTCTCAATTATAGGACATATTTCTTCACATGTGCTATACTTCTTCAAATTGAATCAAACTTGAAATTAACTTGTTTGAATAGTTTCACAAGACATGTATCTATTCAATCCACTTACTAAAAGTCATCTCATGAATTTATCCAACACAAATCAATCCAAACTTGATTACTAAGCAATTATCCATTCAATCATCTTATAGCAAGCAACATTGCATATTTATCCAATTCAATTAACTTATATGCACCCAAATAAAATGATCAACAAGAGATATACCTTGGTTAGCTCATGATCATCCAATTAATGAGCTTCAACTCAAATATTTGCATGCCATCAAATATATCCAATGAATCACCAACAACTTGAATTATAGCACTTGTATTATGTAGCACATTTGGACTTCACTCAATTATCATGGCATTGGGTTTGGATGTGCACTAGACTTCATAACTTGACTCAACATATGATGATCAATATAAAATCAATTGAATCAAGTCCATAATGCTGATGGTACCTACAATCAATCATCCACTTTTTGATGGTACACAAACAAGTTTGGGTCCTCTCAAGTTAGGAGCAACATACTTAGGTAAAGCATTAATATGAGTAGCGGGATATTTTGCAATGGCAACTATAGAGGTACCATTACCATCCTTCCTAAGCATAGAATCATCATCAATTGAAATAGGCTTAGGAGTGTTACCTAGGGGACATGAATGTGCCATGTGTCCCCTTTCCCAGTATGAGTAGCACTTTCTCTTTGATTGAGCCTTTTCTTCCTTGCTCAAGTGGTGCTTCCCATTGCCTTGCCTCTCATGGATTGCTTGAGCCTTCTTCTCAAGCTTGGTAGGAAACTTAGAGGAAAAGTGTCCCATATTTCCACACTTGAAGAACTTGATGTGAGCATAATCTTTCTTCTCATCTTCATTCTTGCTCATCATCTTAGCATCTTGAGTTTGCATTGGATGCCTTGCCTTTCCACCCCTTCTTGTTTTCTTCTTCTTAGTCATCAAATCACCACCATCTTCATGATAGATCTTGACTGCTCTTGGGGTGTCTTCTCTTGCTCAACTTGTGACTTTGGTTGAGGCTCTTCTAGTTGCTTCACCAATTGCTTGGTTGGGCACATTGAGGTAAGATGACCCCATGTGCGGCACTTGAAGCACTTGACATGATTTAGCCTCTCTTCTTCCTTTATCAACTTGTGCTTCTCTTCGTTGGGACAACAATTTGCAAGATGTCCCACTTCATGGCATTTGTAGCACATAAAATGAGAGAGCTTCTTTTATAGTAGCTTCTTCACCCTTCTCTCTCTTTTTCTCTCCCTCTTGGTCTTGCTCTTGTTGAACCCAATGCCACTCATGTCATCAAAGTTTCTTTGAGTCTTCAACATATGCTCAAAAGTGACTTGAGAGTTATAGCACCTCTCTAACTTATTGCTTAATTTCTTTACTTGTTCATTGAGCTCATTGTTCTTCTTCAAAAGGTTAGTCTCACAAGATATAGAAGTAGAATAAGCATCTATATGTGAAGAACATGGCATAGCTAATAAATCATCACAAGAGGTGGATACACGCTTCTTCGCTACATCACAAGAGTTAGTCATATGTTGCAATTGATCACTTGACTCATGTGATGAGCTCTCATTATTTTGAAGTTTCTTTGAAAATGCTTTAATGAGAGAAGCATGTTATTCTAATAATTCTTCATGAGACACAAGAAGCTTCTCATGAGTTAATTTTAGCTCATCATGTGAAGATTTAAGAACATCAAGTAAGTGCTTATGATCTTCACATGAATTCTTTAGAAATGAGTTTTCATTTTCTAATTTCAATGTTTTAGCTTTCTCATATTCTAAAGACAGGGTCATGCTAGTAAGTCTACTAACAAGCTCATCATATGAATCAACGTGATCAACCACATTAGCATTTTGTACCTTTGTGTCACCTTGTGACATGAAGCAATGTGGTGATGGAGAGCTTGTAGAAGCATCATTTTCATAGCCCCAGCATGAACCATCATCAACAAGTGTGCATGGGGTAGCATCATCATCAACCATGTCAAGTGAACTTGTGGTAGGTCTTTCATCATCATCATCATCAGTTGACCATGAGGTGGAGCAATCTTCCACAATCACCGAATTGTGGTCATGATCAACACACTCATGCATCTCCTCCTTGGGCTCCTAATTCTTGAACTTGCCATCATCCCATGTGGAGGAATCACCGAAGGTGTGCTTGATTGATTCCCATATCTAACAAGCAGTTCCCACGTAGTTTATCCTTTTCATCAAATCAAAACTTAAAGCATTCATTAGATAACAACAAGCGTGTGCATCAAGTTCAAAGAGAACTCTTTGACCTTTGGTTAGATTTCTATGGTCCAAGACATAAGTGAGACCACTAGTGACAATCCACCAAAACTTAGGTCCCTTTGCACGAAAATGATCAAGCATGTGATTTTTTCAACGTGCAAAGTTTGTGCCATAAAAAATATGTCTCACAAACATCTAGCCCACTAGACGCCATCTTCTCAGGTCGGTGAAGACCACAAATGAGAGACCTGGCTCCGATACCACTTGTAAGGTCGAGATGGTGGATTAGAGGGGGGTGAATAGTCCTTTTCTATAACTTAATCGCGCTAGCTAACCGAAACAAGTGTGGAATTAAAACTATCGGTCTAGCTGAGACTACACCCCTCTATCTATGTTCTCTAGCACCTTGCAAAGATCCTAATTAAGTAACAAAGGTGTCAAGCTAGCTAGAGCTCACCTATCCAATTCTAAGAGTGAAAGCATCTAGGCCCCTAGTTGGGTTTCGGTGATTAATGACAATATGTGATTACTATGACTAACGTGTGTTTTGTAGAGGCAATTAAGTTAGGTCATGGTAATGAAAATCGATTGGGCAATCATGGTGGTCATGGCTCTATGATGGAAATCATTTCGGTTTTCAAAGGATGGACGACAAGGCTAATGATGGACTAGTTCTAAGTGTCAGTTGGTGTTGAAGAGACACTTAGAGTAGTTTAGGACTTTGTTTTTCTTTTGGTCGTACTATTAAAGGGGTATAGACGGGTAGCTTGACCTAGGTGAGTCTAGTGGGTTAGGTGTGGTGCACACTTGCTAAATCTAGCACTAGGTAGCTCCTAAAAAGCCCTTAGATCAATGGGAGCAAACTTCATTCACATATGATTAAGAGTTGGAAGTGAATGGATGGTCAAATACTGACCGGATGCTGGTTCTAGAGTGACCGGACGCTAGCGTTGAGTCCGGTCAGTTCATTTGATCAAGGTGATTTCGTCTGGTGTGATCGGATGCTGAGAGGTGAGCGACTGGACGCTGGGTGCTAGCGTCCGGTCGACTCCAGTAAGGTTCCAGAGAGGGAAAATCGTGACTGGACGTGTCCGGTCACAACTTAAACACTGGAGGTCGGGGAGAACTGGCCGGAGCGTTCGATCAACATGACCGGAGCGTCCGGTCACCCCGCAGAGGCACATAACGGTTTGTTTTTCAACCGGGTGTATAAATACTTCCTCCATTCGTGTGAGGGGGTACTTTTGCTCATTCCAACAGCTGAGAAACACATTTGAGAGTGCCAAGAAGAGTAAGGTCCTAGTGAGGTGATTGAGATTTGAGAATCCCAAAGAGAGCCCTCATTTGTGAGATCAAGAGTAGCAAAGTATGCATCCACCCTTCTCATTAGGCTTGTCGTGGTCAAGTGAGAGTTCGTGCTTGTTACTCTTGGTGATCGCCATCACTTAGATGGCTTGGTGGTGATTGGGAGTGTGGGGATCATCCGGCGGAGCTTGTGGATGACCCAATTCAAGTTGTGAGTGGTTGTGGATGATTCACCGCGACAGAGTGTCGAAGAATCAACCCGTAGAGAGCACTTGATCTTTGCGCGGATCAAGGGGGAGCTACACCCTTGCGCGGGTGCTCCAACGAGGACTAGTGGAGAGTGGTGACTCTCCGATAACTCGGCAAAACATCGCCGCGTTCCTCCTTCTCTCTTTACTTTGAGCATTTACTTTGAGCAATTCAATTCTTGTCATTTACATTTATAGAATTGCCATGCTAGAGTAGGATTGAAACATAGGTTGCTAAACTTTTGTGCGATAGATCAATAAAAGCACTTTCTAGGCACAAGAGGTTAATTGGGCTAACCGTAGGACTTAATTATTGCAAAGAAATTTAGAATTAGCCCAATTCACCCCCCCTCATGGGCATCTTGATCCTTTCAATTGGTATCGGAGCCTCGTGCTCACATTTTTAGACTTAACCATCTAGAGAAAGATATCTCACGGGGATGGTCCTCCTCCTATCTTTGAGAGGGATGATTTTCCATATTGGAAAATCCGCATGAAGGCATATTTAGAAGCTCTAGATGTTGGAATACTTAGAGCCGCCTCACAAGGTTTCCCAAAACCTCAGGATGCCATACACCTACAAGGCGATGAGGTGAATTATGAGAAATAGAATGCAAAGGCTAGAAACACCATATTTAGAGGCCTTTGCAAAGATGTGTTCAACCGGGTGAGGAACCATAAAGACGCCCATGCACTATGGTTGGACGTTTGTGCGCTCCATGAGGGAACAAAGAGTGAGCGTGAGGAACGCTATCATCTCTTTATGGAAAAGCTTAACTCTTTTGGGATGCTTCCTGAAGAATGTGCTAATGAGATGTACTCACGTTTGAATGTTCTTGTAGAGGAAGTCAATGGGCTTGGACTCACTCAAATGTAACCATCCGATGTTGTAAGAAAAATCTTGAGTGTTCTCCTCATTGATAAATATGGGCATATTGTGACCTTGCTTCATCAAGGAGATCTTTCCACCTCTACAGCAACACAAATCTTGGGAAAGATCAATGCTCATGAGATATACATGCACATCATACCACAAGATGGCTCATCCTCTACTAAGAAGAAAGAAAAAGACTTAGCATTCAAAGCTAGCCAAGAGAAGGGCAAAGCAAGGATTGAGTATGAGAGCTCAAGTGATGATAAAATTGATGATGCAAGTCTTGCTCTCATGGTGAGAAGAACCACCAAGATGCTAAAGAAGCTTAATAAGAGTGGCATCAAGTTTGATGGCAAGAAAAAAAGTTCTTCACTAGCTCTAGAAGGAAGCCAATCTCAAAGATGGATTGCTACAATTGTGGAGAACTTGGTCATCTAGCACACCAATGCACAAAGCCCAAGAAAGACAAGTTCAAGAACAAGTATAAGGGCAAGAAAGATGATTCTAGCAATGAAGATGAAGATAAGAAGAAGAATAAGCCATACAAGAAGAAAGATGACAAGAAGAAGGACTTCCACAAGAAGAAGAAAAGTGGAAAGACATACATCATCGATGATTGGCTCACGGACATTGATTCATCTAGTGGCTCATCCGATGATGATAGTGACAATGAGAAGGTGGCCGCCATTGTTATTGACTCTTCATCATCTTCACCAGTATCACCGCCATCATCCTCTACACACCTATGCCTTATGGCCAAGGGTGAACGCAAGGTATCAAATAATGATAGTAGTGGTGATTAACATGCTAGCAAAGATGATAGCGATAGTGATGATGATGAATATGAATCACCTTCTTATGATGATCTTATTAAATTGCTAAATCAATACACTAAGATCATTAGAAAGTCTAGAGCTAAGAATGAAAAGCTAGAAGCTAAGAATGATTCACTTTTAGCAAAATGTGATATAGCGGAAAAGGCTAGTGTTGAGCTTAGAGAAGCAAATGATGCTATATCATCCAAACTGAAGGAGCTCAAATCTTCTAAGAAAGAGCTTAAAGATAAACATGATAAATTTGAGGGGATGCATAAAGAGCTCATCACTAGCCATAATAAGCTAAAAGAAAAATATACTACTCTTAAGATTAATCATGATAATCTTGTCATTGCTCAAGAATTTCTATCCAATGAGCCACATGATGCTACTAACAATGTTGTTAAGATTGATATAGCTACATCATATGACGACTTGATCATTGAGAGCATTGAGCAAAGTTCTAGTAGCAAGGGCAAGCAAGTGGTTGAGACTGAAGATTATGATGAGTTCGTCAAGCTCAAGAATGACAATGAAAAGCTCAAGAAAGATCTTGAAGAAATCAAAACCCACAACACTATTGTGCTAGAAACTCTTGATCATGATGGTGATTTAATTCTTGAGAATGAGAAGCTAAAAGAAGAGAACAAGAAGCTCAAGGAAGAGAAAAATAATGATGCACTCAAGGAAGAGAACAAGAAGCTCATGTTGGAGAAAGAGCATCTCAAGATTGGATTGAGCAAGTTCACAAGAGGCAAGCATCTTCAAAGTGAGCTACTAATGAACACCGTCATGAAGATGGATAGAAGTGGCATTGGGTACTTGGCAAACCAAGAGAAGAAGGCTCAAGCTCAACAACAACACAAGTCAAAGGCAAAGCCAAAGAGATATTTTGAGTGTGGACAAGAAGGCCACTTTGCCCATGAGTGCCAAACTCCACCACCACAACCATTGCCCAAGCATGCTAGACCTTTTGCTTTCAATGCTTATTACATGCTTAGAAAGGATTCTAGTAGGAAGATGAAAGTCATGTTCTTAGGACCTCCCAACAAGAATAGGCCTAAGAAAATTTGGGTAGCAACGTCACTTGTTGAGAAGGTGAAGGGTTCTCAATAAGTTTGGATTCCTAAAGTTTGATCTCTTGTGTGTAGGTGAACTAAAAGACCGGTGGAAGTCATTGGGTTATTGATAGTGGTTGCACACAACATATGACCGGTGATCTCGTATGTTCACCTCACTAGATGAAGAAGTAGATGGACAAGAAAGAATCACATTTGGAGATAATTCAAAGGGCAAAGTTAAAGGATTGGGCAAAGTGGCAATATCAAATGATCATTCTATATCAAATGTGCTATATGTTGCTTCATTGAGTTTCAACTTGCTATCCGTTGGACAATTATGTGATCTTGGCTTCCAATGCCTATTTATCGAGAAGGAAGTTGTATCCAAGAAGGATGATGAACAAGTGATATTCAAGGGATTTAGATACAACAACCTATATCTAGTGGACTTCATCTCTGAAGATGCTAACTTGAAGACATGCCTATTCACCAAAACAACTCTTGGGTGGCTATGGCATAGGAGACTTGCTCATGTTGGGATGAGCTCATTCAAGAAACTAATGAAGAATGATTTGGTGAGAGGGTTGAAAGATGTGAAGTTTGAGAAGGACAAGCTTTGTAGTGCATGTCAAGCCGACAAGCAAGTTGCAAACACTCATCCAACAAAAGCTTTCATGTCAACCACAACAGTGCTAGAACTCCTTCACATGGACTTATTTGGACCAACAATATACAAGAGTTTGAGAGGAAATCTTTATTGTCTTGTGATCGTTGATGACTATTCAAGATACACATGTGTATTCTTCCTTCATGACAAATCCGAAGTTGTATCATGCTTCAAGAAATTTGTCAAGAGAGCACAAAATGAGTTTGAAGTGAAGCTAAAGAAGATAAGAAGTGACAATGGGAAAGAATTTGACAACACAAACATAGAAGCCTATTATGATGAAGTTGGGATCAAGCATGAGGTCTCCGCAACATATACTCCTCAACAAAATGGTGTCGTTAAGAGAAAGAATCGGACATTGATCACTCTTGCAAGAATAATACTTGATGAGTACAACACTCCTGAAGCTCTATGGGTGAAAGCTATCAACACCACATGCTATGCATCCAACCGCCTATTCCTTCAAAAGTTTCTTGGCAATACACTTTATGAGTTGCTCAATGGGAAGAAGCCAGACGTCTCCTTCTTTAGGGTGTTTGGTTGCAAATGCTACATCTACAAGAAGCGGTAACACCTAGGGAAGTTTCAAAGACGTTGTGATATTGGTTTTCTTGTTGGTTACTCATCAAAGTCCAAAGCATATAGAGTATTTAATCATACCACCGGCTTGGTTGAAGAAACATATGATGTGGAGTTTGATGAATCTAATGGCTCCCAAGGAGCACATGAGAATCTTGATGATGTAGGTGATGAACCATTGAGGGAGGCTATGAAGAACATTCTGGTTGGAGACATCAAACCTCAAGATAATGAAGATGATGTACAAGTGATCAATCCACCTTCTTCATCAAATGTGCCACAAGATGGTGAAAAAGATGGGAGAGTAGAAATTGAAGACACTCATGTCTCCCATGATCAAATGGTGGTACAAGCACAAGATGTTAATGCTCCACAACCTCCCCCTTAAGTGGTCAATAGAAGAAATACACCTCTACTACAAGATCATCCACAAGATCTCATCATAGGGAGTCCATCAAAGGGTGTAATGACTCGCTCACAAAAACTTGCTTCATTTATTGCACATCACTCTTTTGTCTCTTGTTTTGAGCCTACTAAGGTGCAAGAAGCTCTTCAAGATCCAGATTGGATCAATGTCATGCATGAAGAGTTGAACAACTTCACCCACAATGAAGTTTGGACTCTTGAAGAGCGACCACAAGGTGCAAGAGTCATTGGAACAAAGTGGATGTTCTGCAACAAGCAAGATGATCAAGGTGTTGTTGTGAGGAACAAGGCAAGACTAGTTGTAAAGGGGTTCTCTCAAGTTGAAGATTTAGATTTTGGAGAGACCTTTGCACCGGTTGCAAGACTAGAAGCCATCCGTATCCTCCTTGCATATGCATCACATCATGAAATGAAATTATATCAAATGGATATGAAAAAGTGCATTTTTAAATGGCTTTATTAATGAACTAGTCTATGTTGATCAACCTCCTGGGTTTGAAGACCCTAGATATCCTAATCATGTTTATAGGTTGTCCAAGGAGTTATATGGGCTTAAGCAAGCCCTAAGAGCTTGGTATGAGTGCCTTTGGGACTTTCTCATTGAGAAGGGCTTCACCATTAGGAAGGTCGACACCACACTATTCACCAAGAAGCTTGATGGACATATCTTCAATTGTCAAGTATGCGTTGATGATATCATCTTTGGATCATCAAATGAAGATTCTTGCAAAGAGTTTGGTGAATTGATGTTGAAAGAGTTCAAGATGTCAATGATTGGAGAGCTTACATTCTTTCTTGGTTTTCAAATCAAACAAATGAGAGAAGGGATTTTCATCTCTCAAGAGAAATATACAAATGATCTTCTTAAGAGATTCAAGATGGATGAATGTAAGACAATCAAGACACCAATGCCAACAAATGGACATCTCGACTTAGATGACGGAGGTAACTCAGTTGATCAAACTCTATACCGCTCTATGATTGGTAGCTTGTTATATTTAACCGCATCTAGGCCCAACATCATGTTTAGTGTGTGTATGTGTGCTAGATTTCAAGCTAATCCTAAGAAAACTTATTTGATTGCCGTTAAAAGAATCCTTAGGTATCTTAAGCACACACCAAGCATTGGCCTTTGGTATCCCAAAGGAGCTATATTTGAATTAGTTGGCTATTCTGATTCGGATTATGCCGGTTGCAAAGTTGATAGAAAAAGCACATCCGGGGGGTGCCATTTGCTTGGTAGATCACTGGTGTCTTAGTCCTCGAAGAAACAAAATATTGTAGCTTTGTCCATCGCCAAAGCGGAATACATTGCCGCGGGTGCTTGTTGTGCACAAATACTTTATATAAAACAAACTTTGCTAGACTATGGTGTAGTTCTAGAAAAAGTACCTCTTTTGTGCGACAATGAAAGTGCGGTAAAACTTGCAAATAATCCGGTTCAACACTCTCGCACTAAGCACATAGATACCCGCCATCACTTTCTTAGAGATCATGTTGCAAAGAATGATATTTCACTAGAAGGTGTAAAGACCGAGGATCAATTGGTGGATATCTTCACTAAACCGCTAGATGAGGCAACTTTTTGTCGATTGCGAAATGAGCTCAATGTTCTTGATTTTAGCAACTTCTCTAGAAAATGAGCTTGTGTTGTCCCTTGCATTGCATTGTAATATACAACATGTTTACTTTATGGCAATGCACTTAGGGCTTGTCTAACATGGTTAAGATAACGGTCGTAAAGCGTGTGAAGAAGCTTAACCTTGGATCAAACTTGACAAGCAACTAGATTTACTTTCAAGTATCGCATTGCACATGCATGAATGTTGCTTTGTCATTTATCCTCAATTGCCCTCTTATTGCCTATTTTCTTAAAAAGAATTATAGCCTAAGGCAAAATATTTTTGAAAAAATTGAGGGTTTGAGAGAGGTCACTCACATCAGTCCCAATTGGTGTTTATTTGGATCTTATAGAAGTTGGGACTTGATTGGGAACAGGCAGAACGAAGGACTTTGAAGATTTGCTGGAAAAAGAGTGACTGGACACTGCACCGGACTCTGTTGTCCAGCGTTTGGTCAGTTCACAGGAGGTGAACCTGCTGTGATGGAGTGACCGGACTCTACTGTTCAGCGTCCGGTCAGGTGGTGGTTTAGCGTCCGATCAAGCGAAGGTGATCAAGGCAGTGATGATCGAACTCTGGCCGCGTCCGGTCGGGGTTCACCGGACGCGTCCGGTCGTTGCTACCAGAGCGTCTGGTCAGTAGAAAACGTGCGGGTTCAGGACTTCTTCATCGTTTCCTTTTTTGTCACATGGGGAACCACCATATAATTGCCGTACGCACCATGTCCTTAACTGCGCCAGCGCCGACATCGCCGTTTTCCCAGCCACCGCGCCACGCAAAGCCCTTGCCGCGTAGCAAGCTCGCCACGCTGCCCTGCTCTCATGCCCGTGCCGCCATGACCTCATCCCACGCCCATGCCCAACGTCCGCACCGCTCCCGCAACAGCGCCTACGCGTTGTCGCCGTGCTCGCCCATGTTGTGCCCTAGCTGCCTCCCGCACAGCCGCTCTAGTGCCGCTGGCATCGCTAGCGCCGCCACCAGAGCCTCGCCGAAGTCCCTCCTACTGCCTTCACAAGCATCTCCAGTGCCCACATTGTACCTCCATGGCCAATCCACGCCAACCAGTGCAACCCTAACCCTAATTTCACAGTGCTGATCCGGTGGTTCTCCGTGATCCGTTCCTTGTTCTTCAGTTAGCCGGTTTGTTAGGTAGCAAGCCCTCGTTTTCAATTTCGTATCTATTGCTTGCTTTCTTAGGGTTTTGCATCTCTAGATATATTGTAATTATTTATATATCTAATCTATTCTAACGTGCAGCGAGTCAGTGTTTCTGAGGTCTCAGTGGAAATTGTCAGTCAACTCGGGGCCAAGCTCGCGAGTACGGATCGAGGCCAAGCCTCGGAAGTGATAGTTGGCAGTTGATCTTTGTCAGTGGTAGTTGTTCTTTTTAGCTCCATCAGATGGCTCATGTCAAGAATGTCGGGGGTGGTCCTGGTGATGAGGATCCGAGGCCCCCACCTCGCCAGCCTGCAGATGCAAAAGGCAAGGCGATGAAGAAGCTAACGACGAAGAAGCGCAAGTACCCTGATGCAGATATAGCGAGAGCAGCCGTAGAGCGCGCAGAGAGAGGAGGTGCTCGGAGTGGTGTTGTTATTGCAGATCAGCTTTCACCATCTCAGAGGGCTGCTATCTAGGAGGTTGAGCATCATCATGGTGATCCAGCTGGGATAGCCATGGTTGGAGGACAATGTGTTGCTATTGATGAGAGTCAGCCTCAGGGGGAGTCACAGCAGCAGCCATAGCCAGCAGAGCAGACTCAGGAGGGAGAGCAAGCCGAGGAGACAGAGCAGGCACCTCAGCCACAGTTACGCTGCTCTGGTCGTACCCGTGCTCCAGTCACACCGAGCCCAGAGACACAGCGGAGGGGTTCTCGTCCGCCTCCTAGACCACAGGGTCCGCCTCCAGTGACTCATCTATATTTGAGGGCCACCACGGCCAAGCAGGTGCAACAGCTCAGATTTGTGGACTTTGAGCAGTGGTTCCCGTCAAGGAGGGATGACCGAGCTTCAGAGGGCTTCTACACACCACTGCAGGAAGATTTTTATAATACATATCTTAACAATGGGGCTGTATTCAGATCTCAGAGGGTGTGCAACATTGAGTCCATGAAAGCTCTAGTTTAGTTTTGGTGAATTGATGAAACCCTAAGTGCTAACCTAGTTTATCAAGTGATCATGATATAGGTAGCACACTCCAAGTGGTGAAGCAAATGAAGATCATAACATGATGATGGTGATGCCATGATGATGATCAAGTGCTCTGACTTGGAAAGAAGAAAGAGAAAAACAAAAGGCTCAAGGCAAAGGTATAAATTGTAGGAGCCATTTTGTTTTGGTGATCAAGACACTTAGTGAGTGTGATCACATTTAGGATCGATAGCCATACTATTAAGAGGGGTGAAACTCGTATCGGAATACGGTTATCAAAGTGCCACTAGATGCTCTAACTCATTGCATATGCATTTAGGATCCAGTGGAGTGCTAACACCCTTGAAAATGTTTGTGAAAATATGCTAACACATGTGCACAAGGTGATACACTTGGTGGTTGGTACATTTGAGCAAGGGTGAAGAAGATAGAGTTGAAAAGGACTTAGTCGCGCTGGTTATAGAGTGACTGGACACGTCCGGTATTTGGCGACGAACTCAGCGACCGGACATGTCCGGTCGCCATACCGGACATGTCTGGTGTGAATCAGAAAAACGGTGTTCGGCTGTTCAGTTGATCGGACGCTGGCAGCGTCCGGTCCGGAGTGACCGGACACGTCCGGTCGAGCGTGGGTGCTTACTGTAAATGACCGGACGCTGAGGCTCAGCGTCCGGTCAGTTTCTAACGGACGCGTCCGGTTGGCCCTGGTGGCTTACTAGACTCGACCAGACTCGGCGGCTCAGCGTTCGGTTATTTATGTTTCAGCGTTCGGTGTGAGAGTCCGGTCGTCAGCCAGTGTGGTACAATGGTTACTTGGGTTTGAACGAGACACGTGGTGGCCTGGGAGCGATCGGACACGTCCGGTAGGCCGACCGGACGCATCCGGTACTCACGGTCGGGGCGTCCGGTGCTGCGTCCGGTGCGTCTGACCGGAGCGTCCGGTCGATGCGTAGTCTGCCCAATAATTGAGCCAACGGCTCTATTTCGTGGGGGATTCTATTTAAACCCCATGGCCGGCTCAATCTCACTCTCTTGGTCATTTTCATTGACATAGCAACCTTGTGAGCTTAGCCAAAGCCCTCCCACTCATTTCCATCATAGATTAAACATCTTTGTGAGATTGGGAGAGAATTCAAGTGCATTGCTTGAGTGTTTGCATCTAGAGGCACTTGGTGTTCGTGTTTCGCTATGGATTTCGCTTGTTACTCTTGGTGGTTGCCGCCACCTAGATGGCTTGGAGCAGCGAGGATCGTCGAGCGAAGGGTGGTGATTGTCTCCGGCTCCGATCGTGGTGATTGTGAGGGGTTCTTGACCTTTCCCCGGCGGAGCGCCAAAAGGTACTCTAGTGGATTGCTCGTGGCTTGTGTGATCCTCATCTTGTGTTTATTGTGCGGAACCCTATTAAGGGTTTGGCGTGTGATGCCAATTAGCGCGTGAACCTCCAAGTGAGTGAATCGCCACAACGAGGACTAGCTTGTCGGCAAGCAAGTGAACCTCGGTAAAAAATCATTGTGTTCATCATTGACTCCGAGGTGATTGGTCTTCATTGTTATCCACACTTGTGATTGTTTGGTTCATACATCTACACGGCGGTATAACCTTCTTGCCTACTCTTTACATTACCGCAAACTAGTTGTCAAGCTCTTTAGTGTAACTAGTCATGAGAGCTTGTTAGTTTGGTTAGTGTGGTTCTTTAGTTAGCCTTTGAGAACACACTAACTTAGTGTAGTGATATAGCTATTGTGTGGATATACTCCCATCTAAACTAGATTTGTGGTAGGTGGCTTGCATTTTGGTAGGCTAGCGTAAAACTCGCTTCGCCTCATAATTGTTTAGTCCTTTTGTTAAGTGTTGTTGTAGAAATTTTATTAGACTATTCACCCCCTCTAGCCATTAGGACCTTTCAAGTGGTATCAGAGCCGAGGTCACCGTGATTTGAGGCTTAACAACCTTCGGTGTAAAAATAGCTCAAATCAACAACACAAAGAAGCCACCCCAATTTGATGGCTCAAATTATCCCTATTGGAAGGCTAAGATGACAATATATATCAAGTCAATCAATAGGAAGATTTAGAAGGTGGTAGAAACAAAAATTGAGATAGAAGATGAAGAGGCTCCCACCGCCGCCGAAGAATTACTACTCCAAAACAATGACATTGCTCTTAGTGCCATCCATGATGCTTTGGATGAGAGAACATTTGAGCAAATGAAGAACATTGAGAGAGCTCATGAGGCATGGAAGAAATTAGAAGAATCATTTGAGGGCACCAAGGCAATCAAGGGTGCAAAGGCATATATTCTCAAGGATAAATTTGCTAGTTTCAAGATGAAGGAAGATGAGAGTGTGCCGGACATGTTCCATCGGATGGAAGTGATTGTAAATGATCTCAAGGCACTTGGTGAGAAGATAGAGCACAAGGAATTCTCAAATAAGTTCTTGAGATTCTTACCCTCAAGATTTGGTACATTGGTCACTATTCTAGTGATGTCCGATTTGGATACAATGACACCAAATCAAATCTTGAGAGATATCATGACCGATGATGCTTATAGAGATGATGATGAGAAGGAAGAAAAGAGAGAGAAGAAAGATGAGAAGAAGGATGACAAGAAGAAGAGCATGGCATTCAAAGCCACATCATCCAAGGGAAAAGCCAAGCAAGAAACATCAAGTGAAGAAGATGATTCATGGGATGATGATGATGATGAGAAGATGGCTCTCTTTGTCAAGAGATTTGGCAAGTTCATGGTGAATAAGGGCTATCGTGCTAGAAGAAAGAAGTCTTCATTCAAGAACAAGGAAGAGTCAAGAAGATGTTTCAAGTGTGGAAGCAAAGATCATCTTGTTGCTCAATGTCCATACAATAGCGATAATGACGATGACAACAAAAAGAACAAGAAGAAGGACAAGAAGGAAAAGAAAGAGAAGGACAAGATGACCTTCAAGAAGAAGAAGGGTGGTTCATATGTGGTCACTTGAGATAGTGATGCTTCCTCAAGTGATGATGATGATAGTGATGATCACAAGACTACCAAGAAAAAGGCACTTGCAAGCATTGCTATAAATGAGAAGCCTTCTCTCTTTGAATCTTCATCATGCTTCATGGCTAAGGCCACCAAGGTACAATCTTGTAATGATGAAAGTGATGAAGAACATGATGATGAAAATGAACATGAAAATGAGAATGATAGTGATAGTGATAATGATGAACCTACTAAAGATGAATTATTTGACATGCTAGAAGATGCTAGAGAACACTTTGACATTAAGAGAAGAGAATGCAAAAGCTTACGTAAGGAAATTAAAGCCCTTAAGCAAGCCTTTGATGAGCTCAATGCATCTCATGAGAGGCAAGAGGAAGCCCTTGAGAAGCTTGGCAAGGCTCACAAGAAGCTTGAAAAAGCTCATTCTTCTTTGCTTGATGAGCAAATTAAAAAGAAGCATGTTGAAACTTGCAATGTAGGTTTAACTTGTGATATAATTGATGAATCATTATCTATGCCTATCATTGTTGCTCCCACTAACCCTTCTTGTAGTACTTCCACTTTCACCTCATCTAGTGGTGATGGTCTCACTTGTG
Source organism: Miscanthus lutarioriparius (assembly GCA_904845875.1). NCBI lineage: Eukaryota > Viridiplantae > Streptophyta > Magnoliopsida > Poales > Poaceae > Miscanthus > Miscanthus lutarioriparius. The sequence continues at coordinate 23,592,116 of CAJGYO010000001.1, forward strand.
ATGCCTCACTAGTGGTTGAGAATGAGAATCTCAAGAAGGAGGTTAACAAGCTCACTCACATTTTGGCTAAGGCCTATGGTGGTGAGGACCGCTTGCTTATGTGCTTGGGTAACCAAAGAGCTTCTCTCTATAAAGAAGGATTGGGCTATACCCCCAAGAAAGGCAAGGCGGCCTTTGCTCCTCACAAGACTTGTTTTGTGAAGAACAATGGTCGGTTTTGCATTAGTTGCAAGCAAGTGGGTCATAAAGAGCATGAATACACCAACAAGAGCAAAAATGCTAATGTATCCTCCCTTAAGCTTGATTTATGCTATATGCTTACTAAGGGAACAAATGGTGTGAAGGCTACGTTCATTGGTAAACCATGGATGGGCTTAAAGAAGAAAACCATTTGGGTACCAAAAAGCTTAGTGACTAACCTACAAGGACCCAAGCAAGTTTGGGTATCTAAAAAGAATTGATCTTCTTTTGTAGGTCAATTACAAAGCCGGAGGAAGGCATTGGGTTCTTGATAGTGGGTGCACTCAACACATGACCGGTGATGCAAGAATGTTCAACTCAATCAACACCAATGGCAATGATGGTTATGATAGTATCACATTTGGTGACAATGACAAAGGCAAGGTCAAAGGGCTTGGTAAGATTGCAATATCCAATGACATGAGCATATCCAATGTGTTGCTAGTAGAGAGCTTGAACTTTAATTTGCTATATGTGGCTCAATTCTGTGATCTTGGATTCAAATGCATATTTGGAGTAGATGATGTAGAGATCATAAGTGTAGGTGGCTCTAACTTGATCTTTAAAGGCTTTAGATATGAGAATCTATACTTGGTTGATTTCAATGCTAGTGAAGCTAAATTGTCTACATGCTTGTTCACTAAGTCTAGCATGGGTTGGTTATGGCATCGAAGACTTGGTCATGTTGAAATGAAACAATTGAATAGATTGGTTAAGCATGACTTGGTTAGAGGCTTGAAGGATGTTGTGTTTAAAAAGGATAAGCTTTGTAGCTCTTGTCAAGCCGGCAAACAAGTTGGAAACACCCATCCTAAGAAAAGCATGATGAGCACTAGTAAAGCATTTGAGTTATTGCACATAGATTTATTTGGGCCAACACAATACACTAGCATTGGTGGAAACAAATATGGATTTGTGATAATAGATGACTACACTAGATACACATGGGTATTCTTTCTAGTGGATAAAAGTGATGTATTTGCAACATTCAAATCATTTGTCAAAGGCATTCACAATGAGTTTGAAACAACCATCAAGAGAGTTAGAAGTGACAATGGTAGTGAGTTTAAGAATACTAGAATTAATGAGTTATGTGATAAATTTGGAATTAGACATTAATTCTCGGCCAAGTACACTCCACAATCAAATGGACTTGTTGAGAGAAAGAATAGAACACTCATTGATATGGCAAGGTCTATGCTTAGTGAGTACATTGTGAGTGAATTCTTTTGGGCCAAAGCTATCAACACGGCTTGCTATTGTAGCAACCGCCTCTATTGTCACCAATTGAAAGAGAAAACACCATATGAGCTCTTGAATGGTAGAAAGCCTAACATTGCATATTTTAGAGTCTTTGGGTGCAAATGCTATATCTTAAAGAAAGACACTAGATTGGGCAAGTTTGACAAGAAATGTGATGAAGGATTCCTACTTGGTTATTCCACTATAAGCAAAGCATATAGAGTTTGGAATTTGGAGAGTGGTACTCTTGAGGAAGTTCATGATGTTGAATTTGATGAAACCAAGGGTTCACAAGAAGAGAATGAGAACTTGGAAGATGTTAGAGGCATTCAACTTTCAAATGCCATGAAGAACATGGATATTGGTGAATTGAGGCATTGGCAAGTGAATGATGATGAAGACGATCAAGTGCAAGTGCTCTCCAACTCAAAT